>CM068323.1:19053111-19560611 GCA_034766995.1 Acanthacorydalis orientalis
TCATAAACAAGAAAACTGTAAAAAAAATGTGATAACCTATTTGGAATCCACGTTGTAAGCATTAAACAATCATTGAATAAATATGCATAAATTCTTTGCAATGCCGTATACTCCATTGACTCTAATTCTAACAAATCTCCTTCATGAATTAAATTTCGATTAGAGGGATCAAGGAGACTCTACAAACGACACAATAATTAAAATAAATGTTAAATACTTTGAATGATAATATCATCAAAATACTCATATAAGTTTCACATACTTAAAAATATATTACAAAATTTGTGACATTCATTATATGCTTTTGATACTGTTAATAATTAATGAACTCTACAATTTTTTTCAAAATAATCATTTATTTAAAATGTTCTATCAAGATCCAATTACTCAATAAATTTTCATTATTTCTGTATGTTTTATTACTAATAAAAAATGCAGAATAAAGTTCTTTTTATCATAAATCTATTTTCTTCAGAATATATGAATATTTTATACAAATTACACATTTTATAACAAATACATACAATACATCCTTCAACTTTTTCTAATATAGCAGTTAATTTATGGCGGCGAGCTTCTTCTTCTTGATCGATTTCTGATTTCTCTTCACATACAATACTTTTATTAATTCTAGCATCACCTCCACCTATTTCTGGTACACCTTTACTTCCAACATCACCGAGAATTGAAGTTGATGCAAGTTCAGCTAACAAAGAACGTTGCTCTGTCAACATATGTGATAATTGATACATTTCACCTTCGAGATCTACAAGACAGTTAAGGCTCATGCATATTAATGGTAAGAGCACAGTTAAACTTTAAAGGATACGAGATATTTCTTTTGCAGTATCAATAAACTGCATATAATTTTGATAAACATTTTTTTTCAAAGCGCCGTTTGTTTCATCTGAAAGCGATTGTATTTTTGTACGTATTCTTTGTAATTCTTGTCCTCCGACATATTTCTGACATAATTCTTTTACATCTAAAGAATATAATTTAAAATCACGATTAACCAAAAATTAAAATGTAAGATAACTCAATGAAATATTTACATTTATCTGGATTAAAGTCTGCAGCACTTAATGTTTCTGTAGTTGGTTCCGTCATAATTAAAGATTAAAATTCTGTCATATTTAAGAACTGAACGATATTATTTAATAATTTTCAAACTTTCAATAACGTTGACATCACTAATCTAGACCACAGATAAAGACGTCAAGTTTTCAGTGGTGTAGTCATAAAATTTTAATGCACCAATTAATAGAACATTAGTTTGAATGTAATTTTCATGTGAATTTTCACTTCACACAACCCAATTTCATAAATAATATTCAAATATCGCTATTAAAAGTAAATGATTAAGAAAAACTCAATCAATAAATATTAGGGTAACCACATTTAAAAATAATAAATAAATAATTTAAAAGTATTATGTACAGAAAGCAACTTTGATTTTACATCAAATATTTTTGTTATAATTTAAATTCTATCACTTAATGAACTAAAAAAATATATTTGTTACCATATTTTATTTTTTTTATTGACACTCCACATTACTATGGAATTAAACACAATATTCAACTATATATAGAAACAAATATGATAAAATATGAAAATTTATTGTTTTCTTTCTCATCTTTAAAAAATGTTAATTTCAAATTAAATAATAACAGAGTTAATAATAAAAAAATATTAATTCACATGAACCATCTATTGTTTTAAATGATACAACATATAAATATTTGTTATATTATTTATTAATTGCAATAAAAAATAAATGCGATAACTGAAATTAAAATTTTAAATGGAATTTTGTAAATCAAATAAATCATAGTTACACCTGAGTTCAAAACATTGTATATAATAAACTTCTTGTTTGAAAATCAATCAAAATTTTCGTCGAATAAATCAAATACATAATTTAATTTAATGTTCAAACACGTTACTCATGTTATTTTCGATTGCGATGGACTAATGTTAGGTAATTTAGCGCTATTTATACATACGTACATATATATATACACACACACACACATCTAATTGCATTCTTAACGGTAGGTTTTACTATTTCTAGACACTGAATATGTCCATACCGAAGTATTAAATCGTTTTGTAGGAAGTTTTTCTCAAGAAATGCCAGATAATGTTCGAAATAAAGTTTTAGGTCGGACTGAACGTGATATGAGTGTAATTGTAACAAAAGATTTAAATTTGCCTTGTGAGAGTAACGATTTACTGAATTACTTTAATTCAGAAATCAATGAACAGTTACCAAATAGTCATCTAATGCCAGGTTATTTAGACTTTTTTTAAAAAAAGCAATATCGTATTTTCTTTGTTTTCTTATTTTAGGAGTCTATAAATTATTATTGCATTTACATAATAAAGGAATACCTATTGCTGTTGCAACATCTTCATGTAAACGAAGTATGATGGCGAAGACGTCTCATTATAAACCAATATTTAATTTATTTCATCACATTGTTATGGGAGGTTCAGACCCTGAAGTAAAAAAATCCAAACCAGCGCCTGATATATATTTAACATGTGCATCGAGATTCCCCACGAATCCTTCCCCGAAAAAAGTATTTTTTTTAAAATTGTGTTTAAGGGAAAATATTAGATTTTCTTCTTTTTATAGTGTTTAGTATTCGAGGATGCTCCAAACGGAGTGACTGCTGCAAGAATAGCAGGAATGCAAGTCGTTATGGTTCCCGATCCAAAATTAGACAAAAAGTTGACAAAGAACGCCACATTAGTTTTAGAGTCCATTGAACACTTTAGACCTGAGTTATTTGGTCTGCCCCCATATTGTAATTGCATTGTAAAGAAAAAATAATTAATTAAAATGAAGCATATTTATTATTATAACATTTCTATGAAGGAAATGTATAACAAAAACATAATTCCAAAAATTTTATCTAAAGAACATTTAGTTGAAAATTTAAATCTTTATTGCCATCTTATATTTTTAAATATATAAATTACACATAATTGTGTATTATTAAACTATTACTGTAGAAAAGTTTAACACTCATACTACTGATCTTGTTTAATCGATTTTAAATTCCATGCTTTTATAACAAAGGTAATTAGTAAATTTAATTCAAAATTACTAATTATTTTATTTGTTGTATAATAATAAATAATTTTCAAATAATAATTGTAAGCAAAAAACTTATTATCCAAATAAAGAAATGTTTTCTAAAAATAATTATTTGAATATAGTTATTACATGAATAATTATTTTTTGTATATTTAAAATTGTTTTAGTATACATTTCTGTTTCTTATCTACAGAAAAAATTATTCGCAATGTGACCGTTGGCGCATGTGCAATTCCACTTGAAAAATAAAAGAGAGGTTTGCTTTAAATCGTGTTTGTATACATTTTACAAAATATGTCAATTTAACCTAATATGTATCGATAGGAAAAGTTATATAATTTAAATACAGTTTAAAAACATTTACGATAATTAATATATTTGTATATATACATATATATATAGACATTTTATTCTTTTTCATAATATTTTGTTACTTGTTATGGAATTAGAAAAATCTTTTCAATTACTGACTTCAATTACTCCTGTTTCTGATAATAAATCAAGAAGGAAACCAAGTATGTAAAGCTAGTTTAAGGACTTAAATATTATTTATATTTATACATAATACTTAATTATTTATTTAACTTGGTAGTACTTTTGTTGTAATTCTTTATAATTTATTTTCATTATAATAAGTATTTAAACTTATTTGATCCAATAATTGATTTCAGAAATAACAAAATTGACGCTCAGAAACAAAGTACAGAGAAATTCGTCACTTATAAACTTAAATGAAAATTTAGCTAATACTGATAAAATGTATTCTAGTAAAAGTGTACATAATGATGAAGACGGCGAAAAAAATGAAATTTGTGGACAAAATAATGAAAAAGAATATAAAAAAGTGGTTCTTTCTAAAGATAAAAATGAAAAAACATTACAATTAAGTAACAAAAAAAAGGATAAATATTTTAACTCAAAGTTAAATTTAACTTATGATAACACTGACGATTCTCTTTTAACTAGTGATTGTTCTTTAGAAAGTGACATTTCCAAAGATTTTAAATTAATACTTACTAGTGATGACAGCCATGATAAACAGGAAGAAAATAGAAATGATTCGAGGAAGTCAACTTCAGATATTATATTGAATTCTCAATCAAATAAATTAATAAATGAATATGATTGTAGTTCCTTAAATGATTTTCAACCAAGAAAAATTGGTGAAACAATAACTGATATAATTGAAGATATTACCAGATTAAGTGATGATTGTGAAAAAAAGTCAACTAATCATAAATCACATATACCGACCAGTTTGTTTAAACCGAATTTTGAACATAAGATAAATGAAATTTTAGTCCCAGAAACACAGGAAAATCATTATAAAGAGAATAATGTAATTTCCTATATAACTATAGAAGAATCTGAAGATGAAAGTGATAATATAAGAAATGAAAAGGAATCACAGCCATGTAGATTTTCAGTTAATAATGTAGTTAACATTACAATAGAACAAACTGATATAGAATCAGGCAATGAAGCAAATAAAAATGAAATATTTAAAAAAATTGTAACTACAGAAACTGAATTTTATCAGACTGCAGTGCTATGTAAAATTAGCCCAGAAAAAATTCATGAGGTGAATAAAATTAATTTTTCTGTTAGTAATAAAATTGCAAATATAGATTCTTGGACTTTAACAACTTTAAGGTGTGATTTTTGAAATTACATATGAAAGCAATATAAATATTATGATTGCATATTTATATTTCAAAATAATATTTTATCTTAATCAATTATACTGGTATATTAATTAATTATGATTAATATACCAGTAGAGTAGATAGTTTTTATATTAAATACATTATTTTTTTAGTTTTCCTTTCATTTATTTTATAAATAGTGCAGTATTTAATAAGTCAATAAAAATGGAAATTATGTAAATGTTTATAATATTTTATATTATTAATTTAAAAAAAATTATTTATATATATATATATATATATATATATGTGTGTGTGTGTGTGTGAATTAGTGTGAATTCAGTTCACCAAAAACTAATTCTTTTCAGTATGGTTCCAATTGTAACATTACAAATAATGAAATTGATAATTTATGTAAGAGTTCTTTAGAATTATTACACAATATGGATGTTAAATCTAATATCAGTAAGAATATGAATACTAGTGATTGTGATGTTGAAGAAAATTCATTAAATAAGTCTGCAGAAAATCTACTTGATGAATTATATGGACAGTCTTGGAGATTATGTCGTGATAAACTTTTTTCAAAGTCAGAAATGAAAGTAAAGAAAAAACAAATACTTCCAAAGTGTCCACAGACTGAAAGGTAATACCAAGGAGGCTTATAGTCTCCTTGGGTAATACATGTATATATAACTGATTTATCATGAATATAAATTACTGAAAAGTAGATATCATTTCTTATTAATTACATTATATTTTATTTACTGTTTTAATTGAAAAGTTTGCATATTCTGTTTTAATTCTACATAATTTTATGAAAGAACAATTATAAAAAAAAAATTATGAAAAAAATGATCTATATTTATATTTTTATTAATTTAGAAAACGTATGCAGGAAGAACAGTTGTCAGCTGAAGACACGTGCCGATTTAGTACATGTAAGTTATTTTTCTAGCAATTACATACGTGTGTGCATGTCTGTATATATATATATATATATATATATATATATATATATATATATATATATATAATTGTTATTATTTAGTTACACCTGATTTTGAATCCACAAGAAGTGGAGTATCAGATCAGAAGATGGAAAATAGAAACTGGAAAACTAAAACCTGCAAAAAATTATTTCATTCTAATTTTGTTATTAATAATGATGAACTTCATAAGCATACAGAAAATAGGAACAATTCTGGAAATACATTTTTGGAATTAGAGAAAGAAAATAAAGAACTAAGAGACACAAACACAGTTTGTTTAACAGATGCTAATTTAGAATATTTGAAAACTCCAAAATATGATGTTGAACAAACTCCATTTACTCCAAATTCAAGTACCAAGTCTAAAAATAATACTGATAAAAAGAAGAAAAAATTATATACACCGAAGGAAGAATCAAAAACAGATTTAATTTTGCCAGATTTAACAAGATTTAGTTATAGTTATATTACAAACAGAAAACACAATCAAGTAAATAAAGAAAATGATGTTAAAAAACATACCCCTGGCAAAAAAATAGTTTATAATATACCAAAAAAAAAGAAAGCTTTTAAGGCTTTACAATCTGATTCAGATGAAAATAGTGATATTGAATTAAGAGCACGGATTTTTGAAGAATTTGGTCAAAAGGAGGTCAAAAGCACAATTAAAGACAATCTTAACAAAAAACTCAATTCTGTAAAGAATGAGTTAAGTGACAAAAAAACAAAAACATTTAGGAAAACAGAAGTGATTACACCTGATAATTCGAGCTCAATCCAGTCAAATGATAATAAAAAAAATAATGTGAAAAGTGTTAAAAAGAAACAAGTTCGATCTAAATCAAAATATGTTTTAACTGATAGTACATCATCTACTTCTGATATGTCTGATTCAGACTATGAAGCTAGAAATGGAAAACTAAATGAGTTTGTTTCAAAATCAGTAACACCTAAGAAATTAAGTTTTCTTGCTTCACTTTCATGTAAGTAATTATTCAGTTCAAAATTTAAATCTAATTTACTATTGAATCAAATAATAAGTAATTTTCATATATACATATTTTAAAGGTGGCATAGCTACAGTTCAATGTCATTTTGAAGCTTTAAAATATAAAACAAATTTTAAACAGTTAAAAGATGAACTTACAAAAAAGTTATTTAATTTGTATAATTCTACAATTTTTGATTATAAAATACCAGAAGATACACAGGTAGAGTGGAATGCAAGAATGACTGGTACTGCAGGTATTTATATTATATACCTAATTCAAGAGTATGATCAGTTTTCTCAAAAATATTTATGGATTGTTTTCTTCATAGGTTTCTGTTATTGTAAACGCATTATAAGAAAAAATAGTGAAGCACAGAGGTCATGTCGTATAGTTTTAAGTACCAAAGTTTTAGATTCTGCTGATCGTGTTAGAGACACATTATTGCATGAAATGTGTCATGCAGCAACTTGGCTTGTAAATGGAATCAGTGATGGTCATGGACCAAAATGGAAATCCTGGTAAAATAAATATTTCTGAATGTACATTAAAAAAAAAAACACACATTTTTAAATTTGATTTCATATTTAGGGCTATGAAAGCAATGAGGATATATCCAGAATTACCTATAATTAAGCGTTGCCATGATTATGAAATTAAAAGTAAATATACTTACAAATGTGAAAGATGTGGATATAGGTAAAAATATTTGTTACATATGAAATAATTTATTTTTTAACGGGTTTTAATAATGACATTTGGTTGTATTTTTAGTATTGGAAGACATTCAAAATCCTTAAATACAGAACGTAAAGTGTGTGGTTATTGCCATGGAAAATTTGAGCTGTTTGTGAATAAAAAGACTAAAGACGGATTAATGAAGTCAACCCCAGTCACTAATCAAAAAGTGAATGAATTTGCACTGTTTGTTAAAGAAAATTATGGTTCCATAAAAAGGGACAGTAAATTACAACATGCTGATGTTATGCGCATTTTAAGTCAGAAATTTTCATCTTTAAAGGTCACACAAGAAACTTGAATATACACTATATTTACTAAAAATATTGACATTTTGTAAATTAATATTTTTATAGAATTAGTTTTGACAATAAATTTTTTTTATATTATATTTTTTTATATAATTGTTTTATTTCCCATTGTATTGTAAAATATTCATACTTCTTTAATAAATGTTTTGAAAATCTATTTAGATTTGAAATGAGAAAAAATGAATAAGAAAGCGCAAGATAGTAATAATTAATGTGTATGTGTTTTGATAAAGACAAAAAGGTAAAAATATTAACTGAAAAATATGCATATATATACTTATACATAAATACACTTGTACACAGTAATTTAGAACAAATGTAAGAGAACTAACATTAAAAACTTTCCATGAATTAGAATATTTCATGTATTAGAATACTTATCTATTCTAAATAATAAAAGTGTATTTCTTTCAAAATGAATTATTCAAAAAATGTGTGTTAATTTACACGTGCGTGTAAATGAATATTTAATGTAATAATGTAAAGTAAATGAAAAAAAAGTAATCTAACACTGCTTTAAATGTTAAGTTCTTATTAACAATGACTTGCCAGATTTAAAAAAATCGGGATCTAGTACAGCAAATATTTATTTTTTGGCATGAAAATGAAGAAAGTAATGTATATTTCATTGATATATATCTTAATATTAAATGCCAACTCGATTAAGTTACCAGAAATCGATGAATTAACTGAAATTTTAAATATATGCACTGAAAAAATAATAAATGAGCAAATGCAATCGAGCATGCTACACGTTAAATATCAAAGTTATTCGAGTTATATAATAGACAGTGTTTTGGAGAATATCCAGCCTAGATTATTAACATCTACAATAAATACGTACGAGAGTAGAACTAAAGGCTATGTAATATTTTCAGATAATATACCAGGGCTGATTTTACAAATAAATAAAATGTACAATATGTCTGACTGGAATCCGAGGGCACGATTTTTGCTCGTTAAAACATCAAACAGTAATGAGATATCCAGGATTTTTAGTTTATTTCAAAATATGTGGAAACTATTGGTTATTAACGTGTTGTTTATGATACCAGATAGCACAACAGGGAATATACTCTTATTTAGGATGCATCCATTTCACGAGACCAGTTCTTGTGGCAAAAGAATGGGCATACGACAAATTGGAATTTGTCAAAATGGAAACATAACAGGAGAAATGAATTTATTTTTGCCACAAAAATATAATGTTAATAAATGTAATTTTAAAGTGTTTGCATTGAAACGAGAACCGTACGTGAGTGATATCACTTCTAAAGAATATCCAGGTATATCGGTGTCGTTTCTAAAACTTATAAATGAAATAGGAAAATTGAATATAAGTATTGTGACCGCCTCGCAACAGTACGCTAGAGAATTGTTATCATTTGGGACTTTGAACTATTTAAAAAAAGATTTGAAAGGTATGCAAATGTTGGGAGTTATAGGCCCTTTGTCAATGAATAAAGACTTTGATGTGCCAATGTACTTATTTGAAGACGCAACCGTATGGGTTGTACCTAGCGCAGGTAAGATGCCACAGTGGATCGGACTGGTTATTGTTTTCAAGAAATTTGTATGGGTAGCTGTTGTGTTAACAATTGCTCTTGTTACTATGGTATGGTGGATAATTGCAAGAATAATAATAGATCATAAACAATACGCTAGTCCTATGATTTGTTTTTTGGCATTGCTTGCGTTAAAAGTAGGACAAGGTCTTCATATTACACCGAAGACAAGAATAATAAAGGGGGTGCTTTTAGTATGGATAATTTATGCAATGCACGTTTATTATGCGTACCAAGCAAAGTTGAGTAGTATGTTGACATCACCATTTTACGAAAAACAAATATCGAGTGTCGAAGAATTATTATTATCAAATCTTCTGATTAGTTTTCAACCCGTTTACTTAGATTTATTTGAAGAACAGAGAGAAAATGGTGATGAGATTTCTGATAAAATTTTAAAAGCATTCTCAACGTCCCTCACAGCCAATGTCACGATGGATTTAACGCGTGCATATTTTCGTCAAGATATTGGAACTATTGGAAATCTTGCAACTGTTAATTTCTTAAAAACAAAATTTGTCGGAAGCAGAGATTTATATGTATTTGATAAAAGAATTAATACTTATTATACAGTTATGTTACTACAAAAAGGGCATTTCCTTCTCAATCGAATAAATGAAGTGATACTACGGTTGCACGCAGCCGGGTATTCAACAAAGCTGTTAAGGGAATTGAAAGATCGCGGCGCAAAAGTAACTGATGATGAATCAAGTGAAGATGAGAGCAATGTTGCAATTTTAACAGTAAATCATTTACAAGGAGCATTTTATATATTGGCTATCGGTCTTGTTTTAGCATTTTTAATCTTATGTGCGGAATTGGTATATTTTTTCCACAAGACCAATAAATAGTTTTTTTTTGACTGAAATGATGAATGAATATAAAAAGATATTTTAAAATTAAAAAAAAATCATTTATTTATTATTGTATTTAGATTTTATAAGATTATTCAATTTTTTTCATAATATTTTAATATATATATTTGATGCACATTATAAATAAGTTTAATAATAAATAATATACTTTTAATGATATTTTTCTGATTATTTTACCATAATTTACCTATCATAAAACAATAGTCGTTTCTAAATATGTTTTTTATAACGTACATGTACATTATAAATAAACATTTTTTTTAATTTATAATTTTTAATTGACTCGCAGATATAGAAGATATAGAAGCCATTATATATATATATATATATATATATATATATATATATATATATATATATGTTGTAAGAGAGAAATGTATGGAGTTATTATTATATTTATATACGCATAAAAATGAATAAATGTAATTATATTATAATTATAGAAAAAAACTTAAACTGAATAACATTAACTTCGTTGCGAGCAAAGTTTTGTTGTTTCTGAGTGTTGCGGATAAGTTAGTGATATTAAGATACTAAATAATTCATTTTATCCATTAATATATTTGAAACTACGTTATTAGTTTTAAATTACATTTTACTAAAAATTATTTTGAATGTAATACTGTCAAAAAACTTATTGAACAAATACGTAGACGTTTAATGTAAAAAAGGAAGAAAATAATAGTATCTGTTTCGCCACTGGTTTTATAAATAATAAATTGTTCACTATATGTATTTTGTAGATTTTCTTGTTTAAAAAACCATAAATCATTTTGAAATATTTGTAAAATTTACAAAAAAGCAATTAAACATTTTATATAATGAAATGAACATTTGATGGAACAACAACAACAATTGTAAATAGATTGTATTTATCAAATTGACAATATTTTTTTAAATTAAATTTTAATTTTTTGCCATTTTTAATTCCAATATTTATTTTTAGATAAAGCAGTATTTAATTAAAAGAAGATATCTGAACATAATAGGAAATGATTAATACAGTAGTCGTTTTATTAGTGATTATTAAGCTTCGAAGTATTGAATGTAATATAACATTAACAGAACACATTGATGACAATACGATGCCAATATGTATTATAAATTGTATACGAAATGTATCAAGCGAAACTACATTACTATTTTTTGACGATTACACGAAAAATGGAGAAGTAATTGATAAGATAATTCCATTTTTAGATTCAGGATATTTAATATACAATAATTTTACGAATATCGAAAGTTACAGAAAACTAGATAGATATATAATCTTTTTTGATACTTTGATAAATTTTTCGTTGCAATTTAATTTATTAAAAAATCAATCGACATGGAATTCAAGAGCTTATTTTATACTAATAAGTAACACTTTTCTAAATGAAGAAATTCTGATAGAAAATATTTTTAAACTGCTATGGAATAGTATGGTTATTGAGGTTGTACTTTTAATGCAAGAAGAATCAACTCCGTTTATAATATCTATGCTTACGTTTAATCCACTTGAAGATTACAGTAAATGTGGTGAAACAATTACGATTCAAAAAATAGGAGTTTGTAAGAATAACGAGGTAATGGATACTCAGATGCCTACTTTGAAGACGTATTCGAATGTGGATTCTTGTAATTTGTCACTGTTTTTGTATGAGAGGGAGCCATTTCTGATGAACACGCGGCCTGAATCTGGTATTTTTATTTCATTTGTGCATTTATTAAATCAGATAACAAATTTCAATATAACGGTTGTAATAAAAAACGATAGACAGAGTATCATTGATGAGATGTTACCGGAAGACAGAAACATTACGAATCCGTTTCAACAGATGTCGATATTTAAGTCAGAAGATTTAGAACAGATCATGCGTTATAATTTTGATTTGAGCGCTGTTTTATTTATCGATATGATTATATGGGTAGTTCCAGCAGCTGGACTTATACCACCATGGGACGATATTCTGATTGTTTTTGAACCATTTGCCTGGTATTTGATGCTGTTTAGTATTCTATTTGTAACAATAATATGGTGGAAAATGGCATCGGCTGTTAATGACAAACATTATAAATCACCCATTGTATGTTTTATGTTCATAGCTGCAAGCGTTGCAGGAACTGGAACACATCACATACCTAAATCGTACATATTAAGAATTATTTTGTTTACCTGGTTATTTTATACATTGTATTGTAATATATTATACTGTTCGACAATGAACAATATTCTGCTGTTTCCGAATTATGATAAGCAGATATATAGCGTGAGTGAATTAATTTCTAGTAAAAAACAGATAATATTTCAAAGCAAATACGTTTCTGTGCTGAATAACTACGACGATGATAAAAGAATCAAACACATATTGGCGACATTTGAAAATAGCAGAGCGCGCAACGCTTCCGCCGACGTTCTGAGAGTACCGATACTCAATTCTGGAACGATATCATCGTTATTCAGGACACTTTATACAAGCAGGATGACACGAGATCAACTCGGACATCAACAAATATACATTTTGAAAGAAAAAATCATGTCTATTTATGAAATGGTGATGTTTCATAGGGGCCATCCGTTATATGATACATTTAATAATTTGATATTACGCATGCACGCCTCTGGTTATACTATTAAATGGAGTAAAGATATAAAACGGAATACGGATCTTCCTGATAACGATTTAGCTTATCGAGGACTCGACTTGCAACATTTTCGGTTAATATTCTATATTCTAGGTTCGAGTTTATCAATCGCAATGCTAATTTTTATCGGAGAATTAATTTTTTGGTACCAACGAATGATTTATAGACATAATTAATAAATTACAGATCAATTTATAATTGCATCAGTTATGAAATAAAAAAAAGTATGAATTGAATAAGTATACTTTTTAAATTGGTTTGAATTATATTCAGTATTTTTGCAAACATTTCATTTTAAACTAGTTAAATAAATATACAAATTTAGAGAGTAAAAAAGTATTTGATTAATTTCATCAGTAATATATTTTATGCTGTAATAATAATTTTATTCTTAAATTCACAGTAAATATTACGATTTTTAATTAGAGATAATTTTTTGAAATGTATAAATGTATATTTACTTATATATAAAATTTTATTTTTAAGGATGTATCTAATTTAGAAACAAAAAAATATGTGTAAACATAAAAAAGACAGAAATACTAATGATCAATTTCCTTTCATTATTTTGTTTGGCTTTTACTTTCAATCTAATCTCGATCGCTTTAATTCTTCTAAAAGAGTATATGATTAAAACAGAAACTATTCATAATTGTGTTTAAATAAATCTTTTCTATCGGATTTTGTTACGCTCTGTCTGAATTAATGAATCCTCATATACTGTACCATAATGTCTTATTGAGTAGTCGTGTTACTTTCACTACGCTTCTTTTATTTGTCCATTAGAGGTGTAATGAAATATCTTGAATTAGTTATATTTTAACATTGTCAGTTAGTGCTTCCACCACGATCTTGGACAGAAGCACGGACCCGGCGTGCATTATTTATCTGAATTCCGCTAGTCACAGCGCGTGTGCTTCTTAGACCGCGCAGATGTGTGTAGTGATAGTCTAGTGATTCATTTAATAATAATGGCTAAATGGACATTAGTGGCAGGTGTGGTAATTGTCTGCAGTTTGACAGTATTTACAACAGGTATGTCACATACGTACTTTCACGGAACATAGATTTATATATATATATATATATATATATATATATATATATATATATATATATTTGTTATAATTAAAATACTGTAAAAGTTTCACTGGGAAATTTTTCCAACGTCTGTTAAAAATGAGAGAAATATTTTTTTCAGTTAATCTTTATTTATAAGAGTAGCTTTTCTTTCGTTTACTAACCGAATAATTTAAATTAATCATATCATTAATCAAAAATAATTGATCGTTTTAAAATAATACATAAATAAATCACTTTTAATTAATATAAACTGCAACATATTTAATCTGTTAAGTTGCAAAGAAATATAAAATATTTAAATTTTTCTATTTTTTTTAAAAAAAAATAAGTAACGTTATATAAAAATGCACTGACTATAAAAAATAACTATTTTCTAGTTCCAAAACAATATATTTTCGTTCATTCTTTGTCTATTTCTTCAAGCAAATTTAAATTTAGAAAAATAAAAGCTCAAAACCTTTGTTAGAATATCTCTAGTGTCTGATATTGTTCAATATTGTACAGTACAGAGTAGAAACAAAAGGTCTTCTTACGTTTTTGAAATTATATGTATAAATTAAAAATGGGTTAATTTTTTTTTAGTATTATATATTTAATTTAAAAAAGATTTAATTTATTTTCATATATAACGATAAGGCTCAATTCAACATGAAAATAATGTATATATCAAATCCTCAGAATCAGTATAAATCACCTATTACCTTTATTAAAATTATAACATATGTCTAATATACAAAAGCAAGAAAATTCATGCAAATGCATCAAAGAAGATCTCAACAAAATTTCAACATATTTAAATAAAAATCTTATTTATATTATCATTATATATATATATATATATATATATATATATATATATATATATATATATATATATATATATATAACGTAGATATATGTATGAAAAGAAATGAGTTTGCAAGAAATGATGTGTTACTTTAAACCGGTTAGTAAAATGCTACGAATGCATAATTATATTAAGTAATTGTCAATTTTTATTTTTAAATGAATTTTCGAACACAAGGGAATCATGGAACTGGTGTTTCGTATTTTGTGATAAAAAAAACCCATTTGTATCAGGGTCATTTGAAATTTATTGTTGTTTGCCTCAAGGTACCCT
Organism: Acanthacorydalis orientalis; assembly: GCA_034766995.1. Lineage (NCBI taxonomy): Eukaryota > Metazoa > Arthropoda > Insecta > Megaloptera > Corydalidae > Acanthacorydalis > Acanthacorydalis orientalis. The sequence continues at coordinate 19,068,168 of CM068323.1, forward strand.
GCCAGCAATACAATTTATTTATTGAAATTCTTAACGTTATATTAACACACACACATTACACGTATGCTTATTTGTCACTAGAAAGGTCAGGGTTCGTTTCACTAGACAGGTCGTTATGGTGCAAGTTTTTCATGGTTAATTCACAGTTTGTACTTTTTCTTTCTAGACGGACAAATGAAAAAATCACTCTACTAAAAGTCAATATTTTTCAACAGATTATGATAGCTTTTGTAATATTTGTGAACTAAAAATAAATATCATTGATATTTACATACAGAAACATATTCAAAAAGAATTTTTTTCTAATAAATATTCAATAAATATTTTAAGATTTAATATATATATATATATATATATAAAGACAAACATAACGCAAGATTTCTTAATTTATTATATTTAAAATTTTCATTTGGTATCATATATATTAAGTATATTTTTGTAACTTAATTAATTATTCATAAATACTCTGACAAATCATACATATATATATATATATATATATATATATATATATATATATATATATATAAACACTTTTGTTGAATTTCATTAAAAAACTAATTAATGAAAAACCAAAATACACTGTTTGAAATAATGAATCTTACTTATAAAGAAATTAAAATAAGTGCATTCTTTTTAATTCATGTATTTGTAAATTAAGTTGTGTTATTCAGAGTACAAATAAGCTATTTTTTCAATTCGTAAATATTTTAATTATTATCAAAGAACAATCGTAGAAGTTAACATAAGATCACAGTTAAAGTATAATTATTTTTTTAATAATAGTGTATTATTTAATTTCAAAATATATATAATTAACGTTGAAGAATGGAATTTAAATAATTACAGGGTTTGCTTCTGTATATTCAATAAACATATACAATGCAGTTTGACATTGTGACTAAATTCACTTTCACAAATTAATTAATTTCAAAACAGTTTTCGTGAAACAAAAATTAAAATCCGAACTCTGTACCCATTAAGTTATTATACAAATGTGTTTTTTCTGTTTTAATCAATCAGACAGATCTTTACATTCAAATAAATGTAAAATAAACAATGTGAAATGAATCTTAACCAAAAGTAATAATTAAAAATTCACATTTTTGTACATAAAAATTAATGTCTCTGTGAATTATAAAAAAAACTCTACAAGTTATTTCTAAAAGTAACGTTTTTTGCCCGTAACTGTTTTTTTCTATTTTTATTCGTTTGTAAATGTCTATTAAATATAATCAGAATGGCATTTCAATCCTTCAACAGAATGTAATTTGCCAATAAATAAAGAAATAAAAAATATACGATTACGTGATAATTATAAAATTCGTCTCATGTACTTCATATTATTATTCAGCATTCGTTGTACTCGGGTGAAAAGAGTTCAAGCACTCGATAAATTATATTATAAAACAATGTACAAGAGTTCTGTTTAAAAGAACATTGTCCATACTGAAAGTTCAACTTCATATAAGTTAATCAAATAAAGATATTTGTCGACGTTTTTAGAAAATACACGATTATTAAACACTGAACTTTGAATATTATAAGATAAAATTATAATAAAAGAAACGACGATTACATAAATGATTTGTTTAAATTTTGATCATATTTCAAAACAGATAGCAAAGAAACTAATTAACTGTTGTGGTTATTGTAAAAGTGTTATTTATTTTCATTTGAAATGTTTCTCAATTTTTTTACATGTTTTACAGATATGATTAATTGATCTTTATTTACTTATATAATAATTAATATTTTTTATTTGCCTTTTAAGCACGATGATCAATTATGAGATTCGATGAATATTGGTAAAAGTCAACTTATATCTTCTCCTCCTCCTCTCTATATATTTAATTACAGATTTTGTTCATTTTATAATTTGCAACATTTTAACTTTATTATTACAAATGGTAAATTAGTAAAAACATTTACTAATTTTTTAATTAATATAATGATGTTGCAAAAGAACAGAACCGTGTATCAATATTATTCAATTAAAAAGGAACATGTACATATTTTTAAAATGATCGAATGTATCAACCAACTCACTATTTTAAACGCTTATTAAACGGTTAAAAGAATTTTAAAATTATGTTAAAGTGTAATAAATATGTATATACAAATTACGAACCAAAACGAAGTACTTTTCATCAATGTCTATAAATTTACAGATAGTATTTAAAATGTACATTAATTTAAAAGTGAAACTAAATGGATTATAAAAACAGCTCGATAAGTTTATTTAAATAGTAAAACAACAATTTCGAAATAAACCTGAAAATAAAACGATATTTACAAGAATTCTCACGGAGTACATAATAAAACGAATTTTATCTATATTAAACGTAATGTTCACAACAGGTATTATTTTTAATTAATTAACTGTAAAATAGATATTGCATTAAAATGTATCTCATTGAATGACTTGTGAATCAGTGAAACAAGGTCGTAGCAGTCGTTCGTTTCTTTGGAAAAAATAAAGCAGTTTATGAAAAGAGATTTTTGAAATCATCTTCACTGTCTCATATGAAACATAATAACAAAATATAAATCCATATATATTTAAAAACTAACATTTCAAGAATATATCACCTACACCAGGATATTATAAAGGAAAAAAAAAACAGGTAAAAGTAGATATTTTACCTGTTTTTAAAAATGTTTTTATACCTGTTTGAAACAATTCTTTGCAGGGATTTATTTAAATTGTAAATAAAAGTTTTAATTAATTCAATTTTAATTACGAAATTAGTAAATAAATATTCATATAAAAATAACAAAATAATAAATCATAGATATTTATATATACAGTTATATTCGACTTCTAAGAAATTATTCAAATAGTATATATATATATATACACATTTTCATGTATTTAATTTCATTTTAACACTGAATTCGAACAAACGTTAGAAAGTTGTTTCGAAATAATTATCTCGCTACATAAATTAATTACTCAGTTTTTTCTTTCATTATTTTCTTAAATGTTATTCGAGAAAAATTGTGTACGAAAACATCAAAGAAAGTTTGCAATCGTTCAATTACATTTGCATTCGTTTTATGTTAATGTCAGCAGCGATGCATAGATCACGAAATTGTTATTACCGTAGATAAATATGTGAGTGTCGATTATAAGGCATTTTCTCTATTTTAAATAACTGATTATTTTTTTATTTATATACAAGAAAGTGTGTATGTGCACGTATGATCAAGAAATTATATTCCTAGGTAAATTAGAAAACGGATTACTCGATTAAAAAAAAGACTCGTCTGTATACGAAAAAAATCAAAAAGTGTTTAATTATGTAACATGCAAACAATATATTTATGTGTGTATATATATATATATGCGTGTGTGTGTGTGTGTGTGCTGTGTAAAGATATAATTCGGTAGTGAATTTTTCGATTTTAATAATTGTTTATTCAGAGAATTTCAACTTTCGATTCAAGAAATATTGAAGGTCGTTATATTTATTTATGAAGTACAAAATACACTTAGATTGAAGATCGATTGTTTAAAATGCGCAGTGCACAAACTAGCCGGTTGATTTCCATGCCCGGCATAATGTCAATTCTATTGCAGAAAAAAAACACATGCACACAACGATGGGAAAAAGATACGTAACGTGTTTTTCCTCTATACGAATTGAATACTGATCGTTATTTAATACAGTTAGTTAGACATTCGAATTAACATAAATCTGAATTAGACTAAGTTCGGAATAAGTAATTTCTTTCATATAAAACAGAATATCTGAGATATGCTCGAATCGTTTTATTATATTCGGTCATTCTAAATGTTAGTGTCATGATTTTTTTTATTTATAGATTTTTTTTTAAATAACGTGGGTTCAATTTATCAATTTATTTATTTTTTTCAATTTATTTTAATTAACAATACTCATAGTATATTTTTCAAAATAATCCTCGTTAAGTAACTAATTGAAGAGTTGAAGATATGCAACACATTTATTTATTTATTATCATTTTCTTCAAATATCCAAAGTAAACATTTATTTTATATTTACAGTATTTCAATTCTGAATATAAGACATTACTGTATATATATATATATATATATATATATATATATATATATAATTTATCAAGTTAAGACTTTGTTGTTGTGGTGCGATTATTGTTAGAGACAATAGAGGAAAAAAATTAATGAAATCTCTAGTGTGTAAGCCATATTCTCATCCAGAGGGATTGCTTTGGGATAGAAGAAAAAATAAAAAAAATAATACCGAACATCATTACGATAAATATTTTGATTTTATGGAAATGAAACCAAAAAATTTATCATATTGCAATATCACGACATGATAATGCTAGATATTAAATTTTCTGAAGTCTATACCATTATTTTTATTTATCTACTATTTATATGTATATACATGTGTATATGAGACGAATAATATATGGAATGTAATAAATAGCACAAATTTCTAAAATCCATATTTAAAAAATGTAAAATCGACACTGATATACTTTTTAAATGTACCGTTCCACATTTAAATTATTTTTTTAAATTAAAATAAAAAACATACAAATCTTTCAAAATAAGTTTGTAAAAAAAACATTATATATGGTTACAATTTAAATTTTACTCCATACCTTATTGGAATGAATGAAAAGATACGAAAAAAAGTCCTTGTTACATATTTATTAATTAGTCAATTAACATTAAATTGAATGTGTTACAACTGTACCTGATTTAGATGCAAAAGAAGTTCTTACCGGTTTTGAATATGTATGAATATGTAGATTATTGATTTTTTTTCAAGAGGATTTAATCGTATAAAAATACTTTTTTGTAATGAAACTGAAACTTATATTCATAAAAAATGTAAATATATGACAAAAAATTTTTGATCTACCATATAATTAAACTATATATTGTATGATTATTAAAACGAATGAAGTGCTTTTATTGTTTCAAATGTTTTCGCTTTAATGTAATGGAAATAGAAAGGAATTGATATTTAGTTTATTGGCAAGAGTGACGTTCATTTTAATATAATAAAGTATACTTAGTATATTATACTATATATTTCCATATATAAAAGTATATATTTCAATCAATGACTGTATCTATTTATCAGACAAGTTTTCGTATATTATTTATAGAAATATATAAATTACTTCAAGAAAAATATCTCTCTCTTTCTATATATATATATATATATATATATACATATATATATATATATTTCGCAAATAATCTATTGAATTTTAATTTTACCCTCAATACATTTGCTATAGTATTTCCTTTCTGTTCCTTCTAACCAAATAAGTGTGATTTTTCAAATTATTTCCGATTACTGTCGCTAAATTATAGCACAGTCTTTAATAACATTTTTAAACTAACAAAAATTGTTTGACCTAACGAACTGAATCAATGCCAATTATTTAACAAATGACCTTTACAAGAAGTCAAACTTTCTTTTATAAAACGATCGTGTCATATAAACAGAAATGTATAGAAACCAATATGGTTATGACATACACATATGTGCACGAACACGTATTACAAAGAAATATATTTATATGCATACATATTAATATTTTCTAATAAATCACAGTAAAAGTATAGACCTTTCATTTTACTACAAAATAATTTATGTGAAGATAACTAGAGTTGAGATAGAACTTTTTAATTTGAATCGAGTTTAACTGAATAATAGAAAAGTATTAATTAAAGAAAAATAATGAATTAATAAAAATGTTTAATATATATATATATATATATATATATATACACTTAGTAATAATTTTATTCATTATTAAAGTGATGTTTGTAATAAATAAATATAACATTCAAACAAGAGTATTTTGTAATAAATTTACATCTTTTAGAAAGTATAGATTGTTCTATACTATTTTCATATTATATACATATTAAAATACATCTTTTCTCATTTATAAAGTTTTTGAACGTTAAATAAAATTGTATAATATACATAAGTTCTTATGATGTAAAGAATTATTTGAAAATCTATATTTGTTAAAAAAATATAATGAATAGTTAATTTATAGACTGGCACAATGTTTATAACAAGTTGATTACCATTTAAAAATGTAATATTGGATTTTTTACTTTAAGGCCATTAAGCATTTATATAAACCTATAAATTAATTAATTTTACTGTTAATTGATTGCTACAAAATTATAATGTTATAGGATAAATTGAGTAAATTTCAAGGTATCAACTAGCATTCTCTTTTGAACACTTTTATTGGCATAAAATTGTATGCATATAAAATAAAAAAAGAACAACAAAATAAACACGTTTAAAAATGGCCTTCGTCGACTGGTTTCAATGTAGTTTTATTTCTAATTTGCATTTTATATAGGTTTCCGTACCTGAACGTATGATAATTATAAGAAATGGAGCAAAAGTAATCGAAATAAATAAATATGCATATATATATATATATATATATATATATATATATATATATATATATATATATTAATGTTTTATTTTCGTTTACATGTTAAGGAATCTTTAAATATTTATGAATGAAACATAAATGTCAGATTATATAGAAATCACTAATTGTCAATCGAACCAAATAAAACGTTCATTGACCACATTTATTTTAAACTCAAACTACTGTTGTTTTTTCATTCTTTTTCTTTTTTTTGTTATACTCGATGAAAAAGAAAGTTATTCTATAAAGAACCTACATTTTAAAACAGTTGTTATTCTTAACAACGCAATATCCATAAACTTTCACACCGAGCTGATCTCTGGGCAAACATGTTAAAGGGAAATCATCTGTGATACTTAACAAATATGCACTCTCTTCTATTGTCACTATTTCTTTAAAAAAAGCACACGACGTCTATAAGGTGAAATGTAACATTTTTTTTGTCTTAGAAAATTATCAAATTGATGAAATAATCTAATAATATAATTCGAAATGACGAGAACTTTCATATATTTTTTTTACAACTCTAAGTGTAAATAAATGTAAATATACATGATATTTCTTTCAGTGGTTGCTCAAAACGATGGTCGGAGAACAAAACCGCCACCAGCTGAAGAGAAGAAAGAGGAGTTCGAATGTCCTACCGGTGTCGGAAACGGAAATTATGCCGATCCGGCAACATGCCGAAGGTTTTATCAGGTCAGTAGTACGACTATATCCATATAATGTTTTATACATTTATTGAAAATGAGAACACTTTTATATGATATGTAGAACGAGTATTCTTTTCATAAATGGTTATCTTGAAATCGATGCATAAAATAGAAAATACGTGGCTCGATTTATATTTCAAACTTTATACGCATGATATGTTCAATTGTATCGGTCAAGTATGTTTTTTTTCGTATAATAAATTACACATAATTAATTAAACTATCCACCTTTCAATTAATATGTTTTATAGTTCCATTAAATTAATTTCATGTTTATTGCATTCGTTCTTACTGAAAGTTTTCACTTTGATGTAAATAGAAAATATTAAAATAATTTTAAATTTTTAATATGTTTTCTGTTGTATTGTACAAATTATAAAACTATGGATGTATTGAGATAAATGTATTTTTTAATTCTGTCCAAAATTTCAGATAAAAACGAAATGAAAATAAGTGTTATATTTTATAGAGTTGAGAAATGTGAAATATGGTAATCAAACTATCAAAATTATTCGATGATAGTTTTATTATTTAAAAATAAAATTATTATGAAAAAGTATGCATTTTTTAGAGTTTTTCAATGTTATAAAATTCTAAAAAAAACATTTTATATAGAATGTTTACGATAATTTCTGTTATTATTAAAATTGTATATATATATATATAAATATATATATATATATATATATATATATATATATATATATATAATGTGTGTATGTACATTACAAATATGTAAACGCAACAGTGATCAAAAATTGACATATGAATATTTAAAAAAAGATGTAGATATTAAAACATATTTAATTGCAGTTTTTTAAACACGTACCTTCCAAAAATATTTTTGAAAAAGTATATTTATAGTCTGACTATTTGATAAAAATTAGGTTTAACACTTTTCACTATTGAGTATATAAAAAGTAAAATACTTCTAAGAGTAAATAACATATTTTTCATTTTCAGTGCGTTGACGGTTATCCATACTTAAATAGATGTCCATCAGGTTTACACTTTGATGATGTAAATAAATTATGTACCTTCAAAAATGAAGCACGATGTGGGCCATTACCGACAAGTAAGTATTTGAAATTCGTTTACTTTCAGCTAATATTTTATTTACATAGATGTTTTTTTTTAAAAAAAAATAATCATTTAAAAAATATATTTAACGGTTTTTACTACACTAAATTTCAATCCGTGTATCTCAACACTTCGTAAAAAAATGAAATAATGTAAAATTAAATCAACCATATTTTTTATATAAAAATGTACACTTTCAACAAAATAATTTATATTCGGAGAAATCATTGCTAAATACAGATTATAGGAACCTAATGACATTTACTTTCAATTGTGTATTTCATTATGTAATTCAGTATTTTAGAAATTTAAAATAATGAAATGTAATAAAAAGGAACTACCTGGCAATCGGTATAATTATTGAATATTATTACAAAATACAAGAAGTGATCATGCAAAATGTTGTTAATAGCAATGTATCTGAAAGTTTATATATATATATATATATATACAGTAGCGCACTCAGGATTTAATTTTGGGGGAGGGAGCCGAGTTGAACGGATAATTTTTTTTTAATGTAAATTTAATAAAATCCATTAGGTAATTATAAAAATTTATTTAAGGAATAAAATCCAGCTTTCTTTTCTTTTTACAAAGCTCTTGAATTACTTCAGTTGTGGTTACATTAATCTCTATGTGTATATAGGAGCGCATATATATATATATATATATATATATATATATATATATATATATAATAATAATTTAATAGTATTTTTTATTATTTTTTTCAGCACAAGCTCCAGTTACAGAACCTATCATCGATTTAGCACAAAAATGCGATCTATCGACTTGTGTACTACCTTACTGTTTCTGTTCCAAAGATGGTACTATAATACCTGGAAATTTAGATCCGGACGATGTAAGTGATTTTCGGCCTCTCAGCATTTATGATAGTCAATCTTACAGGTTGTTGAAGCAATATATATATATATATATATATTATATTTTTTCAATCAATAAAAATTGTTTTCTGGTATAAATATTATTCATTATTTTTTATATATTAGATTTTAAAACTTTTATTGGGATAAACATAATAAACATGAAAACAATACCTCACACAGTAAATATTAGTATTTATATAAATGATTTAAAAATATTACTGAAAGTGTATTGGAAAAAAATACATTATTAAATTTGTTTGTAGACACCACAGATGATGCTTTTAACATTTGATGGAGCAATTAATTTGAATAATTTTGATCATTACAAAAAAGTATTCCATAAGAGAGAGAATCCCAATGGATGTGAAATTAGAGGAACATTCTTTGTGTCACACGAATACAGCAATTATAATATGATACAAAAATTAGCTAGCAGTGGACATGAAATAGCTACTGAAACTATATCGTGAGTTATTTATACTAAAATATATTAAATTCCTGTCTGATTTTGTCAATATTCCTATTTTAGTCTTCAAACTGGTCTCCAAGACAAAGGGTACGAAGAGTGGGTTGGAGAAATGATAGGTATGCGTGAAATTTTGCGACATTTCTCAAATATATCAAAAGACAATGTGGTTGGTATGCGGGCACCATTCTTGAAACCTGGTAGAAATACTCAATACAAAGTGCTTGAAGATTTTGGATACATATATGATAGTTCTATTGGAGTACCACCTTCAGCAGTGCCGGTTTGGCCTTATACTTTAGATTATAAAATTCCACATGAATGCAAGTCTGGTACATGTCCTTCAAAATCATTCCCAGGTAAATATGTATATATGTATGCATGTATATACACACACACACACATATATATATATATACAAATAATAAATGATACAAAAAAGTACACATTTTTTTAAGGTGTTTGGGAAATTCCATTAAATGCTCATTATGTAGAAGATTATGAAGGTGGGCATTGTCCATATTTAGATCAATGTGTTTTACACAACCATGATCCTGATGAAGTATTTGAATGGCTTAGGGAAGATTTTAGTCGGTATTATGATCAAAATAAAGCACCTTATATGATGCCATTCCACACAAATTGGTTTTCAATTAAAGAGCTTGAACAAGGATTGCAGAAGTTTTTAGATTGGGCAACAACTCTGTAAGTATTTTTGTACAAGTATTTTAAAATACATTACAATTATTCATTTAATACATTTTAGGCCTGATGTTTGGTTTGTGACTGCTACACAAGCACTAACATGGATGACTGACCCAAAAAAGATCAGTTCATTAAATAATTTTGATCCCTGGGGTTGTAAGAAACGTGAAAATCTACCACCACCTGGTTGCAACAATGGAAACAAATGTGCATTGAATTTCAAGCCAGCTGAACTCAACTTTACTGATACAAGATATTTAGAAACATGTCAAGAATGTCCAAATCAATATCCATGGTTAGGAGATTCAGAGGGTACAGGAATTCCTGGAAGAGATAATTATGTCCCTGACAATGTTAAATAGTTTTGTAATTTTAATATAAAAATATTAGTTTTATAAAATTTTAAATTATAAAAATTTTGTAAGTACAAAATAAAAATGTACATATTTGAAAATGGAAGAAAATAATATATTTGCTTCATGTTTGCAATCTAAGATATTATTTTAGATTGACCGACAGTTTATTATGAAGACTGTTATTAAGTGCAATTATAACACCTGAACTAATGCAATTACATATTAAATTTCCTCTTGTAAGACTAAGTAAATAAAAAATACATATTCATTTTAATAATTGCTTTATATTATTCTTTTTACAATCAAACTAACATTGAATAAATATAATATTTAAAATCTATCTTATAGGAACCCATTTATTGAAAACATCTGCATATTTTCGACGTTCTGAAAAACAAATATAATTAAGAGCAGATTATCTTAGATAAAGTTATCTTATTTAAAATCATTACCAGGTGTAACAAAATCATCAGGGTGTGTTTCAATATAATAACGTAACATAGCATCACGATGTGCTAAATAATCTTTTGTTTTTTCATCTAAAAATTTACAAAAAGCAGCACCACCAACAGTAGCTAAGATATGTTTCTGAATACCTAGAATAAAATCAGAAACAAACGCGAGTAGCATTTTTCACTGTTTTTATTTACACTTGTCTACATAAGTTCTTTTTGGACAAGTGTAATAAGTTATTTATTTTTATTATAAATCAATTTTACTTGAATAAATAATCATTTTTAGAGAACTATCAAGTACTTAATTGTTTACAATTTTAAAATGTATGTCATTACACATTTGTTATTACTACAGATATAATAAATAATTTAATCAATAACTTTGCTTCTCAAATACAATCAAAACCAAGATTTTGTTAATTAAGTAAATTATAAATTAAATATTTGTTATAAATAAATAACAGTTAGAAAATATTATTTTATTTTATTATTTTACTGGCATGTAAAATATTTCTAATTTTCTTTACCACAAAATACAATATAAGATTTTATGATAAACATACCACTCAAAGGCGGTCTTCTTGTACCCCAATTTACAATACAAACAGTCACAAAACCGAAAACTGCACCTGCTGTTGGTAACCAGGCGGTTTCAAAAACTGAAGGAATTCTATCTGGGTCAGGTGTTAAGAGTTCTAAAGCAGTTTTTCCTGCAGCCATGACAAAAATTAAAGTCGAAAGGAGTTATGTAAATTATCGGACACCATTGACATTAAGAAATGAGTATGAAGTTTATTGTAAGTTTTTGATGAAATCTCCTATTATTAATAAAACGAAATCCTCCAACGATTTCAGTGACTCTCAAAAGTACTTTATGATATACTAAACAAATGTTATTAAAAAAATATCCAAGTTTAATATCACTTTAAATATTATTAATTTTCATCATTCATAGATTGCCATTTCACTATATACGTTCAATCATTAATTAATGTTATCGAATCACAATCACATGAATTAAATCTAATGACCAGTGACACTTAACAGTTTAAGTAAAGGCGAAAACATGTCAATACAAAAATGATGTATAATTATATATTTTTAATAGTTTGTTTGTATTAATAACTTGGACAAAATTTATTGTGTCTTCTAAAAAATAACTGCGATTTTTAGATAAAACTATATGAATAGAACATATCAATAACATGCTGTATATTCAATACATTCTGAAAGAAATATATATTTCTCAATTGATTTTTTCCTACTGACCTATTCCATGTGATCCACTTTAGTACAATTATACATTAATTAAATAAAATATTTGTAAATTAATGAAAATTGTATTACTTTTTATCACATCTATTATTAAAATAAAATATTTTTAACAAATATTCATAATACAGATATACCGGAAAAAAACATCAAGATACATATGAATAACAATATATATATATTATCTAAAATGAAATAATTTCCTAATTATCTTTCTTCTCTTGAGAAGATTGTTTAGGGTCCACTAATTGTTGTTGTGCTTCTGCTTCCATTTCTCCTGAAAAACCAAACTCGTTAACACGGCTGGCATCAACCTTGTATATCCAACGTTGATATAAAAATATGATAAATACAATGTCTGAAAGAAATGAAATAAAAATCAGAATAGGTTCAAACACTAATTCAAACTACTTTTATATATACCATCTCTGAAACATCCCAATCTGTACATGGTTGGCATTTTAATAACAAATGCAAAGATATCATCGATAAACGTGTTGAAGAATTTATAAGTCATCATTCTCCATGGGAGATGAGCGACTGATTTTAATTTATAGTTGATAAAGAGTTGTGGAGTCATCATTATAAATCCAAATGTAAGTAAAAATCCATACAAGATATTTAAAACAAATGAATACCAGCCTTTATGTTCAAGATATATCAGTGAATATATACCGTAACCTGCCAATAATGGGAAACAAACCCAAGATAAATATTTGAATGCCATGAGATCATATGCTCGTGTACTAGATTCTACATATGATCCTTTATCAGTAAATTTAATTTTTGGTAATATTCCTAAAATTTTCGATTCTCTATTGATACTGACATCAACAACCTTGTGAATCTTCCATATTTCAATTCCAAGACCAATAAAGCAACTGACTTTAACAACAAAATTAGTTTCATTATCCAAAACAAATAATAATACTATCAATGATTGAAATACATTAAAAAATACTGATCGAACCGATAAACCTTCAAGAGATTTACGGTTGTTCCAAAACTGAATATCGTTTTTAAAAGCTAATAATTCAAAAATACTATGTAAAATTGAGACGATAATTGTTCCCGCTAATAAATACGGTGAGGTTTCGAGCAGTGTTTCCTTTAAAGTATCTTGATCTTCATCACTCTCTTCTGTAGAAAAAGTATCACCAAATACACCAGAAGTCCATTTATTTCGCATTACTTGAGCAGAGTATAACTGCCACTTAAATAATGAAAGTGGCTGAAATGTAAGATGAAGTTCAAGCTCTTTAACTGTATAATTGATTGGTTGATAATCTCTTAACATATTCCAAAATTCATTTGCAAAAAGCACTGGTTTGTATTTATCACCACCTGGCACAAATTCAATATATTCATCTAAAGGGGGTGGCACCGAGCCTTGCACCCAATTTGTTTGATCAGTAACTAAATTTAATGTTAAATTTGGATGCCAATGTGAAATTATTTCTTCTTTTAAACCCTCTTCTGCCTTCATTACTTCTACCAATGTGCGTTCTGTTTCACCAGTTAACAGATTTTTCGTTTTGTAGTATTTAAGCTTTTTGAACTTGTTCAATTGTTTGCGTAAGTAAGACATTTGTTGATCAGCATATTGGTTCCTATTATTAGGATTTGGTGATTTTCCTGATCGAACAACATATGCATGTAAATATATCGATCCATTATTTTGAAGCTTTTTGCTTGTTTCAAATTTCTTTGAGTGGATATATGAACCATCCCCAAATTCACCAGAGTACCAGTCTCCATATATTAAATTTGGTTTAAACCAAAGTAACGATTCTGTATTTGTAAAATCTTTAAAAATAAAGTCTTCAGATATGTATACATACAGATCAAATCGAGTACCATTTGAAAATATATTCCACGCCGGCTGTTTTGGAACTTGTGTTCCACCTTGTACTGTGGATTCATTCACTGTCGGTGAAGGGCGACGAAAAAATGAAGTAATAAAATAAATAATAAACGCTCGTACTATCAAAGATTTTGTTATAGCAAAAAATGATTCAAGTTTAGTAGGTTGTCTCTGTTCTTGAGAGTTAACCTAGAAATGTAATTTTCGATTACTCATTTATTTCAACTCCTATCAAGTTTAAGTTATTAGTGTCTGTTTTTTTTTAATTACTTACTGCATTATTCACTGTTTCATTGTGAGCCGTGGCTTCAATAGCCCCCGAATCGTTATTTTCACTCATTTCATAAACAAAGTAATAATAAATTATCTATTATAAACATATATCAGATTATAAATCAATGATTTGATTAATTTTGTACTTAATGCCTCATTTTACAACTGATTTATGTGAAATATTAACGTTACCAAAGCTTACTTTACGATCCTATAATTTACCAATTTTTATACCACTGTGCACCTATCATAGATTAAATTTCACTGTAGATATAAAACTTAATATTAAAATTGTAGTCGTAGCTACTAGTATTTTAATCTATGATCGTAGACTAAAAATATCACTAGCTAGTGATCGTGTGCCTCACAAATGTGATTTGAAACTGAGCTAAATAAATTTTAGTTGATGGTTATATACTCTAAATATTTATTTAAAATTGATTTTAATAATTTGCATGTTTTCACTAATTTTTTATTAATTTAGTGTTTACTGATGCTATTTTACTGAACATAAATTGCACTGCAAAAAAAATTATATTAACAATTACAAGTTACTTATTTTTATTTTAAATATAGTGACTATATTTAAAATAATATTCAATAAGAAAATTAGTTAAAATTAGTTTCAATAAGAAAAACGAAACTCCTTTTCAACATCAATTATAGAAAAAAATCATAGATAATTATATAAATTTTAAATTGCTATACACAGTATGAAATTCATACAGTATTAGAGATATTTTTAACCATAGACAAAATTATGCTAAGGAACATTTTAATAATGATAAAATAAAACACCATATTAATTATAAACATAATTTATTGAAAATCAAATTATTATTCATCTTGTACAATAGTGGTTTTCTCAGAGACGTAAAGACCATCCAAAAACTTTCGAATGTCTTTATTTTTAACAGTCGTTGATTGCTGTATAAGTGCAGCAGATCGAGACACATCTTCAAGTGAATTTCCTTCAATGATCAATTCATCCTTTTGTTTTGCTGAATTTGTAACAGTAACACCTGGTGCCATTTTTACTCTACGAATATATTTTTCTCCCAAGAAATTTCTGATTTCTATAACTGTATTATTTTCAGTCATAACACAATTAATTGGGAAATGGGCATATACAGCACGCATCTTATATTGGTAGCCTTTTGTTACACCTTTAAGCATATTTTCAATATGAGAACAAACAGTGCGGACGGCTGCCAATTCCTTTTTTGTGCCGAACCATTTTTCAACTTTGAGTAGCCGAGGATTTACCATACGAATATCTAATGCAAGATGCTTGAACGATCGTTTTAATGTGCCGCGGGGGCCAGTAACAGTTACAAGACGAGATTTCACAGAAACCTTCAAATTCTCGGGGATTTTAACACATTGGTTTATTACGATTTGCTTCATTGTGACCTAAATTTAAAATAATTATTTAAACTGATGTAACATTAACATTATTGTATTTATTGATGAGATGAAAATATAACCTGAAAATACAATTGCAATTCAAACTGTACATAAATCGAACAAAATTGAAATATATATATAACTTAATTTTAAAGAATGATATTGAAATTAATTCACTTTTTTTAAAATTATACTGACACGTTTTCATTCAATCATGACAGGTATCATATTTTTCACACAGGTTATATTTTCATTTTTCCATAATGACACACTTTATTGATATTAACAGAATAAAAAAACAATGGGTATGTCTTATATTCATTAAAAACTTAATACGAGCTAAAGATGGCATAGGATAAAAGGTACTATTATTCCACTCTTACCTCTAACGACACAACAGTATTAGGAAAGGCTTCAAGTCAGAATTTTAAACCTAACGACAACAAAATGTCTATATGACAAAAAGTTCCCTAGTGTTATTCACACAATTAATGTAAATTTTAAAATTTTATAATTATAAAAGAAATTTTGAATTACTATTATGATAAGTGTATCAGTAAAATTTAAAAATTATATTACTATATTTGTTAAAAAATACGGTTATCAGATTAGTTTGGTTTTGAACCATATTCGAAATTAAAAAGTACTTATGTATATATATATATATATATATAATTAAAATGTATAACAAAAGGCTACCAATCGTGCTGTATATACCCATTTCCCTATTCATTGTGTTATGACTGAAAATAATACAGTTATAGAAATCAGAAATTTCTCGGGAGAAAAATATATTCGTAGAGTAAAAATGGCAACAGGTGTTATTTTTACAAATTCAGCAAAACAAAAAGATGAATTGTTCATTGAGGGAAATTCGCTTGAAGATGTGCCTCGATCATTGCACTTATACAGCAATCAACGACAGTTAAAAATAAAGATATTCGAAAGTTTTTGGACGGTCTTTACATCTCAGAAAAAAACCACTATTGTACAAGATGAAAATTTGGTTTTCCATAAATTATGTTTATAATTAAATGTGATGTTTTACTTTATCATTACTGAAATGTTCCTTAGCATAATTTTGCCTATTTGATGACTTCTATTTATTTCAGTTATATGTATATATATATAACATATATATATATATATATATATATATATATATATATATATATATATATATATATATATATATATATATAATATTTATATAATATAATTATATTATAATTAAATATTTTCAACCAACAAAAACAAAATAAAAAGTTGAGATTTATTTTGTTCCTTTGATAAAAACATTAGAATTAATTTATGTCGTTTATATACGGATAATTAACGCTGGACTTTCAGCACTATTATCTTCAACAACATATACAGCATTTTGATAAACAATGTGAAAAAATCAAACGGTATCATTTAAAATATCTCAAATGATATCTTTAATTAAGTAACAGACGCCGAAATATGTTTTAATTGTCATTTAATTGCATCTTACTTGAGTACGCACAAAAACTACATGTTACAATTTTTAAGTTCATTGTTATTTTATTTCAGATTGGAGATAAAATATTTTTTTCCACACATTTATTCTTTTAACTGTATAGTTTTAAGTTGCAATTCGTGGAAAAATTTTAGAGAGTATGTTTTGAATATGATAGTATCGATTTATACACATACATACATACATTATGTATATATATATATATATATATATATATATATATATATATATATATTTATAGAGAGAGAGAGAGAGAGAGGGAGATAGAGAGAGAGATAATAATAATAATAATTGTTTTTTTCATATCGCAATGTGTCCGAGAATGTAAATTCAATATACAAGTAAATGAACTTATTTTAAAGACATTTCTGTTCTAATTCAATTTCTGTTCCAATGGAGAAATATTAGGTTTTCTAGAGTACTAAGAATTTATCTATCAAGAAAAAAAACACATCTATAATAACGGTTTCACTGAAATTGAAATTTAAATGGCAATGCGTTAAATACCAGCATTTTTCATTCATCTCGACAAATGTTCGTGAGTCAGTGGAGTCTTTAAAGTCTGCAGCAATTATAAGTCTATAATTAAATGGGAGTCATTAATCAATTAATTAAAGTAATTTAAGTGGGCAATAACGCGATTCATAATTGCATTCTCTGTCTTCCTACACATATTTTCACACAAACAATTCTTGTTACTTACGATCTGTTCATTCGACAAATACTGAAATTGGAATTTGAAGTTGTGCGATCAACAATTCAATAGAAGATTGTCACATTCGAAATATATATTATTATAATCATACATTTATATCGTTGAATATTTTTGTATCATTTAGGTTTCCTTTTGATGTA
This sequence comes from Acanthacorydalis orientalis, assembly GCA_034766995.1. Classification (NCBI taxonomy): domain Eukaryota; kingdom Metazoa; phylum Arthropoda; class Insecta; order Megaloptera; family Corydalidae; genus Acanthacorydalis; species Acanthacorydalis orientalis. Next base: position 19,086,440 of record CM068323.1, read on the forward strand.
AGATTATATATATATATATATATATTATCTAACATAATAATCCACGAGAGTAAATTATCTACTATATAATTTATTATTTTAGAATCTTTATGATTTTTAAAAATAATTAAATTGGATAAAATAGTAATAATAATTTGTAAGTGGAAAGGTTCAGGTTTTTTTTATAGACTAGAGTAAAATTATTTTCTGTTGCTAATGTTAAGATTATATATATTCAGAGTAAACATAAATTTAATTTTTGAACTCGGTATTTTAATTAAAGATATTTCTCTAAATTTAACGATAATGCGCCATGTTTATTATAACTTTAATTTTTAATTTAATATTTGAAATGGCACCTTTGCTCCTGTATAAAATTAAACAGGAAGAAAATCGTGTTTCATGGAACCTCTGAGTGCAGTACCAACATCATAAATAATCCCAGAGTAAGTCTATATTTCCAACAGTGGTCCATTCTGTAATTTACACTGTGTACAAATGGAGTCTTTGCGTATATACTCTACATTACCGGTACAATATTAAAATAAACATCCGTGCCAGAAACATCCATTAACCGCCACTATAGAAATGGACATTTTTGGTAGATGCACTTACAGTCGAAATACAAAATGTACGTGAACACAAACTGGCGAGTTAACTCGCACAATGCACCAATTAAATGGGACACAATTTATTTGACATTGTGTTTTAATTACACTTCAACATTATCTAGAGCGCTCCCTTATGCAACAAATTACAATGTCCACGTTCTTGTGTTTCCCTTCGCGTCGCGTCCGACGACGCAATGGATGACATATCACTCCGTGAAATTACAAAAGGGCGTTGATTTAAATTGTGCGTAGGCTATAATTTAGTACACACCTCGTTAGTCGTATTTTGACTTGACCCGTATGGCTCCTTTAAGAATAGATATATACATATATTTTCCATCTGCGTTAATATATTTTATTAAAAAGATACAAAAACGACATTTCTGTTTACATTTACTTCTTCAGCATTCATAAATTCGAAATAAAAAAGTATTCTGTTTCATAGTGTGGAAGAAGAACAATGAAGCTTTGTTGTCTTGCTACCAAAATAAAATAAAAACACTTTTCTGTTATGAATTATAACTGTAACAGTGAACTTTACCTTATAGAAAATTATAAACTTGCTTTTATGTATTATGCAGTTTCAGACAAGAAAAAGAATTAATTAAAAAAAGAAATAAAAATTCACTATAATAATTTTATTAACATAAATAATAAAATATTATATTTTTTGCGGAACACAATAGATAACCAATATTTTCATCATTTGTCACTCAAAACATTTTTTAAAATCATTTTATTCAAACCAAAAATATATACATATGTACTATTGATTGTTTAAGCCGAACAAAAATATGATTGTAGAGTACTAGGAAGAGTATGTTTTATTTTTTTATTTTTAATTTTTTGTAAATAAGCACCTTCTCCTAAATTAATACTCTAAAACAAATATACCCATTGTTTTTAATCCATCGAAAAAGCACGAACCGTAACATTTATGTGGCATGTCCAACGGGCGGGAAATGTAAATTATTTGTTTGTCATTATTTGCATAATGACTAGTTGTACGTATTTCCGTTTTCTTTTTGCAGGAAAATAGCCGAGATCAATATTTAATTTTCTCGAACATCGTTAATATATACATACCGTTGTATTTTCAGTTTCGATAATAATTATTTAAATTAAAATGCAAATTTTTTTATCAAAGGAGCATAACAGAAAGTAAAACCGTATGTTAGGAATTAAATAAAAACAATGATAAATAATTGTTATTATTACTTATCTGATGAAAAAATGCATTGATAATTGTTAATAGAGTTTTGAAAAACAGAATAGTTAATAGTTAAATAAATGAATGAAATACTAGATGGTTGATTTTTATAAAAATATTTTAAGAGGAATACTTGAAATCGCTGACTAATAATTAATAAAAAATATTCAGAATATTATTGTAATATTCTGCTATTTTTCTGATATTATCGATCATTAATATAATTTCATTAAAAAGCTGTTAGAAAAGTTTTATATACATATGTGAACATGAAATAATATACTTAATTTACCATTTATGAATATAAACACTTGTAACGAGTAGCTATTTCAATGTGAACTAAATTTACATGTAAATAAATTATAACAGCATCCTTGAAATGCATTCATATTGTTAATAATATCGAATCTATTTTTAGCCGTTAATTGTAATACTGAAAATATTTTAATAATATTTTTATACAGAATGCTCTTTAAATAGGTATAAAAGAAGTTTTATTAAGATGTAATTAAAAAATAATTTAATGATTTAAATTAGTATTTTATTTAAACATAATCAAATTTAAAAATGATGTTAAGTAAATCATAAATTAAATACATAATAACTTTTAAATCGCAATCATGTAATGAAAATATATGAAAATGTATTAAAAAAGTTGTAGATCTGATAGGTGATCGTATTTAAAGATTTCCATTTCTTTATAATAATGTAGTTTATATTTCCATAGATTATATGAAACGCTCTCTCATATATTACAGTTAACCGGTCTTTTTCTAGTAATCGTTCATAAAATATTTAACATTTGATTTTTTTAGCAATTATATATTATCTACTTTTCGAAATAAATATATAAGAAAGTAATTAAAATATAATTCTTATTTTGCACAAACACTGAATGTATGCTCATATAGATAAATTATTTAAAATTTTTATTTTTTGTCCTAAATGTATAAAATAATAAGTAGAGTTTATATTTTATAGATTATAATTGAAAAGATGATAATGCGATATGCGAATTTACTTATTATAGTTGTCAAATATTTTATAATTAAATTTTATTTCTTTCTCAATTGTGTAATATCGGGATTGTTTTAAGAAAAATTATCATAAATAAAATGTTTTATGGAACTTGCAAATGAATGCTATTGAAAATAATGAAAATTTAAACTTTATTTTGTCCTGGTTCGTTTGTTATTGTATATAAATTATTGTATTTTAAAATTTCAGTACACAATTACATATTTAATAGACACTGATTTCATAGAACACGCGAGGAACACAAGCATTTTACACTGTAATGTAATCAAGCACTTGCAAATGACAGGGATAAATAGATATGATAATACAGAAGTCTATGAAGAGGAGAGAAGAAAATACTTTAAAATGTCAAACGGCATCAGATTGATTGGTTAAAATTTAACTACATTCGTTTGAATGGCATCAGAGGTTGGCGAGAGACGCCGACGCCATATAACAGTTGGTGATCAACCGAGCGTCGAAAACAGCATCAATCTTCGCGCCAAAATCTGCGGTTGGAATCTCAGGACAGACAGTTAGCCTGCTGCCAGTTTCTGTAAAAAAATACATTATAAAAGGGCTACGGCGATGTCATGAACGCGAGAATGCGATGCAGGGTGTTTCTCACACATCGATCCGCGTTGCTCCCTCTACGACGGCCGCCCGGTGCGATTTCGCCGACCGACAGTGGTAGAGCTTTTTGGACGTGACTCATTGGAGTTGAGTCATGGGATGTTTGAGGATCGCATGATTTGAGGTTGATAAATATGCTGATTTTTATGTCGGGCAAGTTTAAATTAATTATATCTAGGAAACGAATCGAACGTTGCGTTAAGAAGGAAACAGAAATAAATGGTGTATTATGGTTTCATTTGATACATTATCATTTTTTTTTATATTATATATATATATATATATATATATATATATATGCTCATTACCATATTAGATGGAAAAACTGATTTGCATATTATATCGTTTGTAAGATTGTATTTATATATTTAAAACGAAAAATGATCAATTTTTTCACGTTGTTAAAATAGAAAAAGTATGTCTTCGTAAATAAAAAAAAAAACATAAAGAACGCATATTTTTAATATGAATCATACTATTTGTATGACTAATGTAAGAAAAATTCTAAACAAATTCTAATTCTAAATATTGAATATATATATATATATATATATATATATATATATATATATATATATATATAAAACTGATTTTGAAATGATACAAAATGAAAACAACTACACAAACACAAGATAAAAAGAACAAACTCTTATATACGTTGATTTGATAACAAATGGAACTGTAAAATTTACAAGCTACTCCATAGTGAAGGAAATTTGTAAAAGCTCTCAGGTACTTATAAGTAGGCAATTAATATTCTATAATATTATGTTTGGCCTGTTGTTATTTTTTATTTCATCTGGGATGTAAATATATAATTATGTTAAATACAATTATTTTAATACTTTCTTTATTCTTTAACTGTTATAACTGATAAGACAAAAGAAAAATCAGGAAACATTTATAATATTATTAAATAAATGATTTATTTTCGAATTAAAAATTTGATGTGAATTAAAAAGAATGTTTTTTATTCTAATAGTATGAATATTAATGCGTGTTTAACGCATTAACGCATGATTTATGCTCCTCTACAGTTTTAAATTGTGTTGAATGTCATTTATCGAATTACATCATATATGTTATTTTTTTAAATAATGCATGTGTCGCTGGTTTATTGTTGAATATCTAATGTTCATAAATTTTAAAAATCTAGAACACATAAATATGGTGACCTATTAAATCGATCTATATTATCATTATGGCTCTTAATCATTCTGTTTAAAATAATAATCTTTTTTTTTTAGATGTTGGCATTTTTTGAACTGTCTTGAAACCAGATGTTTTCGTTATTCATTTTTATATTGTAAGTTTAAACAAAGTGCGATGGATTTATTAGTGTTCGGTATTGTATATACGTTTTTATCAAAGAAATAACTGATCGTTTTCAGTTCTCAGGACTTAATTACTGTATTTTTTTGTATTAATAACAAGTACAAACCGAGTGGGCTGTATTATATGGAAAATATTAAAACAGCAAATATTATATTTTCTGTGCGTGTGTGTGTGTGTGTATGCGTATATGAATATTTATAGCCATAGTATGTTTGAATACATGTTTGGATGTAAATATACACACATGTATGCATACCTGTCACCTCGTTTCCCGTGAACTTGTCGACAGTTACAGTCGGTTGGGTTGAAAGTAGTGACGGGGGCGGAGGCGGCGATGGCGCAGGGGTGGACACGTAGGGGCACAGCGCCGGTTCGTGTGCCAGTATTCGCCTGCCGGCCGAAGCGTGCGTACATGTTGTGTATTAATCGCGGACACTATGATGGTATCAGTGGTGCCGGCATTGTCGCGGTTTACTGTTATAGTGGATTGTGCTCGTGCCAAGATTAATTCTCGCCGCCACTGTTTGGTCCAGCGCGAACAGCATCTACAATACTAGTGACAGGTGTGTGCGTGCGAGTGTGTATGTACGTGCGAGCGTGTGTGCATGTATGCCTGTATCTCTCTGTTTGTGTTGTGTTGTCGTTTTGTGAACGCGTGCGATATTATAAATAAACTTTCTCTCGCGTTCGGTTGGCGTAGTGTGCCTTACTTTACATAATTTATGTTGAAAAGGACCATATTAAAAATATTTTTGGTGATTTTTCTTCTCTGTACTAGCCATGAGTTAGCCGAACAATATGGAAAATCATACGAACGGAACTGTAAAAAACGCTTTTCATTTGCATACTTTTGAAAAACCACTTTCTTTCATATATATTTTATAATCCCGTGATTGATATATTTTACATTATATATACATATATGTATATATATACATATATATATATATATATATATATATATATATATATATATATATATATATATATATAGTATGTATAATAAAAAAATAGTACATAAATAGACAAATAAAACTAAATTTGTAAGAGCATTTTAGAAAGAAATAGTAATAAGTATTGAGGAAAGTACATTCAAATTACGATTAATTAAGTAGTTAATTGCAAAAAAAAACTCATTGAAAGGACATACAATTATGAAACTAATAACAATTGAGAAAATAAGGTCTAAGATTAAATAAAGTCACATTTGACATAAGTAATGTTATTTAAAAATCTTTAGTTTTCATGTTTTTAAAATAGTCGTTTCTAAGTAATGAAAAAGTTTAAATTTTCAGTAAACATTTTCAGTAACACATTCATTTGTGTCGAATTAAAATATTCTTCTAAACTACACCGCATTAGTGAAATTGGAGTAGCAATTAGTCTTTTGTCAACGTTCTGATATAGTTACTTGTTAAAATTTGTTAATGCCTTTTCTCTGTGTTAGTTATTCAGGAAAAAAATTTAAATTTAATCATACATCGTCCGATTGTTAATATTTAATTCAAATATTTTGAATATTTCTCAAGTTTTTTCATTTTTAAAGGTCGTTTTATTTACTGATAATCGATTTGTTAATTATTATAAATGATTTTAATGGCAGTAGAATTTAACTAATTTTTAAATGTTTTATCAAATATACATGTCATATATATATATATATATATATATATATATATATATATATATATATATATATACACACACACACATGTATATACGTCTGCATAATTAATAAGTTAAAATTTACGATTATAAAGATCAGGATTTGCACAAAATTTGATCAGGATTTGTCCGTATAAATATATAGTTTTCAATTATAAGAAAACAATATCGACAACAAAAAGGTGTGGGGAGTAAAGGTGTTTTCAAGTAAACTTTGTATGTTTTGTATCTTTTCATAGATTACAATTTTTATATATATATATATATATACATACACATACATATGCACACACATTCATAGATACATACACAGCATACATAAATACAAGCATAATAAAACGAATTTAACTTCAGTTTCCGGAAATTACAAATATGTTTTATCTTAAAACGTAAACTGTAATGTAATGTATATTCTTTATATATATATATATATATATATATATATATATATATATATATATATATATATATATATATATATATATATATATATATATAAAGCAATAGATTCTCAACATAAGCTTGAGGGTACATTTTTCTGGTGTTCATCATATTTCTTTGTATATAAAGATACAAACATGATTTTTATGTAATTATGTTGAAAATTTATTTATAAGATATTTAAACAGATTTATAAATAGCTGTGAGTTATGCATGCTTCTTCATTAGAGAGACTATTTTAATAACAAAAATATTTTCTTTCCGAAGCTCCGAAAGAAATTTGTATTTTATAAATTTCTCTTTATTTTAAATATTAATTATATTTGAATTTGTATCATTTTTTTTAAAATGTTTTAACTTTTAATACGAGCTTTTATGTTTTACTCACGAATTCGATATAGTTTGTATGCGTTCATTAGTACAAATTATTTATTTAAATAAAATATTTTGTTCCTTATACAGTTCATGGTTAAGAAACAAAATAATTGTTTGTTATGTTACTAAATTAAAATAAAATAAGTGAAAAGGTAAGAAACATTAAAATAAAAAAATATAAATTTGTATTTAAAAAGTCTTTTGAAATACTTGTACTAAATTTATAAATTTTATTAATTTTTTATTTTCATTCTGTGAGTATCTTTAAAAATTGTAACTCATCTTCCACATAGATTTGTTGATTTTGATATTTAAGAATTGTCAATACCATTTAGGGACTTCCGACTAAAATCAAGAATATAGGCACAATTGCATTTCTTACGTTTGTTTATTAGAAGAGGAAATTACAAATATTTATTTTTTTTTCAACGAGCTATATTTTTTTTAGTTATGAGATGACAGTTATTTCTAAAGTCACATTCATTTAGAATGAACATCGTTGTTATCCACACGACTGGCTGAATGTTAATGGCAAATTAATGATGAGTCAGCCAAGAATAACTCTGACTGCTTCGTCATAATCGTGGTGTTCTTTTACTGGTACGACGGGGTTGACTTCGTCACGCAACCTACCCCTATTGTTCTCGCACATACATATCTCTTCCAGTCCAGTCAGTCGTGGACGTAGATGGACAGTACTAGAACTGGGGGTGTATCAAATAATTATTTATTTATGCACGGACGGTAACTTTAATATAAAATCGTTTAGATAAAAAATGACTCAGTGTGAATAATTGACGTATGGTAGTTGTGTTAATTTATTCGTTAGTTTAATGTATGCGAATAGTTTATTAATAATTTGGAATGGTATCACGGAAAGACATCTGATTTCATCGGAGGACTATATTATTTTCAATAAACTTTAGAATACTGTCAGCATTATTTAAATTTGTACGTAGATTAGTTCACTCTATAAATAATGTTCAGTAGTATTATGTATCTGAGGTCGATTTATGTAGAGCAATCTTTTTAATACCATTTTTATTATTTGTAGCTTTGATGTATTTAGCGAGTTCGCTTCAAATGAAGTGAATTGGGATTAGTTGACTTAATATGATAACAAATCTGTTTTTTTTTTAAAAAAAAAAAAACTGTCAACACTTTTTTTGAAATTTCTTTTCTTCAGTATACATTTGACACTGAAAATTAAATAAGGTACATATTAAACTTGCTTTCGACCACTACACATTTTTTTTATTAAATATAGAATTCTTAAAAACTTTATATTAGTCATACAACGTTTCCTGTTTTCGTTTTAATGGAATAACTAATATACATTCCGATATGATGAATTCATTTTAAAATACTATGTTTTATGTCGTGGTCACATTTGAAAAATAATGTTTATATATATATATATATATATATATATATATATATATATATATGTATATACACACGCGTATGTGTCTAATTTTATTTGGCTCATTGACCGTCCTTTGAATCTGAAAAGTATTACGTATAGAGCATCTTCGAAGAATACAAGTGGCTCTATAATCTGAAATGAATTCTCTTTGAAGATAAATTTAGTTCGCTCTAGTTTCTCGTTGCTACTCGTTGTAAGAACCAAAATTGTTTACGGAATGTTTAAACATGTACTTTTTTTACATCACACACATATATACATACATATATATATATATATATATATATATATATATATATATATATATATATATATATATATATATATATACACCTATGTATTCTGTAAATGATTATAATAAGTTGTAATTGAACACTACAGATCAATATTAAATATTATAAGAATATTTAAGTAGATATGAAAATAGTATTAAAATGTTAATAACTAATAATGCTGTCTTCATACTCATATATTCTATACTTGAATTCCGTTTAAGAATATATCAGATTTTAGTGTATTTCAGTAACTAATCGATCAGTTGGCTTTATCTTAAAGATGAATATAAATTCATCTTTAAAATATTCGAATGAAAAATGGACACCAGCCAAAATAGAACATTGGCTGCCAATGATTCGTATGTTCATATTCTTTTTTCTAGTTTTATAAATACATTTGCATGTTTTACATATGTTTTCGGCATTTCAACGTAGATCTCATCACTCAGTTAGGTCTCTCATTTTTATTAGATACTAAGAAGTTGTTGTCTCATGAAATTTTTATATAAATAATTATGAAAGTTTAACATATTTTGTTCAATTCATGCAATTCTAAATTGGAAAATTAAGCATATTTAATGAGAAAAATGAATGAATTTAATTATTATACAATATTTAAAAAAATACAATCTAATATATATATATATATATATATATATATATATATACACACATATATGCACGTATATAATTGGAATAAAGTTTACCAGGGTTATAAACTTTATTATTATATATTATTGTATTAATAAAACGAGGATAATTTTATAGAATTCACTAATATTTAATGATTTCATCTATACCTTATATATTAAATATACACATGTTTCAGCTCACTTTAACTATTCAATTGAATATTTTAAGGCAAATTCACAAACATCATTCTATCAGAAGTCATATCGTGTGAATAATCAATTATAGAGGGAGAAAATAATGCACTAATGACTATAAATATACTTTTTTTTTTATTTGGTTGATACGTCGTTTCGGTAATTACATTAATCGATTTTAATCACTGTAATGCAAATGTCTGTTCTGTTATTTTTATTGTCGGGCGATAATCATCTGAAATCGTATACGATAATTTTATATTTCACATATGGAATTGTAATATATATATATATATATATATATATGCATATAAATATTATATATAATTTATAAAGACGTCTTGTGACACGAAAATGTAACATAGATATGTTTATGTATTCTTATATATATATATTTCGAGAAATGATTTATTGCTCGGTGATTTGAATTAAGTAATTTTTGTTGTTAGTGCAATTTGATGTCGATCTTTTTTATTAATTTTATTTGTTCATGTCAATTTGAAAGTAATTTATTAATACACTTCTGTTATTTCTTAATTTTCCTAGTAAATAATGTTGTATTGAAATTATTATCCGGCTGACAATTTTAATTAAAATTAAGACATGTTAGGCTTCTGAAAACAATATTGTTCTGATAAAAATATTAGTAAAATTTCTACATTTTTAATTTCATATTAAAAAATTAATGACAGTAATTAAAAAAATAAACAAACATAAAGGTAATTTAATAGTTATGCGTTAAGTGTTATTGTTGAATATATCATAAATAAACGGTGTATCTCATTCATAATAAATTTCGTCATGTTTTTAATATTTTGTCAACTTATAAATTTGGCAATAATAAAACAGGTATTTTAATTTATATATGACAGTTATAATTCAATTATATTATATTAAACGTTTTATATAAATCCGATTTCATATTTTATAATATTTATAAAACATTAAAGATATGATTTAATATACATTTGAGGAAAACTGTTTTAATGTTTCGAAATAAAATACATGTACTCACTTCTTTTAGATTCAATTCTTGAGAATACGAAAATGTTTAGTCATGCCATCACCATGATGAATATGTTATGGTTTATTTGTTGTGTTTTCAATGAGAATATGTTGATCTGATTGTTTTCATTGTATTGTTAAACATGCTCGTTCTAAATTACATATTTTTAAATTATAACGTTATTTAAACGTTGCTGATATTTAACTTTATTAAATATTTTTACTACTGGAACAATTGCTTTTTAATGAAAGATGTTGGGATTAAATTGCTATCTATTTACATTAGATTGTTTCTATTTGTTTGTCTACCTATCTACGTCACTATATATTCATATATATATATATACACACATACATACATAGATACATATATATGCAGACATGTGTTTGTATGTGGAATAAAACTGAAAATGCACACGATGATAATTTTTTAGTCGGAAATACTTTGGAATTCAATAACGTCGACTTAAATAAAGACGACAACGTGAAAGTATACTGCAGGTATATGTGGTATGTTTGTATATATAAGCGTTAAATAAAGGTAAAACGGTATGCATACACATGATAAATTCATCGGAATTCAATTAAACACGACCGCACTTGTATACAGCGGGTACCTTTGTAATCTGTGTAAATATGATTTGTAACATTTTGCGGCCATACACGTAATCCTTGTATATGAATACTAAAATCGATACAAAACATGTATCCGTTTATTAATCCACTTGTGTGTGTGTGTGTTTGTGTGCGGGAATGTGTGTATGTATCTGCATTCGTCGTTATACGATGAATCGTTGATTGTTGCATATAGTGAAAAAAATATGCGGTTTATGGGTTGTTTTATTATTTTTTGGTCCGTTGTGTACTTATAAATCGTTTTCACATACACATGTATATATATATATATATATATATACATATATGTATGTATTAAAATGCAAGGAATATTAAAAAAAATAGTTTAATATAAGTTGATATCCAACTGGAATAGAAATCGTTACACTAAATGAAAAACTATGTAATAATCAAAGTGGTAAAATGTGCGTGTTATTTGTGCTGAAATACTGAAATATTAATAAACGTCGACGTTGAAATACGTGTATAAAAAAGAATCGTAACGTACCATGAAAGTTTGTGAAAATTTGACTTGTAAATTGTATAAATAGACTGCAACGTTTTACAACTGCAGCATGGATCGCCGGCTACGAAATGCGCTTATTGCATATGCTACAGTCATCATACAAGGTAAGTTTATATACATACATACATACATACATACATATATATATATATATATATATATATATATATATATGTATATAATAGTATATTTACACATATATACATTTATGAATACATTTACATACATTTTTTTACATTAGAATCACAGAATGAAAATGTATTTTACAGTGGTTTTAAATCAAAACATTGAAAATATAGTAGAACAGATTTGTTGTACTATTTTTTTATTTATAATTTTAAATCAAACAGGTACAGTTTCACTTTAAAATTGAATGTTTTTTTCTTTAAACCATATAAAATTGTCTGTTGTAATTCAATTATTTTCATAAAATCAATAATATAATAACATTTTATTTAATTAAAAGTCTAAAAAATCAGTTATAATTATTTTTATAATTATGTATTATATAAAAGGTCATTTTTATGGAAATAAAAAAGTATACACGTGTATATTGTCGTATAGTTTGTAATTTTCTCGATTACGTTTCTCTGTTTCTGACATATATAACTTAATTGTCAGTTTTTGTGGAATGTCTATGACGCAGGAACGTAATTTAAGTTTTATATTTTTCTTCAATAATTATAAATGTGGAGACAGTTTCTGCGAATTGAAGTTAAGGTTATTATACATTAATTTAACTGATAATTCAACTGTAAGATTTATTTAACTTTAATAATTTATTTTCTATCTAAAATTTTTAAATATTTCTCTCACCACTGAATGTATGTATGAATAATCAAAGAGAAGATTGAACAATTGTAGATCGTGTTGATTAAAAAATATTGTAGTGTTTGAGGTAGTATATCAGTCGTAAAAACTGAATTATCTATATTACTAAAATTATTTAATAAAAATGTCTTTAAATAATTGAATCGTGCTCTACAAAAATCGAATGTTAATATGAATTAATTATCTTATCAGCAATGATTTCATCCATTGATATTAAATAGTAATATTTTGATGAAGTGACTAATGTCACAATACATTAAAATTAAATTTGAGATATTTTAACATACGTATATATTTTCATTCATTGTCGCCTATTAGAAACTTAAATAAAAAAAACCTTTTTCGTTTTGATGTTATAACTGTTAAAGTATTCTCGAAAAGTTTAGAACTATAAAGTAACTTGAAGGAACTAGTCGGATTTTTTTAAAAAATAAATTGTTCTGTCGATGTTTCTTATTTTTTTTTTGTTATATATAACATAGATAATATAGGAAACAGTTGTTTAAAATTATTGATTAATTAATATATACAAATCAGACAATTTAAAAATATTACATTCTACTTATAATAATTAAAATTAATGTGTAATAAAATATAAATAATATGCATGGATTATAAAAATAGTATTATATTTAATTTGATTCGGTTATTTTGGTTTAATATCCTTTTGGTTCTGAAGCATCTTGAAATTACAAACATTGACCATATTTTCAAATCTTGCACTACAAAAAAAATGTTAATGTGTTTGCAGGTGTAATTTTCAGATTTAGAAATTTATATAAACTAAATCAGGAAAGTGAAAACTATCTACACAAGGAATAGCTGTATAAAAATTAAATAACTACTATCACATTTTTCAAATACAGGTTTAGATTACACATTCATTGTTAATTATTTTTTTACTAAGGATATTTTGAAAAATTACTCGAGTATAAAATGAAATCATTAAAAAAAATTAGGTTACTTAATGATATTTGAGTATGAAAGTAATAGTAATAAGTGAGCTTGTATTGTAGGGAACATTAATTATAATAATTATGAATTAATGTAATATGTTAATTTGTAATTGAGATCTATAATTAATGTTTATCCGTTAATATTAGTAATGAGATGTGTTTGATAAAAAATATAATTTATCATATGGCAAGAGTTTATATATATATATATATATATATATATATATATATATATATATATATATTCAATTATAACAGCTGTAATGTATAACAATTTCAGTGTATATATTTCATGAAAGTTGGACATGTTCAAACTTTTGACAGTTTGAGAACATATATATATATATATATATATATATATATATATATATATATATATATATATATATATATATATATACATACACTTATGGTACATATCTGTGTATTATTTTATTGTCGAATTCCCTGACTGAGAGACACCGTTGCGTAAAATTATTACACGTGTGACATATTAATTGCTGATGGGAATAATGAATCAGTAATTTATATCCTGTCAATGTTGTCTAAATTATGTACTAACGAGTCATTTTATTTTATACAATCGTACGTCTCAGCTGTTATTATTGTCAATGAGTGACAATTAGAAATGTAATTAAATAAATGATACTTTTGAACATGTAATAAACTTTATATATATATATATATATATATATATTCAAACATATGTATATTGATTTATTGGTTGTAAAAAATCATACATGATTAAGGTTTAATTTTAATTAAAAACATTGTTATTCGAATTCCATAACTGTATTAAACCGCAATTAACGTACTTTTTTTTGATTCTGAAGCGTGTTATCGAAATTACCAGATTTTATTACCAAGTTCATTTAGACATTCATTTCAAGTTGTCAAGAGCAAAAGTGAACAATAATTATAATTTAATATCTCTGGGATTTTTTTGAACAGTCGAAAAAATTATGATTGGTATTGGCTTGGGTAAATTAAGCGAGTTTGGGGAGAGTGTGCCAGAAAATAAAAAAAAAACAAATTATAAAATGGGATAATTTAGAATCTAGATCTGATAATGCAGTAAACATATATATATATATATATATATATATATATATATATATTATATATATATATATATACGAGTATGTTAATTAATTTGTATAAAGTATTATTTGTTAGTCCTATTTTTTTATTGGGGTAAAAATAAATTAATCTAGTAATGGTTGAACTTATATTTAAATTGGAAAGACATTTTTCAAAAAAATTAAGTCATTGCTAAAAATAATATTATGGAGGTAATATATATATATATATATATATATATATATATATATATATATATATATATATATACATATATACGTTTAAAAATAAAATTGAATCTACCAATTCCATTTGTCTTCAATAATAAATAACGTTAAACTTTAATATATAAAAAAAATTCACTGAATTAGATTAACTTTTACATTATTAACTTTCATCATTTTTAACTTTTACGTTATTAACTTTTAACATTTGTATGTGTTTTTCAGCGTTTTTTTTTTAAATTAACAGTACTGAAATTTAAAAAAAAAATATTAAATATTTTTAAAATATCGCAACTTTATATTTGTGAAAATGTATGAGTTTGAATTTAAATTGTTCTATAAATATAGTTTTTACTGAAATACGTCTCCATAAATAAATAAATAAACGAGTATTGGAATATGTAATGCTTTAAAAAAATGTTATACACAAAAGAGTTTATTATTTAAACTTAATGTTATTTTACACACAATTTTATCAAAAGCTATACTTTGTAGCATGGAAAGTTAACATGCTGAATTTTAATCTGTTTGTGTTTATCTTGTATTTATATTTGCAATAAACATGTGTATCATTTCCAAAATTCAGTTATGTACGCATTCATATATATATATATATATATATATATATATATATATATATATATATATATATAATATGTGTGAATAAGTGTCTGTAATTCAATCTATTCATTGAAAACATTTTGTACTGATGTCTCAATGATGAATGAATAATACAACTGGCGACATAAAAAAAAAACATTATTTTGTCACTTTGTAATGCATATGTTACACGTATGTTATTGAAATAATGTCCCATTCACTAGGTTTTACTGTCAACGTGCTCGTACGATACTCATTGACAACCGATTTTCAGAATGTGTGAGCGATTGGTTCTACATAATTTTTCGATCTATTAATATGAATTCACAACATCGATTTAATAATCGTACATGCACTGATCGTTGTACAGATATGACCGCCGGGTTTTTTTTCGATCACGGGCCAGCTTTCAGTGCATACGGCTCTTTTTTCAATTGTACTCTGGCTGTGATTTTAATGCACGTTTTGATCATATCAAGTAATTAAATTATTTTTCAAAGTGCGACGTGTACTTCAGTTGAAACCATCACAAAAATCCATTGACGAATAATTGTTATCCGCAGGCATTATATATATTCCAACAGCATAATTCAATTATTGAACGCTGATGGTTTGAAACGTGTGTGTAATTTAGGTATCATTTTAAATATTCACTGATCCAATGTTGAATTATTGAGATGTGTGTACTTAAATATATATATATATATATATATATATATATATATATATATATATATATATATATATATATAAGTATAAAAATTTTCCTCATAGTTAAGTTATTTCATTTAATAAATGCTATAAATATAATAAATTTATGTACGTTTAAGATATCTATAAGTGTGAAAGTTTATTTTTTATTGACTCTCATTTTTAAAATTGATGTATTTTGAATGTTATTATTTTCACTCATTACATAGTGATTTGTCATTGATTTGTTATAGTATTTATTTTCAACAATATCTTGAAATGATTTTAATATGTCTTATCTATTTTCTGTTCTTAAATATGTGTTCTTTTACATTGTCACCCACACATACACACACATATACATATATATATAGTGTTAACAGCAATTAAATACCACTAGAAAATGGACAGTATATTATAAAACGATCAAATATGAAGAGTGAACATAGTAAAAAAATATCAGTCATTATTAATTAAACATTTTTCAAACTCGTGCCCGATATTTCCGGTACGGCCACGTCGGCGGATGTTCTTCGTAACAATACATTTCCCATTATCTCGTTAAAAAGTTTAAAATAAAGAAGTGGAGAGTTATTTTTCATTGTAACAACGTATCAACTTTACGGCTCGAAACGGCGGAATTTCACAAAATGTATTATACCCGTTTTTCCATTAGAAAATCCCATATGTTTGCGATGAATATTTTGAATCGGGGTCGTTTGCTTGGCACAGAGATGAAAACCGTACGACCACACTAACGGTTGATTCCTACAAGGGTATTTGCATTTTTATTAAAGAATTTTATTAATATGGTAATTACTACATGTACAGTTATATTTTTTTCAGCAATACGTTCACTCGTTATTGTATATATATATATATATATATATATATATATATATATATATATATATATCCATACGTACATACAAACATATATAAATACATGTGTGCCTGCGTATACTTAACTTATTGAAATAGCCTCAATGTCAGCTTTTTTAACAAAAAGTTCAGATTAGATTTTAAAATAAATTTTGATTTGTGTAGGATTGTGTGCTTTTTAATTTGAAATTACTGACACACACACACACACACATATATATATATATATAGAGAGAGAGAGAGAGAGAGATCAATGAACAGGTTGGATAGGAAAATTAAAATTTTTTTTGGAAACCAGTGGAAAAGAGAGGCATTCAATCGTATAAAATGGAAAATCATGGAAGATGCCTTTATTTAACAGTGAATTGACAGAGACTGTTGCAGCTGCTGCTGATTATATATATATATATATATATACGAAAGTGATCACTTTTGAAAATAATATTTCGATTAGAATATTTGACAATTGTCAAATGTGAGAATTAAAAATACTGCTTAATGTTTTATCTGAAAAATGCGAATAAAAATAATAGATTTTTATATTAAAAAACAATTAAAGTCGATTCGTATCTTTTTATGATTGCATGTAACCTTTAAAAAAATATCTCATAAAATTTTTATCCGTTTTTTGATTTATCTAACATGCAATTACTTTCATTCTTTATTCGCGTATTCGATACAAACGTTATTCATAAAAGGCACAAATAACTATCAGAAGACATAATAAATCTCATATTAATATATTTAATTTCATTTCGTGCCATTCATCTCGACGAAAACTCGTTTGAATGGGAATAAATTCGATACGAGAAGAGAAGAAAAGAAACTCACATACAAAATATTTATCTGACTGTGTATGTATAATCTAGATCCATATATTCAAATCAAATACGGTTCAATTTGTGTCTTTTTTTCTTGTTGCCATGTTTCTTTCTACACCGCGTCCGACCAAAACAAGTCGAACAGATACAGAAATGAATATTATCGGTTTTCGCGTTACCTGAAACGCGGCGGAAACTTTTGTTGAAATTATCAAATCAACACGATACGGGAAAAAGTTATGCGAACAAGTTCTGAAAGAAATTCAGGAAGAACCTTCCGCCCGCTGCGGTCGTGTTTGAAGTGGAAATTACAGTTTAATTTAGTTATGTGCGGTACACTAACAATGTTGGAAATTTTCCAAGCAGTTCAAATTTTATTTAAATATAATCAGAACGCTACACGAAGACCACCAGTCTCTCAATTCTGCGTTGTTAATTTTTCACACGAGTGTAACGTAAATTGACGACGATTATCTAATAATGAAATTATTAAGCACTCGGATGATATAATTCATTTGCATGACAAACAATTATCAGAGCACAGAAAAAAAATACACCGACTCCTTTTTGTGCAGATTTTCTCTGCATATTTTATAATGCGATTCAATTAAATTGTGTCCGAGAAAAGAGATATGTGTTTTTAAATAATGAATAATATATCTCTCTCTATTCTATAAAACTGCACACATTGTATTAAAAATGTATATATATATATATATATATATATATATATATATATATAATTTCTGTTAGAGACAAAGAGATGGTTTTATATTATATATTAAATCAGATACAAATATTTACAGAAGAGTTTTTGAATTTTTAAAATGTTTAACATCAAGGTATATCGATTTTCACGGATCAATTTGTATTTTTATATTTGTTATATTGTAGAGTTGATAATAATTATTTTCATCTGATATTTTTTAAACATTTTTGTTATGTTAAGAATTAGTATTGCTAACAATAGGATAATTGAACTGTATAATCTTTTTTTTTACATATGAATAGCAATTGTATGATGAAAGAGTATTTTCAAAATTTTAAGTTTATGCCGTATTAACGGGCTTTGTTCTATTTGCAATATTCAAAAATTAAAAAAATGAAATTAGTTTGACAGAACTGGAACAATCAAAATTCGTTAATCGGTTTTTCGAATCGTGCTTTCAAAATATGAATTCATCCAAAATGTTTGTTTGTTTACATGTTTACATGTAAATACATATGTTAGAGTGTATCGTCGCGTTTTTGGGAACTGACTGCTTGCGGCTCCCACAAAACTATACAATCCCAAATATTCGTGTCAGTGTTGGTCGCGATAATAAAACAAATATTTACAGTTGTAATAATATTACTCCCCATTTCGGCTTTGTGGATTATTATATTGACGTTTGTTATAAATGCGGTCGCTACACGTCTAGTTCTCCCTCGCCGCTACGTGCTCTTTTCTCAGCGCGTCGCGAAAACGGTTTATAATATTAATGTGGAATGTTTCTAATGAAAACATTGGAGCTTTGTGATTCAGGTGTCGATCATTTAGACGCCCATTATATTAAATAATATCATTGCGAAATTTACGAGGATTTAGATGGTTCGTGTGGGCGAACATAAATGTGTGTAGGTGCACACGAGTACAACTTTTCATTACAACAAAATTCTATTTCTATAATAACAAATAATTGTATGCCATTGTTTAAATTTGTTTCCATTCTATTACATCCTCTGTAATTTATACACACACACACACACACACATATATATATATATATATATATATATATATACATACACACACACAAACATTATAATCTGCAAATTAATTTAGAGGAATCATTAATAAATGATATAAACTTATTTAATCGATTCAAAGTTTTCTGTTTGCATGTAGTTCGAAATGTTAAAATTTATTATTTTTTTTTTAGAAAAATATGGCATATAAAGTTACTCTTCATGTAAAATTCTTTGCAAAATAAATGTAATTAGTTTGAAAGGTTACACATGTTTTTATAAATAGTATATGGATAATTGTCTCGTTTAATCTGAAAATAAATAATATTTATTCTGAAAAACAGAAAAGTGTGAAGTTGTCCGATTTACAAACATAACATGCAAGTAAATCATTTATCCATATTAAACAGTTACTCAGTAATTCGATCAACTCGCTTCTATTTAGTCAGTGCGTTAATTCTATAGAACGAATCACGTCTTTTTCGTATTTTAAATATAAATGCAAAAGTCGATAAACGGCGTGACTTACCCGGAGGTTAGAGATCGATCGATAACGAATAATACTACCTAATTTCAGATTAAAAACTGGCAATTAAGGTACATTTGAGTACACAACCTCTGCTATCGACGCACTAAGAATCCATTAAACATTCACTAACGGCGTAATTTCAGATTCAGATACGATTAGCAGAAAAAATGAAAACTGACTGGCATGAAAAAAAAAGAATGAACATTTCTAATTTCCTTTACATGTAATCAACAAATATACATTGAGAAAATGGTCGAGCAAGTATTCTAGTCTAGTTTCATAACACATCGTTTGCGGCTGCAAGAGTGATTCTCACAAAGATTAACTGTCTTACGTATCTTTACGTTGTAAGCTGTCATAATTAATAACTCTCCGTTGTAAGAGATGAGCGTGGCAGGAGGATCTGTAACAACGGAACCATAGACACATTCTTTCCTGTGCGTACATACACACCCCTACCCACATATATATATATACACACACACACACACACATATATATATATATATATATATATACACACGCCCTTGTACACTGAAGTATTTATCAGTTTCGCTTCACTCAATACGTGATCCTGGTCGAAGGTCAATTTTCTGCACAGATTTAAGGTTTTCAGAACGTGTCGACGATGATGAAGAGAAAAAATACCTACTATTTGAGAAACGTGTCTTTTATTAATACATCTTTTATACATACACATACATTATATATATATATATATATATATATATATATATATATATATATATATATACAGTAAAGTCTGTTATACGAATTTCTGCAATTGAATCTTCAAGTCGGATTAATTTGAAATAGCTTATACAATTATTAAGAAGAAGTTCAAATAAGGAAACCTACCTATAGTTATTAAAGCACATAAACTTACAATTATGACTAACTAACAAAAATTACAAAGAATTTATTTTTGAAATTGCATAAGTAATGATTAGAAATAACATGTATAATGATAGAAAAGCACACGTGAATATTTTTATTTCTTTTATACTTTGATTCTGAATAATAGATTGTAACATATATTTTAATGCTAGAAAAATTGACAGTATCAGAATATGTATTATTGTTATTGGAAGATCTGGCATGTTAAAGTATAGTTTAAGAAATATATATATATATATATATATATATATATATATATATATATATGTATGTATGTATGTATAAAAAGAAATATTTCTGATATCGACTCGTTTGTAGTTCCATAGAGAAAACAACTTAAAAATCAGAATCACTAATTGAAAAAAGAATAATGTAATAAAAGCAATTTTATCATATAATAACAATAGCAAACAAAAGTATAAAGTTTGTTTTAAAAAACAAGCCATAAAGCATAAATCACATATAAGAAAATAAGTTAATGACTTTCATGATTGTTCGTGAGTATTTATTTGCTATGAAAAATTAAATTTTCCAAAGAACATACTTTCAAACTGTTATTGTTTTGATGAACATACTTTCAAACTGTTATTGTTTTATGTATTCAACAATAAAAAAAATCTTTTTTATATATCAATATTTCAATTCAGTTATGATGTGCAAATTTGAATTCTTTTGATTTATATTTGTAAACATTTCTTTTTTCTATTCAAGATCAGATCATATTTTTATTTTTTTTTATATAAAATATATAATACATAAAGTAATAAGCATAATATTTTATTAATTATAAAAAGTAATTTTATATATATACATATATATATATATATATATATATATATATATATATATATATATATATATATATATAATTTAAACCGAATCGAAAACAAAAATAAAACTTTGCACAACGATGTCTAGACATGTAGGATGTGTAATATAACAAGTTTTGAGCAAACTTTGAAATAAGGGGTACATTTCGACATTTAATTGGAGTTTGTATAAATATATATATATATATATAAATAAATATATATATATATATATATATATATATATATATATATATATATATATATAAATTGTGACCGTTACAGTTTCTAGATAACATTTTCACGTTTATTTCAGCGATGCGCGAGAGATTTAATAAATTTTAATTGGTAACATGATTCTAACTCACATAATAACGTAATTTACATTATTATACTTATGAATGTCATCATCATATAACACGTATCAACTAGATTAAGAATACATGTGTGTACGCCGGTTGGAATAGAATATGTCCTCTTTTACATACACACACACTTGACTCTCTCACTCCGTTATACGGTCGTTACATATTTCGTTGTGGGACGATTTCGTGTGTAGTGACGGTGTCAAGATCGTTTAATGTACATAAACGTTTCCCCATACACATACAGAACACTGTTTCTTAGCTATAAAGAAGGTAAATAGAATCGAGTTAATGAAATTTCGATAACGATCTAAACATAATTGGTATTCGGGAGTTGATTTAATAGATAATTATTTAATGAAGTGTTTCCGTAATCTATTTCACTAGTGAATAGATGGATCCGTGATAAGTATCTTTTATGTAGTATGTGTGTGGAAGTGTGTGTGTGTTTATACACACTATTTAAATAAAGTGCAGTGTGATTGTACTGCGAATTTTGTGCGCACATAGAACGATACTTGTTCCAAATAACTGGATGTTGTTACGGCATGATTGGAGTTTCGTGTGAAACAATTACTCCCTTTTTCCCTTCCTTGTTTCCCTTTTATGAGCTATGAGAAAATGTTAAACGCTCTGTGAAGGTTTCATATTGACTCGGATATTGTACTGTTTCATTTCAGTCTCGTTCAAGTATTGAATAGGTATTTTGAACTTTTTAACATTTTGTTAGTTCCGAAATATATGTTTGTCATATACAGGAAAAAGTACTTAATTTTTATTTAGATTACTTTTATTTAATTCAATTTTTTCAAGAAAAGTAATAAGAAAATAAAGTATTTTTCTTATGGAATATTGAAACATTTTTACTGCACATTAAGTGAAAATATCTACGAAAAATTTATTTTTAGTCAATATATTTGTACGAGAAACGTCTTATCAAGCTTTGAGTTTTAATTTTTGTATAAGACAGAATTTATTTAGGTCGAGTATAAAATATCAACATAGTTTCTAAGAAAATTGGTGTAATATGTGTATAAAAGTACACGTTTTATTGTTTTAGATTTCATATGTAGTCATTTCTATACATCTTGAATTTCATTCTCCTGTCTGGAATAGGGTTTAGTTATATTATTCTTTTTCGTGTATATATATATATATAAAGCTTTGTGAGTATGTTGAAAAATCAATAACTATGAATTTATTGTGAAGTGATGTTCTTTCTATTTCTGTTAGGGAACTTTAATCAACAGTTTTATTGAATGTATTCTGCTTTGAAAGCATTTTAAGGATGAAACGAACATGATCTTTGTAAATAATTATTTTAATAAACAGTGTTTCAATATATCACCGATATGAATAGTAATTGTACAAACGTCTACATTAAATTACCATAAGTAAGCGAGTACAAAGTAACATAACGATACACATAAAGTTCACATATAAGTACTGTCAACCCTACACAACAGTGTTATTCAATAATGAAGACGGGTGTCGTCGTCTGACTGAAATGTGGGCGTAGCGGAGCTTCTCAGCGTAACAAAACAAACTTAGTGAATTAGCGGGGCGCGAACTCACGCCATTGTCGACGATACCTGAGTGAATTTGTAAGTCATCGCGACATAACGAAGTTTCGACTTGGAGATCTTGTGCGCTGCTGCTGTTGCCGTTATGAAGCTTCCGCCAAACCGAGTAGCAACGCTGCTGTGTTCAAACTCTGTCGAATGCTATATTTATAACTGATATTTATTAAATTTAGAAATTGTACTTCAAAATCTGCTTAGCTTTATGTGTCGTAATAAATTAAACAGAATACACATTTTTAATCAATTTATGAACATAGTTGTCTATCAATTAATTACTGTAAATAATTTTGTACTAAATTTAAAACAATTATATATATATATATATAATTTTTTACATAGTTCTATTCAGAAAGAAAATTAATTCTAAATTAAATTAATACTTCTAAAGTGAGTATTCTTTTTATTTTAATGTTAAATTGACTTATTATAATATTTATTTAAGTTTTACTGCCAAGATATAAAATTAACTATTTTACAGTGACTTGATATTATTTACAAAATAAAATTCAAGGCAAACGAATAAAATATAAATACATGTTGGATGTAAATGTTATATAAAACGAAGTAATTTTGAAATTCATATTATGTATATATACTTTTAATAATAGGTCTAGTATGAAGGCCACAGGTATGGTAGTTCATTAAACCGACAATTTTTAATTATATTTGTGCATCGAAGCATACATCAACAAACTGCAAACGTAGATAGATCAGACACACACATCGCACCAACCAAAAACGCTGTGCACTTTTGAATGTCTACTAGGAGATACGACAGTAATGAACGACCTTACACACCGAACCGATTGTATTTACATTTCATTTGAAACGTCGAATATATATATATATATATTAAGTAGATGTATGTATTATGTATGTGTGGTTGACGATGACGAGTCGTCTACTATGTCTTCTTTGACAATAACAGCTGAGATTTTATTTATTTAGTAGATCTGATCATTGCAGACTTGTCAGAATTGTTATTGACATTTCCATCAGAATGTTTGCTACGTTACGAGCCATTCAGAAAGTATTTGGTTAGATTTTAATGACGATCGAATTAAATTGAAACTGTTGTTTGTATAAATGTTTTGAATAATAAATAATCTTTCGGCGCGTTGTATTTACGAGACAGTTGTAGCAACTGACAGATTCAAATATTTTAAGGAGATTATCGGCTGTTAATGATATAAATATTTTATTATTGATAACAGGTTTCATCTATCAATGTAAAATTATCTGATGTATTGACTCGATCTAAATTATTTCCAATGATGTATTTTAATACCCTAAACACAGGCTCAGATATATATATATATATATACATATTTATATGAAGTTTGGAATTTAATATAAGCCTTTAAAATATATAAACATTTTAAGAGAGGTATACTTATAATTTATTTAATATAATTGTTATTTTTATGTACACAATTGATAAAGTAATATGTGATTACTAAAAAGAAATAACACACTATATAGATATATCATTTGTCTTTTGAAAACCTGAATTTTACATTAAAAGAGGTGAATTGACTAAATGGGTTGTGATTAGTTATATTCAAAAATAAATCATGTTACATTATCATTAATTATATTATTGTAAAAGATTAATTTATTTTTTATAACTACTATGTAACACTTATACATATATATATATATATATATATATATATATATAGTAATTTACGTAATAAAAAATACTTTTCTCAATAAAAATCAAGATAAAAAAACAATCAGACAGCGCTTGCAGAAAACACGATAGCACCATATAGTGAAGAGGTACGTAAGATGTATAGACGAGATAGTGTATTATTGCGGTCTGGCGAAGAAGAGCGTTGATTGTGTCCCTCGAAAGGTTTCTTTTTTCGAGTGTGTGCTACAGTGTCGGTTAGCGGACGCGATGAAGGAGCAGAAGAAAGCGCAGAGGAAGAAGAACGACGATCCCGGCACAACACATCTCCGTTGAGGGCAGCACGTGAACCGATTGTAAACTATGCTATGTTAGAGGAAAATGTTTGCATGGACGTGGGAACTGGATGGGATTCGGATTGGAATTGCAATTTGTTTCATTCCGTTGATATTTTAGTTGGACATGCTATAACAATAGAACATTTCAGTGTAACGAATTCTGTTCTATGTAGAAATTGACAAGTGATGATCTTTTAATTTAAATAATTGAGCTTATAATGTATTATTTAAATTTATACAATATTTACAATTACTTCGTAATGAAACAGGCCGAATGATGTAGAATTATAAGTATATAAGCAGCTAGTAAACTAAGAAAAATAAAGTACTGAAGATTTCAAATAATATCAGAAAAAATAAAGTTAAATTGAAACAATTAATAACAAAAATATAATTAAATTGAAGAAAGTTTGTATTCTATGAACAGTTTAAAAACGTAAGTTTAAATTAAAATCCAGGAAAAGTTCAGAGTAAAAATATTTAAATTAAAAATGTCATTTTACTTAACAACGTCCACGGAAAAAAATGCGATTCTACGTCTCTGTCGTCGTTCGTCTCACTATGTGTTCGATGTTCGCCGACGAAATTTATAGCACACCATGTGTATATCTGCGGTGATCGTACAGGTTGAAGATTTTATTGATCATTAGAGTTTTGTATCGGCGTCTGCAGTTTCAGACCCGCCTGATTTTGTAAATATTAGCACAAATTCGATTCCGTACACCACGCACGCCGTCGAAATTTATCTTTCGTTACATACACACGTACGTACGTTTTATTATTCAGTGTTTGTTTTATTTTAATCGCATTCGTCGTATGTTTCATAATTAAAGTGTCAATCATAGAAAATTTTCGCTAGTGATTACATGAAGAGTATGTTTACTTCTATGTGTACAAGTGGTGGTACTTACAAAGTATTTGTTTGACATGCTTCTATTTATAATACTAAACGTGTTGATTCTATTTTGTAACTTCAAGCATCTCGAGCGCAGACCCATTTCCCGTCGAGCAAAAATTATTTCCTTCGGGATTATTTCTAAAAATGAGCTTATATCATTCACAAATCAAACAGCCGAATTTGAAAAGGTTTACTGGAAGTGTGTTTCTTTGAATGTGCCATATATGCCACGTTTGGCTTCATTGATGTAATAATTACCATGTTTTTTTAAATCGAAAAACTTATTTTTTTATTTTTAACGTTTTTACAGACAATTTACAATATATTGCCATAATTTCAATGATTAGTTTGTATGAAATTCGCAGAAACAGTTTTTCTTTACATTCAAGCAAAGTGCGATTTTGCATGTTCGGCAATATACATATTATTGTTGAGATCTGCACGTCCGAGGACTCATAATCGGGCTCTAAGTCCTTGGGGAAATAGTATTTTTCGTCGGACTCCTTGTCTAAGACCCAGACCGATTCTTTGTCGTCTCGTAGGTCGACAGGTGATAAAAAATAACAATTTTCTTCATCATCCGAGGTATCAGAGTAGTTCGAAACGTATGATAAAAACAATTAAAAAATGTGAGAAGAAAAAACAAAAATGTGTTAAAAATAAGTTTTGCATTTGCGCGAATTACTCCCTGATATTCCCAACGTGACATGTATGGTACATTCAACATTGACTTCGTGTTTATTTCTCAGTTTTGATAAAAATAAACATATCGCACATATACGACTTTCAGTCGATCTTAATTTATAATATCCATGCATTAAATATAAGAAAAATTAATATTTACTTAGATTTTTAACAACAAATGTGAGGTGATATCTACGGACACGATGTTACTGGCAGGGATGTCATCGACAAAAAGGATTTTTGATCCTTAGAAGAGAGTTTATAACGAATTTTTGTACCCAGATAGACCCATATGGATTGAATTAAGGGTATTGCATCAAAACTGTACTTACCAGATCGATACACTACTTTTTACATGACTTCAAAAATGAGTGTACCAAATATTACCACCTAGGCACGAGACGGTTCAACTCAAAAACATTTTTTATAAAGTTTAAATAATTCTTGTTGTAATTGTGTTAGATAATCGTAATATATATTAATAAGATTGTATTTATTTATTTTTTGATTCAATTTGATAAAAATTAAAACGAAGACATTTTTAATATAAATATAAAATCAAAATTAATTTCTTTATGCTTCTTTGGGGATTTGTAAAGTACAATAAATAATATTACTTAAATTTACACAATATATTTAATATATTTTGATAAATAATGACAACGAAGTTTGTAATAATTTTATAATTATCCGCACGTGTTTACGTCTGTATGTGTGTGCATATAATGTGTAAACATATTGTGTATAAGTTATAAACGAAGGACGGGGAAAACGGTTGTGTCTGAATTTCAGAAACACTTTGAAACTTCTGTAGTCTGAAACAGAAGATTGGTTCGAGTGTCATTAACAGAAGTAAACTGTATATTTTTGTTTGTTTACCTGTATTTCGTGACGGTTTCCAATTTTCGTCAATTTTTCGACAAATATAATTACTAAGTGAGTGCTTATAAAAGTATAGCGATTTATGTCGTCTTTTAAATATTTTTTTTGATATATTTTGTAAAATAAAATGTATTAAAATTTAATTATTGATTTATATACAAAGTGAAAACTCAAACAAATATATTATTAAACATATTTGGAATTTATATATATATATATATATATATATATATATATATGTATGTGTGTATGTATATACTAGGGGGCTTAGCCCCTGCTTGTTGCGCTCACAGCTCTCTGGCTTGTTGCGCTGGCCCAATTGTCAATTATAAGTCTCTACATGAACCAAATGAAACAATAAACATATTTTTTAAAACTCATTATATCTATATAATTATTAACACAGATGTATCGCAACGTTGTATATATATATATATATATATATATATATATATATATATATATATATATTAGTGTTTATATAAACATTGCAGATAGATTATTTCTTGCAACATTTTTGTGGATAATTTTGATTTTATATATATATATATATATATATATATATATATATATATAGGGAGAGAGAGAGAAATAGAAAGATATTTTTTATTTTAATTAATTTGCTAGATAATTAAATCGAGTATTACAAATAAACGTACAGGAAATACGTGACAAGGGAAAGAATTACTAAATGAAAACTGTATACATTTTCGATTTGATTAAAACACAATTCCGTTCTTAATTTTTAAGAAACACATTTGCTTTTCTCTCGTGCATCCACCGAACACAAGCCGAACTTTATTAGCTCTGCAATCATTTCAATTCCATAGATTATATTCTACCTTATTCTGATTTATCTGTCGATAACAAAACGTTCTGCTATGTGATATGAATAAATTGCGTACATGTGAAGACCGTCCCACTAACGGGAATCGAAAGGCGGACGTACGGCGTTCAGTTAGTTTTATATATGATGTCCGTTAAACGACAAACTAAACGAATGCGCGATCGTAAATCAGATCGTGGACTCAGGGGGCATGTCGTACCGTCAATATGTGTTTCTGAACGATGACAGTTACTGGAATTTAATGTTTATTCATATCGTAAAATGGCTGATTTATTAATCTTTATCGCCGATGCATATGTGTATGTTTTTTTTTGTCGAAAAATATTTTCAATATGTACGCCAATAAATATATTAACATACATGCACGTACATGGTTTTCCACACCCCAATCGTCGTAAAAGATTCGAAGAGCGACCTATATTTTTGAGAAAATACTTATTTTTAAAACTGAATTTCCAGTCTGAATAACGTTATATATATATATATATATATATATATATATATATATATATATATGTCAATAACAACTGAATTGAAATGAATGTGCACAACGGTTTTCAATATTATATTATATCCAATAACAAAATACTCTTGGAATTACATTAACTGAGTACTCTTAAATAATATAAATGTACGTAGATATAAAATATTGTATGCCCTCTCAGTTAAGTATGTGATAGTTTTTCTATTGTCAGCACAATCCATTATGAAATTCCCGAATGGAATCCAATATATATATATATACATACACTTGTATATATTCGTTCGAGAGGCTTTCTCTTACGGGCGACGGAATCAAATCCCCAGAGAGTAGTATTAGTTGTCATGGGAGTGAATGAGACACATACGTACATGTTTACAGATATGTTCTATAGTTTTAGTTTTTCCATTATTCTGTATTCAGTGGCATTTTATTGACGTTAAGAGGTGTCAATTCAATATAGAAAGTTCGAATCGATATTCTTAAAAATTTATATTATATATATATATATATATGTATTTTTTTTCTTTGTTGAAAAAAAACTATCAGAGAAATTCTGTAGTAATAATATGATAGCTGAAGAACTGGTCAGTTTTAGAATTATTTACTGAAGTAGTAGAATTTATTATTCAATAATAATTATTTTCAGTACTTTATTTTATATTTTTGAAAAGTTATTTTTCATTTTCTGAAGCGTTTTTTCATTAGTTGATTTATGTGTCTATAAATTTTTTTGTTTATTCTGTATAATATTATATTTTTGGTTTTTAATAAAGAAACAGTGTTTGTTTCATGATTGATTACGTAAATACAATATAAATATTGTAGACTTTTGTACATATTTGTATATTTTTAAATAAAATTGTATGACATAAATAACTAAATGAAGAATACAGCTATTAATTTCTGTAGTATTGAAAAATTTTTCAGCACAGTACAAAGTATATTAAATTGCATACAGATATCAAAAACGGTTTAATTTTGTAAATTCTATAAAATAATTTACTGATAAAAAACTATACGTACGACACATAATGAAACAGTAATATATTTTTCAAATATGTAATAATTAAACTCTGTACACATTATGCGAAAAAACTTTGTAATTTTTAATTAAAATAATTGAGAATATATGTAAAGAAATAATCAGAAGATCACATGATTCAGTTTTAATTGAAATCGAAAATTAATAAATAAGAAACTCATTTCGAAAATTGAATGGTTTTAGGAATTTTCTTTGATTTAACGAATTTTACATATCATTTAGATTTATTTATCCCATTTTCATGAATAGAAATTCAATGAAAAAGAGATGTCGTAGTGACACAAGTGCAGTTTTTTTATAGATTTTGTTACAAGTTATTATTAGGCAAATAAAAAGATTGCCGTTTATATTTTGTTATGATTTATTCAGTGGATTGTATATATATATATATATATATATATATATATATATATATATATATATATATATATATATATATATATTTATATATTTATATATAGTGTAGGTAGAGATATGTGTGTATAACTATGAATATATACATATGTGGAAAGGTCGAGTTCTTGGTTCAACGTGACCATAATGACTTGGATACACATAAAGTAGACACACAAAAGGTCAGTAGAGAATAGTTGTAACATATTCATATTGTACTGTGATGTAAGACTCGTTAGCGTTGTCCGGTTAAAACCATGTTCGTTTTCATTCCGTGCAAGATGCCCTACAAACTCATGAATAGTGTTTATGTACCGTTTCAGTGTTCCTGTAGAACAGAAAAGGGCCTACAGCCTCACGGCAACGCACTGAGTACGAAACATACAACCAATTCTCACTGTGTGCGCTGGACTTTCTCGTCTAATGCAAGTGGCTGTTTACTTAGCAGCAAATGGATGTTTTGCGAGATAGAGCAGATGTACATGCAATTTTTTTTATACAGTCTTGTCTTATATACGCCTCGGAATGAAGCACAAGCGTCGAATTCAGAGAAATTCGTAATGAGCAACATATGAGTTTTATTTATTTTTTTCTACCAACATTTTCGGCATTTAAAAATACGAACAGCTGTTTTAATTTGGATTAGATCAATGAGTTATGAGGTTTACATTTATATGTAATTTATATAAAGGAATGCCTTTATGAATTTCTTATTAAAGAGTTCAATATACATACAAATGTATAATTCTTATATAAAATTAAATCTAACTTCTGAACAGTTACTGACGAATGCTATTCATATTCTAAATAAGAATATATTTTATATATATATATATATATATATATATATATATATATATATATATATATATAACAATGTGTGAATGTTTTAGTACAACACTGAAACGAGCACATCTTTCCTAGGTCTATACTTTACACTCTATTTTGATGGCGGAGATACGAATTTGAGTAAGGTAAGTAATTAAGTGTTTGTATGTGGGTTTTAGGGCGTAAACTAGAGAGAAAATCTACATAAATCGTGTCAGGATTCCGAATGAATTTCAGTTAAGATGTGATTACTGTAGAGCAGTTCGTTGAGCAAGTGAGGTAGTATATGAAAAGAGTTATTGATATGTTTTAAACGGATAGACTGGTGTAATTCAAAGGAGTATTGGTAGATTGATTAACATCAAACATGATTGATTAATGAGTTCATTTGTTCTGATTTATAATTTTAATTTAAAAATTGAATATAAAAAGAATTTCTAATTAATCCTTTTTTCTTCATTTAATATTTGAATATATTTTTCGTAAATAATTTATTCTAATTTAATCTTATATGAATATTATATATACTAATAAATATTTGTTTTCATTAAAAAAATATACTTAGAAATACATATTCAATGTGTAATTTTGTTAATCTTAAAAGTAAAAAGTATATATTTGTTGAATACTGAGAATGATTGTAATATTAATAAAAAATGAAAATTAGAAAATAAAATGTTTAAGCTTGTGAATAAGTGAATAGTTTTATATAATAGTTTGCAATAATCTTTTCTAGTATAACACATAAAAAGTATATAAGAAAAATAAGGGAATAGATTTAAGTTGTATCTTTTTAATTACGAATAATTTATTAATTTTAAATATTTTTTTGGAATATTTAACCGATAAATACATTTTTATAATATTTATTTATACTTAAATAATCGGTTTTTTTATTTAGAAATGTATATCATTACTATGAAATGACAAAATCTTATAAATTATATATATATATATATATATATATATATATATATATATATATATAAATAAAATAACGTTTTAATATATGCATTTTATAACTGTATTTCTAAGTGAAAAAAACATGGATTTATTTTGAAAAAAATAAAGTACAGGTTCATTTATTAAAAAAAATCAATTTGTTAATTTTTTTGCAGTTTACTGATTTCGAATATATTTTAATTGAAAATCTAAATTAATATTTATCTCCACGTTTGCCGCACAATAGAGATGATTTGAATATATATTCGAATTTTTGAAATAATTTCCAATAAATATTTATTAGAGCGAAGTTTAACCACAATGAAATAATTTATGCATCATTTACATGTTCGTTGTAACGGGATGTGTATATTTACATATGTGTATTGTATATTTATCTACCGTTCTTGCTCATTATATATATATATATATATATATATATATATATATATATATATATATATATATATATATATGGGTGTGCATGCCTATGTACATTTAAACTCGTACAAACTTACATCAACGACGTTTGCAAAGCGAGCGACAGAATGAGGTTATGCTAGATGTTGACACAAGAAACGTTTAATAAGGCACAAGCACATGTGAATGGAAGACGGAGTGGCGCAAACACAGAGTTCGAGGAGCGAAGAGCATAAAGGAAATCATGCCCATAAATTTTCCACAGGAATGTGTTCTGATTCCCGGCAATAGAGACAGAATCACTGTCTCGGACGGATATATCCCGTGACAACGAACGGAGGGCCTCTCTTTTAGGAGAACAGTGATCGTTCTGTGAAAATTGCACGGTCTACGTTTATACATAAAAGATCTATGTTCGGCTCATTAAATGATTATTATTTTCCTTTGTGAAATTGATTGTATTCTCCTGCTTTTCAATCATGCCCTCAACTTAAATGGTGCAATTAATTTATTTAGACGTGGTGGTTGACAATTCTAATGAATTTTAGTGGAACACAGACCGTTATTGTTTTCCTACACGGTCTCTTTTGATCCGTATAAATAATAATGTAATAAAATCACATAGTCCGATTATGTTCTGAAATTATAGAACCTTAAAAATAATTGGACTGAAAAGACATAAAAGATGTTGTAAAATATAATGTCGTTTTGGTGATTTACAGCAGCATTGTAGGAAGATACATCGAAGATGAAATGAACAATGTAATTCTTATATATATATATATTCATATAATTTATAAACCTACAAATTTATTATTTATAGGTTTATAAATTATAAAAAACATTTTTAATCATATCTTACCGATGTATTCATCGATAAGAGCCAAATAATAACTTATATCACAACTATTGTATTACTATATAGTTTATTTATGATAATCATATACAAGCATTCAATATTCTCTTTTTACTTGTCAATTTTTTCGTCCTCTCTTGCAACAAAGACGACGACAAAATAATTGATACTTAAAATAGATCGCATGACTCTTTTTATTCTCAGTTCTCTCTTTCGTTTTCTCAACACAACGAACGGTTCTTCTTCCCTATCATTCAATTATGTATAAGAGGTTGTAGTGCTGTCCGGTCAGTGATATAGGCTACTCTACTCAATAATTGGAAATGTCATGTACGTCTTACATGCCTGTTGTTATTATATATTTTTTTTATTGACCAGTTGTGGTAAGATATTTGTTAATTCTATTATAGTTCTCATTTAGTAACAAATTGAACAATGCGCTGTTTTGTTGGATTTAATTTTTAATTAATTATTTTACAGTAATCGATTTTCCTCTTTTTATATATCTATATCTATCTATATATATATATATATATGTCTGTTTCTTAATTGATTAAATATTTTACTTTGTCTTCGGACAATAATAAATAAGTAAACATTGTTTTATTATAAAAAAGCACATACAAATGTATGTTATTAATTTTGTTAAATTAAAAACACTATTTTAAAAATGAAACTGTCTACCATACGGAAGATCTACGAGAAAAATTTGTATTAATTTATTCAGATCATACCTTATGAAAATTATAGTACATAAAAAGTACATAAAAGATACAATGATATAAAGTAAATCGTTCTTTAACGTATTCCTCACATGTGTAAAAAAGCGAGCACGGTTTTCAAATAAAAATGATTCCGTGATTACGCGACGAACAGAAATAAATCAATCGAGCTGGTATTTGAATAATGACGGTTTGATTTCAATGTAAGTCGTCGGCGATGAAGAAAAAGTCGTATCTTTAAGCAGCACGTTAACACAAACGTAACACCATTAGCGAACGAACCGTAGATATCTGGAGAAATCGGAGAGCTTAACTTCACACACTAGCAAATAGCTGCTGAAGTGAATTAGCAATGGAAACTGCAGTGGAGTAGTATGTATTTCATGTAGCCTCACCAGAGAGATAATGCAATTGGCTATTTCTACGAGCTGGGAAAGTGTGACGTTACAGTCGACGACGACCTCAGTTCACGCCTTTGGCCGATAACATCGTTAGTTGTGCGCGACTTGTCAGAAGAACAACAGTCTGCTTTTTGGCTTAGTTGAGATTATTTAGAGAACTCTTGAGTTATTCCGTCTGATAGTTTAATTTCTCTCTTAACAAACTATACAGTTTCGTATTTATTCAGCTGTGTAGTTCTGTTCTTAATTAAATAAATGATTCAGAATAAAACTTTATGGAAATATTTGAGAATGGATTTTTTTATAAATAGAACAATATGAACTTTTTTTCGAAAAAAAAAACTAACGAACATTTCAGTATTTTTTTTAAAAAAAAACCCTTATTTGTGACGTGCAATTAGAATGTATTGTACTTTCAAATATTTCTATAAATTGTATCGAATTTATAATAAATAGTAAATAAATTCTAAAAAACAACTATTATTAAACCTTAATAAAAAATATCTTTATGAAAAAATCGATTTACCGAAAATGTTTCACTGAAAAAATATAATTTCATGTGAATATTTTATTAAGGTATTCTTCTCGATAAGCAACATATTTGTTTCTCAGAATGAAACTGATGAAGAATATGTTTTATTAAAAGTAAGTTATATGTGGTGCTAGATATGCATAATTATAATTTTCAGAATAGCTAATGATAATATTGTGTCTGATAACAAATAAATATTGAAGTGATATATATATATATATATATATATATATATATATATACACACAATTAGGAACAATTTACAATATAGTCTCAAGTTAATGCAGTAATAAATACAACATTATTACATAGGATATCGCAGAAGTGAATCATCCATATTAATACCACACAGAACATACAAAATCGTTTATCATCAATACATCGAAATGACAATACCAATTATGTGCAGACGGTATAATAAATCAATGTATAAGATATTTAGTAGTAAAACCGGACAAAACGATATCCCTGTTGGCCCACATGTACGCGCTAGTCGCAGCTTTAATATAAATCTTATCCGAGAACTAGAAGCTTCACAACAACAACAATAATAACAGCACCAGTAGAATGAACAACATCGACTCTATATCTATATACACGTACATATTTACTTATATATATATATATATATATATATATATATATATGTATGTATGTATGTATGTATGTAAGTAATGAGTATGTGTGTTCGGTTTTACCAGTGCCGTCACACTACACGCAAATATCCCAACAATGACTTGGAATCAAAGGCGACCTATCCTTTTGTTGAATACCTTGGCGAGTCGTCGTCTCGACCATATTTACGATGGGACCGAGCTTGGATCTGTGATCCACACGAACATGAAAAGGCACGCAGTGGAAAGTCCACGGGGTTTAAAGATGCGTGCGAGTGGCCGCCGCTGCAATACAGCTCTCCAATACCGTCATATTCGATATTATCATATCCTTTTTACTACATACAGTCTGTGAAAACTAATATGTTCCTTAGATACACATCGTACGGTACTTAGGCAGAATTCTCCATGGAAATCATATATATATATATATATATATATTGGCGCTTAACAAACTAAACCAGTTTATGTTGCTATAAAAATACGAGATAATAAAAGATAGTGCAATAGTATTGGGTGAAAGGGTTCATTCGATAATAGAAAAAATTTTATCATTCTCGTTGACTTTTTTATTTCGCTATTGTCTGAGTATTCGTTTAAAGTAATTAAAAATTTTAATTATCTGAATTATTTCAAGACCTGATTTAATTTACAGGTAGAGGAAAATATGCTTAAAAATGTTTTGAGTAGTACATAAGTAAACTTTTATTTACATGCCATATAAATAATTAAAAAAACTTAAAAAAATATTAAAAAAAACATATTATCCACAATTTAGTATTTTAGTTCAATTTTATTTTAGTATTGAATTGAACCAAAATACTAAATAAACAATAACATGACTTTTCTTAATCTCTGTGCCCCCTTTTAATAGTTCCATGTGGAAGCCTGAATATCTCTCTTTCTCTCTCTCTCTCTCTCTATATATATATATACACAAATAAATGAACATATTTTAATACTGACAATGTAAGATAGTTTAACATTTTATTTAGATTAACATTTAATATTTTAAAATAGATTTTTTAGATGATATGATTATTCTAATTATTCATATTTGTTACATTTTACAAGCTGACTATAAAGAATATTGATATTTTACATAAAAAATAAATATTTTATATAAAAATGTCAACTGAAAGAGAATACTTTATTTGAGTCGAATAACACTAGAAATAGATTAGTAAGATGGAACGTTCTTGTCGAAAAACGAAGAAATAACTCAACAATAGACTCTGTCGCCATGTAGCCGACCACATAGTGTATAAGCTTAATATCTTACGTAAACGTCATTTCCTGTCTGAACACATAAAGCTTTCAACGTATTTTTAAACCATATTGAATCGATCAACCATAATGTTTTCGCGTTGTGCCGTTCATTTTGTATTTTTTGTTATTTCAGATAATATACAGTAAGTTTTGTACGTGAAACGCAACAGATGATAAATATTAAATCGTGTTTGTTATTATGACTTTTGTCGTTTTATTAAAAAAATTGTGATTTTTCAAAATGTCTTCGGTTCATCACTCGTTTCTGTTTTTCAAACATGGCTCGTTTTTATAAACTACCGAAATGATTCATATAGTACATTATTGGTAACGCAACGGATTAACTTTTTTCACGACAAAAGTTATAATTTACCGTAATGAAATGATCAGTGGCAATAACCGGATACTTTTGGAAAAAATATGTATAAAAATTAATGAAAAAAACTATATTCAAACTATAATCTTATTTTTCATAATACTGATCATATTTCAACTCATAATAAAGGTAAATAATAAAGAAAAAATAAGATTATAACAGGAGCGTTACATAAAAATCTATTATCGGTGAGCAACCATCGAATAATAACGTTCTCCGAAACATATTTCACAAAGTATACGTGTGAAACCGTACCATATTGAAATTGAGATTCGTATCCGCTTTTCTGTGTATGCGTATACGTATGTATGCGAGTGAGCGTGTGTGTGAAAATTTGACCTTCTTCTCGGTAATATGGATATGAGTCTCCCCTAATATTCGATATAATCATATTTCATTCTCACTTAATAATGCGCCACGGCATAGAGTTCGGTCTGGCCACGCTGGACCTCCAGCTGTGTACCTCGACTACAACTACACCACCGGTAGCAGCAGCCAGCAGTGCGTGAGCTTCTTCTTCTTTCACGCCTACCTATTACTCTTCGGCCACTCCTGCCTTAGACCCCTGTCATATCGTTTGAAACACCGCGTTAAGTGTATGTTAGCGCGTGCGGATTTGTATTTTTCATTTGGGGCGGAGGGAGGAAACACAGGCAGATTTCCGAACAAATTGACATGAAAACAAGTGTTTTTCTTTTACGTAGACAATAACACTGTCACGTTTGCGTAATTAAATTAATTGTGTATTGATTATAATTTATTTATAAATTCTAAATGATTCGCGTACTTAAATGCATCGAAAATAAAGAAACTATAAAAGGAAGCTATTCACATTCATTAAATAAATAAGATATTACTTGAAATTAATACACAATTCAGCAACAAAGTTAATAATATAAATAGTTGATACTTAAAATACAAAAAATATTTTTTTTACTTGAAAATTTTGTAATGTAATAAGATGAAATATATAGATCTCATTACTGATATATTTTATTTGATTAAAATAAAAAAAGACTAGTATTTGCTTCCTTTGTGAGATAAGTATATAAATATATTTGTGGCTTGTTGGAGGATTAGCCAATCTCTGCATAAAAAAAACAGCAGGAGCTATTAATTGGTAAATTAATTAATAGACATTTAAATAAAATTCAAATAATGGACAATAAAAAGTTATTATTATAGTATATAATAATTTAATTGTAATTGAAAACGAGATTCGAGCTTTTTTATCCATTATTTTATTTAAATAAAGAAAGTTTTAATTATTATTGTTTTTTATGTTGAGTAACTTAAAGATAAATGTAGTTATTATTTTTAAATATTTTACAGGAAATTTATCTGAATAAAATTAAAGTATAAAATAATTCTTTCTAGTCTTTTTTTATTTCTATTCTTCTTTTTACTAATGTTAATATCCAAAAAAATGAAAAAGGGAGGACAAAACACTAAAGAGTGAAAAATATTAATTTAGATGACATTGGTTAACTTTTGAAGTATTAAATGAATGTTTAAAGATATATTTTTATTCTTATATATATATATATATATATATATATATATATATATATATATATATATATATATATATATATATAAATGCGTGTGTATATTGCCTACGTATGTGAAAATGTTCAGTCCATTTACACTGGAAATGTTTTATTATTTACCCAATAGCAATTTGCTGGGAAAAATATTATTCTTGTGCGTGTGTTTGTATATGTGAATTCAATCGAATAAACTTTTTGTCGTATATGTAAGACGGTGACATTTTATATGTTCCATCTTCTGTGTCGGTTTTATGGCTGTCAGCGGGGTTTAACTCTTTGATAGCTCAATTTCGTGAACGGTAAATTTTTTTTCTTCCTCGCTCACACGAACCATGTATGCGTACGTGTTAATAAACGATAAATCGAACGTACTCGAATGTTAAATTTAGTATGTATTACATTTCACAATTCCCATCCATGATTCTTATTCGGATATTTGACTGGAGAGGCCGTATTCGAGATAAGCAATCGGAGTGATCTAAATCGTGCTGGATTTTAATGAGGCATGCCGTTTTATTGATTTACTGAGGAAATACTGTATACGAATGCTGTTTTAGCTTATGAAATTTTAAAAACGCAATATTACATATTAAAATTGATAAACATGAAAATTGCAGTGTTTTCTCCATAATTCAATCGAGGATTTATGCATATGACTGATTTTTAGTATAATTATTTAAATTTATATATATATATATATATATATATATATATATATATATATATCATTCAATAGAATAAAAATCAAATTCATAAACAGAGACATATTGCTGCGTGAAAATATTCAATTAAATATTTCCTATAAATAATAAAGAAAAATAAAATTCATTTTAGATTGAAGCGGACGTTATCCATGAAAAACAGAATGAGACCGAGTAGTTTTTTTTTCTCGTGACAGCAATCATAAAATAATATAGTGTGCAATTTGGTTTTTATGAACAATCGGACATATTCTCTTAATACATGCACATGTATATTTTTATATGTACTCATATGTATATATATATATATATATATACTGTAAAAACTTTTATTTTTTTTATATTTTGGTTACACTCTTCAATATACTTGCATTAAAAAGCAGTTTTGAATTTTTTGTTTTGCTATATTTGAAATTTGCATATTTTGAAGGTAGTGTAGTACATTTTTATTTATTTTTTTATTATCATGTATGTCCTTCAGAACATTTTTGTAGATATGAAAATATGTAAAATTTGTGATACGTTTGTAAGAACGTAATTTATCTTTTCTGAATATATCTAACCGGTTATTTAGAAGAAAAGTAAAAAATTATAAAAAAAACGTATCTATTTTATTGACTGCTTCGTTCTGTCCTTTATATAATCTCATGAGAAAAATTAGTACCAATAAATTAGTACCAATTGAAAATAATCTATTTATATGAAATGTTCAATCCGACTTATCAAGTTAACAATTCATCCAGATTACAGTTCACGTATGTATAGAAAACTATCAACTTTCGTTTTAATACTATATTGAAATCTCTAATAAGCGTTTGAATTATCATAGGCTTAGAGTTCATGGTCGAAAACCGATAAACTAGTTTCTAAAAGTTCGTAGTACGAGTTTAAATCTCCTGCACAACACAACTGGCATTTGCACAAATCCTTGTCCGGATCTGTGAACGTTTCAGAACAAGACACACACACATTATATTATGTGCATGTATAGTTGTACATACTATTAACCCGTCAATGATTAAGACTAGACATAAATTTGTACGGCGCGCGTTCACAAACGGCACTATACAGTGAGATCGTCACCCCTGCGTGGTTCTCTTCTGATTTTGATTCTCGGCGACTGTCTCCATTCACCGTATAAAGTATGTGCGGAGTTCGTACGGTGAAAATCTACGGATTGCCGGATCGCTGACGCTTTTCAACTTGAATACCGTGCACGTTGACCAAAATGACTAGTTAATGTTATCAAAGGAGTTTCCCTTTATACACATCTCATTAAGCAAAGTTGACAAACGACTCTGTTTATTGACTTTGATATTTCGGCGTCGCGTCGTCGTTGATGTCTGGATGCTTTTCAGCGAATTTAAAACGCTGCGTAAATATTATATTCAGTCGACCGATTCACTGGATATGTCTTATTTGAATTTATTCGTCTTGATGAGATCTGTCAACATCTGTTAATATTTGTACTCTAACACGGGTATTAATCGCAAGAAGTTCTGAAGCTTTAATCAGGAAAATCGAACGAAGTATTTAAATCAGTTTATGTTTGCGTCTCATTTGCCCGTAACACGTATAAAATTTCAAAAACATCTTAAATACATTAAACGCTTTGATTCGTTTTCTTTTATGAATTAAGAGTTAATTCTTTTTAATTTTGGTCATATAAAAGTTGAGATTAACATATAAAATTATCTTAAAACTTATTAATGCATAATGAGTGTTGTACTGTAAGATATCTGTTATTATTTATTATCTGAATTATCATTTTGATAAATTACTTATCATTATTAAGAATATTTTAAAACAAAATGACAAATATATTTTAAATGGAAATGTGGTAACAATATATATAAAAAAAAAAACAAAATCATTTGAATTATAAAAAAAATAATTTTATATAGTAGTAAGTTATTACAAAAGTATTGTATTTATTTTATATAAATAGCTGTTAAAAACTAAGTTGAAAAAAACAGCAAATAGTAGCAATAGTAACATTTCAAAAGGAGAGCGATTTGCAGAAAGCTGTTCAATCATTATATTTGACGGTCAAAAAAATCATAATAAAATAATAAGTTAGAACATAATTTTATGTTTTTTTTTCTAGTTATTTTGTATGGAAGATAATGTATGCTCTTATGTTACATTTGAACTCATTATGTATTAGTTAACAAGTCAATATATTATCAATTTATTTAAATTACTAGCTGATTTATTTCAGAAAAAAATAGTTTATTGTATATGCAGTTATCGACAGAGAAAAACAGAAAAAGAATTGATAATTGAAATCAGTTTTTAAATTTTACCCTACAGTGCTGAAATAAAACAAACAATCGATAATAAAGTTGAAGTAATCTCAGATTACGACTTTAAACAAAAATTCTAATCGTGTTACGTCATCATCAACGGGGTCCGTCCCCTTAACACGATCTGGTATTAAGTAAATTTGTTCGTCAAACATTTACCAATAATATGCAACGGGTCTGCCACCGCCTTCGTCCACCCTCCTGCTCTTCCGCCCACCTTAAGACAACAAGCACACAACACAGCGCCGTACTAAACTATACAGTATTACTGTACAGGGTAACCCAAGCCAAACTAAACAGATTGGGTGAGATTTAGGCCACG
Source organism: Acanthacorydalis orientalis (assembly GCA_034766995.1). Taxonomy (NCBI): domain Eukaryota; kingdom Metazoa; phylum Arthropoda; class Insecta; order Megaloptera; family Corydalidae; genus Acanthacorydalis; species Acanthacorydalis orientalis. Next base: position 19,129,415 of record CM068323.1, read on the forward strand.
ACCGCACGACTGCGTTTCGTGTCATGTTACCGCAAGCGGGGCGCATCCGCACGCTTTTGGCAGCCGTCTTGCGCACTGGTCATTGTATCTGAGGACTAATTGGGGGTGTTAGAAAACCGCAAGATCAACATTTCCACGAAACTGATATATGGCCCGGCGGCGAGGAAAGGGTTAAGTACACGACGGAGCGTACACTTTAAACGTTCCTAAGTACGAGGTCTCCATGTCACGGTTCGCTTGTTTAGGTCTATGCGAATTGTTTCTGTACGTTTGCAGGCACGGAAAAAATATTTACAAATGGTTTTCGACGAATGTAAACACGTCCCGCTTGTTGTGTGCTCTTTAATATCTAATTTCTTTTTCGCGTACTTTTCAAATTTAATTAATTACGCCTTGTTCGTTCCCCGTCTTCTGTGTAGTACGAGTCGTCTTTTTTATTTTATAACTAAACGAACAATTAACAAGTCGCAAACGATTCAAGTTAAATATTTGTCTTGTCAGATAAGTGAGACAGTAAATATTTAAACTGTAGGAACTTTTCAATTTGCCTTTTTCATTAATGTGATTTACTTAGTTTATAAAAAAATGTTGAACCCTACTAACAGACATATTAAAAAGTATGATTGCAATTAACATGATAATATAATCTTACACGAATAAAAATATGACTTTGTATAATATGTAGTTCAAAAATAGTATGTTTCAATATTATATATCAGATCAGTAAACCTTTAATAATAAATCAAGTAAAAAATGATTATCATATGATATTGTGATAATAACACAATTAAAAAATAACATTACATTTTTTTTACATTTATTTAAGATTATATGAAAGGGATGTAGCATTAAAAAACAAAGAATAAAATTAAATTCCCTCTTTGTTCCGTGGAAATCGATATTGATTTGAATTTAATATTACAACATATTTCAGTATTCAGTACAGATGTCACATTTTGAATTGAAATGTATATATATATATATCTGAAAAAAGCCAAAATGGTAACTTATTCCGTACCCATTTCTGATAAGTTGTTATTTATAATCAAAATATCCTTTTGGTCTTTTATAACGTTGATATTGAATTTCACCCCAAATGAAAATAAATCCAAAATCTGGAAACGTATGTATTTAATTCCAATTCATTTCAAATGCCACACAATAGCGCGTTGCTTTTTATTTATACGTCAAATCCTATTCAATAGCGAATAAATGTTAAGCGACGACATTGCAGGCTTTTCTATTCTCTGCACTCTGTAGTCGTGTGCGTGTGTTTTTTCGCTTTTTAATTTCTCGGCAATGGATTATAATATACACACACTATATAACATTATAATATATAATTGTAAAATGACGCGAATGCTCATTCCACGACGACGACGGCTGTACTACGTATATGGCGTTTCAAGAACCATTTTTCATGGCGTAATCCCTTGCGTATCTCTCGCAGCTGTACCTTCATTGTAGAATATAAATGAGCTTACACGTTTGCCAGCTTTGAATCGATAACGTTTTATAAAGAAAATTATAAACCGTCTTTATATTACCATTTACTCCTTTTGCACGGTTCAACATTCCGAAACACGATGAGAATTTAATATATTTCGTGATCGATAACGTTCTGTATTAAGAATTTTATATCATCGCGCAATAAATGTAATATAATGGCGCGACAAGTATTGTAATTGAAAACGATTTTTATTGTGATTATAGAATGGTTTGAATTCCGTTGCTTGTTTACAGGTACACATTCTCGTTTTGTATTTCCGCAGAGAAAAAAATGTACAGACCAAAGAACAACACCACGTAGAAATAAATAATCGACGCTGTTTAGAAATCATTGAAAAAAATAATAATTTTTATTTATAAATATTATGGAATATTTAAAATTTTAAACAGAATTTAATTTATCTCTACTTTTTGTACGGAAGTTCTAAATGTGTATTGTTCATTGATATTTGTTACATATTTTTAATTTGAAATATTTGATACTGTATAAGGTGATTTCGAGACTCTTTTATAGAACTGACAATAACTGTTATGGCAAGTTCAATTTAAAATGGTTTAATCTTGCAAAATGTTCCTAATATTATTTTTTTAAAAGAAACAGAAATGTTCAAATTGTTTCTTCAATATAGGTATTAAATAAAAAAATTAAAAATCAAATAACTTGCAAAGATAAATCTAGCTTAGAGACATCAATGTCATCATCATCATCAGCCTCTGTCAATCCACTGCTGGATAAAGGCCTTTTCCTTGATTTTCTATTTTGTACGATTGAATGCCTCTCTTTTCCACTGGTTTCCAATAAAAAAATTAATTTCCTTATTCCACCGGTTCATTAATCTCTTTTTTGGTCTTTTTATATTCCTTGGTTCCCAGTTAATAATTTCTGTTGTCTATCTGTTGTCTTCTCTTCTTGCTGTAAGCCTCGAAAATTTCTGTTTCAGACTCTATACTATTGTTATTGCATGTATGACTCCTGCCTGTGTTCGTATCCATTCTATTCTTTTTCTATCTCTTCTTGTTATTCCTAGCATGCATCTTTCCATACTTCTCTATGTCGTTTGGATGAATAAAAATTTTCAACTATAAGATTTTTTCCACTTAAAATTTAGTTCCATATAAATTAATCATAAAATTTAATATATTTTTAAATACTAGAATTGATCTGTGTTTTAAAAATATGTGCTTTTATAATAGTTTTATAAATAGTATATTTTTATCTCTGTACTTTTATTTGAGTTTATCATCTACTATGAATAATAATCTGATGCTCTTATATCAATTAATAGTAAAAGTCAGTATTAAAAAAATAATATTGTATAAAACAAGGAATGAAAGAACAAAAAAATATATCATTTAATAGAATTATACAATTATTTATGCAGAGTCTGTGAACAATTTAAACTTTCTGTCTGTAATATTTACTTATTATAAATTAAAATTCATTATGTTTAAACGATTAAAGGGGTTCAGTTTCATAAAAGTTTTAAAATGATCGATTGCCCGAAACACTTTTGAAAGCTTAACTAGAAATATATTATTTTAAAGTAAAGAACAGAACATCGACCAGGACTTAAATTTATATATGTATTATAATAAATTGCTCGAAGTTAACAGCTGTCTTTTCTTCAGAGAAATTTTATTAAAAGTTGTGAAACAATATTGGTATGTATAAGTAGATTAATTTCTACACAGACTTATAAAAAACATGGTTACGGTCGTATAACAAATAACATAAGTTTATTAGGGGCGAACGAGACTAGACAGCAGACTTTATAAAAGGCACGCGACCAAATCTTGCAGGTGGGGCGATCGGTTGCAATGCACCTGGCATTAAACCGTCTGTCTGTCTAGATAGACTGGATTGTTTGTGGAATTGAAGAAACGTATTCCATGTATGCGAGCCGACTGATATAATAAAACAATTAATTATTATATTGGTGAGCGGTTCATGTAACACATGTAATTATAAATTTGTTCTAGACAGCTTACACCGTTCAACGGTTCATATCACTGTTTTGTATATGCATGAAGATTTATCTGTACTGTGTACAGATTGTTGTTCATTATAATGTAGTTCGTATTGAGATTGCATGAAATAGACGATTTACGAATGGTGTTATCAAGCTTTGTTCAAATAAATCAACTGTTTCTCTGTTGACTTGTTTGATAGGTATTTCATAGAAGTTAACAGTTATACTCGGTTCGTTTTATTTTTAACTAAAAATCTTCTGACATGAACAGTTGAACTATCTATAAAATAAATGTTAATTAATGAAAATGAGAGCCAGTATGGTAGAAAAATATTTTTTTTTTAATTAAGACCATTCACTCAAAACTAAAATACTCCTCTTCTGTACAGATACTGGTATGATTACAAACACACTTTCAGAGCTTTACCGTTCTTATATAATCCTCATACTCTTTGGAATTGTGCATATTAAAAACCCAACCAATAGTCTCTGCATGGGTATCATTACACACAAAATTCATTTCATGTCCGAGCTCACGCTATCAATGAACGTTAATAAATAATGTCGCACAGATACGCTTGTACGGTTTCGGTAATTTACAGTTTTTTGACTCAGTCTCGTCTGATAAAATATCAGCCGGATATATTATTGCGTGGCGAACGTTTCTGTACACGGGAACGAAACTTTTTCCACACTCGTTGCCCGCTGTTGTTGGTTCTCTAAACGGGACGACGTTGCTCGATACCGTCGACATTTTCGTGCGCGTAACGCTTAAATTCGTGTTGTGAATTAATCGTTAAAATGAATATTTTATTGCGTTGCAAGGAACCCGGTTGGACATTCCGCACGTGAATGTATTCACAGGCCGCACGTGTATGTGTGTGATATATGTAACGACGGGTCTGTTTTTAGATTGTCTTCAGTCGGGGGAATGGATGAATGTAAGTATTTATTTTCAATACACGCATGTAGATTTTAGTGTTCGGAGTAGCGGACGGTTGGCGTGATTGCACATCATTCATTTACATAAAGTTATTTTTTTGCCATAATTCTTCCGTTCTATTCTGATTGAGCTGAATTGTGACAGAGTTAATGTTATAATAACTCGCAACGGTTACGACTTATCGTGCATTCATTTTTATTGTTATCCACTTGCAACATAAAATATAAATGAACCTTGATGCGACGTGAATATATATGTTTATATATACATACATACATACATACATACATACATACATATATATATATATATATATATATATATATATATATATATCAACATTTTAATATAGAATTACTGCATACATTAAACATTTAAAAAATTGAAATACCCGTTTTTAAAATTGATTGATTAATCTGACCAATAAAAATAGTAGTATCAATATCTGAAATGAATGACCTGCACTTCTACTTGTTAAACTTTTTATGTTTCTCTGAGCGAAAATCAAAAAATAAGCCATGTGTTACTACAGCTGCTATTGCAACGAACAGAAACATTTCCAAAGCTATGAATTATATACACAGTGTACTGAAGTGTGAGTGAGTCATAAACTTGTACGTTAGATGTGACAATTCGCAATTGTCAATTAATATTGATGTTTTTGATATGTGGAAACTAAGTAGATTTGTCGGTAATTGAACGAATAATTAAATTAAATAATATGATTCTGCGATGACGGAATTCAAATCTACACGAATAATAAACTATTTATTTGATGTATAATAGTTTGTAGCATCGTTTCACACAAATAGTAATGAATTTTGATGTTCAAAGTTACCAGTCAACAGACACAACCAACCAACCCCCTCATATATATATATATATATATATATATATATATATATATATATATATATATATGTATGTATATATGTATATAAACAATAATTAAAGTTTTAACAGTTATAAATTGTATGATATGAGTCTAGAAGAAAGTTTTTAGACATATTTGTGTACTTTATATACATAATAAAATTAGGTTAACTAGTTTATATATATATATATATATATATATATATATATATATTGTGTGTGTAGTTTCCTAGTTTAATATTTTGTTTTGAAGCTCTATTACATCTGTTCGCTTAAACTACAGCAGGTGCTTTTATTTTCTGTACAAAACTTTATTATTGTCAATGGAATTTTAACTATATTTTTCTATGACAAATCAATGTTAAGTGAAATATAATTGAATGCAAACTACATTTACTGGTTATATTTTAATTTTAGCGAACGATTCGATAGCGATTGATAATTGAATACTTGACTGCAACGAAACACATTCGGAGCCGTTTCGTTTGGACGCTGTTCAAAAAAAAATATATGAAACGAATTAATCCCGAACCCTGTAACACATATGTGGACAAGAATTTTATTATCATTATTCTAACAAAAACGACATAATACATGTTACAGTATTGTTATGCTGAGATAAAAAAAAATATGCAACACCAAAAAAAAACATACATATTTATGAATGAACAGAAGAGATTTAAAATATTTATTACATGGGAAAAGCGTATAATATTACACGAACAAAGATATATTGTACGAAAAAAACTCGTGCAATATTTCCTAATTCAACGGCGCAAAAATTATATAGCGAAAGTGCTTCGTGCACAATAGCACAACATATGATATCGGCGGTAATTTTGTAGTGTGCTTCAGGTAGCAAGGATAGCCGCAGTCTTTACGTATACGGACTAATGTACTGTGTAAGTGGTCGTAAATTACATAGCGTCAGGCCACAACAGTTAGCCCGAAATGTATACTGAAACGCTGAAGTATGTGTGTGTGTGAGTGTACATCGTTTGCTGTAATCTAGCCGTACGAATTCTTTCAGGAAGATATTTTATTTGACTCGCGTACAACGCGGAGAACAAGGAAATTTCATAAATAATAACGTACATTACTTGTTAATAAGAATGCCGTAATGAAGAGTTGTTACGGCGTTGTACTATTTAATGTCTTCTTAGAAGTAGTAATACAGTTTGATGGACACTAGACGTTCTCAGATGAGGGAGTTAATGGTAAATATTCGAGTGTATTTTTATATCAACTCGTGTGTTCTGTTCTTCTGTAACCGTACGTTTTTATTGTCATCATCTACTGAACGTAGTTGATTTCAATTTTCTTCCTGATTGAATTGCCCTTTTTTAATAAAATGTAAGTAAGTCAAAGTGTACGATGCGCTTTTTATAAGACAAAGATACTAGAATTAGGTTCTCTTTTGATATATCTAAGACTAGCTTTAAATATGTTTCAATGATACTAATTTATATTATACGGCTATAAATTTATTAGAAAAAAACTGTCTGTAGTGTTTATAGAATTTTAAAGATTAATTATAAAATACAGTATGAATATATAGTAGGGATTATATCTATTTATATATCTATCTATCTATCTATATATATATATATATATATAGAGAGAGAGAGAGAGAAAGAGAGTGTTATAAAAAAGAATAAATTCATAAAAGAAATTCAGATTTAATAGTCAATTACATTATTTAATGAGAATAATTTGTTATATTAATTAACTATTAAAATGAGAGTGTACGTTATATATATATATATATATATATATATATATATATATATATATATATAGTTAATTGTGTCAATTGTGTCTGTGTGTATATAATTGTACACCAGCGAAGCTATTGTATTTTCCTTAGTCGATCACAATTTTGTTCTGTATGGTGTATACGGAAAACAGGTATGCATATATTAATCTAAACCACATTGCCTGATAACTTTTATTATACTCATTACCTATTATATTACCTGGTCAATAGCGTACGTTGAAGTAGTTTAATCTCATGTAAATTACGGTTTTAGTATTGCCAGTTCGTGTTTTTACTTCGTATAATTGGCAAGCGGAATGTTTTCGTAGATATAATATTTGTTTAAGTACAAATTATGAAATTTCGCAACTGAAAATGTGATACGTATTGTATAATATGCAAACAAATATGTATGAATATATATATATATATATATATATATATATATATACATATATATATATACATATATGTGTATATATATATATATATATATATATATATATATATATATATATTTATGTATGTGTTGTGATGTATATTATTTGTATAAAAGTTATGAAAAAATAATAGTGAAGTGGTGAAGAATGAAAAGAAACGAATGAAAAGAATAAATATTTTAAAGCCGCTTATGACTGGCTTGGAAATTTCTATAGTCGTTATGTTCTGAACGATATAAACAAATACTTGTATTTAGTTGCCGATTTGACAATTTTTTTCATTATGTATATCTTTTTTATTTGTAAATCGAAGAAAACAGGTTTCTTCTAGCGATTTTCTTCTTTTGGAGACATATATATATATATATATATATATATATATATATATATATATATATATATATATATATACATTAGTAAATGTATTGTTGTCAATTTTGTACTAATAAAAAATGAATATGATTTTTATAATAAATATAAGTGTTTTTTGTCCGAAATTATAAAATTTAAATACATTTTTTTATAAATATGTACAATGCAAGTTATGATTTATTTTTTCTATCGATTTAAATATATTTTCAAATATATTTATAAATTCATAATTGTAAATAAAACTTTTTATTTAAATTATTCTAATGATTAATAAAACTTTTTTAATTATAGCAGTGTTTATATATGAATTATAATCGAGTAATACTTTACCCAGTGTAAAATTGTTGATCTTTGACTGAAATATTGTATTTAATAATATCTGACATTTAATTATTAATTAAGGATCAATCTTGAATTATTCATAATCAAATGGATAACTTCGTGGTTATTTACAAATGTGTTAAGGGTAAAAGCGGACCTTATGAATACATATTATATATATATATATATATATATATATATATATATATATATATATATATATATATATATATAATGAAGAGATGAATAATAGAATGAAGAGATTGACTTGGTTATTTCGGATTGGAATATAAATCCGAACAGAAAATTACTAACTCTCGAAAGAAATTCTTATTAACAATTTTATTATGGTAAAAATAAAATTAAATAAAGAAAATTACTAGGAAACTGTATTGAATTCAGATGTCGGGGAGGAATGATTTTACTTCTCTGACACCAAGCACCTCATGGAGTGAGGGTTCAGTCTAAATATGCCATTTTCTTGAGTGTATATACGACCACGACAGTTTCTAAGTGAATAACAACAGTTTTGTTACTAAAAGAATACTGTATTATACACACTCTGTGCTGACTGTATTCACACACGATGCAGTCGGTCGTACGCCGATGACGCTTGCTTATGCACTGACTGACATTCAACACATCCTAAACCCACATCCCTTAGCACGCTCTCAGCGTGATACTTCCAGTTCACAGATGTGCCATCAGTCAGTCGACCGGTCAGTGAAATATCCTTAACAGACACTTTAACAATTGAGTTTGGTTATAGTTTCACTGGATTTTATAATTCAAATATTTTTAATTAGTTATTTATAAATTAAATGTGCGCTCTTTGTGTATTTCAGGTAAACAATTTGGAATATTATATCAGAAAAAAATGTGTACGAACTGGTAAATAGTGGTAAGTTAATTTAAGTAAGTTTTAATGTTAACTGATAAATGAAAGTATAGTGTTTTGTATGTTTGGTTATTTTTTTCTAAATTTAATAAATTTGACTGCTATATGAATATGGTGAACAATAAAAAATATTATTAATCAGAAAAATAATTTTATTTGTCTGTAGTAAAATATACGAAATTTTAGTATGAAAATTAATCCGTATTTACTTTCAATTTTCATCAGTCTAATAATAATCTTTATTGGTAATGAATTTCGATTCTTAAAATTGTTGACAAGAATTCCTTTTGTTTACGTATACTAGACAGTAATCCTATGAAGTGATGACCTCATACGTAAGTGAATATGTGCATCGTTGTTGAAAGATGAGAGTAATAAAAGATGTTTACGATTCATAAACATACATTAAAAGTGATAAGACGCGATGGATGAGCTTGCAAAATGCATGTGGTGCTATTTAATAATGAACAGCGTTAATCTGCTCGTACAACAAAGCGCCTTCTCTATTACGTACACAGAAAATAAAAATCTGTCGGAAAATGTAATCCGTTTGTGTAGAAACGACTCCATTCGGAACTGTAAATCCGATTTAACATTACATAATGAAAAAAGTCGAAAGAACGGCAAGCGGCCGTGCAGCAGTCGCGACGAACGAATCGGTAAAAAAATGTCGTCGCTATTATTTTAACAACGATTCGTAAAACGAATTGCAAATTTCACGAAGGTGCAAAATCATGTTTTTGCATTTCTAGCGGGCCGAGTAAGCTCGAGAAAGCGCTACAACGTCAAGCTGAAACAACATTGTTACGCATTCTGCAAAAAGCCATGGCCGTGTATAACAGCGCGAACAGGTAACATGAAAATTCCTTTTAGCCGACGCGTCATCATACATTAGCGGTATTATTAAAATGAGGCCTCGGTTTTTGTTGTGACGTCACATTATCCTACTATCCGCGTTCGTTCACGGACGGCCCTATCTCTCGTTGCCTCTGTACAAAACTTGTATGTCTATATAAATTACGTTTTCAAGACGACGGAGATGAGTGGCTCACAACACTTTGTATTCGGGCTCGTTTAAAATGCTGAAAGTTTGCGTTGATGTGCAGTGTCGTTCCTATTGTGACACACGAGCCTTGACGGAACGGGATGATGGTTACTTTGCTACACAACAAGATTATTCCATTTATAATAAGTTGAAATAATATAATGCTTTTAATGAACACTGTACAAAATGAAACATTTTTTATACCAACAATTGAAGGTAATATAATAATAAAAACGTACTAAAATAAAAAAAAAAACATTGAAAAGTTGGGTGTATATTAATTCATCTGTACACATTTTGTATTTTTTTTAACAGTTGCCATAAAGAACATTGCAAGATTTATTAAGTTTTCAAAGATGTCATTCTTCAAATAAAAAATGGTATAATTTCACTTGTTAATGCCAAAGTAACGTCTATCTATAACCAATTTTAATATTCGTTATTTCAATAACTTGCCGTTGTTCATTTAGAACTTAAACATATTTATTGATGCTTATAATTGTGTAACGTCTGAATATACGAATTATATTATTCAATAAGTTTATTAAAGAGAAAATAAACACGTATGTACGTGACTAATTATAACTTTAAAACAAGACATGTAAGAACGAGTAAGTAGTTTAAAAATGATCTCATTTCAGTAGTAGTAGATGCGAAATTTTGCTTCAGTATCGTAAGTTTACTTATAAAAGAAAGAAGTGATGTGTAAAATTAAATACGTTATCAAAAATGATCATGTAATACAAATAAATAAAATTCAAATACACAAGAAATTGCTTGCAGCTATTACTGCAGTCGATTCAGTCTACCTTGATGAGTTAGGAAATGTTGATTGTTATCTGAAACTACTACTATACTTCTCGTCGCTTTGATTTCCTTCCTTCAAGTGAGAGAAGGATTTTACAAGGAAACCATTTTATAACACAAGAGATCACACCAGTGAAAATTCGGATTTTTCACATCTCTCTTTTTTAAAATTCTAACATCACACTTATTTCTATATTAACTGTTGATTATTTAGACAATGCAAGAATATATATATATATATATATATATATATATATATATATATATATATATATACATGTATGTTGTGTAGGTATACAACGTATGAGGTATTTTCATGCCATTATAAAAATAAAATTTAATAACGAGGTCCCTAATTGGACTCTTGATTGATTTTGACATGAAAACAATTAATTATATCGCAGTATAAGTATAAAATGGAATTTTTTTTAATATGTTTATAGTATTTAAACCCGTTAATATGGATTTTCACTGAATTAATATAGCGATAATTAATTATATTATAAATTTTCGACGTTAATACAACACTACATTTTATCTTCAGTATTATATCACTCGTGTTAATATTTAACTAATGATCTCTATATAACGAAATATATTTATATAGGGTTATTGAAATATTTTTTTTAATATCATCAATCATTTTCGTTTTGAATATAAATGATAATATACAATGGATAAAAACACTAATTGATAGAAAATGACAAAAGACTACATGTCGTACATTATAATTCATATCGGATTTTTATTTACATAATTATAAGTCATCAAGGCCTGACAGAAAATTGTTTTAGACGAAAAAACTGTATATCGTTTAAAATGTAATTTTGACGAGTGTCATACATACAGTTGTTTGTGCGAATATATATATATATATATAATATTTTTAACAAGTAATGACTCGCTTCTTAGAATTAAGAAAGTGACATTGTAAAAAGGAAAAAGTAATGAGATTAAACGTGAAAAAATTCACGTTAAAATATTTTAAAAATGAATTAATATATAAAGTTTTCAGTGTTTGTGTTTGATTTGACTTGAATGAAATGAAAGCACGCTTTTATTATTTTCCAGCAGTTCAAATTTTAATTCTATATTTATTTTCAGAAGAGTAAAGACGTTATCAAATAATTTTTAATGAGTTACGATTTATATTAAGATATCAAACAGAAAACAGGATTTAAAATTTTTATTAATGGTTTAATATATTTATTATCGATCTCACTTACTTTCTCGGCCTTTCTCTCTCTCTTTCTCTCTCTCTCTATATATATATATATATGTATAAATATGTGTATTAGAATTTATTAGTACAGTAAATTTGTATATCGCCTGCTTGTAAACTAGAGAACAAAAAGTGATCCTATAGATTATCATTAGTTGTAAAAGACAATGCAAATACATGGTTGAGATTTTCAGAGCTCAAATAAAACAAGAATTGGATGCAAAAAGTGTGATACATGGTACATCATTTATCGTAAGCTGGTTTTATCTGAGGAGAAAATCTCGAGAGGTATTTTGGAACAATTGGAACGTTTAAAAGCTACACTTCTCAAAGAACGACAGGATTTAGTGAATAGAAAGGATGTGATTTTGTAATGAGAGATAAAGTAAAACCGCAGGGAAGCGAAAATTAGAGTCGACAAATGTAATAAATTCAATTGGGAGGTGATATTGTATTTTATTCACCATCCGTATTTGTTCCTTCCACTCTTGTTTGTTTTGAAGTCTGGAATGTACTTTAAACACAATTTGATTTGATCAACAGAATGTTTTTTAAACGAGTTGCATTTATATTAAGAGGTATTAATATATATAATAAATTAAATAATACTGAATATTTTTTTTAAAGAAATTGAAAATGATTACTGGATTGAAGTTAAGTTCTATATATATATATATATATATACTCGTATATATAAATATATATATATAAGGTATAGATTTTAAATAAAAAAAATTTTTATAAAAATATGTAATTCACTAATGATTCAATTTTTATGTACATGTATAATGTTTGTTTTATGATAATAACTTATTTTTTATGTTGTGCTAAACTTTTAACAAGGCTTCCTATTAAAATTAAAAAACATATCTTGTGTTATACAAAGAAAGAACTTATGTCAATATTTACAGATGACAGATATATTAATATGTTTATTAAACTATTATATCACATTACACAAGTCTGTAATATGTGTGAATCACGCTATGTCAAAAATTAATACACTGTTGGGGTGTAACACAATCTGAAAATTCCCTGCACATAAAAAATAACAACGTGACAATACAATTTGTTCTAAACAAAGGGACCAAGTTGATATATGAACTGTTTCTGTGAATTAATTTGCTTGTTAAGTTTATGTTAATTTACTAACAACAACATTTCTAATTTAAACAATAAATCACAGTTGAAAATGTTGAATTAACTACAAGATGTTGTCGGATGATGAAATAAAAATTATTCGAATATTATTCAGTCATAGAACGAGCCGTTCTATGAAAATAATAATAATTAAACGTTGACTGACGGCGAAAATGTGTGTCAGTACGGTCACATCGAGTGCTCAACTCATGCAGAAACTTGATTATGATTGACGAAAACAAAACGTTAACACAAGATTAATTTTATTAGATATCTGGTTGAAAAATCAACAGTTTCTGTAACGTTAATTTCGCGTTATTTTTTTAAAGAAAGCTCGGTCCATATATAAAAACGATAAACATCGGTTTCGAAAGTGCGTGGTATTGTTTTCTGTTTGTGTTTAAGAAACGAAAAGTCTGAAAACACCAACGTACACTCACATACACACACACGTACAACTGATTTAACAAATCGATGTAATCAAACGCTGCAACGTTATGAAGTATTACTCGCACGATTCAGTAATTTACTACAGTCAAAATAATTTCTCAATTAACATTACCGTTGATGCGTTATCATTTTAATTTTTCTCTCAGTGCTGTCGATTGTACGTCGAATTAAAGAAAATCATATGTATTTTAAAATGTCACGAATGTTATGTAATAGTGCTGTTCCGTGCATGGATTCTAATTTTCCGTAAACGATATGTTATTTTACACGCAGAGCTCTGTAAAGAAAACCTTTAATTTGTTTTTCGAAACTTGAAAGAAACACACGTGTATCGAATATGCATGAATCACATAAATTATTATGCAACGAGTACGCTTTTTGCCATTAGCAACGAAATGCTTAGATGCGATACGAGTCTAGTGATAAATTAATAAATTTCATGCTGTAAATCAAAATCGAACGATTATTTTATGATAATTTTAATCAATTACCTTCTCTTTAGAGGTCAATGCATTATATATATATATATATATATATATATATATATATATAAATGATGGATGTTTCTTAATCATTTTCTTGTGTGTAGCTGTCGAATCGATTAAAATTATCATATTAATAATATTTTATTAAGAAAATATCCACGATAAATGATTAAAGATAATAATACCGATTTTTCATCTTTCAATAGAAATTTCAATTAATAGATATATTAGTTTTATAGAAATATACAATTTATAAGTATTTTTATTCTAAAAATAATCTATATTGATTTTCATTAGATCATGTAGTTAGAGAATTTGGGATATTAGGGATGTATTTTGTATGTATAATAAAAGATAAAGTTGTATTCTTGATTAAAAAATGTTTCGAGAGAAAAAGTGATATTTTATTAGTATGTTTTAATAAATTTAAAATATTTAGAATATACGGTTAAAGAGAATATGATATGCATTTGAATCTATGTACTGTAAATTATTATATTACACAGCAGTTTTTAGGAGGAAAACGTTTCCAGTTTTTATCCTTTCCACTCTTTTTTTTTAGACTTACACCCATACGTGCATTATTGTATAAACAAACAGATCCATTAGTGACAATCTATTATGACATGTTTTTATATATTTTTCAATTTACGAAGACACGTATATTAAGAAAAAAAAAGTTGAATGTACACGTCACGCTAGTGAATCCATTCAAATGATATTGTGATAGTGTGACCGCGTGGAAAAAGCACGTACACACACATGCACACACTCTTAATTACATCCATCCTCGTTTTTTCGTTGTAAACGCTCTATGATGGATTTATGTTTTACGAGAATCATTAATCAAATGTACCATTTAAACTCATTAATTAAAAGTTTTAATTGGATATATGAGAAACAATAACGTGTACGAATGGTCATAAGCGACAAATGAATTAAGTTACTGGGACCCTTTGCCTCCGTTTTTAAGTTTCACGGGGTGCGTGTTAATCCAAGGAATTATAATTTGTAAAAACAATATAATATCGGTGCTGCACATAATATAAACATCTGTTTAACATATTGACCAAATGCTTTATATATATATATATATATATATATATATATATATGTATATATAAATATGTGTGTGTATTTTTATAGTTCATAGCTTTTAGACACGCGCTAGTACGTCGTCGTCCCGCGCGTTACTCGATCCTATCCCCACGCGACGCCGTGTCCATTGCAGCAGCGGGGTGCTGTTTGTGCTGGTACCGAACTCGTGACCATCAGATAAACACTGACCAGCTGTTTAGTTTTAATACGAGCACAATTAATATTATTTGGTGAGAGAGCAGCGACATTCACGCTACTGTTAGGGGGTATTTTGTTCCCAGTAAATTTCGTTCAATGCCCCCTTTTGTTCATTGGCGTAATGACTGTCGGTGCTTTTGTACTCTACATAATCATGGCTATTTCGAAAATGGTCCTTTGAATGTTATATTTTTGTACATTATGTACGACTGTAATTAATGCGCTATTATGTTTTTATTTTGTGTAATTATGTGGTTTTTTACACATATACATGTCAAGTGTGTGCGCAGACTACTATTTATATTCGAAGTCTGGATTACTCAAATAGAAAATTATTTATTATACTAACAATATATATATATATATATATATATATATAT
Organism: Acanthacorydalis orientalis; assembly: GCA_034766995.1. Taxonomy (NCBI): domain Eukaryota; kingdom Metazoa; phylum Arthropoda; class Insecta; order Megaloptera; family Corydalidae; genus Acanthacorydalis; species Acanthacorydalis orientalis. Next base: position 19,145,322 of record CM068323.1, read on the forward strand.
ATATATATATATATATATATATATAATATGTTTGAATAATTCTCTAATAAGTTTTAAAACAATACTTTTATAATAGATGCTATGTTCCCACAATCAGTAAAATATAATTGTCAAAATTTCATTGAAATACTGCTTCCGCAAAAACAATATTTTGTAGAGAAATAATTAAAAGGTAACAGTTTAGTCAATCTTTTAATTTACTGGATTGTTCTTATTTGTCTTTCTATCAGTCTGTTCTTGACATATAAAATTATAACTGTGATTTTAGCTGCACGTCTGAGAGAGATTTGTAGTAGTTTCATCAAGGTATCAATACTAAAAAAAAAACACTATTTTCTATATGGTAGAAAGTATTATCCCATTACAGATTAGAATAAGGGTGAAGAAGGGTACAAGTCACTCTCTAAGATATTAATAAGAAAGAAAGTAATTACTCTTTCTCGTTAGGGTCATTATAAATGCTTTTAGAGAATAGTTGTTGTCGGGAATACAAAAAGTATCTTTCAGATCTGCAAGTAATAAAACTTTTTATAAAGAAATTGTATGTTCATTTTTAAATTTAGTCTGTTAAATCATAGTTTAATTATTTTTATTACTATTTAAAGTAGTAGCAAAGAAGAGTTGACCAATGACCAAAAGAATAAAATTAAAAAAGAAGCATTGAATAATAGAAATTCAAGAAGTCGTTATGAAAGAGGTTGCAATTAAATGCAAATTCAATTGGTAAAGAAAGGACGGACACAAAGAGGAAGGTTTTAGCTTTCTGAATTCTCTCTCTGAGTATAAGTATTTTTTAATTACTTGAAATCATCTACATAAGTTTGAAAAAAATAGATTTATTAGAACTTTTACAAGGAAACGTGTTATCAATTATATAAATTTGATGATTAATTGCTAGACAATAAAAAAGTTTTTTGTTTGAGAATAGTTATAGAAATAAGTGTTCTTAAAATTATCAATATTTTTTTTTATTGTGTATCACAAACCTTCCTCTTCGAAATTCCTAAGTATGCTATTAAAGTGAATATCTTATGGTATTAAATACTCTGATGTCAATTAAACTCTCATTGAATGTTATAGTGAAATCAATCAATTAGCAAATGTTTACTAAAATAATAATTTTTATAAATAAAAATTCAATACTAGAATTTTAAATTTCGAAACATTTTTTTTTGTATTTACAGAACAGCTCCTATTTATACAGATGTTTAAAATTGGATTTTGTCGAACGTTAATAAATATTTCAGTCGGTACGGTTGCTATCTTTTCTTCGATGTAAGTGCAGTTGAAATAATTCAGTTACAGTTTTAATGACTATTGTGTTTATTGACGATCACGTATTAACCGTGCCAGTTGAACCAACATGCATGTGTCTGTCAACCGTACAGCTGATGCACGTTTTAGTGACTACTCGATTTGAAAACTGACTCGTGCCGTACACAAAGACATCTGCTCGCTCTTTTGTTGGCAATATCAAGATGGTATAGGATGAAGCAAACGTCATAACTTGTTAAATATTTACCATATAGTTTTATACATTTATATTTTTTTTTAGTTTTGAAATAGAACGTTTCTAGTTGTTTGTTTTAGTCTATTAGGAAGATCTTCTAATGTATTATTTATTAAAATATGTTGTTTTTTTACAAAAAAGATTTCATGTTTAAAAATATAAGGTTATCTATGTTTTGTAATACTTGGAGTAGATAACGTATATTTCTTAGAAAATAATGATAACAACAATACGTAGTATAAAACGTCAGCAGTGTTTTATTATACATATTTTTTATAAATATATTACATTGGCTTCAGCAATTTTTTTTAATGTTCCTTGTAGTATCACTGGAACAAAATCTGATCTGTGTAAATAACACAAACACAACTTCGTGTATGAATATTAATATATATATATATATATATATATATATATATATATATATATATATATATATATATATATAAATATATATATATATATATATATATATATATATATATATATATATATATTAATATATATATATATATATATATAATGTCAGATAAGCATGAAAATTTCACTTGATTAATGACTACCATATAGTTTATACAAAGAAGTCTTATATGTACACCGTAGAGAATAAATGTTGATGGTTTTATTTGAAGCAACAAACTTTTAAACACAACACCGTCACGGTTTACTAAGGGTGTATGTTAGATATATCATAATTAATAGAAAAATATGAAATAGTGTTATCGTATAGTGTTGACTCTCTTTCAGAAATAATATGAATTCATATACATCATGACGTTTTGTTTTGTATGTTCGTTATAATTCAATATAATAAATTCCTATGAACTTAAAAAAAACTATATGTATATATATATATATATATATATATATATATATATATATATATATATATTTATATGTGGCCACAACTCTTCTGTTATAAAATCATATATATTTTATGATTTTTTTTAACTGCGCTCATAATTATATGGTTATTAACATTCTAAGAAGATTATATTTTAGAAGTTATTTAATTTAGAAAAGAGTTAAGCAAATAAATTTCGTATAACATATTAAATGCAATCAAAAACATTTTAGTACTTGAAATTGTAACTAATGATGTTGAAAATGATAAAATGAAAAAAATAGAAGTTAGAAAATAATCCCAAGCTGCAAAAAAGTGCAATGTTTAAAAAAAATTTAAATGTATCATTAAAATCGCAGTCAATGAATAAATCAGTAAAAATGTAAATGTTTCGAAGCTAGAACAATTATATACACAATTTAAATATTGAAAGAGAAGAGAATATTTTTTTTAATATTCTAAATAAAAAAAAGTGTTTTGAAAAGTGGATAGAGGTTAAAATATTACAATGATTTTTATAACAGAAAAGTGTGAATAAATCGTGACTACAGAAGAAAAAACTTGAAGAAATATTGAGCTTTAACTCTGAACCGAACTAAATATTTAGGATTTAATGAATTTTTGTTGGAAAAATTTTTGAATGTAATCGCAAATATTTCGAATTTCAGATTAAAATATAAAAAAAAATACATTTTATGTATCCGGCTTCATTAAAGTATCGTATTCGTTGACATATGGTAAATAAAGCGAATTTATAAAATATATATTCATCAAATGTTTAATGTATTACGTAGGGGCAGGTGGTCTATGTGTGACCACAGGATCCGTGAATGCGCACTCATCTATGTATTTAATTCGAAAAAAAGCGTTCGAGCAATTTATTGTAATAACTACAAAATGATATATACGAATATGAAGATTAACTTACCCACTGTTAAGTACACTGTTTCCCATAAATCATGGGTGATGTTGGCATCTGAAACACATTAAAAATAATTCATTTTTAAGACTGAATAAGTGACACGGTATGTGTATTCCTATTGAAATATGAAAGTGTTATATATATAATACAATGGAGGAAGAATTTTATTTTTGTAAAAAATAAAAGTACATAAAATATTTTCAGTATTATTCAAAAGAGATTTTTTATGAATGGTAATCATCAAATATTAAAATTAGTAATATATTAATATTTAATTACTGAACAATTTAATAAGAAAAAAATTGTAATGGGAAACGATAGATTTATTTTTTTTAAAAAAACAGAATTGTATTATAAAAACATCATTAAATTACGGATGTCGTATAAATGTATATATCATAGTTTCAAAATGATTTTTAATGATGAACGAAACATAGAATTTGATTCTATCCTAGCTGGTATAAAATAGAATATTTATTCCATATTTTAATGAACCGTCTATCGATTTAAAGTTAAATAAAAATATGTCTCATGAATAAAATATGCCATAAATAAAAACACACGACGACGAAAGATGGAACAAATATTTTTTATTTGATTGTTGACTTTCGAAAAGTAACAAAACAATTTAAAAAAAAAATTAAACTGTTAAGGCACATGCACTGAATTTATATTTTCGAGCAAATGGATGAATTAACATATATAATTAAATTCAAAATAATTTTTCGAATAATATTAAAATCGTTCAAAATAAAATCATTTTATGTAACTATATGGGGTGAAATGAACGCGTCCAGAGCAATAAAAAAAGAAGCAGCTTTACTACCTGGTTGAAGTATGTAAACACTGATATGAAACGATCATTAATTTCTATCTGTTGCAATTTATGTAGAAAAACGCTAAAAAATTTATAAGTGTTTGAGTGTTTATTAAAATTTAGAGTCGTTTCACTCTTTAATAGAAATTATAATAGATTTCATTTATTATTATGTTAATTAAAAAGATATACAATTATTTAAATACTAACTAAATATAGATTCTTTTATATTTTTTCACATATATATATATATATATATATATATATATATATATATATATATATAAATGAAAAATATTAACGTTAAAGTAACACATGGCATAAGTATGAAATCGAACAAGTTCGAACGTGTGTAATCGATTTTACATATTCCATTTGGCGTTCGTTGTCGAAATTCCTCGTCTCGAATGTGATTTTCATACCGATAAGTTTGAAAAGGACAACGTTATCAATGAAGAACTCGTTGCTAAATGAAGCGAAAAACAACAAAACCGAAGAATACAGGAAAGGCGTTAGAGAGATGAAATTGTTAAAATAGCCGGAATTGATGAATGGCAGTGCAGACGAGATACGAAGGGTGAAAATAGGAAACGGGCATGAGGGGAGAAGAAACTTCATCTCCGGTCGTTTCGTTGCGACGTTTCTCAATCGGTTTTTATATGTCACGTTTGTATATGACCCATAAATATTATACATACGTACATTTATAAATATATATATATATATATATAATGTATATTGATTTATATATATTTTTATTAAAATTGATCCTGTATGTCGTTTTACAATTTTTGTATCAATGTGGAAAAGCATTCTTGAAATGTTGAACAAATTTACTTGTATAGAAAGGAAAAGAACCACAGGTATCGATCGAGAGATTTTTGTCAAAATTTTAAAGACCATTGCCATTGGAAATGTTTTTTTTTCTATCAGAAGTAGAACTAATGCGACCGTATGAAAATTAGAACTGTTTTAAAGATGTTTTGTTGCTTTATACGTTTTTTATGTTTTATTTTGCAATTTTAATATAAATTCTTGTTGTCTTTAGTGCCTTTATTCAGCCACATTAAATCTTTTAAATAAGAAAGTGTAAAAGTATTACAAAATATGACAAGAATAGTCAGCAATAATTTATTAAGATTGAAAAGAGAATTAAGGCTATTTAGTAAGTATAGTAAAGGCAAGATAAAATAAGTTGAGTATAATCAAATAAAATATAAGACGTTTTTAGAAATATTATATAAGTTTATATGGAATTACGTTATAAATATTTAAATTTGCTCTGAGATCAATTTGTATTTTTTATAAAAAAAATGTCAAATATCAATAAACGATGCCTGATCTAAAATATTTCTTTAATTTAATTTTAATTTTCTATGGAGATGTATCTTTGCCGCTGAAAGAATATAATGTATCGGATTTTAAAATGTTAATATATTTATGAAATATTTTTTTATAGTTTTCATTTATGTTACTGTTAAAACTGAAAAATCGAATAAATTAAAAACAATCGCCTATGTAATTACCATATTGAATATTTGTCTGCTTTCAACCATGAAAGACTGATATTAAAAAGTGAAGACGTTGCTATCTTTATGAAAATGTCTGTTTGAAGATAGAGAAAAATGCACGAAGAAAACATTAGTTTGTGTAATATAAATAAATTATCTGTAATGTAGGTTGGAATCAACGCGTAAAAAAGAGAATAATGACGATGATAATAATAATAACGAAATCTTATTAAACTGTTTGGATAACACTGTGTGTGTGTGTGTTCGTGGAAAGAACGAGTCCTCCGGCATACAGTCGTCTAACAACGCACCAATGACTCGATACTCAACTTATTAGAATCCGTTCTACGTTCTATAGAAAATTACTTCAACTATATTATCTCTATGAGTTTTCTTTTTCTGCGGGAGCTCGTGAAATGACTTCTATATGAAATATTCTCATGAAAGGCGAATCTGATTTGGGATCAGATATAATTTCACAGAACGAGTATTAGGCGTGCATTTGACAAATACAATTTATCGTCTATTCAAGTTGGTTTCATTCATCTCGGAATAATATCAAATTCGCTGTCTGTCAAAATTTGATTTCGCGTTATGCAGCACTGGAGACGACTGTTTTTATGAATGTATTTAGCGGATGAGATGATTAAAAAAAAGATGGAGTGTGTATAAGACGAGACCGTAAGAAATAATAACAATCATCGTATTCAGTCAGTCGTTATGAATTTATTCAGTTTATTGGAGTGATTGTTTTTTTTTTTATAAACCACGAACGTTCTTTTTAATAAATTATTTGAAGTTAACGGAATTTCGATTTATAGAGATTCTTTTTACGTGCGGTATTCGAGACAATCGTAAATGAATAATGTCTTTTAGGTCATAACTGTTTGAATAGTTTCAGTTACGATATTAATTTTATCATTTAAATATGAAATTTAATAATTTAAAATAGTAATTTAAATTCCTAAATTTTTGAAAACATAACTATATGTAACATTTAAATTATTAATTAAGTATTACACTATGAAAAAAATCATATATAAAACATGAGAATAAATCATTTTATGACATCTTTTTCATTTTATTATTATAATATATATACATATATATATATATATATATATATATATATATATATATATGTATATATTCTTTTGAGCTTCATAATGTATAACGCACCCTCTGTAATTATACACAAATTTCGATTTCCCATATTTTATTTCGTCCATGTTTATATGGCGAATTTTGTCCATTTGTCTTTTATTTCACATGAAGTCGATACAAACGTGGGACAAATTGATGGATGGAAATGAAAGGATTGATAGAGATGAATGGATTCACCACAAAATACCTATTTTTCGGGGTTCGCGTTAAAGGAGTATTGAAAACTCGTATTGAATGTACATAGATATAAAAGGGATATTCAGATACATAGTACATATATAAATTTACACACACACACACACACACACACATATATATATATATGTGTGCAATAAACAAGGCTTTCTTTTATATTAAAAATATATATTTTTTATTGACCGAATGAAAATATTTAATAAAAATAAGATTATTTTTTTAACTACTGATTAAATAATTTTTCAGATGAAAAAATCATGATTTCAGAGTGATCGGTAATAGGACTATTTTTATTAGTTTTATTTTATGATTTCACTTTCATTTTAATGAATTTCAGTATAAAAAATGCTACGATGATTGAAAAAATTTAATTAATGAAATCAGTTAAACGTTTTTATTGATTTTCAAACCGAAGATAAAACTGCACAGAGAATCTCAAAAAAAATGTTTTATTTTTGTAATGAACATATTTTTAGAAAACATACAAAAATAGGATGAAATCCATACGAGAATAAAATGAAAACAAAATGGAAAAAAACAACAAAAATATGCTTGATTGGCCTAAAACAATATCGAGGATAAAACGTTCAACAAAAAACATGAAAAGAAAATTAAAATGGATCATCGTGGAGTAGATGAATATGGATTTGATTTTATTCGAAGTAAATGTATTTATGTAAATACAAAATAATTTTTTTTCTGTTAAAAAAATATGTTTTATTGTCAGTACTGTATTGATTTTTTTATTTATAAACATGTATATCGTAGTACTGTGTACAGACACATGAATGATTCAAGAAAAATGGATAAAATATTGCATATGTATTTCTATACATTAAATGGAAAGAAAATGCAAATCGAAAAATTAGAGATTATATGAATAATTATCTAATAGAAAAATAGTACAAAACCCATTTTTAGATCTGAGATAACTTTTGCAATAAGTTTGTAAAAAAATCAAATGGATATTAAAATTATTAATAGCAATGCTAATAAAGAGAAGTCCATAAAACTAATATTTGTCGTATTGAAACAGATACGGTATTGAGAACACTTCGTCATAAATTATTGAAGAGAATTTCGACAGTAATATAAATCAGCCCGCGAATATCAAATGCACAGCCGGATCCTCATTGCAAGCGTCAGCCGGATCGCTGTTATATCTTAATACCATTACCTCTCGTCTCCGTACCGTTTATCGCTGCGAATATTTTTCGACATTCTTGAAAATCTGTAAGAGTCGATTGATGGTAATTATGAAAAGCGATCCAGAAACTTACATTTAATTAAATTAATTGCGACGTTACCGCATTGCAGTAGTGCTTACAATGAAGTCCGTGCCATTTCTGTTGAGGTTCGGTAATAATAATGAACGTTGTCATCTCCCGTGGGATTGGTTGTTCACCGCTTTACTTTCCACTGTACACTTAATGCCACATTAAATGTTAATTGAAAACAAATGTGATGGTTTTATGTGGATGCTTTTTGTTGTTGTTGTAATGCGTTGCTTTTTTTGGTTCGAGAGTCAATCACGTTAATGAGAATCCGGTGACGTGCGGTAATGTGGCAAAATTCAAAAAAAAAACTTACCAATCACTCCAGTGAAATTCATACTCGTATTTCACATCATCTGACTTAATAAATTTATAGATTCATCAAATATTGTACATGCTTTTTACCTCTACTAATTATAAAAAATATTTCTTAAGATTTCAGTTGTGTCTAGTATACTAATATTGTTGAATAATTAAATATAAACAGTAGAGAACTATGCAACATTTTAATTTGTATGTGATATCATTTTATAGTCTGCTGCGAGGACAAAAATCTTGTCTATGTGTTGACGAATTCATTTTTTTTATAAACATTTTCATTACGAATAGTTTCTTCATATATTAATAGAACAGTCGCACAAAATAACTATATCATTAGGATAATTGCTTTAATAAAACCTTCAACTGTTGCGAAATTTAAAATTGAAATTCTACTGGTATTATGGTATAAAGGAAAGGTCGACAAGATTATTTGAAAACTAAGTTAACATTTACAAGATAATTGATATTGTATATAAGACAATTCGATGAATATGTTCCGTTTTCTTTGATTAAAGGAATGAAAATAAAAATATAATAAAGTAAGTTATGTTCGTGTAATTATTTATAAAGAAATAATATTTCACGTTGGAAAAACATAATTTTATTATGAGACGATACACATTTATAAATATGTAAGAGGAGATGAACTTTTGATATTAAAAAATAATTGTGCAAAATAATAATGTGAAATGAATTTATTTGTCTTTGAAGTGTTTTTTTCCGTTTAGAGTAATTATGTATATATTATATATACAGTATGTATATATATATATATATATATATATATATATATATATATGTGTGCGTGTGTGTGTGTGTTCGCAGGTGTATATTAGAATGAAAACCTGAAAGAATATACATTCATATTGGTACGTGCCTATATAGTGATAATATTTTTTCTTTCGAACGTTAATTAATCCAGCGCACAAATAACTTTGCAACTCCTAAAGGAAAACTTATAAAACCCAGTAATCAACTGACGACGACGATGGATAAGCCGTGCATGTGCAGATAGCTCTATGATCTTTCTTTTAGGCTTTATATATATATATATATATATATATATATATATATATATATATATATATATATATAAAAGTGTGTGTGTATAAAACAGATCAAAGACTCGTCCCGTTTCTCGGATGTGTTTTTAACATTTTTGTTTCACTCACAAGGAAATTTCAGGTCAGTATATACGTACATATATATATATATATATATATATATATATATATATATATATATATATATATTGATCTCTATGTATACTCAATATAAAATGATAGGAATCGACTGTTAGCTAGCCGTTTTGTTGACTGAAAACATGTTTGTATGAAGTCGAAATGTGGACGTAAAAGTATACACCGGAGGTTTAATACAGTTATGTATCCTTTTGTGTCTATATATATTTTATCGTGTGGGTTGAGTTTAGTCTCTTGTATACATAGGTATATATATTATTATATATATATATATATATATATATATGTGTGTGTGTGTGCGTGTGTGTGTGTAAACATGTATGGTATCTTTTTAATTAACTTCACTATGAAGATGCAAAACGATACATCTGTCCTATGATAAATGGAATGTGTTGCAAATACATGCGAAAAGTGACTTCCCAGTGAAATCACTTGACATATTTGACTTTAGTGGCGTGTAACGAAACAGATATGGCCAGAGAAGCCTCACGACAGTTCGTAACTATCTCGTCATGTGATATTCCCTCGTTTCTTAAACACGCCACACTCGCAACAAACAAGGTTTAACTCTGAATAATGTTCACTTGTAGTCGTCAAGTAGTACAGAACATCATTAACCGAAATATGTTTGTTACTATTTATAGGCCTTGCAGAACTGTTTCAGAAATATTTATTTACTAGCAATTACTCGAGAGCTTTTTGAAACAATGTACAATATCGCCTATGATATTGTTTTAATTTAGTGGTGTTTATTTCCATTTATTTAAATTATTTTTTTCTTAATAGTTTTCAGTAATCTCGACCGTTTCTTTCTTTAACTTTAATATATTTTATATTGAATTACTAATTCAGTAATGTATTGTGGTTATAATTTTAAACGTATGAATGTTAATACAGTAAAAAATAAATATTTTAGCTTCAGTTTCATGTTGATAGATATTCAAACAAATTTTATAAACTAACTGAAAATTGATAAAATTTAACTATATTAAAATATATTAATTAAACATTTTTAATCATATATATATATATATATATATATATAATCAGTTTCTGTCAATCCACTGCTGGATAAAGGTCTCTTCCATGATTTTCCATTTTGTGCGATTGAATGCCTCTTTTCCACTAATTTCTAATAAAATTTATAATTTCCTTATCCCATCTATTCATTGGTGTCTTCTTGGTCTTCTTTATACTCTTTGGTTCCCAGTTAATAATTTCTGTTGTCCATGGTTGTTCTCCTCTTCTTGCAATATGCCTCGCCCATTTCTATGTCAGACTCTTTAAGCTTGTTATTGTATCAGCGACTCCTGTCTGTTTTAGTATCCATTCTATTTTTTTCCTGTCTCTTGTTGTTATTTCTAGCATGTATCTTTCCATACTTTTCTGCATTTTTTGGAGTCTCTGAATGATTTTGGTGTTAAGAACCCATGTTTCCCTGCCATAGGTAAGACTTCTAGTGTAATACATGTATATATGTATATATATATATATATACATACATATATTTGAAACACAAAACTTAAAACGTAAGAGTTTTCCAAACAATCTTTTTTGATAAAGGTAATATATCAGAAATGTAGGTACAAATTATAATAGAATAATGAGTAAATTGTTGTGTTATCACCTAATTGTAATTATTTAGAGTGACAGTATTACTAATATGAGTAATTATATCACAAAAACGCATTAACGTTGCATTCGTTTATTATTTTAATTAAAAGTATTGATTGGTGTTTTTAAAATGTATATTTTTGATTTAGTTTATTATCATGTTGAAATTATATTTATAATATCAAATTAAATATATGTATTTGTGATATATATATATATATATATATATATATATATATATACATACATATATAATATTTATATAATATTTGTTATTAAAACTTCAGGTATTAAGAGATTAAAGTAACTGGGAATAAGTGTAATAATTAACAGTCAGTTTTCATCCTGGTTGGTAAACTTTTCTGACATAAATTTCGTTGAACTTAAATTACTTTTGCGATAAAACATGTAACGAAATTACTTTTATGTTCATCGTAAAAACGTTGATAAAATCATGTTAAGAATACGTGGAAAAATAACCGTAACGAAATTTACGTACACAGATTCCGTTCCATTCGCACAATCCGTCTCGTCCGAATACTGATTATGCTAGGTCGGTCGCCCGTCTCGAATGCATCAAAGGACTGCTCCGTCTGAGTTATGTCTTCCGAAAACTTCTATGACTCTATATAGTTCCTTAGTGCGGTACTTAAGGGAAGATAATATGCGGTGAAGTGAACACAAAACAGACACGGTTACACGCGGCTATAATTAGATGCTCCGGTTTCAAAACTAATTTCAGCCGAACAGGTAAGCGAGCTGCATGGAAGGCAGCGCCGGTGTCGTTTTACGTACGTGTGTCGCGCGCGGGATTCACTTAATGCCCCCGGGCGCCTGGTTTCGAATTACTCTAAATAACCGACGCGGTAGTGGCCGTCTAACGCTGTTAATACACTCTTAAAAATGTTATTGTGTGTATGTAAATGACTGGAATGTTGTTGTTTCTACGAATCTCTTATTCCGCACCATGCTGTTTTTTCATACAGTATAATTCATGCGTTTTTACTCTCTTAACGTATTAAGCCAGAGTTTATTCTTATATCTCAGGGAGATTATTTTAAACGTTACTTCTTACATGATAATTGCTAATATAGTATAATTTTCTTAGTAGAGTTTAAATATTTTTATAGAAGTGTCAGTGGTATGTTGACATCTTTTTTTAAACTGTTTAATATATTTCAGTTTATTCATATTTTCACCACGTATAATTCATAATATTTCTTGTATTTATAACTTTATTTATTACTTATTAAATCAGTGATTTAATTGACTATATACGACGAGCAAGTTTCGATATTTCTAAAAGCATTTGAAATCTAAATTTCTATATTTGTTATTCCAAGTATTTGTTAGTAAAAGTCCCTAAAATAATCAATGATATAATTAAAGCACAAGATACTCTATCTTCATTTTTAAATTGATGTCCAGTCTTTGTATAGATTCAGTACACGGCTTTGTAATAAAATCAAAACTGTAGGAAGTACAAACGCGTATCCCATGAAATATTACAACGATGTAGAATTTGGTTCGAGAAAATGTTGAAAATTTAAAATGTCTCATCCAATATTGATGGTTTAGTGGGATGTAAGTGAACTAGTGAACATACATTTATCTCTATTATTTACAGACTGAGATTTGGTACAATAGATAACAACAACGTGCTCGTCAGTTGATTCTAAATACAGTTCTAGAATATATATATATATATATATATATATATATATATATATATATATATATATACCCATTTATATTAAAAAGTACATTCTCTTCAACCATATATTTTAAAATTAAATAATCGATTTTCATAACGCGGTGTTCTCACATACGGTTCGTTTAAAAAAATCAATATATGAATTATTTATTTACTTAATTTATTCAGTAATCTGGATTATTTTGTATACTTTTAGTGTTAATAAAATATATATGTTATGTCTATTTTTTTTCTAAAAAAATATGTGGAATATATTTAATATTATTACTGATATATTAATAAATCAGCAAATTTTAATTAAAGTATACTTGAAAATAGATTTAATATGTTTTATGTAAATTTCGTAAAATATTCATTATTTTTTTTAATTGTTTAAAAATTGTACAATAGTATTCAGTTTTTGTGAATACATACATATATATATATATATATATATATGGATATTTAAATAATTAAATTTAAATTAAGGAAGATATAGTATTTATTTTTTTTTAAGAAAGAGGTATATGTTACTTCTATAATGATTTATTTTGCTTTCAATTTATTATTTTTATAATATGTACGTATTAAAGTAAAAAAGTTAAAAGTATTTAACTTATAAGGGTTAGAAAATAAATTTGTATCGAATTTTATTCAAAGAACTTCCCCTTATTAGATACTATAATAATTGTTTTAATTAATTCTAATTAGAATAATTATTATATTATTATACTATCGTATTAATTCTAATTTTTTGTAAAAAATCCAATTTATGAGCTTTAAGCTCGGAGTGATTACAAGAACTGTACTTAAACACATCTGTATGACACATATGCATTTTATGAGTGCACAAATAGATTCATACGGGTTAACTGCATTGAATAAAATGGCTGAATACTTTGTAGCATTTAGGTTTATGGTTTTGATAACAGACACATTTAATTTCTCGTTAATGCTCTTAAAGAGTAACAATGTTTCAACTGTCAGTTGAAACTGTTTGGATTTTTAATTTGAATTATTTATATGAATAGAAATATTATAAAGTCTTATACAGTAAGAAATCGTTTTACAAACAAACAACATAATTCTCTATGTATTTTATAAAAATTCTTTAAGTATTTCAACGTATAAGTTCTAAGCGAGATTCAGTTGTAGCAAGTTACCAGAACAACATAATTTTTGAATGAAGTTACTACACAGGGAACAAAAAATAATGTAATCAAAAATGTACATATTATTTGTAGTAAGAGATTTGCTGTACAAACATACAAATTGCTGTATAATTATATACATACATAAGTTTGTATAAAACATTCGTTTACTTTTTATCATATTGTATGCATTGTAAAAAAATTGAATTTAAAATTCACATACTGTAATCAATTAACAGAACGTGAACTACGCGAACAAAGTCGCTCAGTGCTGAAAAATTACATAATTACAAGTTCCGCGGGAATGAAAAAAAAACAAGGAAACTGCTAATTTCTCATTGATCATGCAAACCTTATATATATATATATATATGTATGTGTGTGTATATAGGTACGTATATTACATATAAGTGTATGTGTATTCGTTCGTTTTGAACGAAGATAAGCGCCTTGAAGCCCGCTGTGAGATCATTACGGTCTTTAGTGAAATAAAGTTTAATCTCGCCGCCATTACGTGCTATTACATACTAATGGAATGGCGACGCTCACTGCAGTTTCCAGGCAACGTTCGCTAGATGGGCCGTTCCAAAAAACAACTGATTAGTACTTAACTCGGAATTAGGGAATAATGGGTGAAGTGATCGTGGCGATGCCGCCGCCGCGAGTACTCGGAGCGTTTTTGAATTTTTGCATGAGTGGAGTTGCCAGTGTTGAAAATTAAATTAGAGCTCCGTTGATTACCTCGTTAGTTAGATGTGTGTTTTGCGAATATTGTATTCAAGTAACTCGATATTACACACAACGTGGCTGGTTCTCCGCATCCGACGTGAGATTCTTGTTTATACTTGAGACATGAACATTTAAAGTTCATTTTTGATAAGCGTAATCGGATTTTTTCTTAACTGCGTTCTGTTTTTATAAACACGTGAACACATTAACAACGATATGAATTTGACTACTTGTTCTTCTTTCCTCGTAATCTTCACATTACTTATAAGTAAGTCCTTCTCCGAAAACTGTAATGGGATTGGGATCATAATGAACGAGTGTTCCATATCTTTATATACAGGTGGTGTAAAAAGAACGAAGGGGTTTGATAGATAATAATTTTTTTGATTAAATATTTTTTTTCTCTTCTTTTCAAAATTTAATAAATAAAAATTGGAGTATTTATCACGACCGAACAATGCTTTTACAACTACTTTATCTACTACTAACCATTTTATTTATTATTTCTTTATTTATCTCATTTTTTCCCCATAGAACTAACAGATGTAGAAAAAGGAACAAAAAATAATTTGAGATAAGATGCATTGAAGAAAATTTACATACATAATTATATATATATATATATATATATATATATATATATATATATATATATCACTTTATCTATAAGGTAATCGTCATTTAGATTTTTAAAATAACAACATTATATATAAAAAATGATTTTATTCCTAATAACAAAAGTATGTAAATACTAATTATTGCCTGAAAATCCAGATAAGTTTTTTAGATTGATATTTTTATGTATCAATATTTTTAAAAAATGTTAAATATTTAATCAGCTCTACTGTATAAATTTAAAAAAGAACGAATATAACATCCTGAATGTACACTTTTCAAAATAAAATATGAATTGAGAAAATATGAGCAATAATTCATCTTAAAGCATGGAATAAAATGTTTGTCATACACGTCTGTATAAAATTGCGCTCACACACACATACACACACATATATATATATATATATATATATATATATATATATATATATATATATATATATATATATTTGCGATGACTAACAATGGGATCAAATAAACAAAATACCGCGTCATCGGAGTCTCTTAGCATCTACTCGAACATATAGAAACGTATACAAGCAAACGAACAACAGAATACAACAAGGTGTAAGTACGTACAAGGCATGAACAATAAAACAAAATTATTCCACGATGAGCGATAAAACAAAATAATGGGTGTGATACAGGATACGGAATTCATTTATTCGCCGACCGCCGGACACAAGACATAGACGATTGCGGTGCGGTACGAGGAGCGCAGCGGGATACCGTGAATAATGGAATTAATTTATCATTTAAATGTAGTCGCTCGCAGGCGGGGATAGAACTGCGTGCGGCACACACACACATATTTATATATATATATATATATATATATATATATATTATATAAAATAAGTGCACCATGCACATATATACGCATATAAAATGTAAGTGTACGCGTGTACGCACGCAATTGTATACACAAACATGTATGTAAATGTTGGCGTGCATGCGAAAAAACCAACACGCGAAGAATGGAACTCAGTAAGAATGAATCAAAAAGTTATACGACAGTAGAGCGCTTGAATCGAGCAAAGCTTAATAATATCCAGATTGCTTCTCTAGATTATGTTTTTATAATGTAAGTTAAATATGTCATTAACTGTAATTCGTACATTTGTTCTTAAATCATTTTTCAAATTTCTTTATTTTTGTAAAATTTATTTTGGTAAATTCGATCAATATGAATGTTAATTAGCATTTGAGAAAATAGTTTTATTAACGAAAAAAGCATTTAAAACATTATATGTATATATATATATATATATATATATATATATATATATATATATATATATATATAGTGTTATGCTAAATATTTTCTTTATTTCTCAATGAACTAATAAATGTTAATAATGCGGAAATCATATAAGATTAAAATTAAATAGCATTAACTGAAAACAATAAGGGTATAAAAGAATGTAATATATTTTAAGTTGTTTAATTCAATTTTTAATTACATAAAAATAAAAAAAAAATATTTATAATGTATTTGTTTGTCTTATCAAATGAAAAGATTATTATAATTAACAAAAATTAAATTATATCCTAAGTATTTATAATAATAAAGCTTATATTTCGTTTTCACTCAAAAAAATAATTTACCTACTTATTTTTTGTGAACTTTATGAGGTAAGAAGAAACTGTTTTTCAAATTGAAATATGATATTTATGTTTAAAATATGTATTCTTATTAAAAGTGAAATGAAACGAAAACACGAAATTTTAAATATTTGTTTTATAAAGTAAAAATATTTATATATTATAATAGTACAGAAGTCTATAATACAAAGATGTGTGTCTACGAAAATAACAGGGAACATAAATAAAATTATTTTATGTAGGTTTGATATAATTTTAGATATTTGTATAGTTTTGTGTTTAATAAAAGTACCAGTTAACGTTATTTATTCGACACAATTAATCTGAACGAAATTAGATGGTTGCTAAAATATTTAATTTTCTGTCTACATATTTCTTTGAGTATTAATTCTGATGACATCAGAGTTAAATGGATAATTAGACAAACGTATTGTATGTGAAAAAGTCTTACTAACAAACTCTTTCAGAAATTGTGTTAATTTATTTTTTCTTTAATGATTCTATTTTAATTTGAAACAGTTGATTGAATTTTATTATAAGATTTTAAATGTTGCATATATATATATATATATATATAATGATTTTGTAAAAAAATAGATAAAAAAAGAGATATAAACGATACCATGTTTTATCGATGCGTCAACGTAACGTCCAATTCAGTCAAACTGAATTAAGGCACTGAATTTTTTAACAACAATAGAGAAAGTCATTTTTCAGCGAATATGAAAGAGCGGAGCGATGCCGGTGTGTGTATAAGATTTTGATGTACAAAAACGATGCTCTTTAAAAGTAGAAGATGAAGAAGACGTAGAAAATTGAAAAATGTCAGTTTCATTTTTCTTATTCTGTGCACAGACATCGAAAACATCGATACATGAAACGTTATATTTCCGCTTCTTTGTTTTAATAGGCTTCTTTTGATAATGGTGTGTAGGTAGTATGCACATTTTATTGTTTCGTTGTTATACATATGTCATGTGTATGTACATCTATATACACATGTGTATAATATATATATATATATATATATATATATATATATATATATAAATTTCAGAAAAATAACAATAGGTAAACAGCAATGGATATTATAAAATGAATTGAGAATATACTGAGAAGAGAGGCGCATATCGGTTAGATTCGAAAAATTTGAAATAATTATTTATCCACTAGTGATTGTTGAAAATTAAAGAGTATATTAATCATTAATTATTTACAATCGTTTGTTTTTTTTTTTTTTTGGAAATATGAAGGGTTTCTCTATTATAAACTTTTCAAAAATAATATTGTATGTAAATTATACTTCCTATTTGAATTAGTTATTTTCCTATTAGTCAATAATATAGTATGAAAAACACTTTTTATGGGAACATCTATTATTTAATATGAAAAATTTATGTATATATATATATATATATATATATATATATATATATATATATACATACACATAGAGAGAGTGTGTGTATGAGAGTATATATGACCTATAATAAAATATACTGTATGCTAAATTCGCCTACAATAGAAATGGAAATAAAGTTCGTATATAAATGTGCGGTGTAACGCTAAATAAGTGTGAAAGCTCACCCGTCAAGGTCAGTGTTGGGAAATATTACCACCGTGTTCGTTTTTATAGAACTCACTTACGTGTTAACGTCATTCTAATGTCACGTGCAACGAAAATTGACTTGTATGTCAGAATCTCGACATGTTGAAATCGCTCAGTCCGTGTATGACAGCGAGGGCACCGCTTGTACGCTCCTTCGCCGTCGATTTTACCGCAGTGGCACGCATATCTGCCGTGCGTCTTGCAAGATCTGGCTTATACAGAAAGTCGCTGACGAGACAGTGGAAACAATACGTTTTCTCCGTTTTTCGGTTTACACGTATTCGTTACTTCTTTATACGTACACACACACACAAATATATATATATATATATTTAGAAATATATTTAGATATAAATGTATGAGTAATAATAAGAAATGAGGCAATTTATTGGTTCAAATCCGTTGTTAAGACTTTAAAATATATTCCTTAGGGAACCTTATCTAGAATCCGCTTACAAAATAAAATAAAAATACGTTGGTATATTTAGAATGGTAATTTATGACTTTTAGTGACATTTTATTTTTATAAATTTTAAATTTATTCTATTGTATATTTTATTAGGTTATTGCACTTTCAAAAGACTATAATTTATTATTTTTTTTTGAAAAATAAAATATTAATTAGTATTTGGTAGTCGTTTCCAATAATTATTATTAAATGGAAATTTTATATTGTATAATGTACATTGGAATTGCATATTATGACAGGGTGTTGTTTTTCAATAGACTATAATTTATTATTTTTTCGAAAAAAAATATATGAGTTAATATTTGGTAGTAGTTTCAAATAATTATTGTTGAATGTAATTTGTAGAGCGTCTTCTATAGTTCTTAATTGTCGAAGATTACTTACTTTAGTTTACATACAAGTAATTAAATATAAATGAATCATCATCTAAAAATATTTCATATAGAGTGAAATTTATTATTAAAAAGAATATATTTAAATAAGTATAAACTTCAGTTTGGTATTAATAAATATACAGAAACTTATTTGAAAAGAATAACAGATAAGATAGCGTTTGAAAATAATTTAAAAAATGTCAGGAAATGAATTAATATATCAATTTTAATTCATGTTCACAAAATAGATAATAACATTGCGCTTGCATTAAGAACTTTTCTCTTAACTCATTTATCTATAACGAGAAAAATATTTACTGCTTTTCCAAGAAATGGGTTTACGCTGTTTCTATGTATATATATTTTTTCTCATAACGATACTGTTATAAAGTATACGAAAAATAAAATTCAAAATGAACATTGTTCTTTAAACACTAGCTTGACATTTCACGGTCCCCGCTGAAGAACTTCACTATATACTTCCTTTATGTATATATATATATATATATATATATATATATATATATATATATATATATATATATATATATGCAATGAACACATTAAAAACACAAAATCAAATCACCGCCCCCCCGAAACGGTGACAGTGTACGGCATCAGCCTACAACACTAATCTATCTATCTTTGTTCGTAACAGGTCCAATTTGCTAACAATACCCGTTACAGAAACATTGTGTAAAGGCCATTAAGCAATTCGGTAGACAATAGACTTTCGCAGGCTGAGCTCTTAATGTTTAAAATTTGCTTCACTTAGCATTATAACGGTGTCATTTTGTATCCGACGCTCGAAAAATACACAGAAATGATCCAATCTGTGCAGCTGCCTCCTACTCTTCAACGCTAGGTTCTTGTTTTTCGTCGTGTACCCCCTTTATCGTTGCGGCACCCTTCTTTAACCGTCTTCCCTGTCTCGTCTCTTGGTTCTACCCAGTGGCGTTCGTTCGTTTCGTGAAAGATGCTGCTACAAACATTAATTATGCATGCAGCGCCCGCACAACATGCCAATATGCTATATAGCTCAAACAGTACAATGCTCGAAGACTAAAGGAGAGCTGAATAAGATATAGTTCTCTATTAGACATATCGTACGATGCTCTTTCGAGATTTACGATGTATTAGGGTACATCTTATAACGTTTCTAACGGACGAATACGTAAAGTTTGATTCTATTCATTATTTTCGACTGTATATATGTTTTCTAAAAATAACATGTATATTTATACACACGTATATGAATAAAAGCTTGTAAGAATGTCTGAAAGAATCGAATAGTATATTGTAGATAGTTAACATGTTGAACTATGGATTTTTTATTATGTTTGGTTTTATTTTGTCAAATCAATGAAGAATACTGTCAATAAGTTAATTAAATTTCTATAAAATCTCTATATAATATCCTATAAAGTTAATTTTAATTTATGAATGAATACATAAATACTATTGTGTGTGGAGGGAGGGAGGAACTAAAAAAAATATAAATCAGAAATCAAAGCGAAATAAACTGTTAAAAATACACAAAAAAGTGTCTGTATTTATGTATATATATATATATATATATATATATATATATATATATATATATATATATATATAAATTTACATTAGAATGGTTGTTAACTTATAGGAAAACAACTATTTATAAATAAATATATCATTGAGACATTTCAACCCTTGCAACCCTTTATATTCTCAGAATATTTTTAGGTACTAAGCTTATTCAACTAAGTAATAAACACACGCTATAATATATATATATATATATATATATATATATATATATATATATATATATATATATATATATTTGCAAGCAATTTTAATATTAATAAATGTTCCTAGACATTTAATTTGGCTTTAAATTACGAAAAATTCGTTAGAACTATACGAGGTGCTATCATATATGTAAACAATAAATATTATTTTACAAAATTTAATTAGGAAATCAACTACAAGAGTAAAGAGAGTTGTAGATTGTGAAAGCCAGTGTTTTAAAAACATGAACCGATCGACTGGAAGACTAATAAATAACCTTTTTATAACTAGAGTCTCAGGGGATAAAAAAATAAATAACCAGGCTGTATAATATTTATAAACTGAAACAATTTTTCGATTACTCGAGACGTCCTTCTCGAATATCAGTCCAGATGAACAGCGCAATACTTGTGTACAATGTTCCTATTGTATAAATGGGGTTTTTAGTAAATATTGGTTTAATATTATTGTGTGTTTGATATCTTTGTGCTTATAAGAGTTACATACGTACCGACAAAGCGTTTAACAATCGTGCTTCGGATTATGAAACATCCGACTCAACATTATTAAGTACAATGAAATGAAACTAATTGAACAATGACATTAGTATTAGTGTCTTTTGATTTCCGCTTAATTGAAACGATTATACTGCGCATATATGAATGAAAGTTTATTTAATTACTTTTATATTGTTTAATTATCGAAAACACATTTCTCTTCAAATACACATCTCTTTTGATATCTTTTAAATTTCTCTTTATTCTAGTTTGTTCTTGTTATTTATTAAAAATATTCATTCATTTACAATTTGATGTCAATCGAATATTAAGACCATCTGATTTTTTCAATATATACATATATACATATATACATATATATATATATATATATATATATATATATATATATATATATATATATATAAATGTTATTTTAGGATTTAAGAATTTATATTTTAAGCTGGAACTTGATTCATTTGTAGAAAATCTATATTTTGAATATGTTTAGAACAATTAACGAAAAATAATAATGATAATGCCATGTAGCAAACACAAAATATGATGACGGAAATGTCGCCTGACGAGTTTCAAAACTCACATATCGGCCATTGTTCTGTTTATGTGTACAGCATAGCAGGGGTTTGACCCGCCAACAGATCCATTGTTGTGTCGATGTTTTTGTGTTGACATTGTTGTTTCGAATCGAACGAACACATAGGCGTCGTCGGGTAAGCTCTGCGTTCGTTGTCAGCCTCACTGCCACGATACACACACACACACACACATTAACGACCACAATGGCGTGCTGCGGGTATCAGCGGGGTATATACGCATTATTATTGTTCTCGGAAACGGATGGTAATTGATACTACAATCACTTTTGTACGGGACTTCCGAAATCAATTTATTATTAAATGATAAATAAATGAGCATCACGATTCAACCGTTTGTTATAATGGACTGTAATTTGGAAGCAGGAAAGTGCTTATCTAATTGGAATATAATTGTGTTTTATTAGAGTCTGCCGTACAGAAAATATACACAACGTTGTGGGTCAAAGGGGTTATCGGCACAATGCTTTATTCTATTCTATGTTTTTTTCGACATCGTTGTTGTTGTTGTTGTTGTACTGTTTAGTTGCTTTAATATCGATTTTCATATCATAGAACGACGTCTAATAATTACGTACGCTTTCAAGGACGATTTTCATTTGTACAACGTTCTCGTTGGATGTTTATACAAATAATGAATTATTTTAAGAGTTTAACGAGAAACTTTCTCTGAATTTAATTGTAGAGACTAATTGAATGTAAAAAAACATAGTAATGCACACACACACACATGTCTGACTTATTGCTCAGTGTAAGAAGAAAATATGTTTCTTTTTATAAACAAGTCAGTGAAAGAATGCACAATAAAAATTTAAATAATTTTTCTAAATAAAAGATAACAATTAATTTATTTTTATTACACGTCCACTTATCTAAATAGTATATAAAATCTATAAGTAATGAAGTAGATTATTGAAACAAAAAATGTTTGTAAAAAAGACTGAAAAATCATTTAATACACATGCTTTTTTAATAATAGTTGTATTAAAATACTGTGAAAATCATTATTTAATAAAGTTTTGTATATTTTTTAGTTTATATATAATATTTTTAGGAAACCTGAAACAAGTTTCATTCCCATAATATATTCTACATATATTAATGTTACTCATAAATCTACAAAAAATATTTTTTATTTTTTTGTGTGCAAAATACATTCTAAAAAGTACCATTATTAACAACAATAACACTCAATTATGCTATTGATAGAGCAATTTTTTAATTTTAAAAAATACACACATTTTATATGTATCTGTTTTTCTGTTACATAAAACATAGTCTCTTATACGTATACGATCTTATTATTCATCTTCGCATACAAAAAAGAAAACACAACAACAAAATTCACGAAAAAGTATATTTGATGTAATCATCTACATTTTGTGACAATTTTCCAACACAAAGGATATTCATAAATGACGGTGGTTATATACCTACAATATATACACGGGGTTTCACGAGGAAAAAAATACAAAAAACAATTCTCTAACACTGATGCAATTTCGACATCAAAGCGTTCTTATTAAAGTTCTAAATAATGTGAAAATGAAAAAGTGGGAGCGGAGCATATCAAATTTGTTCATGTTATATAAAGCTTTCTTAATATATATATATATATATATATATATATATATATATATATATATATATAAAGGTATATGTGTATACGTATCCGAGGCTGAGATATGAGAGCACCGGAACATTTTTATGAAAGATTTTTAACCAATTACAAACATGAGGTACAACACTAGCTCGCTGCCATGCTGTGTGGATTTATGGACTTCTTTTATATCTACGTCCGTGGATCTTATTTAACTATTTTTCTGGCAAATTAAATAAATGTAATTGAAACAGAGTGTCTTGAATTCGTACAAATGATTTAAATTTTGAGAATATGTATATATATATATATATATATTTATATATATTTATATATATTTATATACACGCACACTTTTCTGTGAATTTATGATTACTATTCATTAATATATGAATATGAGTGTTGTAAAATTATCAATTGGAAGAATTAATAAATTGTAAAAATCTTTAACAAACAATTGGTCTTAAAATTCGGTACTATTTTAATAAATTAATAGCGGCACGTCTAAATTTTTTAGATTTTAGTGAACTGTAAGATACATACTTTTTCTTATTAGGCTAATATTAGTCTACTGATAAATATATAATTGATACATCAAATGAAAAATTTCAAAAATCAATCTTAGAGTTAATTTAATTATTTATTCGATAAATAATTGACTTTGTATATGAATAAGATGTAAAATAATCAATACTCAATAGTGTATGTATTTTATGTGTACGAGAAAATGTTAGTTGTGAGAATGAATATCGTATTTGCTCATTGTTTTCTTGTGTAAATAAAACCAATATAGGATAAAACATAAATATGACATTTTATATGGTAACTGATAAGCCAAACAGGCACATCTAAAATGATATTGTGGACGTTGTGCTTCGTTTGTAAAAAAACACATTCACAAAAAAATATGTTCGGTGTAAACGTTGAAATTTAAATATCAGTTTTCAAAGTCGACGTCAACAGATAAACCTTTTGTGTGGAGTTACTGTGTAATTCAATATGCGATTTGTTATTTAATCCTCAAAATGTGTTTATAAAAAATAATCCTTTGATTATACTTGAGCAAGTTTTATTGGAATAGTTGAAGGTAAAGCAAATAGTTTTGTTTGTTCTTTTTACGAATATATTTTATTTCGTTTAAGTTGAATTGTATGGGAAATATCAAGGGAAGTATGTTGTAGTTTTTTATTATTAGTTTTAGTTTTTATTTTTAATGATTATAAGAATTTTTAAATTATATAGATAATTTAGTAAATATTTCATGCGAGTGTAAAATTATTATATTTTAAATATACGTGCGTTTTGAAGTTCGTTGTATAAGAAGTATGAAAATAAATGTGATGCACATCACTTTAAAGTACAACTTAATTTATGTACTATTTAAAATAAAACAAACACATTTATATTTCTTTGACAGCGTTATCGTTGTGACGATTCCGAAAAATAAATAGTAAGAAAAATTAGTACACAGCACAGAGCTTGAACGGCGCGTCCACCATTTGTCCCGGCACTGTCGCTCGCACACCAGCAAGACGAATGTGTGTTTGTTGTGCAATAATTAGCACAACATTTTACATTGTTTTGTCTGAATGCTCGTTCAACCGGAAGACAGATACCCGAGCGACGCCAACGGACCCGTGGCATGAATACATCTCCGCTAAATCCGACAGCAAAATGCAGATTTTTATATCTATGTGTGTCATCTGAACGACCGGTGCGTGTTATTGGAAGTTTTTCTTCGGGGTATATTTTTATAATACTGTCGCTGCTGCTGCCGTTGTTGTCGAGCGAGCGACGGCTGGCTTCCTCGTCAGCGGCGAACGATCGGAATTTGCAGTTTATTGTAAATCCACTGGGACGGCTTCGAAGAGACACGAAGGTTTCGATAAAAAATTAAGGTGGGCGGTTTTTTCTTCGAAATTACGTTACGAAATAGAAAGTAATCTTATGGGAGACGCTGTCTGATATCCGAACGACAGAAATATTGGATCGCCGATAAAAGCTTTCGTAACGGATACGATGGTATTTTTTTTCCTGTATTGATTGTGTATTTAAAATAATGGGGAGAGCAGTAATGGTGACCGGTATAATGAATGCGAGTTAAGTGTATAAGATTATTTTGATAGTTTGGGAATTGATAAAATTTGTAGCAACAAAGCAGCCGAGTTCCAAATTTACGGTCTACAACGAGCGAATCGATATGCGTAAAATGGATATTTTAAATACTTCTTTATCGGAGATTATGTTTTTTTTTATTATTTTTTTAATTGAGTTCAATGACTTGAATATGAAAGTGTTAAAATTTTACACTATCAATTTTTTAAATTCAATAAATAGTAATTATACGATCGGGTCAGACAATTATATGATAAAAATATTATACTACTCTTGTTCTAAAATTTATATCGTGTAATGGAAAATATGATGATCGTACAATGACCCTATTGATTAATAGCGCGATATTTTAAATATGAAAAACGTGTATCGTTTTATTATAAATATTCATTATATTGTAAAAAAGAGAATACATACATTCATACGAAATGTCGTTTCGTTGAACCAGATAGTAGAAATGAGTTTATTTAGTATTTGAATCATCTGTCGAATATAAAATATTATATTTTATTATAAAAGTTATTAATTTTAGAACAAACGATATTAATTATATATTTAATTATACATTTATTGAGAAATGCTATGATTGGTACATTGAGTTATTTTTTATTGAAAAAAAATGATTGTATTTTAAGTTCACATGTTTTTAATTACTATTTTTCAAAACAAGTTTTTGTTTATTGAAATTTTACGCGCACAAATCAATTATCGTCTTCTATTTCGAAACGGGAAACTATTTTGTATAAAAATCACGTATCCGTTCCAAAAATTGCTTCGAACGTATTCAAACCAACACACTCACACACATCCTCGTAAAAACGTACATCTCCACCGGCCATGCGAAACTTGGCAAGTATTGTATACTATGTATCACGGTATATTTGCTCTGGTTGTAGGAAATAGCTGTATGATATATGACACAAATAAAAGAAGTGAGGTCTACCACCCTCCATCAGCAGGTTATGAATGCTCGTGGGGAAAGGGCAGGTTGTTGTCGGGCGGTGAGACAAGGACGTCGCTATGTCGAAATGTGTTGTGCGGGAATGAGAGACGAACGCCACCACGCGTTAAGTGTCTGGTTTTCATCACGACGATTTTTATATACGAATGTATAATTTTTATCTTTGATGAGGTCGTCGTCGTCGTTATGTAGATATATATTGTGTAGTGTTACATGTTTGTCGATATTTCGGTCGTGAATGTGTGCGAAACCATATGAATATGCTTTTAGTATTTTTCTTGAGTTCAGTTTAAAATGTTCTTTACACTTTCATCAGAAGTAAATACACAAATAAGTTTAATTATCGTATCTGTTGTTTCACTGATTCATTTTTGTTAATATTTTTTGAACATTTTGGATCATACTAATGTCTTTGAAACTTGAGATGAAACATATTTATTTAATGTTTCTGAATTATTTATTTGCAGAAAAAATAATATATTTAAAACAATAATAATTATAAACGAATTAATCAAAAGATTGAGGTAAGACGAGAGGAGTAATATGGTAAATTATATTTTTCTAATAAATTAGAGAACGGTTTATATATATTGAAGGGTATCGTTGCTGACTTTCTGTAACCTTGTAAATTGCGTTAATGCAGGTTCTCAGAAAATAATTAAATATTTAGGTATATAATAGAGGAGAATCCTTAACAATATATATCGTTCAATGAGTATGAACTGAAACATTTTGTGGAAAAATGTAAGTATTTCACGAGCTTTCAAATTGTTTCAGTTCCACATTGAAGTATGATCTTTCAAATGATTTTTTAAAGTATTTTTTTAAATAATAATTATTGAAAATACAGTCTGTGAGAAATTTATTTTATTGAGTGAAGTTTCTTTGCATGCTTGCTAGTTCCAACTTGCTATTTTAAACTTAGAGTCGATATTTAAATAAAATTATATTTGAATACCGCATTACTAAGAATTAAAACACAAAAAAGTACTTTTTATCATATAGAAAAACAATTATTATTTATAATTATACATTAATAAAATTAAGTCGTTACATTCTATTTTATAATTTTTATTTTCGCAATAAAAAATATTTTTTTTCAGTCATTCCGTAGACTTGAACATTTAAGAATATATTTTTCAGGTATATATATGTATATATATATATATATATATATATATATATATATAACATGAAACAATGAAGTACAAAACATACTTTAAAAATTATATCAAAGAAAAAGAAAACCAACTAAAAGAAAACAAACACAAACAATGAACTTATAGGATATAAAAAATCGACTGGATCAAAATCTGAAGTAAGTTTTGTTTGAACGTGATATGAAAGTTTTGGTTTTATTATATACATACGTATGTATGTGTTCATATATATATATATATATATATATATATATATATATATATATATATATATATATATATATTAAACAAAATATACAACCTCATGAATTTAAAATTGTTTTTGTTTTATCTTTACATAATGTTTTATATTGCTGAAAAGTTGTTACCAGTCAATATAAATTGTTATTTTTATAAATAAATAAATGTTGAACGAAAATCTTTTTAAACTTCTACATATTTTCGAAATATTGATCTGAAGGTTCAAATCTATTATTAATACGTGTAGAATGTACTTTGGATATCATATTTTATTCATGCTTGAGTACATGATATATTTGATTGTATTTTAGAATTCCAGATAAGATTAATAATTATTGTTAATTCATAATTAATGAAATGTTCGTTGATTTATGTATAATAATTCGAACGTTTATAATTAAAATTAAATATATTGTGTCGAGGTTCACATTTTTAAATATTGTACAAAATGTGCGTTGTTTTAATGTATGAAACTGTATATTAATTTTTTTATGAAGGACATGTTTATTCCGTAAAGAGAACAATCATCAGGAATGTGTAGTGTAAAAAGGAAATTGATTTTAATACACAAAGGTGAAAGTTGACGCATTTAAGTGATATTAAGGTTTTATTTTTTTTGTTACTTTATGTAACAAGATAATATTATTCTCAGCTTAATACGACAATTACAATTGTTTTCTCAGGCATATTGAATTATGTTTGATTATACATATGTATTGTAAGTATGTCTCTGGTTATTTTTTTGATTTAATACGAAGAAAAAATGCATAAGTTGAAGTTCATGTGAATGAATGTATAGGATATTATAATTAGAACTAAGTGTGTGTGTACATTTTTTTAATGTTCGTTGTAAACATGGGTGAAGAAAAATAAAACATTTAATAAAAGATTTAATGTTTTACTTTAAATATTTTATTTACAATGAAATATTTAAAGTGATGTTACGATGCATTAAATTACATTTCAGCATCATTACAAACGAATATTGGAGTAATTCATCCTTGATCTTTATAAAAGGATTATACGAGTGTTCAAAGCAACCACTGAATCTTAAGTAGTTTATAACGAGTTCTCTAACGTACAGTACATCAAGTCGTGCGCGAGGGACCGGAATCCTCAAGAATATTCTATATACAATAACAACAACATTGTATACATACAAATGATGCACACACATCCGTATAAATGTATAACAAAAGTGCTAGATTTCGGAAGGACAATAAAACAAAAGCGTAGATATACATACATTTGACGCTGTTTTCTAGTTAGCAGCGTGCGACTGCAGAGGACGGGGCGAAAAAAAGAAAACCGAAACAATGACAGCAGCGGCATAAAATTGCGCTCATTCTCGGCGCATAATGGCGAATGTAAGTCGAGGATACGGCCATATTTCACGCCCATTTATAAAAGTTGTCTCATCGTCATCCCGTTCTGTATTCTGATATTTTTCCGTTACGACAAAGATCCGAGAATGGGAAGCTTACTGCTGCCGACCGCCGAGCGCACTAACTCATTCCTCAACGGTTCGCTCCTGTTGTGACACTGCGCAACATTTCTTCGCATAACCGACCGACAAACCAACAAATACACGTCGACGATCCCGAACGTTTGTTAGTTATACAGTTATCCTACATTACGAACAAGTCCGAAATCATACACAAACAAATGGACTTATCACACTGTGAATGTTTTATTGCTGCGCGGAATGATGTGTTAGGTTTAGATCTTGTATCGAAAAGTCAGGCTCGTAGAGAAATTAAATCCTCGTAGAGGAGTTAAATCGGTCGATTAAACTTGATAAAATCATTCAAAAGAATTAACGATATTTTAGATAAAGAATTATATATTGTGTTGCTGTCTACTACACTTTCTTTTCACGATATTTAATTTAAACTTTTATCGTCTGAAAATAATTCAAATATTTGAAAAAGAAACTGGAAAAGATCTAACGTACAAAGCGACTAACATCATAGCGAACTAAATACTGTGAATGAATGTTGTCCATTAATTTATGCTTCCATTTTAAATTGCAATATAAATGATTTGAGCTGAATCTATTTTGCATGCTATTAATTAATGTGCATGTTATTAAAAAAAGCTATTAAACGTATTTTTTTAATTGGCATAACGAATAATGCTATATATTTTCTAGCAACTAATAAAAGTACTAACAAACGGATTTCATTGCCACAGTACTAGAAATGTAATTCGTAGATGATCTGCATATGAGCATCGGCAACAAATTACAATGCAACACATTGTGTTTCAACCCCTTCGTCGGCCGTAACTGTAATTTAAAATACAGAACGCGTAATAAAAATAAACACATGCGCATGATTATTTGCGCCCTTTTACCGTCGGTAATCAAAAAACGACGCCGTATCACGTCATCGCCTAGTGTTAGAGCCGCTTGCAGGCAAACAAACCCTTAACGGCCGTGCATTTGACATTTGATAATTGGTACATAATGTAGTTTATATTGAACCGGAGGCCGTTGAAACGCAATATTACCGGGCTTGGATCGTCGCAGCCCCTGTCTCTGTGTTGCAGCATGCAACCTAGTTATAGAGTGACATTTACAAACTGCAGGAAAAATAGCATGGTCGAACAGTATGACACGATTGTATAGTTTTAATGAATCTAATCATATCGCGAGTGTACAAAACGAGCGAAATTGACGAGTTAACATCACAGTTTGAGCATGTAATCTAGTAAAAATGAAAACATGTCTTGCTGTTACTTATAATTGTTTAATTTAGAAATTATTTATCAAATGAAATTGAAATACAAACAGGAAAATCGTAAACATGGATTTATTGTAGAGAATTTTTCTAATTTGTTTCAATTATCCTTTTAATTTAAAATAAATTATTTGTATTCTTATTCAAAAATATTTTTACAGTAGTATCTTTTTATTTTTAGGTTGGTAGAAAAATAATTGCGACTTATAACCTTCAAATTCGTATAAATTTTTTAATTTAAATGGTTTTAAGTGGTTAAGAACTGTTGAATGACTAACTCTCTACTTTTGTGCAAGATCTAGAATTGTTGTACGTAGTTCTGATTCAACTAACGCTTTCAGTTGGTGGTCGTTATGAACTGAAGAAGAACGCACGCGACCTTTTTCATCTTCAAAGCTATCGTTTCCAGTATGAAATTTTTGGAACCACCATTGCACCGTACGTTTCTTAACAGTACCCACACCAAAAGCATCGTTTAGTTAACGAGCAGTTTCTACTGATTTATCACCAAAAAATTCTCTTATTTATTTCTTTTCCATCTTTAATTCAATAGCTCAATTTGAAGGAAAATTAATAATAAAAACAAAGTCGATATTGGGAAAATACAGACCGAAAAATGCACTTTAAAATGATATTAACATCAATACGATGAAATGACAGCTCTATTGAAAAAATAGAGTTAGAATTTAGAAAACAAAAACCGCAATTATTTCCCTACGAACGTAATATATTGTTAGCATAGAATAAATATGTGTACTACAGAGAAAATACCATATTTTTGTATTTTTAATTGATACAGAAACAGTTTGTATATATATATATAATAGAAATTAAGAAAAAATCAATTATTAAAAGCTAAAGACGAACTATATATAGTATAACTAAAATTTTTTGAATTGAAGTATTAAATTCTTCATATATTAACAGTCATTGCCAAAGATTGTCAGACATATTTCTTTATACAATTTCCAGAAAAAGACTGAGGCAATTAAATGTATATCATTTATATGATTTGTTTCTCATTATTAGTTGAATAAATAAAAAACATTGCTTAAAATGTTCACTATGGTAGAAAAATATACAAATTTTAAATTATAATATATAACATAATAACTTAAAATTAATGAAAATTCTTGGAAATAATATTAAAAAAAAATTTCGTTTTAATAAAAACGTTCTCTACATTTAATATTTAATAATATTTAATTAATTTTTGAAAGAATTTAGAAATGTTGGTATAATATTGCATTTTGTTAAGAAACGAATAGTGTTGATTATAGAAATCAATTAAGAAAAAAAACATACGAATACACGTTTTTTAAATATGTAAAATGTTGATTTTAAGTAGATAAAAGATATTTTATATAATATCGAATAAAATCATATCGAGAAAATAATTTAGCTTGTACGACTCGCTCTGTTCTGTTGATTGCAATATCGCCCCCGTGGCATATCGGATAATTACATAGACTGAGTGGTATGTCTGGACAGCATAATCGTTCTGTGTAAAAATGTCACACACTCTACTCGTTTCCCACATATCTTAACAGACATGCCAGTACTTTTATCAACGCTCGTTAATGTTTATTCGCATTTAACACGAGATATATACTGTCATACAGTTCGTTGTAGATATGATACGTGACTTCATTCCGAAAAAAAACCGTATAGACACAATTTTGCATTGAACTTATTTATTGAATTATAATGGTCAGATTTCAGTGAAATATATATTTTTATATCGAAAAGATAACAGATGAATAAGTGAAAGTTTATATTAAAAATTAAATTATACTTTATTAATAATAGTTTGTTATAAATTGAGCACGGTGTAGTTACTTCAAATTGAATAAAATGATTGTAAATCAAAAATGACATATTTAGATTCAGTCGTTAAAAGATTCCAAAATCTTCATAATTAAATAAAATAATAAAATCTAATCGAAAAATAAACGTCGTCAAAGAGGGTTTTGCTTATAGAAGTGTTTTTCAGATCTAAAAATGTGTACAGATTTTTTGTTATTGATTTATGCGTTAACTTTTTAATAAAAAATATATTTGTATTTATTTGTCAATTATTTATTTTAATCAATATTAAAAAGTCTATTTTTCTCATGATTAATTGATTTAGTTTCTAGGACTTCTGATTGAAATACTGAAATATGATTACGGTTTTTAAGTTAAGTAGAATATTGAATGAAAAGTCAAGTTTAATTAAAATGTTGTCCATTGTATTTATAAAAATATCTAGGTTATATCATCCGTAGAACAATTTTGGAAACAAATATTTTCTTTAAATTTTCTACATAATTGATTTTTTTTATTTTTTACCACGCATGAAATATGTTTATGGAAAAAAATTCAATTTAATATAATTTTTATTTTTATAGAAACAAATCTAATATTTGAACAGACTTTCAATATAGCATCATTAAATATTTACTAAGAAGTGGATTCATTACCTTCCCTCCATTTTTATTATTTACCCATGGGATATTCAATCCTATTTAGAATGTAATTAAATGATTCTGAACGTGAATTGTATATAATACACTCATGACATCCTTCTGATAGAAAAACCGAACGTACTTTTTCAATGTGTTTCAATTATTCACATATGTATATATATATATATATATATATATATATATATATATATATATATATATATATATATATATAATTTTCATATGAATATATACAAATATATATATATATATATATATATATATATATATATATATATATGTTTAATGTACACACATTTGTGTTTTATACATATAAATAAATTATTCGAAGGTAAGGTTTTACATTATTCTTTGCAATGTATTATATTTTTATTTATATTCGATTTAATTTTTAAATTAATAAATCATTGTTAAGATTTTTTTATGAAATATTAAAAGGGACGATATTTTTTGTCACTTGATAATTTATTATTATTTCTATATTGTTGTAGAATGTTTTTCTAGAAGCAAACGATAACGACTAATTAGTTGAAATTAGTATACGCGGCGAGCGCTCTAAATTCAAGATAAAACACAATTTATATGGAAATATACAATTAAACTTGATAAATTTCCGTAGGTGTTATATTTCGGTAAATTATTTCGCGCCCAAAGAAAACTATTTTATTATTTACGATACGAACGCGTTTAATAATGTAGCATATGTTTCGGTAAGATAAAGTGCTAAAACGGGCAAACTTTCATTTTATCTTTCGACCCATCAACAGAATCTACATTGTGATTTAACAACACAAAACTATACTACAAAATCAAATACCTATTCAGCTCGCTGTCCGTTTCAATTGTAGACGTTATGGCCTGAAGCTCTAATGAACCTGAACGCTTCCATATTCCGGCGACAAATTCACCCTTGCACAATCCTTAATATGTGTGCGTGGATGTGGCAGGGCTGGTTTGTCTCGTTTTTACAATGGCTTTTTTATATAGAATTGCATTTCTCAATTTCAGCAATTTCATCAATAATGTTACTATGTGAAGACAACTAAAGTTTTTAAAAGATGAAGTATATATTTTTATTTGCAGACTTTCTTTTAGAGAAATAATTTTTTATTGGTATGATTCAATATTTAAAAATGTCTTAGTCTTTCAAATCAAATAAATGTAAAGATGATTATAAAGAATGCAATTTATTTTTTGTTTTTGATATTAAAATTTTAACAAAATTAAAATTTAATTGTTTAGAGCAATATACCTAAGAAATCATACATATAAGAAAATTGGTTACTAATAATTTGTATATAGCATTTGAAAATAATATAAAGGTAATGTTAAAGATTTGTTAATTTAACATTGTATTAATTTGGAAATATTATCAAGTAAAGGGTTTTTTTTCTTATATTTATATTTTAAATTTAGTTTATGCATATCATAAAAATATTTTATTTATTTTGAATTTTGTTCTAATTGATAAAGATTATTTTAATGTTAATGAATATGTTATTTTTAGTTCGAATGTTTCTGAACCCTATCAATAATATCGATAATGATTTTATGAAAGTGATTATACGACGTATGTATTTAACATTATAAGATCAATCAGGTGGATTAATTAAAATGTGTAAATGATATGATGGAGTGATACAAGTTCGTCCGCGTAATCAGATTTTCAAGATGGCCTGTTCAAAATATCAGTTAAGCGGCTTTATTTTACATAAACTGATCCATCATCGCAATACCTCCATGTCGTCTGGAGAGATCGTACCTAAAGCCAATCCTGTTACGCGCGTGTGTGTAGGAGCATCATCTACCCCATCCGGAATCGTTGTCGGCCCAGCAGCTTGTATAATTGGTTGAGCCACGTCCCTAGGGAGTGTGCGTATGCTTCCAGTATCTATCTATCCCCAGCAACAATGTTATCTGTGTTATTGTCATGGGGCCACGGTTGCTTGCGAAATTAATTGCTTGTAGATAACCTACAAGATATCAGTGTGACACGTTGTGGCTTATGCTGATGCCGGCAAGAGAGATCTCTCGTTCTGTGTTCGCTTGCTAGCCGCCGGCAGAAAATTTTCACCAATCGCGCGGCCGGCATGAACAGAAATTAATGATGCATGGTGGTGGTGGCGGCGCCGGGAAACCGTTCAAGTAGAGTTTCGAACGTTGAATCAATTTATGTTGTTGCATCGGTACCATAACGTTCGCGCTGCTTTTGTGTGAATTATTTCTGTTTTCATTATTTTTCATTAGCCGATGCCGAACAGCGAAGCCATAATATACATACACACGTACTGGCTCTTTTTCAGTATTTCATTTTTATCGAAATTGAAACTCACGGCCGTCGACGGGGATGTAAATAAACGTCAATCATAACACATTTTAATCAATTTATTTTTTGTCGAAATCTACAAGGATTTAGTAAATGGACCGGATGGTGTATTCAGAAATTTATATTTATTAATACACGTCCGTATGTGCTGAAGCTGTGATATTAAAAGCATATATTTATTCATGTATATCTTCAAGTTTTTGTTTAACCTGAAACGGTAATTGTATGAATTTTTCAAACCAGTTTTATCATATGAATATAAATATATCACCTTATTTGTAATAAATGTTTATCATTTCAAATGTTCGCATTTATTTAAACTGGACTGTTTTTATTATATGTATGCTATTAAGAAAATCGGTTAGGGCATTACATTAGATTTACTAATAGAGTAAGTCCCAAAATTCGAGATTTTCTTTCGTTACTGTGCTTATTTAGAAACAAGTTATTAACTCTTTTTAATTGTAGTTTGAAACCATTGCTACAAAGTTCATTGACTTCCACATTCTTTTATTCTTAATGCTTGTATTTTGAGATTCATTCTTTCTAACTATATTTTCCGTCAATATAATTTCATAATCAAAAATTGTGATATGTTTTATATACTAACTGTTATGAAATTTAATTATATTTAATTGTATTTGCTACATTACATTATAATAAAAGAGACTCAATATTTGTAAAATATACGACTGTATCGTGGTCAATGAAATTTGTGAAAAATGATGAGAATTATTTGTACTCGTTTATAATCATTATCAATTTTATATTTTACAAGAAACTTGATATACTTGGTTACTTGTATTAGTCAGTGTTACAGAACTAGCAGGAAAAAGAATACAAAAATAATAATATAATAAAATATTCTTCATAATATGAAAACAAGTTTTTACCAACACCCGGTACAATTTCCGTCAGCAGATGTCGGTCACATTGTCGTACTGTGTGCTGTTTGGCGCGTTTTTCTGTTTTGCCACTAATCCGCTCCGAGCGCTACATTAGCGTAATTGGATCTACGGCCGCATCGCCGCCATTTTAGAAGCAACGGATGTATACACGTATACAAATATATATATATATATATATATATATATATATATATATATATATATACATTATGTAATGGTCGTTCGCTTCACCACCTCTGATGTTTTGCACTTCAGTTGACCTGAAATGTACGAATTAGTGATCCGGGTCACTTTCATATATGGAATTAATGTTCTCTGCACTTGCTGGTAATTGTTGTTGTGGTTATTTTTTGAAACTTCATTCATTTCGTCTGATATGTGTATATTTTGTGTTTAATTTCGTGCATTGTTTAATATATCATATGCTACTGCTATGATTGTTATATATAAATATATGTAAGGTGTAGTGAAGATGTATTTTTACATAGAAAAATACTATTTTGGTGCCTTTTTAAACGGTTAAATATAAAAAAGAATAAAATAATCTAAATACAATTTATAAACATATTATACATCTATTTATTCTAAGATAAATCATAAGCTTTCATATATATATATATATATATATATATATATATATATATATATATATATATAAAGGAACTTTTATAGTAGCCAGAAGGAAATAGTGTAACAAGGATATGAAGGGGATTAGATTGATCTAATTTTACTAAATACGGATCAAGTAATTCACCTACCCTTTATAAAGATAACATGCAATATCTTTATAGAATTTATTTTAAATAAGATTAGTGAAAGCATTAGTATAATCAGAGAGTATGCATAGAAAAGATACATGTATGAATTTTTCATTCTGTTTAATATTTAGTTTTGTGAGTTCTCAATAGAAATGTAATCACGTTGTTTTATACATTTCCTACAAATGATAAATCTTTGAGAATTTATTGAATGACACGATCCTTCTTGAAATCACAATATAATTATTCATTTCTCGTTTTATAATCGTTAACAGATTTTTATTAAATATAAATAAGAAAATGTATTTATTTATGCAGATAAAATCAGTTTTGATTTTTTTCAAATGTTCTTTATCTTAGTGTCATAAGATGGTTTTATGCAATTTAAGTAACAAAATGAATAAATATTTTTTTTCATAAATTAAAATTACCTGTTAGAAGAAAACACGCGAATTTTCTTTTCAAAAGTAAGTCTAAAAGAGACTTCAAAATGAGAAATGAGTGTTAACTTCTGGTTTAAATAGTGTAATGAAAGTTAAATATTGGTTTAGGTGTTTGATATATATATATATATATATATATATATGTATATATACATGTTGAAGTACTTGAAATCAAAATGAAGTCTATTAAATTTGATATCCGTATATTCTCCGTTCCGTTTTTGTTTAAATACTAAGTTAGTTCCTAATATGCATCGTTTAAGTCTGTTCCGGTTTCGCAGCATCAGCTTAAAAGCATCGATCTCGCGAGAGGAGTAAAAATTAATTTAATTATAATTCGTTCATAAACGAGTTTTCATAATTGAAGAATCTGCTGTTCGTGACGCAGTTGGTTAAACGAAACCATGAAATTGAATTATACACGGTCAACAGTTTTAACAGTTCTTCGCGGTTCCTTAATTTACTTCTTGCACAAAAAGTTGATCTCTCGTTTTTATTTTCTATTTGATACTACATGATACGACGTTGAATTAGTTTCTTGCAAATGGTTAATTGTTTATATTAAAAAATTGTGAACGGCTGCCACGATTCGGAATTTGGAAATGTTTTTAAAGAAGAGACGAGCTAACGATAAAAAAATAATGTTCCCAGTGAAACAGACAAGTCGCTCGCGCGTTCACCACTACATCAGTAAATATTAAATTTCAATTTCAAAGTTGCCTATATATATATATATATATATATATATATATATATATACATTTAATGTATATGTATGTATAGTTTAATTTTAAGGGCGGTGAGCATTGAGCGTCGACCTAATTTAAATATATTCCTTTCACGATTTATTTGCAAATCTAATTATATTAATGATATACGGTACATTGCACGTTTTGCTTAAAAATTTACTTGCATAACAGAACGCGACTGAATTTAATTCAAATGTATACAGATGTAGAGATGGTTGTAAAATTGTTCGACTTATCATATTTATTTGTTTGTATATTAAAAAGAGTGCTAAAAATATTTATATTTAAGAATGTTGATAAATAGCTTAGAAAAATTATTTTTTAATATAAATTTTAACGTTTTATAATAAATTTTTGCATAATTTTAATTTATTTTAATATATTTTAAATAATTCATAAAGTTTTGAATAAAGTAAAATTTTAAATAAATCAAAATGATATCTAACCTTGAAATATTGTATATTTCTATCAAAACGTCTTATATGTTCATTTTTTTTAGTACAGATGACTTAAAACTAAATTACCCTGAACCCGTCAAACTCTCTTGATGTTTTATTGCGTTTTACCCTCAAAATATTGACATACTTGGGGGGAAATCTAAGTCCATCAACGGATTTAGATGGGTAGTACTGGTGGTTATAAAGATGATGATGTACGTATGAAGATTTATGTCTACGTGCATTAAGTTGAACTGCTTTATATTATAAGTGCTGGAAAAAGGATGTGTCTGTTATCATATCAAATGAAAATATTAGAAAAGAAATTTTAGATTTTTCATACATTATTAAATTATTTATCAATATGTTGTGATATTTAAATATTTTCAAAATAATTTGAGTTTTTAAATAAATGTTGATTAAATATATGAATGGTATGTCAAAAAAAAAATAAAAATATTATATATTATAA
The DNA here is from genome assembly GCA_034766995.1 of Acanthacorydalis orientalis. Classification (NCBI taxonomy): domain Eukaryota; kingdom Metazoa; phylum Arthropoda; class Insecta; order Megaloptera; family Corydalidae; genus Acanthacorydalis; species Acanthacorydalis orientalis. Next base: position 19,185,206 of record CM068323.1, read on the forward strand.
ACATTTATAAGAAACACCTAAAGATAAAGTATTTAAATATTTTTCTATTAATTATTTACAGTTGCCAGTTTTTAAGTGGTTATAAATTCTTAAAATTATGCTCAAATTATTAATAATAAATTGTAAGCGATATAAACTGTTTTAGATTATTTTTATGTTTATTTAATAAAAATATTTAATTTGAATTATATAATTTTAGATATTTACACTATATATATATATATATATATATATATATATACATATATGTAGGCGTATGCATAAATATAGGCATCTATATGTATGGAAATATATTTAAATATAAGTCATAAATTTTTGAACAAGATTAGATTACATTATTTAACTAACACTGCTGATATGACAGTACGAGTTTCAGTAAGATATTCCTGCAAAGCTATTCACCCTACAATACATTTTTTTAGAGTTTGTGTATGTTAAATTTGTATACAAATGAATACAAATAATAAAAAAAGAACATAAATAAGTGTATATATATATACACTATATACATATATATATATATATATATATATATATATATATATATATATATGTATATACTTTCATTGATTCGTAAAATTTACATATCACCATCGAATAAAGCATAATAGAGAATGAACTGTGTATCTACGATCGACAGAGTAGGGTAAAAAAACACCGAGGGTGGTAAACACACATCAATATCAATAGTAATAATTTTTTATCATGTATCAATATCTCTTTTATCGAATCGCTGTCTGTATAATGAAGATGCTACGCGTCCTCTATGTTTGTTGCTGTATGTGGGTGCACACGTTATGCTTAGACGCTTAGTTCCTCACCGAACAAGCTCCGTAGTATAACATGTGACGTTATAGTGCTCGTGTGTCTCACTGGCTGCTTTAGTATTAGCGGAAATGTCGCACTGCGATAAGGAAATTGACTTATTCATTCTGTTCGACGTGAGCTGTACGCAGCTCCCTGTCAATATCACAATATACTTACATGAATGAGTCATCAACGTCTAGAGGAGGGTGCACGTCGATGGAAACCTATTCGATCATCCCTTACAATTATTCGACATGACTTTGTCGACGGCGTCTGGTTGCTTTTATTTTTCGTATCTTTTCATTTCTGTATTCTTTGTTTTCATTCAGCTTGAAATGAACGCGAGATATAATATTCTTTTATATATTTTTTGTTTCTTAAAACAGGATCATGGGATGAGTTCATAATTGTGAAAGGTTCGTAATATCTTTGATAATTTACTCTTTGTAGTATCCATTTGTCACATATTGTGTTTGTCATAAACATTCATCACTTTTAAGATACGAACAAAGTCATATATTTCCGAAGAGTTAAAAATAAATTCTCAACACTATTCTCCCTCGTTCCATGTTTATATAAAATGCAATTTGTTTAAAATGTCAATCGATTTTGTTAAGCAAATGAGTGTGTTTAATTTTATCAAGTACATTTCATACAAATCGTCAATACGATCATTTCATCACATAAATGGAATAAAATATTTAAAACAACATAAAAATTGATTTACGAATGTTTATTAATACTGTATAAGGTTTTATTTGTGTTCGAATAAAATAATTCATGTTTTTTTTTATTCATTTACGAAACGCATCTGCCACAATACACACGTCGTTTAGGATTTTGTTAATATTGAATGTAACATCCGAAAATAAAGTAACATTTTCCGCTGTTGATGTTTATTAAAAATGAATAATATGTAAATATAACTAAACATTTTTACCACTAAATAATCCTTTCAAATATTCACCATTTTCAAAAGTTTTGTAAAATTTGAAATATGTTTTTTAACATGTAATATTTAATTTAACAATTTACATTTGTACACAGAGACGTATGGAAAAATGTATTTTTTTTTGATTTTTTATTGATTCAATTAGATTCTTTTATTTTATGATTTGAATATGTTTATTTATAGATATTTTTGATAATTTATGGATAGAATATAGAGACATCAGAAAAATGTTTTCGTCTCCACTCTTCCATCTAAAACCAACAATGATCACATAAAGGTTATTTGTTTCTTTCGCTTGTCGATTAATCTTTCCCCTGTACATACATACACACACACACATACTGAAACAAAACACATACGTACGCGTGGACGCACGCACGCACTTGTAATATATATCACGTCATTCATTGCGTCCACACTCGTGCATCCATCTATTCACGATCCAGCGGCAGCGAGATTCAACGGACCCCTCGGTCTGCCACAATCATGTGTATATCTACCCCTACGTGTCGGGTATACCACCCTTGAGTTTTTGCAGAACAGACAATTTTTTATTACACCCTTGTCGTGGAATGACACTAATCTCGGAGACGTGTCCGGGCGAGCAATCGCTGGGTTCTGTTAAGTGGCCTACGAGTTTGATCACTTTTCTCGCGTTCTCTCGTGATTTTTTTGACGTTTTTCGTATTGGTTGTGCGGACGTGGAGAAGTTTTTGGATCGTACGGAGATAGATTCGGCGTCAACGGCTCGATATTAACTTTCCGAAAGAACAAATAATACAATCAGTTCATCGGACGTCTTAACCGTTTGAGTAATATTTTTCAAACATAGTTTTCTTATAAGACAGTGATTTTTTTGGATAATATTTCATAAACGTTGAATTTTATTAAAATTATACAGAAATAACTAATTATACAAAGCTTTTCCTTCATGATTAAACTTAAGATATTTTGTATTAAAATATTTCTCTAATTATGAATACTGTGAGATAATATTTGTTTTTATTGCACACCTGCTATAAAGTACATAAGAAAATATTATAAGGCAGTCTCTTTCTCTCTCTGTATATAACACAAGTTTATTATTATTAAAAATTTTAGAAAAAACAAAAATGAGAAACATTATAGAATATGCTAATAAGTATATTATATATATATATATATATATATATATTTCTTGACATGTAAAATATTTTAAACTGATGTTGTTTTAAAAGATTGAAACTTAGAGATGATATATATCTATATATATATACATAGAGAGAGAGAGAGAATTAGATAGATAGATAGATATACAGACAAGGAGGAGAAAGAAAAATAGAAAAAAGTGCGAATATTAAGTGCGAATAAGTCATTAAGTGCGAATATTAATATACATTTATACAAAACATGTAATTAAAAATAATTTAGATCTTAGACATTGTTTACGAGTACAAAAATGAATTTATTTAATTTTTAATAACTAGAAATGTTAATAAAGGGAGTTCGTACAAAAACTAGAATTGAAGAAGCACTTCTTCTCCTTCTTCTTCGTCTTACTAATTAAACTTTTCTTTATTGTTCATATCGTTAAGAAAATTTGCGTTTATGAATGTTGAGAGATAATTCCTGCGTTACTTTTAGTTTATATATATATATATATATATATAAATCCGTATATTGATTATTTTCTTGTAGTTTGGGGAGGGTATTTTTCTAATTAAAATATTATGGTGTGTCCGATGAAAGAAAATACGTCAGTTCCATTTCAAAAAAGATATATATATATATATATATATATATATATATATATGTGTGTGTGTGTGTGTGTGTGTACGGAATTGATTATTATGTTTATACAGAATGCCGTTTCAATTTTCTCAGAGAAAATCTTTTATACAGGGATTAGAAGATTGACGTAATGAATCTGCTCCTGATTACTTTTTCAGTGTTTGATTAATTCAGCGAACGTAACCTGTACTTCGGCGTCGGGATGACAGAATGACCTCATTTCGTCGAAACTAACAAAACTAAATTTACGTAGGAGATAAAATGTCGTTACGCAGCTAAAATATCAAACGCATAGAGCGATTCTCATGCTGCCGCCGAGATAGTTTTGTTGGAAATCCTTAATCCGTCTTACGCCGATTACAAAGACGTCATAAATCTGGAAAATAATGTCGGAGGCACCGAGGTCGGTTTCCCTGTTCGTTCGTTGTGCTACTCCTGCCACTATTACCACTACATCTAGGTACTCCGCCGCTCGGCCCTATATAAAACATCACGAGCGGCCCATTCTTCTAGTCATATCTCACTTAAATATATCGCCGCGTGCCGGCGGGCATAGCAGTCGAATCAAAGGCGTTACCGGTTCATGCTGCCATACAAATTACATCTAATGAAATTCCTTTCTACGCTGCCGGTGCGTCGTTGCCATTACGCTCGTCTTCCACCGCTCGCCGATCTCTACTACCTGATGAAATCAAACTTCACTGATTTGTGTTCTAAACGATTCATTTAGGATGCGTCGTATGCCCCGTGTAGGAATTCGTAAACTTCTATGACGGTGTCTTTCAGTATTATTTAAAACAATCTCTCGGGATTGATCGATAGACTCATTTATTTTTTAATAAACTTTACATTCATTACACGCGTTAACATTCAACGGACATGAAAATTAACACTTTAATACTATATTAATTTCAATATTTTAAATGGAAAGGAATCAATAATTAATTCACCGAAAGCAGAAATATATATAACAAATACGAACTGCAATTTAAGAATTTATTTATTGTATTTTCAAAATTTTATATATATTTCTTCTAAATATAATACTATTTTCTTTTTAAAAAATAGTATTATTCTTTGCATTTAATCAACTGAATTTTTAAGTTTTTAGATATAATTACTGACTGATTTCATCTAAATTAAAACGTAGTATCACATTCAATTTTCAATTGAAGTGTATTTCAGACACTTTTTTTAAATTTCTATTTAATATGTAAAAAATATTCAAGGTAAAAAGAGATAAAATGGAATATCGACATGAACGGAATTCATCCAATGTGTTATTCGAATCAAAAAGGTTTTTTTTTCAATAGAAAATATATCCATAAAATAGAAGAATAAATAATTAAATAGTAATTCAGTTATTATTCGAAGAACTTTCTGTACTTATACAAATAATAAATAATTTAATGTCTAATAAGAAAATTAAAGAACTTTTTTCACTTTAATGATTTGATTGATAGATAAATTATTTTCTGTGATTTATTCAAAATTATTCTTTCAATATACGGTTAGAAAAAGTGTAGGGTAATAAATAAAAATAGATAACGTAGAAAAAGTGATAAAAAGTCATGATTTGAAACAAAAATTAGGTTAATAAAAACGTGAAGAGAAAATATTTAAAATAATTTTAAATAAACAGAAAAGAATACATACAGAACATATTTTGAGTTATTGTCATTTTTTTTTGAAATAGATGTATACAAATATTTGCAAATTATTACCGGATAAGAAAACTGAATAATATTTTTTTATTATAAAGTAATTGATTCGACTGTGTTAATAATATAATATTTTATAAAAAATAAAAGGAAAAATTAACGAAATAAATTCATTTTCTGAATACATCTATTGATATTATATTAATTAAAGTAAATTACGTTACTTGCTTTTTCGGTCACTCTACCGAATAAAAAAAAGCTCAGATGTATACATTCCAACTTTATTTAAATATGTTTACACAACAGTACCGAAACCAGCAAGAACATAAAATTAATTAAGATGTAATTACACCGAAACCGAATCGGATTTCGATTAAAAAGATTGCAATTTAAAACACAAGCTTTCTATATTCGTTTGCTACATTAGTGAATTTATTTCTTGCTATCGAGAAATTCACTTAAGTACTTTCAATAATTTATCATCGATTCATTTAATAACACGAAAATAAAATATTTACTGTTCGCATCGGACAGAAATTTATAGAATGAAATGAAGAGAATAAAACGTAAATAATAATAAAAATAAATAAATCCGTCACGATCGATCCGTAAAATTGACATCGCAACCTTTCGACATCCTTAAAAAAGGCTGCTCCCTCTGTTCAGTTTTAATACACCATATTTATTACAATACGAAACGTTTCAGAAACTTACACATATACTATATATATATATAAATGTGAAGTGTGTATTTTTTATTTTTTATCTTTCTTTGAACTTCTTCTTTTGTAGATATCATGTCATAATTTATCATAATATTACCTTAAAACGATTTTCAAAAAGAAAAATATAGTCAAGTATCAAGAAAAAAATGACATACATACATACATATATATATATATATATATATATATATATATATATATATATATATATATATATATATATATATATATATATATATATATATAAACTTGTGTTTGTGTGTGAAACTAAAGAAATAAAACAACATTTTTCTGTGCTTTTCACGAGACTAAAGTAATATGATATACGAATTTCCCGGAACGGCAAAAAAGCACAGAATGGTCTCTAAGCTCGTCGACTGACAGTCAGTGGTAACCTGACTAATACATCCATGATTCTACTCTGACAGATAGAATATCTGAAGAAAGAGCGGAAAGAGATTCCGTTTTGGGTCATAAAATTTTTACATTAAAGCGCTGTAACAGTGTAAAATATTGTGAGAACGCTTTCGTGAAACACAAAGAGGCCTCTGCCTAACTCAAATGGTCGTATATACACTGTTTGAAATTACTTTAAGTATTTGTGTTCGAGCAACGTCTTAAATTGCTAAAATTGTTGGAAAATTTATGTGAAGACAATTTGGTTTATACATTGTCTTATCGTTCGAGTCAATGACGAATTCAATTATGTACACTGTGTGCGAATTTTACTTTGTGGTTAGTTACTATATTCAGTCGGGAATTTTCTCTATTCATTTTAAAATAGTATATATATATATATATATATATATATATATATATATAAATAAGGAATTAATAATTATTTTCTTAAAATAAAATATTTTCATTATACAGATGTCTATATGAATATTATTTTTAATAAATTTGTAAAAATGTATATATATATATATATATATATATATATATATACATATATATATATATATATATATATATATATATATATATGTATATATTTAATGTATATATAATGCAAGAGGTTAATATAATATCTCAACATCGCCATAAACTATTTCTGAAGCATCGGTAACAAGAAACAGATTCCGTGATTACTTTCTTAATCGCGTACTTATAACTCGAATATACGTGGCCGGGGTCTATTAAAAGTATATTTAATCCAATTCGAATTCACTTAAAATTTTCCAACTCGTACATACGCATCGTTCGAATGTATAAAACTTCGACGGAGGGCGGAAATCTGCCGAAAATCCCCCAAAGCGGTGAATAATGGCTACAGATAATTATCGGAATTTTAACGGCCCAATAACCGTAGCAAAAGTATTTCTAAATTACTTTTTCAATATCTCTGCAATTTCGAGTGTGCTTCATCGTGCATGCGAAACTGATTTCAATAATAGGAAAAAGTTAATAATATTCGCGAAATTATTAATGCTGCGCCGTTCGATGCCTGTGCACGCTTTCTTTTCAATCAGTCGAAACGATGCTCGATGACTATATGGACGTTTTTGACGATTTCCGAACGAAAATTTCCGCTGGTGTACCTTTATCGTCGATATTGGTATATAATTTTGTTTATTTTATTCTGCCATTATATATATATATATATATATATATATATATATATAATTTACAATTTAAGTATAATCATTGCTTTTAATAAGAAAATGTAGTTTTAAAAAGTTACTATTTAAAACAGTAAAATCTATTTATGTTTTTATAAAGAGGAACAATATAATTTACAAAACAATTTTTGTGTATAAATTAGACTGTTTTTCTAATTAAAAACTACTTTGAATAAAAATAAACTAAACAAGAACAATGTTCATTTCATTTAGTTTTAATTTTTAATATAAAATTAATTTAAATATACAAGAATATTTATCATGTTTCACAGAATTTAATTAAATGTGCCACTTATTATATTCATGAACAACGAATATAAAACGTACCAAATATATATATATATATATTAATTTTTTTTTACAAAGAATCATCCTGCCTATGATTTGAAGAACTATTTCATAAGTATTCGTGTAAGTAATAAAAAGAGGAAAAATGATGTTTTTTTTAAATGTATATTTAGTCGAATTTGAAAGAGAATGAACTTTAAAATATAATAAAATATATATAATATAATTTTCCAACAGGACAAATAATGTGTTATTTGAGCTAGAGATTGAACTATTCTAATTTAGATTGAAACACAGTTGTTTGATGTTGTAAACAATAGAAATGTTAAACGAAATAACTAATCATGATATCTATTTAATAAAAAGTAATATATTCTGTCATGTTTTTTGCATACATATATATATATATATATATATATATATATATATATTATATTTTTCTGTTATTGCCCTTCTCTGTGCGAATGGCAATAACATACTATTTTTGAATACAGTATTTTGCACATTTCCACATAGTAATTGTTGAAACCACCATTTCGACAAATATAGCACACAACTGATTTCATTTCGAATGATACAGGCTCGCTATAATGTAAATGAGTAATCATTTTGAAAAAGATACTTATTCATATTCAATTTATAAACAATAGATCTGAATTTGTCGCCAATAATCTAAAGGATTTTTAATGAAAAAATATAAAAAATGCAATTTACATTTTTTATTATAAATGTAGGAGGCTATAGAAAAACCTAAAGTTATTTTTAAATTGAGATCTTTGTTGTAGTGTGTATAACTTTATGAGATAAAATAATGGATTTTCGATAAAGATTTTGCGTATTAATACTCTGAAAAATATCATGATTATAGACTGCTACTTACTACTCAATTACTTTCTAAAAATGATACTTTAATGTGAAATACTTGTGATATAAATAAAATATTTTTAATATCGTTGAGAACGAAATGTGATTGTATCTTTTGTTGTTGGAATGTAATATAATTTTTAAATTAACATTCGACTGCTCTCGAACTTTAAACATTAATGAAATGTGTGTACTGATTTCATTTTATTAAACAAGTAATGTATTTCATTTCAGCGTGGCTGCTGTCATCGCGGACGGCGTGTGCTTTGAGGCTTATAGAGCTACGCGTGCCTGCACATGCGATACGTGGCTCAGGTGCATTGCTCGAGTGCCACTATGATTTAGATGACGAGCTACTCTACTCAGTTAAATGGTACAAGGATGGTCACGAATTTTATCGGTTTGTACCGCGCGACTCTCCACCAGTATCAGTGTTTCCATTACCAGGAGTCACAGTGGACGTAAGTATTGGACCATGTTATTATAATATAACAGCTTCAATTTGTAACTCGACGTGTAAAATTCTACACATTATATATATATTTAAAACAATAATAATAAAAGTATATAGATATATTATATAAGTAACAATAACATTCAATATAAACTGAAAAACAAGTAGGTATAGATTCAAAAACAACATATTTGTAGTGTAAGCATTGCAATTGGATATTTTCCATTTTTCATGTAGTGTTGAATATTTTATAATAAAACGAGTTAAGTGTAATTAAAAGTGTATTTTATTTTAATAATTGATTTAAACAGCTGGAAAAATAGATCACAGTCTTCATTTTTAAATCCAGTAGTCCATGTATTAATTTATACATGAATTTATAGAATGGTCAATATAAAATATGCAGAAGACCCTAATCTATAAAACTCAAAGCTTTATGCTACAAATTATTAGCTCAAAAAAGTATAAAAACCTGTTTGATTAACCTTTATGAATTAAATAAAAAAATAAAATTCTTATAGAAGAATACTTAGAAAATAAATTTGAAATAATTGTATTACACATGTCAGATAATATAATTTTTAAATATTATTTTAAATCAATAATAAAGTGCAGGTATTAAATTATGAATGAATTGTAGATCAAAGTAAAAGATATATTAAATAAAAATGTTCATGAGGTATGAAATTAATTTTTTTTCTAATTATTTATGTTCGTTTATAATTAATTCTAAGCAACCAGAACAGAAAAAAATAAATCAAGATTTAAGATTTTTGTAGCATAAAAAAATATCAAGTGTTTTAAAACAATAATTTTTTTTTAAAAAAAATATTTTTACTCGTTCCTTAAATAATAACATTATTATATAAATGAAGTTGTTGTGAATGTTCAATAAATAGTAGATAAAAGTAAATAAAATTTTCTAGAAACATTGAACGAAGTTAAAGATAATTATATTTCTATAACAAAGAAGTTAAAAAGTGTAAAACATTTTATTTGATTTTACAGTACTAGATATTATAGGAAATATAATAAAAGTAATCTCTAATTTTCTTTCAGTTGCATAATTCGTCTGAAACTGGAGTTTCTTTAACATCGTTAACATTATCAAGCACAGGTCGTTATCGATGCGAAGTTTCTGGAGAAGCTCCGTCTTTTGAAACAGTCACAGATCATGGAGATATGATTGTTGTTGGTACGTATTTATTTAATAACAGATAAGTCATTATTTAGTATTGAATTTGATAAATTGTATAAAATAACTATTTAATAAAAGAAGAATGAATATAATATTTGATATAGTTAGGACTTTTTTTGTGTAAGGATTATATATTTATTTTTAAGATTAAATCTACAATCGGTTAATTGAATTATAAATCTGATTTACTTTCTGTATTTCTAATATGTAATTAATTTCCAAGAATTATTTTTTGATAATAATAGAATTGTAAATATATGCCAATTCAATCATATTGATATTTTTGGCACTATGACTGAATTTAGTTATACGAATAAATTTTAATTCTTCATAAATCATACAAAAAAATTTTAATAAGTGATTATTGATAAATTTAATTATTTTTTTTGTGAATTTCGTTCGAGATTTTATTATTCTTAGAATTCTGTAATACAGACAAATATAAAATAAAATATTTCACAACAGAAATAATAATAATTGTTTTTCAAAGTATTGTTTCACTTTACTACTCAAATTATTTTTTAACATACGAAAATTATAACTTTTTAAGATTTTAATATCATTGCGCGATATTTGTTTTGATTAATAACTATTTAGGTACTATTTTCGTAAAAGATTCTTAATTGTAGTATATAAATAAATAGAACAGAATTAATAATTATTTATTTAAATAATTTTATATCGTTTCAAGAACTTGAATGAATAATAACATTTAATCATGATTAAGTACTGAAGATGTATAATATTCATTTCATTTATGAAAAATATACACCTGAATGCCAGACTTAATATATAAGTTATATATAAATAAGAACCTGTGTCGGGTATTAGATAGTTTAGCTTACAAATGAGTTATTAAAATGAATAAGGAAACTAATTAATGTAAATAACTAAAAAAGTATTATATTAAATTGAGTACTTTACGGATTAATGAACAGATATTTATATAATAAATTACATTTACAAATATATATGGTAGAGATCAGTTGGGAAATAATTAGTTCTAATCTTATTTCTCGTTAAATGATTATTGAGGAAGTATTCTGATTTGGTACTGTTTTGTAAGATTGATTTTGGTTATTCTGAAATTTTATGGTAGCTTGACGTATACTTAAGTATCATCATGTTACTAGAAAATGGCTTAAGAGCTTATTGTTTGTATATTGGGATTCCGCTCAAGACGATGATATAAAAACGAGGTTAAAGGCGTGAAAACAGAAAATTGTAACACTACTAATTATTAAAGGATGAATTTTCTAAATGAACTGTGATAGCCTCCCAACTAAGGGCCACTGGTGGTAAAATTTATGGGGTACCCAAAATTTATCTGATATAAATGTATTTTATAACATTTTTCTTTATATCTATATCTTCATTCTATACATATATAAATTTCATCAAAATAAAATATTCTTAATTATTTTTCAGAAAAGTAGAGAAACAGTATTACAAGAAAACCTTTCTTCTATCGTTTCTTTACCTTATTCCACTGGTCATTTTCCTATATATATATATATATATATATATATATATATATTTACATTTTTCACGCAAATTTATTATTATTAGCTGATGTTGAAGATGTTGAAGTGTAAGCGTCGTTTCTTCATGTAATAAATACTTTTTCCCCCGAGTTCGGGACCCCTGACGACCGCCAGGTCCGACACCTGCTTGACTCGCTACTCGACCTAGTTTTTATATATATATATATATATATATATATATATATATATATTAAGTTTTCTTGTTATTTTTGAGATCTTCAACAGGGCCCCTCTCACTCACGGCCGACCGTCCAGATCCCCCACCCGCTTAATCCGCCACTGGTTTATAGCCGTAAAATATATCAATGATCTATGGTAGAGATATATCTGTACGATTTGAATTTATTAGACGAATTTAATATAAAAAAATCAAGCATTAGTTTACTGACGACGTATTTAGACAACATATGAATTGAGTTTCTATACTGGATGGTAGAAAAGTGTGCTTTATTAATTATTTGGTTGAAGTTAATGTGATATTATTATATTTTAACAACAAGATAAAAGCTTCTACTTAAAATTTATTAACGTCGGTGATAATTCATATTTACACTGAGCATTGTCGAATATAATTTTTTGATTATATATATATATATATATATATATATATATATATATATATATATATATATATATATATATATATATATATATGTGTGTGATTATATACATATATAGACAAATATATCATTTTATATATTGCAAAAATAATATAATATTTTAAAAACTTCACAACACTGGCTAAAATATTTCAGTAGCACTGACAGGTGACACAGAAATGTTATGTACGTTAAAATCTGTTTCAGAGTGGATGACATACTATGAAAGTTTTTTTAATCGCTGTTGAATTAGACGATATATATATATATATATATATATATATATATATATATATATAGAAAGAGAGAGAGTTTATATATGTGAATATATTTAATGTAATATAAAAGCTTTTCGCATTTTATTTATCAATTATGTTGCACCTTTCATTGTGTTGAAACCATTATTTTCGCAAAGCCCCAACATTTTACAGACCTACTACATTTCAGTTGTATGTGTTTCAATAATGTAAATCATATAAATGTTTTTGTCGTTTTTTTTTTAAAAAAAAAACAGTCTATTAATATTTTCACATACAATATGCTACGTTCCATATCAAAAAATCAATTTGTTCGAAATTTACATTACTACAAAATAAATATTTATTTAAAACAATTTATCATATAATTTCAATCTAAATGTAAAAATTGTTCATACTACACTAATATTTGTCCGTATCGATCCACTGCTGGGTAACAGCATCTCTTTGAAATTCATTGCTGTTAGCGGTCTATTTCGTGTGTATATTCAAATGATGTACAAACATTGTCTGTACATTTAATATAATTTTTACAGTTCAAGTAAAGTAAAGTTAAGTGCTGCTGATTTATTTTCCTGAAACTCGTCGCGATAATTTTCGTTTTAAATTTTTCAAGTCGTAAAAAGAACAAAATATTATATGCGACCTTATTCATCCGAGTAGAAAAAAACTGTATTCATACACTTATATATATATATATATATATATATATATATATATATATATATATATATATTTATATATAAGTGTGTATGTGTGTATAAACACAACCGACAAAGCAAGTACCTCTAGTACATATATTTGTAAAAATGTGTCATTAGTTTGACAGTGAAACGTTCATTTTATCTCGACGAGTTTAACGGTAACAACGAAATGTATGCATAATTCTCACATCCTTGTTTAATGGTGTAATAAAGTAAATGCGTAAATTTTTCATCTACATCAGACACTTATAATAAAATACAAAAAGTAAATATTCAACGTGAATAAGTGTTTATGAAAATGAAGATATTTTTCAAAAGTTCTTAATGTACGTAAATTCTCTCTTCATTAGAAAAATAATTCAGCGTTTTTGAATTAAAACATTTCACGTAGTTGTTACACGCGCCTCCTCCACGCCACTTTTTCTTAGCCAACCTTAGCTGCTGCCGTCGCTGTTTCTGCTGCTACATTCATCGTATATATCTTCTTCGTGAACTTGCGCAGCCACCGCCTTTCATTTTCTACAATTAATTTTAATGTTTGCTTTCACGTTGCCAACAATTGTACGTAAAGGCACGCATTTATCATTTCAATTCGGGGTAATGAATATTTTCGTTTCGGATAGGCGAAAAAAAGTGTATAAAATATAGGTATTATTAAGACTAATGAATATTAAGCGTTGCCATTTTTACACTTATCGTTCAATTTTGCCGAAGCTTTTCCCTCAGAATTTATTATTTATTCTCTATTTTTTTTTTATTTCACGAGGTTATCTGGTTATGTACCTGATTTATTTTTCTTGAAAACTGATCGTTTGTTAGCTGTTCAACGTCTTAATTTGCATGGTTGATCACTTATATCATTTTAACATTTTTATCTTAATAGAATAGTTTGTTACGTTTTTATATAATAAATACACAAATTTTTACTAAAATTATATACTTTAATAGACAGTTCTAAAAACTAGGAAAAAATATCAAACAAAAGATTATAATTCTTAAATATCGTTTTCTGCTCTTATATTTTTTTTATATTTAATTATATGAAAGTAAATCCTATAGCTGTATAATTTGGCACTGTCACTAAGTCACTTTCACAAATGATCACTCCTTACACATCTAGAAAAATATAGTTTAAATGATTAACAATTCATCACTTTCAACTTATTGTTCATTTTTATTTTGGTTTCTATATATTATTTATTTCTATATATTACTGGTTCTAAGTGTAAAAGGTTTAGAATTATTGTATCTCTGCACTCTGAAAATGATTAAATTGTTATCGAAACACACAATAATTAATTATTGAACAAAAAAAAAGTTATACAGGGAATGATTCACATGTGAAAAACAAAGTAAATATGTGTATTTTTTGTAAATGAAATTTGTTTTTCAGTTATAGATTGCTTGAAAGATAAATATTCAGTTTAAATGAATTACTAATTTTATTAAAATGTATTTATGAACAGTAGAAAGCATATTAAGGACTGTTTTTTTTTAATTAGGATTCATAGTACTTTTTTTAGTAAATTTTCGTGTTACCGTAATTATAGTCACAGTCATTGTAAATATTTATTTAATTATATAGGCACGGAGTTTGCAGCTACGGCCAAAAATAATTACATATGAAACTAAACGCTCACATTCCTGTAAATACGCAATTAATAATTATATTTCGTAACTAACAAATTGCAACAGAACAAATTAAAAATAGCTTCCAGGTCGTTGGTAATTAGTTCATTACAAAATAAAAATACAACAGAGAAAAAACATGTGTATACATAAACATAATTTAAAAATAATATTCGTATATTCCGTAATGAAACATACCGCGTTGATTAACCATCTTTGTGCAATAATATAGCTGAGTGTTCTGTTCACCAGTTACCTCTATACTCTCTCTATACCGGTACAATTTAGTTTTTAATTAATGCATTTCGTATGCAGATTGCTAACTCAGAGAACTTATAAATGCTGCATACTGCGAAATACACAGTCGGCAGTCTTTAGTTTGTTAATATAAACTGTGAACTATCTTCGGTATGCTTTATTAGTCACATTTTATTTTTGAAAGATATTTGCAATTCAAAAGCATATCTTATCATAGAAGGTATAATAAATTATATATATATATATATACATATATATATATATATATATATATATATATATATATATAGTGTGTATATGTAGATTCGTTCTATGGAACATTTGTCAGTTTCCTAAAAGAAAATGTCAAGTGGATCGAGAACTTTAACATTTTCTGATGTTTTATTTAAACATTTTCATTTACAACATAGTACTAGAATCGTTTGCATTGCTTTACGGATTTGTGATTTAATTTTAAAGGTCTATAACTTTATGACATTCACACAGGGCAATAATTATTTTATACTTGACTTAAGTCAAATCGTTTCAGTAATCTTGTACTAATTATAATATAGTTTTGTAATATTTTAATAAGATAACTCTTTATGTATAATTTAAATAAATTAAGAAAGTGACAGATATTTTTCAAAATGTATTTGGATCATTATTTTATTGTAATAATTTATGCATGTACTTAGTATATGTAACAATTTTATTATTTAGACACGCGTGAGCTACTACTTTATTCTTAAAATGTTTAATGGAAAAATATGAAGATTTGACTTTAAAAAAACTGCCATAAAAGAGATGCAGGTTCACAATAAATTGTGTCTTTTTATTTTATAATAATTTTTTTGTAAACTTGTGACAAGTTTATAGATTTTTTCTTAGTAATTAACTATCAGATTCATTTAAGTTAAATGAAATTTTATTAAAGGAATTTATATATATATATATATATATATATATATATATATATATATATATATATGCGTGTGTGTGTATGCGTGCGTGTCGTACTTTTTATGTATAAATAATATATTTATAAGAACACATGTATAGTATTTTTCGTGGCCAAAACAAAAAGACTATCCGAAATCATAACTCAGCGACATTATTGTCGCAAACGACGTTTTCAGATATCAAAGACAGATCATCTCGTCGCGCCGCACACATACTGATATTTATTATCATAATAATTTTTCTTAAAAACCGAATACCGGAAATCCGGCTTAAGACGTTCCATTTTTCTCTCACAAATCTCGAGATATCATCTTCAAGCTAGATTTTGTTTTTCTTTTCGGCGAAGGTCGGCGGGCTTTGTGTTTTCGGCAAACTGTTGAGATATATATTTTATTTATAGTCATCGCGGTGGAAATATTTTCAAAGATTTTTTTTTGCCTTTTCTTTGAATAGATTTATTTCACTGATGGTTTAAGATTTCTTTTCCTTTATTTTATTTCTTTTCCGCAAAGGTTGAATTATGGTTATTATTTCGTTTGAGTATTTGTCACGTGTGTTTTGTATAAGGTGTACTCTTTTGGCTATAGATTTATATAACTCAATTAAATATGTACATTTTTTTTATTTATTCATATTTCATTTTTTGAACAGGTCTATTTCTAGTTTTAAAAATAAACTACATTTATAATAATCGTTACGGTAATAAAGTAGATATTGTACCTTTGTAGGTATAACGATCGCTGTCATGAAATTGAAATACAGTCTAATATTCAATTACATATTCATTGATATAAATTTCTTGCTGTGAGGTACGTGCTATAATGGATAATGTGCTCGTTTACTACTCGACAGGTCAGGGTTCGTGAACGCTCGACCGACTATCCTAAATGAGATTTTCTGTGGTCGTTTCCTTCTCTTCAGACAGATGCTGGAATTACTTCTAGTATTGCAGGAAATAAATGTGTAAATACATACGTTTGTACACGTTTACATATATATATATATATATATATATATATATATATATATATATATATATATATATATATATATATAGGTATAAACATTTGTGTGTATATATATATATATATATATATATTTATAATGAAAATCAGTCGAAATAAGAAAAGAGCAGTTTGAACTAAATGGAACAATTGCTTATATCAACTCATTTCACTTGTATGTTTTTACTGTGGAACTGACACTTTTATAAAATTTAATTGTGTCATCGCAAAAGAATCAGATTAAGTTCAAAATAAATTATTGGATTGTGTAATTGCCTTGGTAAATCTCTATTTCGATTTTGTACTTCGTCCATGTTCATTATTTTTTTTCTAATTTATATCAAAGATATAAAAGGACTCTAATTTTGAAATAACTTTTGTATAAACATATGATACTCTTACAGGATATATTTTTAATTTTTACATATTTTCATTATATATACATACATACACCAAAAGTGGGCAAATTGTTGTTCTTGAGCCGCATGCGACTCCTAAAGCTACTCTAGTGGCTCTCAAGACAATATTGGGTTTCATTGCCATTTTTCCTAAACTTTTATATTAATAATGTATAGTAGTGATCTATAGCAGGATTTTAAACTATTAACTGCAAAAATGAAAACTTCATGAAAGTATTCAATGAGTAGGGATTAAATATATTCTGTTTTGGTAAGTAGAATTACTATACAGTATTTTTTATTGTCTATAAATACAATTTTAAAATAATATTTTCTTGAACATTCAAAAATGTATGAAAAGTATTATATGTGGCTCTTATTATTGAGGAAGTCGCCCACTCTTGATATATACGATGGTATAAAGTAGAAAAATATGATAGTTTTTTATGTTCTCATACATGTTTTATGAGTGTACGAAGTATATAGTGCATTGTGTATATAAATATTTAAATAAGTATAATAAAATAAAACATCACAAATTATTATTTGAAAATGTGGCTTCGTCATTTTATCTATGCGCGTGAGAATTTTTTAAATAAAATCAAAGCTTATTTTTCACTTAAATTACATAGGTGAATAAGAGAACCGTTGAGGTAGAAAAAAGCGAGGCCGGTGTATACGAGTTCGTAGCACAAATACCTTGGCTAAAACTCCCAATGGACTAAATAGCAGCGACTCTGATATGAAACACAAGATACTAAGATAAGGGGTAGAGAACTCGGACAATGTCTGGATTTACACCGTCTGTGAATCGCGTTTTTGTCTCGGAAAGTTGTAAGGGAGCGAGCGTTGGTTCGTGTCCGCCCTCGAAACATCAGAGCGACTCGGGTGTCATATAACGCGTGCGGTGAACAACATAAGACTATTGGCGGCGTCGGTGGCGTCGGTGGCGGGCGGATACTGAGGCTGTATAGCGTCTGTTTTTGTGATACAAACACATTCTCTCTATTATATGATGCTGGAGATTTATTTTATACAGTTAGCCGCGCGATAAACAGCAAAGATGTAGTGTGTACGCTCTCGCGGTTATAGGTTGGTAGCCTTGGAGCTCAGCGTAACTTGAGCGCATTATGGCGTCGTTTCACTGAAGAAACTCGACTGTTTCGTATCTTTTTTGATGGCGGATTTTTTTCAATTTGATGTATGAAATATAATCATTTAGGAGATGCTGTTATTTGTACAGTAAAAATGTTATAAGTCCGACTTGTGACATAATGTTTTATGTGCGTGCGACAAATATTTTTTTCGGGTAGTTATTTTTTACTAAGCTGCCACGAAATAGATAAATGGAGGAAATGTGTGCTTTTTCTTGTTAAAGATAATGAAGTTTATATATATATATATATATATATATATATATATATATATATATATGTACATATATATATATATAAATGTTATATGTAATTATAATTACTTCTGCGGAACATTTTTCGTGCGTTACGAAAAAAGCATCAAATTAAGGTTGAAAGTTGGAAACTAATTTTATTTGAAAGAAAAATTAATTTTACTCATTAATTATTCTGTTATTTTTTCATTCTATATTTGATAAATATCAGATTCATTTTAATATTTTCTGACATATATAATTTTTTTGCGAGTATGCTATTTGTGATAATATGGAAACTTCGGAAAAGTTTATACATACTGCTAAAAGCTATTAAGTAGACGCTTTAATAGGACTACAGGAAAATATTTTTGTACTTGTATACATAAGTGTCAAGTTTATTTTATGTATATTTATACTTTTAGTTAATGAATATTTTTCTCACAGCCTTATAGATGTGCAATGCTTCATTAAATGTTTGTTCCTAAGTCATGTGAAAACTAGTTTTCATAAAAAATGATTTCCTGTTTAAAATAGATCCTCTTCCGACATATTATGTTCTAATAATAAATTCAACTTTTCAGTATTGCCTATCATTCGAAGAAATAATAATTATTTTTTATAATTCATATACGACAAAAAATAATTACGTATAAGCACATTTCTTTACAACATTCATAAAATTAAATTAAATATGTTACTACTAAATATTTAAAAAATAAATAATATCTAGAAAAAAAAACAATCAAACTTCTCATCTTTTGTGCTAGTTATGTCAAATGACTGATAAAAAAATGTCGAAATATTTTCATTAATCCTGTCGGTGCGTCACTTTATTGCCTCTTCGTTTTTTCCTACTTCTTTCCATTACATGATGTCACCGTTCGAAAAAGAAAACATTTTCAATTTGTTTCGAATCTGATAATTCTATGGTAAAAATTTTCAATTGTTTTTGTTTGAAACTGAAACTTTTTATAACTGAAAGATGGAACTTGACGCGTATTGATTACCTATAGTACTAGAGTCTTTTTGAACGATGAAGTAGGAACGATTCGAATGTATAGGAAACTTGTTCGAATTTTATTTCATTGTTTCAGTTTCATGAAAAATATTCAGATATTTTATTCATACATATACATACTTTTATACATACATATATATATATATATATATATATATATATATATATATATATATATATATATATATGAGATGATTCGAAAAAAGTGTTCTTTATTTTATAGTAATGATTATCATCCATTTAAGAAGATTAGTTTTTTTTCTTCTAACGATATCTGATTTTGTATTTGAGTATACCAAGTCAATCTCTTTTATATTTTATTTACCTTTATTTATGGCAAATAAAGGTAAACTGGTTTTCTAATTCCTCTATTTCAAACTAGATGTACTTGATTCACATACTTAGTAATCTTTTAAAAATTCATTTCTACTTCGAAGTGGATAATTTATTATAAAACGAGACATGTTGAATCAATTATCTATTTACTAATACAGTTCGTAATATTTTCTTCGACTGTATGTAATATTAAAGCAATGATTTATACTTTAAAGTACACAAATTGATATTCCTCTTCACTGTCAGTCATCTTATGTCGTTCATGTGTGTCTGTTTTTTCCATATAAATATAAAAACATTAGTCATACGTTCGACGCTGATTATTTACGTCAAAAGCGTCGACCGAAATAATATTCTGCGACCGAGAAAAAAAAATCATTTCAGTCACGATATAACACGAATTTGACCGAAAATATCAAACTGTGGTGGACACGCGTCATTCATGTGTACCGAAAAACAGGAAAAGGAGGAATGAGTCGACGGACACGCCACCGATGGCACAAAAAGATAAAATGCGAATTCATGACGTTTTCGATTTAAAAGTGACATTTCACAATCAACTATTGCCCGTTCATCAATCATATATATATATATATATATATATATATATATATATATATATATATGCATATGTACGTATCAATACTTTTTTATATGAAAATACTAATATTTTCTCGCTGTAATATATTTTAATGAAATGTATTCTCGATTTTATTTAAAGAATAAAATATATACATATATGTGAACATAATTCACGCTTATGTATATTTAACACAGCAATAAAAAGAGAAATACACGAAACATGTTTTGCGCGAATATGTATACGTTTTATGTATGTGTATAAACGACCACTTCTACAGAAAATATAACAGGTGTACATACATACATACACACACCCACACACACACATCTATCTATCTATATATATATATATATATATATATATATATATATAATGTCTGTGTGTGAACAAATACACAAATTCACAAAACACATTTGCTTAGAGGTAGCAGATGTACTCACGGTCGTAATGTTGAGTGCTTTTTCATTTTTGAAGGTAAAAGAGATTTTCCGCGTTTGATTTTAATATTTTCGCATGTAAGAGATAACGCACGTTTTATTTCAAAAAATTAAATAAGTTGTCAGCGTGTGATGTGTCTAAATAAACGATATACTGATAAGTTTATGGTAAGTGATATAGTATTCGTACCTAAATGTTTGCAACTCACAGGAAATGAAAATTTTCATATCGTCTCTATTAATGTACAATTCATTAAAATAATAAGTAGTAAGTGTAAAACAGTTTTAGTTCAAAAGTGTTTCTGAAGTTTCATACACTTAACTTTTAACATTTCTGGGAAAATATTATATTTTGTGTACAGATAAAAATATATTTTCAAAATATAAGAAATATATTTATGAGATATTATATTATTTGATAAGACATGTATTAAACAAGAGTATAGTCAATATATATATATATATATACATATTGAGTAGATTTTTTTAAATAATGAAAAAAACTTTAATCACGTATTAAACTGAACTTTCCATCTTCACAGAAAGTTCTCAGCTTATATTTTAATCACGAGTAATTATTCACCGGCTAACGACAATTTCATTGAAATTAATAAGAAAAAAAGTGGTATAAATGAGATCAACCTGGGAAAGTTTTTATCGATTCGAACGTTGTTACAGGCAAGTTTTATAAGTAGTTGCGAATAAGTAATCGTCACAATACATGTTCACGTCGAACGGATATTTAATCTATTGTGTTTTTTTTTCTATATTTGTTTCCGTTTCGCACTTCCGTCAAACTGTTCAATTACAACGTTTATTTCGTGTTCTAATTGCGTTTCGTCACGATTTCCTGCTAACACTGTTCTATTTTTTATTTTGATTATTTTATAGTGTGTTTAACAACTATAATGCTTTGTAGCGAGTTGTGAAGAAATATCCATGTATAGAAAATTATTCATAAACATATATATATATATATATATATATATATATATATATATATATATGTTTAGAAAAGTGTAATATGAAATTATATAAAGATAATAAAAATTAATCGTGTTAAAAATCTAAACTTGACTTAAAAATTATCTACATGTGTCTCTATATTATTATTCAAGATCATAAGTTATTGCAACTGACAAATGCAGGCCTGAGATTGAATTTATAGATTATGATTATTCAAAAAATGGAAGTCAAGTACATTCACTGCCAGTCTTGATTATTTACCATCTAATGACTGAGAATATTGAATGATGGAGTATCAGTATCGCTTAAGTAATCAGTAGAATAGTTAAAAAAATATGTATTTATTTTTTTAAATTGTATCTATTTGAAATATGTTTTTAAAATAATTTTATTATTTTTTTTTGATTTCCATCTAGTGCGCCGTTTTAAGGTAAAGAAATAGAAATATTTTATTTTTCAAGTTAAATATTTAATGATAGTCTTGTTTTATTAATATGGCAAGCATAGAAAATTATATTTTTAGATAAATATCTTAGAAATGTTCTATGTGACAAAAGTGTGCAGTTGTTGTTAAGAAGTTAAGTTAATTTTACATTTTATATATATTTATATATATATATATATATATATATATATATATATACATATATATATATATATATATATGTATACAATGCTAGAAATCTTATTAAAAAAGTATTTAAAACTAGACTGTTCTGAAGAAATAAATGACGCGAAACTCATTTCACCAAACGCGCACAACATTAAAAAGGTAGCGTTCGAGACCGCAATGCAGATTGTAGACTCTTCATCCGAATGCATTTAGATTTTCTTAACATAATTTTAATATATATTTTTTTCTGTGTAACTTTTAAACTCTTTTCATACACACACACACACACATTCGCTCATGTACAAGTAATATCGCTGAATTTGTTGCGAAAGCTTAGGAACAACAACGTACATATAAGTTTATGCTTGCACTATTTCCGCGAGAGTAAATAGAGTTTCATATAAGACGGGAATAAAATGTGCAATGTAAGTGAAGTGAACACTGAAATTGTTTTTATGTCAGATACCATTGTTATAAAACACTGTACAGATGCTGTTTCGGTTTTTATGAAAGCCGTATACTTTTGCCGCGAGTAACACGGTTTACAAGCCTGACGAGGACGGTGCGTGCTTTATACATGTTGTGTGTGTGTGTGTGTTTATTGATTTGGCTGACAT
The DNA here is from genome assembly GCA_034766995.1 of Acanthacorydalis orientalis. Lineage (NCBI taxonomy): Eukaryota > Metazoa > Arthropoda > Insecta > Megaloptera > Corydalidae > Acanthacorydalis > Acanthacorydalis orientalis. Next base: position 19,208,842 of record CM068323.1, read on the forward strand.
ATAAAAATGAACTCGTTTTCATGGAGTAATTAAATAATTTGACGAAATTGAATGTAGAATTCGCGGAAACATATTTAATTTATACGATACTGTTCCATGAGTGTATAATTATATATTTTTATTCTTTCTCATATATATATATATATATATATATATATATATATATATATATATATATATATATGGGAATTTAGTACTATTAATTAAAATAAACATTTGAGTCTATAATCAAAAAGTATGTATTAAGTATTCTATTAGAAAAGTTATGAAATAGGAATTAATTAAAATCTGTAATATTTTAAAAGAATTACCCATTTTTTCAATTAAATTTTAGTTGAAACAGCATTTCTTAAAAAAATAATTTGGTCACAAAATATTTGATTAAATATTTTGAACATATGTCATCATCACCCTTTGTCAATCCACTCCTGGATAAAAGGCCTTTGAATATATATATATATATATATATATATATATATATATATAGTACTCAAATAATCACAACCAGTAAAAACTAATTTCTCATTTTCTCTAATGTTAAATGTTTATTTTCATTCATAGTCTCGTATTAATTTTTTTATAAAAAAAACTAGACAAGAAATAGTTAACGAAGAAAAATATGTCACTGAACTCGCACTGCTGTGAATATATTTCAAACCAGTCAGACCGTTTCAAAAAATATTTACAATGTATTTTTGTACGAGAGCTTTCACGAACTGACATTAAATAATGCAGTGACCATGTGGCAAGAGGTCTGTGTTATGATTATTAGGTTGTTGTTATGACATTAACGGTGGAATTTTTGTTCAGGTGTAATATAACAGAAGGTGGATCTGTGCGCGTTAGTTACCGCGCGAATTTAATGACTGGAATGGAAGGGTCTCGACCAAAAAAATATGTGTGGGTGCAGGAACCGTTCTAAATGGATTAATTCTGTAGAATTTTAAATAGAATTTAATATGAAAATTTAATGCCAAAATACTAATACGTATATTATATATATATATATATATATATATATATATATATATATATATATATATATATATATATTAATGAGAACATGTGTGTATATTCAAATGATATACGATTAAATAAATATTTAAAGAATGACTGTCGAAAAATTATACATTCGAATTTACATCAAAAATTGATGACCTGTCGTGCAACATTTTAACTTTTAAGCTTAATGAAACACAAGTGGTTCGCGTGATATGCTTTGATCATGTATACTTTAATTAATAGAATATATATATATATATATATATATATATATATATATATATATATATATATAAATTTATATATATGCAGAAATACTAAATGTCAAAACCTATTAAAAGAAATGATTTATAAGCTACAAATTTATACTTTTAATAAATTTAGTTTTGTCATTTTTTATATTTCTTCGAAATGGATAAAAGTAATTAGTCAATTGATGCATATATTTGTGCAAACATACAATATATAAGAAAATGTAAACATGACTTTATATTTGTGTATGAGTGATCCAGACTGATGTATTATTTCCAGTACTTGATATTTTTTTAATGCCTCTAGTTTTTCTATTTTTAGTGTTAATTTAAAATTTGTTATCGTCGAAAAATATAATTATCCATAGAAAAACTTGATATGTCAATAATTAAAACAAATATTGATATATAGTTCAGATGAGTGGAAATATAATAAATTTTAATACATAATAATGACAAGTTCGAGTCTACGATTTAATGATAACTCAAATGATATAATTTTCATTTAGATACTGCTTAATCCAATATAATTTTTAATTTGCAAGATATTGTATAAAAACATATTATGGTTGTATTATAATCGTCATATTTCTTTTATGAAACATAATATATCAGGATGGGTGATGATATTGAAACTATTTTCAATAAACTATCGATTTCTCTTTTATTTTCAGCTCTGCCTGAGGAAGGACCTCGGATATCAGGTGGACGTCCAAGATATCAAATAGGTGATACTGTTAGAGTTAACTGCACGTCGGGAAGATCTAAACCAGTCGCGAATCTCAGTTGGTTCATTAATGGAGAACCGGTAAATGTTTTAAATTTATTTGTGTTTCATAAAAAAAAACTATTTATTAATCATACTATGAGGGTAAAACTGAACGTATATTTTGATAGCATATTGTTATTAAAAGACAGTATTTTAGTAAAAAAATTAATTATTTTATGTGTTTACTTTTACACTAATTTGAATTGAATGAAATTATTTATTGTATTAGTTTCTGTTGTCAGTTGTTATATATATATATATATATATATATATATATATATATATATATATATACATATATATAAAAATATATATATATATATATATATATATATATATATATAAATATATATATATATATATATATATTTATTGTGTATGTACCATTTATTATCAATGATAAATGGTTGCATTAGAGAAGTATTCAGCGAATAAATATTAATACAGTTTCACGCAAGGGTTAATGAAAATCTAATACAGTCTTCGCGCACCGATTTTCGTTGAACTCGAGTTTATTTATACCGTACGTGTGCACGATTTAAAGCGGCAAGTAATTACGTAATAAATAATTACACACGCTCATAACTAGACAAGTAAGACGATGATGAATATTTCATCGTGGTATTTATAAAGAGTGAACTCATACATAACGGCATTATCAACATTACACGCAACATAAACTCAACAGTGACATGAACATGAAACGAGTGTAAGTTGAAATGTTTTAATTATACTAAACACTCCGCACCATATGATACTTCCTGACTGCGAATCGTGCGTCCTCGATTCTTAACACATCTTAAGCGACTGACACGGAGAGAACGAACAAGAGAACTTCTTAAATACCAACGGTAAATACTGGGCAACTCTGGACTCACCGTTGCCTACTTCACTCGTTATTGCGCACGGCTTCACATTACAAGATTAGAAAATAGAGATTCTTGTCAGACATAATCGTCTTAAAAACAAGAGCAAGAAACAGCAAAGCGGGCGGTATTTTGTTAAACACACACACACACATACGTATACACACGTGCACATGCATACAACGAAAGAGACCTGAAGTGAACAACACGGGTGTTTTCTCACTTTGCATTCACGGAACGAGCCGTTTCGTTTTAAGTTCTTTTTTTCTTTTTCTGCGAGTAAATTGTGAAATGTAAAGAGCGACGAATACAGTCTAGTTGTCGGGATTATCGTCAATGAATATAAAGTTGTAGTTTAAAACTAAATTTCAGTATACACAATATGTGTGTGTATATCAGTTAAACAAGTGAGTGACACAATACACTCGGCGTAATTTTTTAATGTGGAACTCGCAAACAGTTCAAGTTCTGACAAATAACGTCTGTTAAATACGTTTAAACACGCTAACATGTAAATATTATTTATTACGTTTGTGTAAATGTTAAGAGTACGAACATTTTACGAAAGATAACAGCATTTAAATATGTTCCGTACACTCTGTTATATTGTTAAATATATGTGTCGCTAGTATATATATCTTCTGTTCGAAATTTGTCCCATCTATAATTCCATAGAAATATTTGAACCCCATTAACTATAAAGTCAAATCTGAAGACGATTAAATCGTTACTGTTTCATTAACTTAGTATATTTTTTTAGCTAACTATCTTTAAAATGTTAATTTATCCGAAACAGTTTTTTTGTTGTAACTATTCCTTCTATATATCAAGTAACAATAATATATTTTTTCAATGAAAGACAAAAGTTTCAATAAAGATCAATTTATTTACTGCTAGGGATGTCTAGTACAAAAATAAAAGTCAAATATTTGTTTAACTATGCACTTGAAAGAGATTCAAAAACGTATAAGCATTTGGTTTTACTTTACATACAAGCCACAAGTACAGACAAAAGATCATTATGTGAAGTTGCTGACTGTTCTCTTTTTTGCGAGAAGAGTTATAAATGAAATATTTTCTTTTTGCTAAAAAATCTAAATAAAGATCGATTTAAAATGGAAAGCAATTGGAATAGATACATATTTAAAGTTTTAAAAGAATAATTTTTCAAACAGATGAAATTATATTGAATTTTCGAACATAAGTTAAATAAATTTAACTTCTCATAATATATCACTAAATTTCATATATTTATATTTTATTAATTTCGGAAACATAGCAGTGTTGAAAAAAACGTCTTTATAACATTAACTTAAATATTTATACGTATCGTTAGAATTTCCAAGAAAAACTCAACAACCATTAGACCGGACTGAAACATTATTGGTTCGATACAGAGACTATATATCTCTTTTGAGAATAATTCCGCGCATATAAGCATAATTCTATATGCTCGTACGTGTACGGCGAAAAACTGAAAATAAATTTTCTTTTCGACATATTACTTAGCCAGAACGAAAAAAAAATACAACACACAGGAAATCCGTGATTAATTATTCATCCGTCGAATTTTAAATACGTTCTAGCGCCCGACTACGAAATTCAGAAATCTTATTCCTGCACCACAGTGTGTATACATACATAACACCCGAATGTTTCATCGAGGTCAGATTTAAAGTTTGCCTCTGTTTCTTCTGCTCGCGCTATGATGCGGCAACGTTCTTGGAATCCTGCTGATACTACTACGACGGCTGGCTCCTCCTTCTGCGCGTTTACTTATTCATCCTGTCTTTCTATGTATACGTATATATATATATATATATATATATATATATATATATATATTTGTATGTGTGTGTTGTGTCAAAATCGTGAAACGGATTTACGTACTGATTTGTTTTATTGCTCGGCTATGTACAAACGTATATAGAACACGACTCCTACAGTAATATTTCGTTACGGAAATGAGGCTTAAAAGATCACTACGTCCACCTACATAATTATTTTATGTGCAGGTAAATTTGTACAAATCAATATTGTGAAACAATGAGAATCAAACTCTATTTAAATGAGATTTAGTAGAACGGGAAATTTGTGTTTTATGTAAATCGTGTTTAAAATAAACGACTTTCTAAATTGGAAACGTTATAAATACAAACCTAACATTTAAATGTATGGGAACAATTCCTTAATTTGTTATTTTATTCCTAAAATATTGTAGAATATTGAAAGAATATCGGAATAAGTTGATTTCTATAAGTTGATAAATTTATTATTTTAACTTAAAATGACTGTCTTACAAATTTTCATTGACTGGAATTAGTTTACTGATCCATAACATAATACTGAAAACATACATTCATACAATACATTTATACATACATACTTATATATATATATATACATATATGGCTAACAAGTTCAGTTTAAATTGAAAGCAGAACAATAGTATTTTCTTTTCATAACAAAAATTTCAATATATTGTTGAAGGTTTTTATTGAAGAAGGCAATAGGAATTGAAGAAGGAATGGTATTGAGATTTGAATAAATTCTTTTTCTACTTCTGAGCTATATGTATGTCGTCCGTGATTAATATTAATGCATTTATATAATTTTTAAACGGTTTGGATTTTAATCTGTATATTATTTACAATTTAATACAAGAAAAGTTCAAAGAAGCTCTATAATGGAATTCGTGTAGTAAAAGAGTGAAATATGAATAGATAATTAAGAAAAAGCGAACTATAGTCACAGAGGAAATCATTATTTTGGCTTTTTTTATTATATTTCTTTACGTTCGTGGTTCAATTTATTATATATATATATATATATATATATATATATATATATATATATATTGATAGAAAATCCAGAAAATATTAATCACAAAAATGATACTCATAATACAGTAACAATTAACAAAACTGAAAAAAAATATTCTTCTAATTTTTCATTACACCAAATTGTTATTAATTAATATTTTACTTAGAATGAACTCGACGCAAAGTATTTCAATCTCAAAAAACTTGTGTTTATATAAACTTTCTTAATAAATTTCATTCAAAGAAGAATCACGTTAAATGTATTTCATTATCGAAAAAGAATTTTCCGACGACGTATTTTTTAAACAAAGTTCGAAATAAACAAACGGACGGAAAAGGCTGAGAACTTTTGCTCTGAAATCTGATAAAATCTAATTTCTCTAGAACTGTTCATTGATTTTATAGAAAACCGAACATGAGAAAATATCGTATAACACAATAAACCGAACTATCAGATAACTTTTTATTTGTTTTTAAAGAAAATGTTTTCAACTTTAACGGAGAGAAACATATTAAAATGAAATTACATTACGGGTCGAATGAAAGAAAGGGGTCTATAGATTATTTTATGACACACACACAGATATATATATATATATATATATATATATATATATATATATAATGTATTTTATAGATATATAGTAAGAAAGATTGGAATAAATTTTACAAAATTTTCATTCGAAAATTCGTATTATCAATTGTAAATGCTATAGGCGGATAGGAATTTTCTGCGCGGACCGGAAGTGATCGTCACAGGGCGCGAGGGTCTCGAGACTGCGATTCTCGGACTAGAGTTCAACGTGCGACCTAGACATTTCCGTCGCGGCGACATGAAATTGAAGTGTTTGGCGACGATTGCGAGTGTATATTGGCGTTCAAACGAGGAAAGCGTTCAGGGCGAGCGTCCGCAGAGGCCGCCGGCGCGTGAGAGCGTACAAGCACCGCCGCAATCTGCTGCTGCAGCCCCTCCGCCGCCGCCCGTCGGCTCGAGAGCCGATCGCGTTCAAGGTGAGTTGTATTAGTTTAACAATGCTAATTTCGTTTTTTTTCAATTGTAATCTATGTTAATAAAATAGATTTCGGGCGACAAACCGATGAAATAGAGTGAAAAAATATAGTATTGTTATAATGGCGTAAATATTCTTTCAATGGCCTGATTGAAAATTATCTTGTTTTTTTTTCTGGTGTGTATTTATTCACCACTAGATACAATTATAAATATTTCTTTGAAGTACTTGAAAGAACTACTCTTTCATAACGCACATGTTAAAGACATGTATTAGATTACATAAACGATTTGGATTCAAATAGTAATTTACTTTTTGGATGCTGTATCAAGATGCAATGGACTGTATGAGTGTACTACGATAAAGAAATTCTAGTGAGGTTTAGAAAAAAATCTATACTAAAAAGTCTATTCAAACATTTAATTATATTTCAAAGCATGTATTTTGCAAGCATTAGTCATAAGCAATTATATTTCACTTGAATTAAAATATAATTGCTTTGTTAATAAATCCGAAATGAAATCAGTTATAATAAATTTAAAATTAGAATAGGACAAGAGAAAAAACAAACTCATTTTAAAAAATTATAAAAAATTAAATGTATGCTGAAGAATCGTGAATGATAAAGTAAACCGAGATGGAACATTATAACATTTAAAATATTTATTATCTAGTTTAGAATAAAATTCAAAATTAAATTATCTAAGAATAGTAATACGTTGTTTATTCTAAAAAATAAATCTATTTGTTAATGTACTTTATGGAAAAAATATTAATAATGCATGTTTTGATTTTGAAAATAATATAAAGTTTTTATAAAAGTAATTTTAATAACACTTACGTAATTTGAAAAATGATAAAAGATGAAAGCATCTACACACCTGAAACAGAAAGAAAATTTTTGATTAAAAAAATCTTAAATATTTATTAATATATTTGTTAATAACATTTTTAAATAGCGTATAGATTGATATAAATAGAGATTAGCAGAAAATGTAGAAAAAACAGTTGAATAAAATTAATTGTAGGTTAACGTATTTGTATTATTTTGTCAGAGGTGTTAGTGAATGTACACTTGGAAGAGTTTCTAAATAAGACTTGTATTAAATAGTTCTCGCAATTAAATTATAGTAAGTAACATGTGAACATTCATACATCTGCGTTCAAGTGTGTGCCAATCTGTAACAAATCGTGTTAAATTACACAACGTGCACAGTATGTACTAAAACCTTAACTATTAAACGTGACTGGTGTTGTCGAAGGGTATCAGTTCAAATATGATACAGCGGTTTATGCATGACGATGTGAGAAACCGCTGACATGGCCACGGTCGGCGTTTTATGGGCCATCAGATGCACCCCATCGCGTCGCCAAGTGCACTTAAACATTGCCTCAACAATTCAGCACTTACGAAAGCTTTGAACAGATTGGCTCGTATTTAGTGCGCAGAGGGTATTGACAGTTACTTGAACTGATACATGCTCATGTGAAACTGTGGCCGTGTCGCAGAATAATTTATTGTGAAGAAATTGTCTCTTGCACAAAGTCAGTTCCAAGTTTTGGCTAATAGAGATAATAGATTGGAGTGCAGTAGTTTCATAGCTTTGATATCAGCTCATATTACATAGGACATTAGCAGATGAAATATTTTAAACAGAAATAAAATAAATATTCGCAGATAATAGAAATTGTATCATAAATATACGAAGTAAATTTAGAACTACAAACGGAGAGCTTTATCAAATGTTCGACTCTACTGTGATCATTTATTCAAAGCTCTATAAAATTATTATTTATTCAGGTTAAAGTAAAAAGAGTGAATTTTTAAATTACAACTTAAAATAAGAGCCTTTCATTTATATACGTTTTCAAGAAATAAAATTAATAACAGTCATGCCAGAAAATGCTACTACTTGCTTGTTTTAAATCTTAACATTTATAAATAATGCTCTGTTTATACATACATATATATATATATATATATATATATATATATAAATAAAATTCAGGCATTAAAATATTAAAAGAAACATTTTATATTAAATTATATCTCAGCGAATCATCAAAACTGATTTTAATTTTCATTTCCATGTTGCAGCCGGCGGTGGGAGTTGTGTGGCGGTTTCCTCATCATTGCTCGTGGTTACAGGTACACTGTTAGTACTAATGACAACTTCAAGAACAGGCTACGTAGTTCATAGCAACAAATGTACAGTGACGTCTAAACGGTAACACTTAAAACAAATTGTGATCAGTGACTGAAGACACAAATGTATTCTACCAAAGATATTATATAGTAGTGTCGAGTGAGTGTTCGTTCGTTCGAATTACATGCGATTTGCATTAAAATGTGTGCGGTTTTTCACTTACGGTTTTGTCTAATATAAGTTTACTCTCTCTGTCCTCTTCTTATACAAGTAACGGTCACATCTGGCCGACATATATTTGTCTGTGGACTGTTTCATAAAATCTCTGTACGACTTTATTAAGAAATAAACGTATATTCGATGTGAAATATGATTTATCTTCTGTAATTTGTAATGTTATCAGAGTATTCTTTCAAGTTCTTTTATATTCGTACAACGCATACTGTAAATATATATTGTTTTTTATTTAAATATTCTCTTTCAATAACCATATCAACTTAAGTAAACAAATGCGAGTTATTATACATTTTATAAAATTTTCAATCTCAAATACAGTTTTCTTCGGTAGTACAAAATGACTCCTTATAGTTATAGAAGATTGAGTTGATATAACATAAAACGTTTCTTAAATACATTGCTTCCACATAGGTTTTAAACTATTCATGTTATTTAATTACAGTGTATTTCAAACATTTATCTAAAAATGCAGCTAAAAGAAAATAAAATGAGCATTAAAAATGAATATTTTCTTACTTTTCAACGTGTTCGTATTATTTTAAGTTTAAAAAATTAATATGATAGATTCAATTTGTATATGAAAGTATATGAAATTTTGATAAGAAGTAGTAGTTCAGTTAGTTTTAAATTTTACATAAGTTTTTTCATTGTTTTAATAAATAATAATAATCATGCATTTGTGTATATGTTGAAATAATTAAAATATTTTAAATTTAATCAACTGCACAAAAGAGTATTAAAAGAGGCACACATTTTTTTTTAAAAAAGAATATTCTGACAATATTACTATTATTGAGGAAAAATGTTCATATGTAATTCAATAAGTAAATACAAATGAATCTAATTTTAAAAAAACTACATGAACGACAGCATCAGAATGTTTCACTTAAAAAAAACTATATGTACATTGGTTTAAAAAACTTTTCAGTGTTAATTAAAACGAGTGAATGTTTTCAATGTACCTAAAACTATATTCCAGATAATTAAACATTAAATATAATTCCCGCCGGAGTGAACGTCACTGAAATAAAAAAAAACAACATATATAAAAAAACTCGTAACAATAAATAGATTTTTGTACGACTGTTATTATAACGTATTAATTAATGGAGTTTGTATTATTGTATTTTATGGCACTATGTAAACAGATACATGTGAAACTTCTTGATATTTTATAAGTTTAGATATAGGGAAAACTGTCGTACTGAAAATGAAATTCGTATTTAAAACAAAACCTGTTTTACATCCATGAATTAAGCTCGTAACATTTATTTTTCTGCGCTGTGTTTTGAAACTTTTTGCATAAAACATCAGTCGTTCGTTACGTTTTAAATTAATTAAATGTAGTGTGAAGTTGTGTTTCTATTATATAATTATATCGTATAAATCATACACCCTTAATGTGACATTATCATTTTATTTTATCGACGGAATTAATCTTGCAGAGTAATAAGCACTTTTGGGTTGTTAATTAAGAACAAAAATATCGGTTTAAAAGAATTTAACAGCGATACGTGGACATTTATCGCGAGTAGATATTTTTTTAATTTCAACTGTATAATGAAGGAGTATTTTTAATTAAATTATATAGTACATATGTTATACATATATATATATATATATATATATATATATATATATGTAAAATAATTTTCAATTTTTTAGTTAAAACAGTAATTTTAAATGAAATTCAAGCTGCTAGTTATGATATAAAATTTATAATCTTTATGTACTTTAATATACTATTGATTAAACGTATTACGTTTAAAAATATACTTTATTTTATTTATGATGGTAGTAGATTCAGTTCATTTAGATAAGGGTTTAAAAGTGTATTTACGTTTATTTTTATCTCGTATTATATACATTTCTTAAAGATCTCAGTGAATTACTCAAAGGCAGAAAGTTTTTCACGGTAGAACAAAAACGCAGGTGTAGATCGAAACGTTACATATATATATATATATATATATATATATATATATGTCTTTTTCATTTCGATTATATATAAATATATGTCGTTATTAATAAATTCAATTTTCTTAAAACCGTGTAGAAACGAAATAAAACTGAAACTGTATGTTTCTTCTCAATAATATCTTCCCACGTAGTGTGTAATAACATAACCTTTTTATTATTCACGTAAACGTTTACCACTCTTAATCCAATTGAACAAAGTGAATATTTTTCATCCATTTCATTATCTGTTTTTGTTTTATTTAAATTACTATTTAAGCTTCAATCCGTATCGACTTTCCGTCTATTGATTTCCAGTATATAAAGAATGCACGTTCGAAACAACGCTTCTATTTTAATTTTTTCCTCAACTCGACAAAATTTTATTTATATTCACAATTATTATATTTTTCAGCCGTGAAAGAAAACAGTGAATGTTTGAAATTCGTGAAACGTTTAGAATATATTTTTTGTATAAAAAAATAACTTCAATATTTGTTTGTATGAAAAATATACAGTCGTACGTATTTTTGAATAAATTAGTTTATTATATTGTACGGAAATTTTTATCGGTTTTACCTTTTAACGTACTTGTATTCTTTGTCTTTCATTTTTCATCAGATACTGTTGAATTTGGATTTTTTACGTATTATTTTATGGACACCAAAAGTGAGTCTTAAATTTTAATAAACTACCAAAGACAATACTTCACTGAAAAATATCGTTTTTATTATTTTATGAAATTCGTGTAAACTTTTATACAGTATTAAAAAATAATTGTTTGTATTGAAAAGATATAATAAGTATTATAATACTGATTTTAAAATGAACTGTTTGGCATTTAATCAATATTTCATATAATATTAGTTTACAAATTTCATAAGTTAAATTGAGTACTAATAATATACATATAAGAAATAACATATAAGAAAATAATAGTTTGTAATAATGGAGAATGTATACATTTAAAATGAATGCTCTCTAGTTTGATTTTATATATTATTATCTTATTATCAGTAATATGTATGCATTATGTTTCATTCTACATTTTGTACACGCATTTTAGCCGAATTGTGTTTTGTACACAATGGAATTTCCAGGGCGATTATTTTTCGATAATAATTCATTGGTGAAAAACAGGACACAATCGTGTTTATTGATAACTTTTAAGATTTCTATATCCAGTATATAAAAAAATCAAATATATTACTTCCTCAATTAAAATTAAATGTATAAAAAACGGACTGCTAGATATGAAAAATCATTAATACGTATAAAAAAGTGATATTTGAAATTATTATTATTATTATTATTACTGTAATTATTATAATGTTTATTAAAATGGCTAACATTTCAATTTTAATAGCTTTAGTTATTAGAAAATTGTCAATGTTGAATTGAACAATTTGTAGTTCAAATTTAAAATTGTCCATTAGTGAAATTAAATATTAATACAGATAGTTAAAAATTAATAATAATAAGTTCTAGTTAATTTTTTATTGAAAGACGAAAAGTATTTTTTTAAAAAAGGTTTAAATTGAAAACAGCCGTTTTAGTAATCAAAAAAAAAATTAACAGATAAGACAGTAAAATGTAGTTAAAGTATATGATATTGAAAAATATATTGTTTGACGTATATTTACAAAAAGAATTATATCTATATATCTAGTCGAAGTATTCGGTTGAATTTGATAAGATGTTAAAACAAAAATATATATAAATATATTTTCAAGTGTAAGATTATTTGGAAGTAAGAAATGTAAATAAAAAAGATCTTGATTTTTTTGCAAAATGTGTTTATTTTATTCGAGTTCTGACTGTGTCGCCTAATGTAGCAACCACGTCAAATAAATATTTGAAGGAGGGAAAGAACACATGTTTTCTAAACATTTCAGATGCGTATAAGGTACGTAAATAAAGAAAATAGATTATTTTCATATTACATTTTGACACTATTCAATTCTCACGTATTTATTTTGACATTTTATGAAATTATAGCGTTTATAATTCAATTAACTTTATGTTTTGGGAATGTTTTGTAAAGTGATTAAACGTTTTTTACAACTTGTTTCATAGTGAAAATATTAATTCATTCATTTTTGATTTAAAATTAGATAAAAAACGGTACTTGTTTAGTATTCAATTCTAGTTTAAAAAATTAATTTATTATTCCAAAGATAATATTTTTTTTAAACAATTTTTGTGCCGAATAAGCCGCTTTGTTTAAAATTAATTAATTTTTATGTATTTATAATTAGCAAGTTTAATTTACATCACTCTTTATCAACTGTGCAAAAAATACATTAAATCGTACGTAGATATATGGTCAACTATAAAATAAAACAATATTCAAATCTCTCATAAATCTATTCGTATATAATACGTACTATCAAATTTAATCCTGTATAATTTAAAACTAAATAATTCAGATATACAAGCAAATTTTTATTTTTGTATATTTATAAATTAAAATGTTTTTTATTTATATTTTTTTAACAATTTGTTGTTAAATCGTAGAATTTAGAAGTAAAATAAATTTCAATGAAAATTAAAGATAATCTTTCATTTATGTTAAATGTTTTTATGCATTCAATTTAAATTTTTTATCAAGTTAAAGAGCTCTAGCTATAATTCCAACACAAAGCAGTGACCCAGCAAAAAACATACAGAGAATTTTCTTAACTGCTAGTCCACTACCCTTTTTCCACTAGCACAGAACTATGATACTACTTACTCATTACAGAGAAATACTAGCGCTGCGCATAAGGGATGCGTATTAATGTACATGGGGTGAGACGAAGAAACCCGTTGTACTACATTTGAAAATAAACCGCATTGTATTATACACACACACACACATATATATATATATATATATATATATATATATATATAAATGTGTGTGAGTTTCTGTTAATAAATACGACCTTACGATATAATGAAGTTCTTTTGTAAGAATAATGTGTTTTGTGCTATAGACGTTCATCATATTTAATGGTTATGCGAGAGGATTTATTTTTGAAAAAAAAACTTTTCTTCTAGTAGATTTATTTTCCAATTTATTCTATCCGTAATGATAATAAATCCAGTTTATTTTTCTAAATGAATATAAAATAAATTCTGTACATTGAATTATTTTAAAATAAATAACTATAATTGGCAAAGTGATCTGTTAATATGTGTAGGATTGTTTAGCTGTGTATATTTCCTAGTAACGATTTCGTTTTCTTTTTTTTTATGTATTGTGGAAAATGATTGATTTTTTAACAGGTATTTCTTATTTTACCACGGTTATAATTTATGGCCTTCCATTGAAATTATAAAAATAGTTCTGGCTAGTATTCTAATTAAAGTAATGGAATTTATTTCGTTTTTTTAATTGTTGGAATTTATAAATTTTATTTTTTTAACTCGTAAATGATCAAGATTTTTTCATAGATAAATTATGTATATCATTCGTTTATATTTAAATAAATTAGTAATGAAAGTCGTTTATACAGAAATTTATCTCTTTAGATAAGATAATCAAATATAGGTATAAATATTCACTTTTCTCAAAACAAAACGATCTAACCTTATAATATATTATACATCAATCGTTTTCATAGATCAAACGGATAACCATTTTCTGAAGTACACACCGTCGCCCTACAAGTACAAACCAGAGCTATTAAAATATTCAGTATCGGCCGATTTCTATAAACTAACATCTATTTGATGCCAACGTGGCCGTCTGTTTACATTGATTCATCAATAAAAGAGATAGTTGAAAATGACGTACGTATTTAGTCGGAAATAATAGCTTGAATAATTCAATATCTCTTTCAGCATAATCGACAAAAAATTGCCTTCTAATAATTACGTTTGTCATACGTCGATTCTGATCAATAGTGTTGAACGAGAATACATTTATTTTTGATTCAATCAATGTGAGAGTCTTAAAAAATGTAAGTGGATTGTTATTATATGGATTTGATGTAAAGTTTCGTCATATATTATTTACTATTATGTTGGTTTGGTCTCAAAATATATTTTTTAGAGAAAAAATACATACATACATACATATATATATATATATATATATATATATATATATATACAAATATTATATATATATACATATATAAGAAAAATATACACAAACGAAAAAGAAAACCAAAATAAAACCCTGAGACGTGTCCCATCTTCATTGCTTGTTATGAATGCAACAGTGAAGCCGACAAAAATACTTTTATGTGTTACCCAGATCAGTTAAAGTTTATTTAGTCGAACGAATAGGATAGGTATATAGGATCTGTACAGTCGACGAAGAGAGAGACGTACGCCTGTTGACAAGTCAAATGAGAGGAATACATGTTATAAGAGCTTTACCGATTTCCATTGATCCTTTTGCATATCTGATGAGGATACCCGTCTTCGTTTCATACATTTGTTTTCAAATGATCGCACTGGATCAATGTTCGTGTTACACACACACACACACAAACAAAGTTGTGTTGGTATGAGGAAATAAGATTCAGAAAGAACGTCTCTGGATATTTGTAAAGTCTTATTGGAGGAAAGAGATAGAAAAAATCGAATCGATTGTGAAATGTACAGGTGAGTTACTTCCTTTTTACTACTATGTCATCTTTTTATGATAATTTATTTTATAGTTATGATAAACTGGTGATCATTTAATTTTTTTTAAGGATATAATAATATTTTTGTTAATATAAAATGAAAAAGGACAAGATTTACTTGTAATTTATGGATTAACCAATAGCTGTCATATATCTAGAGGAATGTTTTTGTATCATATATTGTTAACAAATTAATTACAATTATATATAAAATATTCGAAAATTTAATATATCTTAACCAAGAAATTTAAAAATAATTTATCGTTAAAATATTGAAAAAAATAAAAATGTTTTTTTATGAAAGACCCAAAGGGAAGTTACAAAAAATCAAAAGTTTAGTAAAATAGTATAATTTTATCCAAACAAAGTTTACAAATAGAATAGAAAGATTACTGAAATGATTAAAACTAGACAAATAAGTTGAAACACTGGGAATTAAGTGATATATTTAAATAATCCAAAAGATTAAAATGTAAGATGGTTTAATATGATAAGTCTCTAGGATCAGTTTCATACAACAGTAAGTTGTAGAAATAATTTGAATCTGTACTAAAATAATAAAAGATGTGCTGCTTTGTGAAATAATAAATAATGTTTGTCTTCTTAACATATTATTCTTAAAAGTAATAATGTTTAAAATTCAGTATGTTTTTAATACAGAATAGTTAATAATTTGTGTGTGTAATTCGATTACAGAATAAAAAATAAACAATTTCAAATAAACAAAACTAGAAAGATAATATATTAATTTAAACTTTTTTGAAAATGTTATTGATTTTATAACGATTTCTCTTTTTAAACATAATTATGTCTATGTACAAACAGGCGTATACGTATATATATATATATATATATATATATATATATATATATATATATATATATATATATATATGTGTGTGTGTGTGTGTGTGTATGTATGTGTGTAAATGTGTGTTTCAGCATGGATATTGTTCATATATTTTGCTATTATGCGAAACTCTATTCAAATAAGAACTTCTAACAATCTGTATTAATATTACTATAATATATTGTAAAACAAACATGAACGTTAGGAAACAAGACGACATATTTAAACTCTTTCCCCTCAGGAATAAGTTGCCTTGTCTTTCTCAAGCTCGCATATATAAGTTTACATTTATGATATTGTTGACAATTGTAATTGTTAATACGTGTAGTTGATAGAAATGGTACAAATCGGAAGCTGATAGATACATTAATATTAATTTGAATATTTTATAATTTTCTACATTAATATATGATACAATATATATATATATATATATATATATATATATATATATATATATATATATTGTAAAAAAAATAGTTGTTCGCCAAACATGGCAAAATATAGTCTCTACAATGTTTCTAATGTGATAAAAAAGACCGTACAAGATTTCCTTTCGCGTACAAAGTACTAAGATGGATTGCATCATTCAAAGCACGATTGGCGTCCACACTATTCACTTTTCATTCGAAAGAACCGCCAATCTATCTTACAGCCGTTCACTGGATATGCCAAGTCTCTTTTATATTCATTCATTCTTTCTCGCCATCGCCCATTATTAACATAGGTTGATAACTTCGTAAACCTTATCTTTTATTTATTCACAGCACCGTTCTACGTACGACTCCTTACTGACTTACCTGTATAATATTATTTTCTTTAACGTTTCAATTAATAAGGCAACACCGTCTGTATTTTAAACAAGTAGTACACTTTTCTCAAAGATTTTTTTTAAATAATCATGTGAAACAATTTTATTTATGGAACGTTCATTTATCATTATATATATATATATATATATATATATATATATATATATATATATATATTGTATTTATTTATATATAAGTATATAATATTTTGAATAAGAAATAAGTTTCAAAAAATAATAAATTTATAATCAGTAATAATCAATCATAATAACTTGTACAATTTCATTAACATTCCTATTTTTCACTACATTTAGATACCATTTTGATTTTTTTAAATTAAAAAAAGTAAATATTTTCAAACTGAAAACAAAATAATTATATTTGTGAGTTTCATGAAAATATTCGAGCTTGGAAAATGTGAAACATTCAATTTATATTTATTTAAGCTGTTCTAAAAATGTCCATTAACTCATTCGAGTTAAAAATAAATGATGAAATTCATGTATAATTCTATATATAGCCTAAGTACTTTGAATATTTTTTTTTCCATTTAGTGTTTGTAGAAATGATGTTGAAAATAGTATCATTCGGGTAAATGTTGGAGAAAGTCGTTCGTTTAAATGATAGGAAAATGGAAGAACTGGAGATTTAAATTAGTGCAATAATATATATATATATATATATATATATATATATATATATACATATAGATATAGATATATATATATATATATATATATATATATATATATATATATATATTAGTACTTGTACATATTGTGAGTGGTTCGCGTTGAATATTTCACAGAAATTAATCATATATTTGTTTTGCGCGATGACCAAAAACCAAACAGTCCGTTGTAGTTCGTAACGCGGCATGTTTACATACACCAAAACCCGAAATTTACGATTTTGAAACCTCGTAAAATTCTGGATAAGGAAATATGAATATTTCAAAAAGCGGATCTCGTAACTTATTCAAAGTTCCTCGGAGCTGTGTAGCTGTGCGCGGTTCAGGAAGCCAAACGTAGAATACACACACACACACACACACATATGTGTCGGCATTTTGTAAATACGGCATAGAGACGTTATAAAATCAAATCACGTATCAACAACAATATTGACATTACAAGGTTGCCAAGCAATCCCGTTCTACACCGAACCCCTGACCTGTGCCAAGTCCGCATATGTAACAGAGATTTTCTGTCCTATATATTGAAAACAGATATGGGTTGGTACATTTGTACGTACCACGTTATATTGAAAAATCGATATGGGATTTTTTCTTTTTTTTCTATTCTCGGTTTATGTGATTTTTTTTCAAATCCGACACGTTTAGAATATATTTTTATTATTTGTTACGGATGTAACAATGAAAACATATAAAACGAAATAAAATAACAAGAAATTACCGGCGGAGGAAAGCACTATCAATTGTAGAATTTCAAACAACATTTTGGAATATAAAACATAATCACTATATATATATATATATATATATATATATATATATATATATATATATATATATATATATTGGGTTACAAAATAGCTTCATCATTAAATTTTATAAATTTCTAGTCATGTTGATTTTGTATAAAGTTTATTTTTTATAGAAGACCTTTAATAGTTTGTCTAACACCGGTTTAAAAATATACTTTTATTTGTTTGTATACAATTCCTAACTTTTGGTAACTTGAAAGATTGTAAAATTATTAACAATGAATAATAAGAAAAAGTAATGGAATGCATCTTGAAATTCTTTGAGTTTTCAATTATATTTTATTAAAATTATAGCATATGTGTTCAAGTACTTTTAACTTACAAGAAATTAATTCAAATAGAATATAACACCATACTGAAGATGGATTATAAAAAAACTTGATGATTTTATATAGTGCATAGGTTTTTATACATTAAAAGTAGAGTATCATTAAAGTACTTGATTATAAGCATTTTTGTATAACGAATTATTTTAATAAATACTAAATTGATCATTTATGAAAAAAGTTTTGTACGATAAATATTTTATAGAGATATTTCTTATGTAAAGAGAATAAAATAATCAAGAAAAATAAATGGAATTTTAAAAGTTTTCAATTTAATTATCTAAAGAATTTATTTTTAAACATAAATGCTTTATCCTTAAAAAAGAATGATACCAACACAAAAACCTAACTGCCAGCCTATCGATATGACCACCTGCTTATTTCCCCTATTTGTCTGTTCGCTTTTTTAACTATCTTTGAAAAGCAAAAGCTATTGTTTTGATTATCTGAATACATAAATTAAAAATAGATATCCTCAATGTCTTTTAATCGGTATATACATATGTCTTTAAAGGTTAACGATCGTCGCAAATTAAAAATTGATTCTTTGTTTTTTCTTCTGAACACATCAAAGGTTACATTGAATAAAAAAATCATGTTACGCATGTTTCACAAACGGTTATGCAGTAGATGTGTATAGAAACAGTACACGGTGGTGTAACTGCGCCCTTGACAAATGACACACTTACGTTGCACCCTCGCGCTCGCTTCAACGGCCCAAGCCCAATTTGTCCACGGCCGGACGTTATGAATTCCGTTGCGAACGAGCGACTACCATCATCGGTGAGAGATCCTTGACACACTTTAGTGCATTATTAGAGATACGAGAGAGAGATGTGAGTCGGGACCAGAAATCATAAAAGGATAAGTGGGTGTAGAGGAGATGAGTAACGCAACGCGCTGATGTACATTGATGGTAACGATAAAGTGGTTGTTGTAAATATTACAACGTTCATTTTTTCTAATTTGATTACATAGATAAATCATTAAATTTGCACCATTACTAGATTTATTCTTGTATATTTATAATTAAGTTGAATTTATATAAAACGAATAAAAAATGTTTGAGTTATTTATAAAAACTTAAAAAGTCTGATGATATTCATAAATTAAAACAGACAAGAGAATTGTAGAAATAAAATTAAAGTTAGGTTACGAAAACTTTTGTTACTAAATAATGATTGGTTTCACAATTAGTATTTTTAATTTTATTCAACACTCTATTTTTAAAATAAGTTGTAGCAATATCAGACTGAAGAAGAATGAGATTTATTTACAAATATTTAAGTTTTGAAACAAATGTTATAATTTGAAAACAAATGCAATATTACTGTTAGTATCTTCTTAAATATATACTGTTCTGTAACACAAATATTTAAAAAGTATAAACAATACAAAAAACCTAGTTATGATGGGTGCATATTTAAAAGAAGTTTTATTTTTCGATTTGGAAAAATACCGTTGTATTTACCTAAAATTTCCAACTTGTGAGTCTTCTATTTGTCTGCACTACACTTTATTAACAATTTTACCTGATTGTGAAGTGAAACACAAAAATACAAACTGTTCATTCAATGAAACAAATGCAAATTATTAGTAAATACATTTCAGTATCTCCGTTAACGTTACACTACCGTTACACTTAGGTTTTATCGAAAAGTGTAATGAACATGTTTCATAAGAGAACTGTATGTTATGTAACCGTTTGCGTTATCAATTCATTTCTGTACATAGATGGTAGTTGGTAGGCGGTCTGTTGCTTGATTAGTCTATTTAATAGGTCGAGTGAATCGCTCTGTATGTATCCAATATAAGAGACTATTACACTCAGGAATATGCATATATTATTAGCTTCTCATTATTATAATATCATGTCAAGTATGGATATTATCTTCAAGTCAAACATCGTTTTATGACCATGTAATTCAAGATATATGTTAATATAATGTCTTTTTACATGTATGAAATATTTGAGTCGATTAAATTGTCCGGATAAGTTTATGGAATCAATCATATATATATATATATATATATATATACTTAATAAATTTATTGAAGTATTAACTCTTTTAATCGTAACGTTAATAATTTAATATAACATTTTAATATTGTATTGTTATATTTGTAAATTATATATATATTTTTATTGTTATTTAGAAGTAATTTAATTATAATAAAATAAATGATTGCTATGATAAAATTTAATAAAATTAATAAACTGATTACTACTGATAAAATTGATAAAAATTTTATTAAAAATTCACTATAGAGATGAGAAATAGTTTATAAATGGATTTGTATTTTAAAAAAGATAAATGGAAATTATTTAAATTGTGTATTTATTCAAAGAATTATAATAGATCAAGACAAAGAAATGTTATGTAGAATTTCTGGACGGAAGAAGGATAATTTGACTTTCAAAAGTCATGAAAAAGTCTAAAGCATCCATTCATGCATAGAAATAAAACTTTTCAAACGTACATAGACGTTCAGATTTCAGTTTCAACTGCTCTCTGTGAACAAAAGTCGTCTCCATTGTAAGATGTCGATATTCTTGGACCGATTTCAAAGAATCCCGAACTTTGTTTCGAACGCGAAACGAGGAATATCTTACGTGTGCGCAAGACGTATAAACTCTCGTGGCTCGCACTGTCTAGTCCATTTGATAAAACACATTGTCGAAGGGCTGAACATGCTGCGGCAGGACCACTTCATTGTTATGCGCAATATAAATCACCAGATGACATCGCATATCCATTACAAAGTTTGAGTTTCGGTAAATTATTATTCATATTTTGTGTAAAGGCCGACCGTGTACTAGCAGCAACCGCAAGTGGTTATTCGTCGAACACACGGTCGCGTGTGGCGGTGTTCGGAAAACTTTGAACTTGTTCGACGGACTGTGATCCGGCGATTTTTTTTCTTGTAGGGAATGTGTGCTTATTTTCATTATTACTTGTTATGCCACACACACACATATATATATATATATATATGTATATGTAAAATATATGTGTGTATAAACACTAATTATATTTTTCTCGTAAAAACATAAAGCCGGTATATAAAAAATGAATTATGAGTATTCTCAGGCGTTTGTATTGCTTCATTTTGTAAAACTTTTTTTCATTCATTTTAATTACTTGAGACAGTGAAAAAACATGCAGTGCGTTGAAAAACATTCAAAAAGCTTTTGAACTGTTACTGAATTGTGGTATAAATTATATATATTACATTTATTATAGCTGAATATATACGGATTCTTGTTAAATATTCATATACATTTTTATTCGTTATTGTAAAATGCCTAAATATATAATGTTAAAATCGCTCTATGAATTCATTATTTCTTTAATTATTATTTAATATATTTATAGGATAATATTTGAATGTATATTTTATATTGTCGATGAGACTTTCTGTGTATAACGTATATACACAAATTTATACGAAGAGAAGAAAGATAGACATAAATCGTTCAATAATCATCTTTCAAAATTTGTACTTTTAATAAATTTGAAATAATCGTCGCAAATTAACAATTTAAATGTCAAATATATAGGATCTGATACAGTCGAGAGTCGACCATTCCCATACAGACAGGGGCACGACACTCTCCCACCAACCTATCTATAACTGGTATCAATTCCCCATATACCATTAATTTCATTTCCTCCCGAAGAACGTCTTCATTTCAGATTCAGAACGATGCCCCCTGTAGCCACTGACACCGTTGTCTCATACCGTTCATAAATGCGCCGGCCGCAACGAACGCCCGCTCCCACAGCACCCGGCGAACGCTACGCCGACTGTGGCGTTCGTCGGCGTCGTACAAATTCTAGTCACGACACAGTCAGCATTGCGACTTCGATGCATTTAGGACGCTTTTTAAAGATATCAGTGGCATGATTTCAGACAGAAATGTTTTTATTTGCTATTTGATCGATTGCTATGCTTTTAACGTATTTACGTGAAAAAGGAAGTACAATTTTCTGATACCGTACGCTCGAATACTTTTTTATTATTGAAAGATATGATTTCATATGGAGCGCATACATACATCTGTCTATCTATCTATCTATCTGTCTATCTATCTATGTTATATATATATATATATATATATATACATATATATATATATATATATATATATATATATATATATATATAAATGTGTGAATATGTTATTGTTAATTTTAAACTATATTATCTAAGATTCTTGCCAGTTAACTTTTCATCAAACCATTTTTCATTAAGTTTAATTAATTTTAATAGAGTATATATTCTATTAATTAGGATAGTACAAAAAAACATGAAAATTTAATAGAATTAATAATTAGTTAACATATATTCCGTGGTTTTTGTACTCAAATATAAACGTTAGCAAAAAAATGAATATTTTTTCAAATAAATAAATAACTTCGTTTTATATGAAACGAATATACATATATAAATGAATCCCAGACTTCACTTAACCCAAACGTTCACTTAAAAAACAGCAGTTGATTTCGTTTCAACAACATTTTTTACAAGTTTAAACTTTTTGTATACCGTATAATTATTTTTCTTTGTTCCGAGCTGTTGATTTCATTTCGTGCAGATAAAATAACATTGTATATTTAATAATAGTTTTTATTTATAAAAAAAACATTATACACTCCATGAGAAAAGTTTCGAGGTAATTGAAAGCACTGAATATTTAATTATGATAATATATATATATATATATATATATATATATATATATATATATATATATATGTT
Source organism: Acanthacorydalis orientalis (assembly GCA_034766995.1). Lineage (NCBI taxonomy): Eukaryota > Metazoa > Arthropoda > Insecta > Megaloptera > Corydalidae > Acanthacorydalis > Acanthacorydalis orientalis. The sequence continues at coordinate 19,232,782 of CM068323.1, forward strand.
TTTGTTCCAATATTTAATTTATAATATATACATGATTGCTTCGAATAAAATAGCCATGAATCGAATGTACAAAACCGCATGTACATATACATTGTTTCTCTCATTATCTTCTTTGTTAATAAAATGTGACCCAACGCGGTGTTTGAACATTACTCGACATTCGACTGAATTAAATTATACAAATTTATTGATAATCACAAGCTAGTAAATCAGTAGAACGGAGCTACTGTTTCCGTTGACCGTTACGCACCACGCACATTACAGTAATTTCATATTTATTTCGATACTATTTTATTTCCATGACAAAATTATACGGTGCTTTTGAGTGTCTAGAAATACGGAACGCTTTTTCACGTCTTTAATCGAAAACAGATTTTTTTTTAATAGGAAATAATTATTTGTTTACTCGCTCGATCATTCGTGACTTCGTTTTGTGCTCTACATTTATGATTGACTGTTTATGTTGATTCGATTGAGTGTTAGAGGCGGACGTTTCTTGTTTCAAGGTTTGGGGCTGTTATAGATTTAAGTGCTTTTGACGAAAACATAATTAGTGTTTATGGTAGAAAGTATGTAATATTTGTAATGAGAAGACACATTGCAAGATAATTTGGTGTTGAAATTGTACGTTTTTAATTATTTAATGATTAGTGATGAATTATCATGTTAATTTTAAAATATATTATTTTAATATTATCTTTGCATATCATTGAGTGTAAATGATCATCTCATTTCATAAAATGCATACAATATATATATATATATATATATTTAAATAACTACTAAGAAAGTATATGTCATAAGGAGCTAATGAAACTATTTTAGTTGATTTTTCCGCTTTTATAAAGAAATAGTAAATAAAAATTATTAGTTTTTCAGTGAAATCTTTCAAGAATTGTGTCATTGTCTTTTATAATCGATTTTTGCATCCACAGTGACAAGTAAAAATAATGTTTGCACTAAATATTCCTCAGTAATTCAAAAATTAGAGTTTAAACAATGTATTTAACTATGTGATATGTGTTAGAACTAATCATAAAAAACAAATCCAAAAGAAAACAAGCTTTAGAAATTTGACTGAAACGACTCGAAATGACTGGTAAACAGAAATATAAAAAGTAAGGAAAAAAATAACAGTAAACTTTTCTTAAGAAGTAATATTAATTATGTTTATATTATAAAACAGAGTGCTTACTGTTAAAATTGTCATAGTTTTGTATATGAACTCACAACTTCATTTATATGAAATATGACATTTCTAGTTCACTAACCCATCTAATAAACAAACTTAACTAGGAAGTCTTGAATTATGAGATTCGCACATTCTGCATAAATGTGACACACACTTCGACCGTATTTAATAAAAACTCACGGTCGATAATGATGATTTTTATTTAGATCGTTACTTTTTATCACGATTTTTTATTACAAAATATAAAAAAAATTAATAAGAAAACCGTGTACGTTTCGAGTGTACGTCCGAGACGTTTCTGCTGCGATGCTTGACAAATAAATATGACATCCGACGACCGAGGGCGTCGGAATAAAATCAAAACGGGAACTAATTTCACATTTTATTATAACCATATAATGTACGCAGTGCAGAAAGCCCACTCATGAACACATAAACTGGCATTAAAACTCAAGGCGTCGGTTTAATCTCTTCTTAATAATGAGATTACGACACACTGACACCTGTTGGGTTTTGAAGCGGGTTCGTTGGTGATGCTGTTGGTACTTTCGATGTGTGTGTGTGTGTGTGAATGCGTGGTGCTCGTTTTTAACGTTACGGTGACAAGAATTATTTCGTTTTATTTATTTGTTTGTGTACACCCTTATATTATATCCGCACACACAGAGGCATATATATATATATATATATATACATGAGTGTGCGTGTTGAAATGTTGTTCACTTAATAATATATTTTGTAAAGAATTTAATAAAAATATAAATTAATTAATTTAAAAATAGAGAAAAAAGAGACTCTCTTTTTGATTAAGAACATACAGAAAAAATATTTAAATAAAAAACTGTCTATAAATGCGATATAGTCGTTAAATACACTATAAAATGTATTAAATCTCGATTAATGAGCTTTTGAAACCTTAAACTCAAATTTACCTCCTCTTTAGTTAATTAAAACAATAATAATCTGGAATTTATTTCTCTAAGTAGTAATAAGTTACTATTAAAAATCTATATATTTTTATTACATTCATTTCCTTTATTATTTGAACAGACAATTAATATTAAATTAGAAAATAAACAAATAATATTAAAAAATATTTGTTGAAGTACGTTATTAATATTGCACTATTTTCATTTCTTTTCTCTTTCGTTTTATTTTTCGATACTTAGATTTAAAAATAATATCAATTTTTTATTCATTATTTATTTAATTATTCTAATTTATATTTTTACGATTCTTATATAAGTAATTACATGTTAAATTTTATATTACTTATTTCTTTTGGAAGCATTATATATATATATATATATATATATATATATAAATATTTAAATATAATATAAATCGACTTAAATGCATTTACTGTAAGTGAACAAGATTAATTTTATCACTCAATACTCCCTCATGTAATTATAAATAGATTTGTCACATAAAGCTGAACTTGAAATACATGAGACTTAGTGAATTGACCCATGGCAAAGACTCTCGATTTAGATTTAATAAATACTAGTATTTATTGTATCGAGCAAGCGAACAGTCAGCTCTGTTCGCATTTACCACCCCTCTCCCAGCCGATAACATCTGGTACAAGGTGCTACACGTGCAACTCGATAACAGAATTAGCACGTGCGTAACTATTGTAATACTGCCTCCTGACAGCCTGTCCTGACGCTAAAATCGCATGTTAAAATAGGTACAGATTAATCTGGGTGTAACAGTTTCAATTTCGCCTACAGGCAATTCATTCAATGGCAATTCATGTGTGTATTGGTTACTTTATATACATAAAAAATTAATAAAGCATTCTAATTGTTGAAATTATTGTGATGATATAGATCTGAAGGGAAAATACACAAAGACATGGAATAGTCGTACGATTAGTTTATACAAAAGTTGGTTTTTGTAACGAAAATCGTGTTACTTTGAAAATATGACTTGTATGAAAAATGATGAAAAAACTGACCTTCGTGTAACTGGTACAGTGTCGACATTTTTTGCTTATTTATATAAACAGAGTATAATTTGGTAATAATACTTTTTTCGTTGAAAATTAAAAAAACGTGTTAGTATTTTTTTATAAACAAAATTTACTTTTTCAGTAATTAAATATGTACATATCATTACGTTTAATAAAAAATATAACCGATTAAAAAGACAATGTATTCGAACGTTTATACTTTATACATTTTAAAAGCTCATTATAATAATTTGAAATTTATAATTCTCGCAATAGGAAAATACTATTAGAATAAAATAATTTCTATACAAGATATGATTATTTTAATAGTGTTTTAATAATTGACAGAACTAACATTTCTATTGGAACGCATATTTAAAAAGGAATACAATTCTTAAAATATTTTTAAGAAGCATATTTAATTTTTAATATAGAAAACTGGCTTCATTTATATATTATTAGTTTAGATTTTTTTCTATATATGCCTGTATTTGTATTTGCATATTAAAGTATAAAAAAGAATTAATATTTATAAAAAATTGATTAGTATTTATAAAAAAAATGATAAATATTTTTTATACGTTTATAATGGTATCATGAAAAATTAGAGGATAATATTACACTCTGTCATGGTTTCACATTTATTTTAATATAAAAAATTAGTAATTTATACATCTTTGAAAAAAATCAGTTCTTAAAATCAAACTGGTTTTTTTAAAAAAAAAAAAAGTTTTTGAAAGTAGAGAATTTTAAAAATATAGTAAATACATATATGGATTAAAATTTACTTTGTATTTTAAATTGAAACGAATTATAAAACGACAATGTTCGTGTGTCTGCCTATTTCAATGAATGCACGTACGTATCTGTTCATTTAATTACCATTAATTTCAAAAAAGGTAAACAGGATATCCAACCGTTGTTCATTTAATTTTACTCCCTTTAGCAGAAGATTTAAAGAAAGCAATAATAAATAACAAAAGTGTTAAAACTATCAGAAGCGAATACACGGTACCGGAGATGGAAGTTTCACGTTAATCCCCATTATCCAGGTCGTTCTCTAACTCACTGTACTTTATAATGTCGGCCATTTTTCACCGGTTAAACCCAGGACCAGCATCTGTGTGTGTGTGTGTGTGTGAATGAGTGTGTTTGTGTGTCCTCTACGTAACTAAATGCTGTCATGCCGTAAGCTCTCACACCGCAGACTATGTTGCTTGATTACGACCCGGGACGTGGAATTAATTGTAACCTTCATCTTGATACAAACAAACAAATTGACAGATTGATTAAGAGTCATCAGTGTTGACATCCGGTGTACCGTATCAGAAAGGGAGGATTTCAAAAATGTATGTATTGATGTTTTGTGTGTAGTTTTCATCTGTATTTAATGAGTTAAAAGTCGTAAATTGTGTGTAAACAAAGTATATCAATCGTTTTATGTTTACATGTACCGCATTAATTCAAAATTATCAAAATGTGCATATGTGGCTTTTCAATGAACAAATCACTTGAATTATTGGCATTTTGAATACTTTAAATGTCAAAATTTAATATCCAAGTATTCATGAAGTATGAATGATTTGTTATATTTCTACGTAATCTAAATATTTTACATTTTTTTATAGAATTTACTTTCAAAATTTTATAAATATCTTTATAAATTTATTACTTGTTTTATTTTAGATAATTTTTAATACTTCTGGAATTGGAAGTCGTTAAAATTTTTTAAAATTTATATCGAAAACATTCTTTACATTCCTCTTAACATACAGATTAGTAAAATGATTAGGAGATGAGGATTAAATCTATAATAATTATTTTATTTATTATATTAATATATTGACTAAGTACTTTCACAGATTTTAGATAACGATTTTAACTCATTGAAAAACTTTTCATCTCCATATGGCGTCTTATTTGAAACTTGGTAAACTTCAGGATAAATGGTGGTAGGCACTTGGTAAATTAAAACTTCAAGTATAATTTATGGCTTAAGGATGGAATTTAATGGTGCTTGGTGGTAAATACTTGGTAAATTTGCATGGTACTAGATACTAGTAATTGGTAGAGTTGTATAGTACTTTGTGGTAAGTACCTGATGGAATTTATTTAAAGAATTATTTATATTTCATTAATTGTTTACAAAAGAGGTTCGTATTTTTGACAGGAATATTATATTACAATCAATATGTTACTGAATTTTTTATAAATCGTATAATTATTGAAGATATTCTTATCAGTTTATTAAGATTAATTTTTTTTTAATTAGAGATTTTTATTAAATAACAATGGATATAGTAACTTAGAAAATGTACTTCATTGATTTTATATATATATATATATGTATATAATTCGATTCGCGATAAAATTTCGTCATTTCCTTTAAACTGCAGAGTATACACTTAGTATAACAGCAATATTAAGAGAATAAACTGTATCATAACAGAGAAATGTATAAAAAATATAAACCCATTAAAAAATATTTCGCAGCGATCGCAAGTCCCAATTCTAATCACTGGTGCGTAAGCATTTCGAGTTTCGCGTTCTTAAAAAAATATCCAATTTAGTCTTGAGCGAGTATTTTTTTTTTGCTTTTTGTTCGTCGAGAATTTAACGACCGTTCGTCATGAAAGAGTTGCTTCTGGAGCACAGTTGACAAGAATAATTGCACACTTTGTGACGTTCTACTCACTGAACTGACTTAACAACTATGACGGGTAGAGTAAAACAAGAGGATAACTGTAAACTCTATTTAAGGTTGGATGTCAAAGACACGTCATATCTAGACACTGGATGAAGACTTATTATTATTCGTAGATTAAAGTTATGTGGATATAAAAGTCTTTAGTGTACATTCACATATACATATTTTACCATAGGCATATATATATATATATATATATATATATATATATATATATATATATAAATAAATACTTTTATAAATAAATATTCATTTATTAAATATATTATATATTCTAAACTATAAATTATCTCTAAAAGCTACTAACAGTTAATAATGGAAATTAATATGACACAACATAAATACTAAAAAACTATTCTTTTTTTTTAAAAAAAATAACATATTAATTGTAGTTATGTACTGCTTCATATTATATATTTAACTTTTTTTATTTAAAATAAAAGTTTTTCAATGAAAAAACTTAAATTCTAAAACAGATATGAGTCTAATTGGAAAAAAAGAATTAATTCGGTAAAAAAGTACTATATAAAGAACTAAACAGTACTTCGTTCGTATTCATTATGAAGCTCTGTGGGATTTTAAACATTTTACTCCTAGCTAGTTTAAGCAAATATATAACCGTGCGGAAAATTCTCACAAGTACATTTTTTTTAAATAACATCCAAGTGTTTTTGTATTTTTAAATTTAAATATAGTTCTGTATAGACAACACACGACACATTTATTTAATTTTAGTGTAATTAGTATTTTTAATGTAGTATTTTAATTATAAAACACTGCATATTATTTCAAATATATTCTTTTTATTATAAGTAACTGCATTTGAAAACTTATTTATATACTTTTATAATTAGAAAATGAAAAAGTACATTTTCTAATGTTGAATACAAGTATATTTAGAAAACTCGAATGAAGAAATTTCTAAAACAATATTTTTTGAATTAAATTAATTGAAGCTTAAAAATGTAAAAGCGTTGAAACTTTTCTAATAAAATGAAGTATATTTATTGTATATTTCTAAACATTCACTTATATAGGTGATTGTTTATTTTCACTCAACTTAAAATATTAAATAATAGTGGATTTAAAATATATGACATACATATATGACACATTTGATAGATTGAAAACGATATTAAATTTTTGAACAAAGTTAACCATGTTTAAAAAATCATCAAACTTATTTACCAATGCACATTATTTGAAAACTGTTCCATGTTTTTCATAGTTTGTCAAATTGGTAATGAAAATGAATTTTATGGAATGCATAAACTAGGGATCGTTCCCCTTTACACGGGTCAAAAATTATGTTCAAAGGGTTACTGAAAATGCCCAAACAAATAATTACAAATAGTGGATCGTTATTGATGCAGCTATCAAACTTTCAACTTTTAAAAATAATCTATATTCGAAAATGAAATTTTAATTATATTAAGTTATTAAATTAATTTATATGAAGTTTAATTATATCGAGTTTAATTAAGAAAGAGAATGACTGGTTGATAAAAAGCTTATAATAAATTTGTAAACTTAGTGTATTCTAATATAAAATATATTCATATAAATGAAATCTCTTTATTACATATTTCATAGTCCGAAAAATATGAAAAAATTCTGCTTTAAGATTTCTCATTAAAACAACACATTCACATTGTTATTTTGTTTACTTATAACGTACTGAGTTTCATTTAATCTAATCAAAAAAATACATATATAAATTTATACATATATATATATATATATATATATATATATATATATATATATATATATATATTAAAAGAGACGATGAAAACACTGAACGGAGGAGATAAAAAGAATGTTAAAAATTTTCGAAAATTTTTCATTAATTATATAAATTGAAAAGAATGTAAAAAACAGAATATTTGAAGAAAACGAACATAATAAGAAGTTGTCTGACGACGGGAATGGTTCGGTGCGTTTTAACGATTTGCTTGTTATTTTAGATTGCGTGAGAACACTGTGTCAGAAATACTTTAGAAGAGGAAAGCTTTTTTCGTCGTTAGTATGATTAAAATACTTATATATATATATATATATATATATGTATATATATATATAATTTTTTCCCAGTACGTATTGCGAAGAAAAGATAATTTTCTCTGTAATTAAATTTAATTGAATTTTCTATGATATGATATATTAATTAATATCCAATTGATGTTTCTAAAAGAAAGATAATTGTTTAAAAAATATTTCTAACAGATGAAAGGTAAATCTGAAATTATTTCTTTTTGAATTACTTCTTATCCTATTATGTTTAAGAATAGATTTCAGCATCAATACACATCAAATCGTTATATTCGTTGTTCCAGTACAGTTTTTCCATGACATTTTCTAATTACATTTCAAAAATGATAGATGATAATATAAAACTATTTAATTATAAGTACCGAATTTTCGGAGAGACAAATAATAATATATAACTACAGATTAAAGTCCGTTTATTATAATAAATTTTCTAATAGATGAAAATATGTGTTTCCTCTCTATTAAATTTTTCTATATTTAATTCTAAAAAACAGATAATTTATATTTCCGATAATAGAACAGATTAAACTTTTCAATCTCAAATAGTGTCAATTTATAGTTTATAGTTATTTTTCAAGTTGAAATGATTCATATGAGTAATCTAATGGTTTTTAAAATGAGAAACATTTACAATCAAATAATAAAGTAAGTATAGGAAATTAAAAAAATATTTTCATCATCTATAGTTCCAGTTATTTTTTTTATCAGTAAATCTATCATTTAAAAATAATATCAATATAATTAAACGAATTGAAATATATCAAACATGCCTTTAGACTTATCATAAAAAATAAACAGCCAACATTAATTTTTTTCTGGAATAAATTCCATGTCTTTGACCAGTAAATAAACATTAAAATTTATTTTTCTTATATAAAATAAAACTTACTATAAACGTATATATATATATATATATATATATATATTTTCCAGATAATATCCAGAACGAAATATTATAATGAATTCGTCTTCAGAGTAAAAAAAATGATTGATGAATACTCTTAACTAGGTTGCTCTAAAGGGACGTAAATAAAATGGCCGAAAAACCAATAAAAAATAATATAAAAATTGAATTTATACTCCAATAAAATTATTATTGTCATCGCAGATAGCATATAATTTATGTCAGTAATACCGAAAACGTTTTTATTGGAAACCCGTATTAAAATTCTGCATTCGTACAAGTTTATATAACTAAAAAAATACTCTCCAGTCACATATATATATATATATATATATATATATATATATATATATATATAAATGTAAAGGGATAAGGTCATTAGAATATCGAGGTTGTTTTAATAAAGTTTACTTGTTTGAAAAACATATGAAAAATATATCATTTCCTTGATATTTTACAAATCACTCTGGAAGTGTGTTTATAGATAGAAATATTTTGTTATACATGTACGTATAAATATAGATACGTTTTATTTATTTGACGAAAAGGACTAATTTAAAAATAATCAGTCAATACAATATGAAAATATTGTCGGAACATGGGAACACTCGTAATAAATACTGTGGCAGTTACTGTTCGGAACGAGTATGTGGTATATTAAACCTGACAGCTGTCCGGCCATCTCGAGCAGATATCTGCACATAATTCAGGCTGTGGTCAGGTAGTACACATCGTAATTGACACATGGCACATCGGACGTTATCATCAACTTGTAATTTGCATATGATATATCATGTATAAGATATATCCGAATACACGTTGTACCCACGTTACTTTGTTTTAATGAACGTGTACGTGTCGGTTTTTATTACCGACATCATTTACTCAAAATGTTCAAAACGTATCTGAGAGTCGTGCTTCGTTCTATTTTTGTATCTCGATCGAACGTTTTGAATATAATATTATTATATTTATATATATTTATTAAGGTTTTGCGGGTTTCATATAAAAGGTGTATAATGGAAAATCGTTTAATTAAAAGCACATACACATTTTTTCAAAAAAATATGTAACGTAGAAATATTTAAAAAAATTATTATTAATTTTAAAATTTTATAATATACACTGCGGATGTTGTATTGTGAGGAAAAGCAAATGCATTTCAGTACAAAACATCTCACAAAAACAATCAGTGTATTTATTCATTACGATATTTTAAAAGGAAAAAATATGAATTTATTTATATTAGTAATTATTTTTATTACCCTAGATTTGATTTTTTATAACTTGAAACATAATCTTGTCTTGTAGATAATATCTTATGTGATTCGGCGTGTTTTTTATCTGATTTTAATATTTTCTAATTTAATGTAGATTATTAAATTTGTAACTTTCAAATTAAAATAAGATTTAGTATATGTCGACAATAATTCTTAATTTTATCAATTTGTTTATATTTTGTTATAGTATTATATTATAAATTTACTAAAGATCGAGCTGAAAAATTGGAATTAAAGTAATTATTTGAATGTAAATATAAACTTATAATAAATAATTTTGTAAATAGTTATATTTTTCTTATAGTTATATTTATTGCACTTCATTTTAAAAGTTCTTCTATATCTTACTGTTAAATGTAACCAATTGGTTCTATGTCACTTAATTGTTCTACTTTTTAACTCACATAAATTTAAGTTTAAATGAATTAGAAGGAAATAAAATATTTGTTAACCTTCTTTCTTTAGATATATAACATTTAATTATTTTTTTATTTTAAAAATATATCCAGACTAAATGATATTAAGTATTTAAAACATTTTTTTCTTCTATAAAATATTACAATCTCAAATAATGTTAAATTTAATTGTACAAATATTTATTATACGTAATTTCTAATATATTAATAATGAAAAAAAGAACAATAAGCAATTATTTATAATAAAATGCGTATTTTATTGGTAGATTGTTTCTAAAATGGTATTTAAAGTACAATGAACACCATGTGAGAAAAAGTTCTCGAATAGTTTGAATGGAAATACGTTATTCTAGTACTTTTGTATAAAGTTTTAACTTAAATTGTTAAAAAACGGAGATAAACCTATGATCTACTGTAGTAGAAACAAACTTAATCGAAATAAAGGAAGACGATTCTGTCTGTAAACTTTTTCTAAAACTAACTGGTTTAAGTTTATCTTGTTTCTGTGAATTTTTCTCAAAAAAATTACAGAAACAAAACAACCAATGATAATATTACATGTAAGGGCTAGAAAAAACCGATTTTGTAACTGTATACAATTATTCTTAAATATTATTTGAAAAATAATTACAATAAAATAATATTATTAAAATTTAAAACGTATTACTGAGAAATAACTCTCATTTTCTATTATTTTCTGATAATTGTTTCGGAAATAAACAAATAAATTGTATATAATAAATTGTAATCAAAATATTTTTAAAAAAATATATAGATGCGTATGAATAAATATTCGGTTAATATGTATCAAAATAATGTTTTTATTTTTACAGTCAAAATTCGTTAGCTTTCGAATCTCGTGTCGGCCAACTTGCAAAAACATGAATCTGTAATTACGTTGCGTGTATAAATGTGTGTGTTTGCATGTACATATTTATGTTTAAAAGTTATAGAACTTTCCTACTATGAAAATGTATTTAGCATGATGGATTTTTCTAGTTTACGAACATTACCAACATACAGTTATATAATTATAAATGATTATACTGAATTCTAATTATTATTACGGCAATGAGAATTTGTTCACGTGAAAATAATTCTTGTTGAAAGTTTGTTGTGTGTAAATATTTAAAGACTGATATTCGAAATCGAAAAATCGATCTTGAATATAAGATTAATATTATTTATTGAGTTTATCAAGTGATAAATTATTGAAAGGATTAATTGAGTTTAACTCTTGTTTCTCGACGGAATCAAAATATAATTTAAACTGATTCGTCGACATAATACATCATTCATTTCTTAATATTTATATTAAATTCGTCGCGGAGATAATTTTCATATCTTCATTGTGTTCGGCCGATGAAACACATAAACAAATAATCACAGAGTAGATCTCTCCGTGCTGTATTCATTCTCAGATAAATCTACCGCAAAACTACAAAGATTGTTTGACAAGGAAAAACGGGAGGCCATGAGCGAGAAAAGTTTGACAAAATATATAAAGTGTATAACTCTACGCAGGGCGAGGACGGCAGTAGAGAAAAAACAACGCTTTCGACAGAGTTACAGAAGATTGGAGGCAGAGATCCGACGCACTTACGTAAAGAAGTCAGAAGAAAAGTTTTTCAAAGAACCAATTTGATAGAAGTGTCAGAACGGGGGAGCGCGCGCGAGCGCCTACCACGTGAATAGAATGTTGAAATTTTGCAGTTTTTTTTTCGTTCTCTTTCTATATATATATATATTTCTTCTTTCTTCTATCCTATATATATATATATATATACAAGCACATACATACTTCATGGTAACAGTTACACAAATCATGTACATATAATTAGTCTCTAAATATATTGCCGAAAAGTTTATTACAGATTTGTTCAGTTTGTTTGAACATTTATAGTTTGATTTATTTTATAGAAGAAAGTTTTTAATTTTTCAGTGAAACGAACATGCTTGATATATTTTTGAAATATTTTTCTTGCGAGGTCACTAAAAAAATAGAAAATTTAACACGAATTAATGAACAACGAAAAGAAAAAAAAATAAATGATTTTAAAACAGTTCAGAGTAAATTTAAAAAAAAATACTTTAATTTTTTAAATCTATCATAAGCGGAATTGTATTTTTTAGTGTCGGAATATAAAAGATTTTATGTTACAGTTAAATACTCAAACGACATAATTGTGAATCGTTACTGAAATATGATAAGCTAAACATTGTAGAATAAGTATTTTGTCGGCGTGAAAGTAACCTTTTAACTGCACTACAAACAATTTTCAATGTCTAAAACGTGCAAATAATCTGAACTTGTAACGAATTATGAATGTGTGTATGAAATATTTATACATATACGGTTGCTTATATATATTATATATATATATATATATATATATATATATATAAAGTATGGTTCATGTATTGTTTATTATCGTTTATGTGTCAATGATACGTCGGTACGTGTGTGTGATTCATTCGTGCGTAAACCATTTTAGAATAGCGACTCGTGCCGACATCGATATTTTTTTATGATTGCCGGGACTCATGTTAGTTCAACATTTAACTAAAACCGCCATTGTGCGAAATAAGCTGCCGTTTCGTTTGACGCGACCCCGTGCGACAGAGGGTCAAGCGATATGTGTCCGTCCGTCTGTTCATTCGTCGAGTTCTTGGCAAGTTTTGCAGGAGAACGTCGACGAATGACACAACCCTGAAAGTGTTCTGATATATAGGACAAACGTTTCATTTTAGATAAATCAATAAGATGTGTTGTTTTAGATTTCTTACGGAAAACTGAAATGTTATCAATCATTTATGAACGCAAATATTCTCCAGACATTTGTACACATTTATAGACATTGATATAAATTGTATCACTGTCAATGTCATCATTGTTTTAAATTTGTTTTATATGGAAAGATCAGAGGAGAAATCAAGATTTGAACAGAATATAGGATGAAAATTAGATAAGAAAATAAATCAGATAGAAAAATTAAAATAAATAAATGATTTAAAAGAAACCAAACTCTGTTTCATCTTTTTTATATAAATATCTAAAATGAAACGTAAACTCAAGTATAATTATTGACAGTACAATTTGATATTGCTATTAATGCTTCTTTAATGCTGATGCTATTAGTTAAATAATGATTAATTGAAGGATTAAAACTTTAGATACGATCAGTATTTAAAATCTATTAAAAATTTTATGCCAGTTATTTCTTTGGTTTTATATCAGGGACCCTATGATATTCCAAGGGAGTCGCAGGTGAAAAGCACGTAAAAGAGGGGCCACAGATAGAAGTGATAAATGAAGAAAGCAGAGAAATGACCGAGAAAAGGAAATAGAGAAAAAAACAGAAGTGAAGAAAAAGGAAAACAGAAATGAAGTGAACAGAGAAGTGACCATCAACAGAATTTAAGAAGCGGTCATAGAGCTACAGTGCAACATAGCAGCCAAAATAATTTTCGGTCAAGAAAAGCACCGTTGTTGGATTAAGAGTATAATATCTAAAAAGTTTTCACAGCCTTGGGTTAAAGCAAAATTGTTTTCCATAGCATTTCCTACTTCGTATTTTGTAGAATTAGGATTCAGTCGTGTGGATTATTTACTCAGCCTAACACGGAACTCCTTAACGTAATGGATAGAAGTGATCTTCGGTTATTCCTCACAATAATATAACTGGATATTAAAAAAAACTTGTTTCGGTCATCAAGAACGAAGCTCACATTGATCGAGAAATACTTAAAGTATAAATTTTCATTTAATTATTGTATTTTGTCTAAATTATAATATCACATGTTCTGTTTACAAACCAAACATTTAAATAATTACCTTTCCACCAGTTGGACAGGGAGACACAGGAACACGATCGAAGAAACAAGATCGGAAGTGACGCATGGTCTGAGAAAGGTTGAGAAACACTGATTTATAGTTTAAAAAACTCTTTCTTTTTTATTATTTTTGTATTCATTACAATAAACATAAACGATGCTATTATTAGAATTTCAATGAAATAAATATCTTTATTTAATATAGAATAATTTTTGATAAAAATGGAAATGTTGTTTGTAATCTCAGTGTTTTTTTGATATAGCAATATTTGTAAGTTCATAAATTATTGTCTTATAATCTTAATACCAAAAATGAAAAAAAATTGAAATTGAAAAAAATGAAATTGAAAGTAGCACGAAACCCGCATTGAGACATTAATAATATATATATAAATGATTCTATCCCTTCACTGTTCAAAGTAAAGCTGATCCATAAATTCGCTTTAGTAATTATTTCGTAATAGTACGCGGCATTTCTTTTGAAACTTGAATACAGAACCAATTGTGTTCTGTTGCGACGAAGTAGACATTATAAAATATGTACAAAACTGAGATCTACCTACCGCACACGGTTCCTGGCGAATGCCTGTTTGGCACGCACACACGTCATATTTTGTACCACGCCATGTCACTCCTACAACAACCATATTATAATTTAGAATTTTCGGAATTTATGTGAAAAATATTCGTTTTTTATGTGCATAAGTGTGTATCGGTTGCGAGATTATTTGTCGGTAGGTGAATGTGTTTGTTTCTTTCTGAATGTGTATGTGTGTGCTCTCGCTTTTTCAGTTAAACTAGAATTTATGAGTAACCTTTACCTTTAGGAATTAATATACTTTAATATATTGTTCCTATTTGGTTCATTATACATACATACATACAAGGTTCATTATTCATTATACATACATACATATATATATATATATATATATATATATAAAAGAGATTTTCAGATATTAATAAAATATAAACTTAATTTACGTTTTATTATAATTTATTTGCTTATATTTTCAAGAAATAACTGAAAATAATTGACTGAATTTCAATAAAATAGTGCTAATCTTTTATAGAAGAAAAATATCAATTGTATACAATTAAGATTCGTTTTGAATGATAACATTTCTTGTTAAATGTTTTCAATATATATATATATATATATATATATATATATATATATATATATATATATATATATTAAAGAAAATAAAAAAAAACGTGTTATTTTTATTTACTGATTACATGAATTTTATTGCTGTTTACTGTATTATTTTTTTTCAGATTCAAAAAGTTTATTTATGCAAAGAAATCAAATGATATAAATTTCAGGAATTGTTAGTTAAATGGGCTTTATTCTCTGTAATATCAAATAATTATTTAATTATTTTGTTTTTCTATAATTGAAAAAAATATTTTAACATTATTAAGAATGATAAATCAATATTAAATAAATTTGAAAGTGTTAGAATGAGTCATAAATTATTAAAGTTATTTTTATCAAGTACTAATAGCTTTAAATCAAACATCGCCTCGTGATTCTAAATATTGATGAACCGAAATATCATACTAGCTGTTATAAAATGTTTGATATGTAAATATTTGAACTATTAATGTTCAGAAAAAATATTTGATGAGATACTGTACTAACACAGTAATAATTTCCTCGTTTTTAAAAGAATTCTCTTTTATTAGATTGAATAAAATTTTAAAATCTACATAGTAATCTAAATACACATAAAACGTAGATACGTGTTTAATAATAATATATTTCTTTTGTTAAATATTAGGAATCTGTATAGTGTCTTTAGTGTTTTACTTTATAAAAATATTACAAGTGTTTTTAAAATAAATTAGAAACTTAAAATGTAAGTAAATGTTTTTCAGTTTGTTATAAACGAGGAAATGTTATTAATTACATTTAAAATTAAATAATTATTTAAAATATTTGATAAAAACCATATTGCTATATTAATAATGATTGTTACTATGTAGAAAAGACGTCAGTCTATATTAAATATCAGTTTTACATATGAAATAGTATCATTCCTTATGGAATAAATGATGTTTTTTTTTTCCAAATGATACCTTTTACAGTTTAATTAATTTTATTGTTGCTTAGTATTTGTTAATTTATACGAACTATTGTGCGAAAGATGAATTGATTGTATCGAAACATATCATATATAAATAATTAATAAGTTTTCATGAATCTATTATCAGAGTTTAATTTACTAGAGATAAGAGAGATAAAATGTTCTGATGAACGTCTACTCATGTGTATATGCACGAGTAGTATATCAACATGTCTAAAGTGTTAAGTTTATCACGCCAATATAGTTTAATATACATTGTAATTTCATAATACGAATGAAACAGTACGCCCATAAGACTTTATGAAAATCCATTCCGGCCTGTTAAAATCGAAACACATTTCCTCCGTCGTCCATTTACCAAACAAGCAAACGACATCAATATGAATTGCGTATACGCGCACATACACAATTTCCAAACAAATAACAGTCCTAATCGTTTTCCCCACTCGCAAAATTAAATTACACCCGCGAAGAGACATTATAATTTCGAGTCGGCGCGCATCTCGAGCGATGGCCTGCCCGTCTCACAGTCGGTGGGGTTCTAACAGCCGATCCCCCACTAAAAACCGTTCAGTATACATGCTTGGAACCATCTTACACCCCCCGGCGTAGCCTGTTTACTTGTTGTGGTTGTACATATCGCAGATGCGAGCATTATGGGGAATTACGTTTTGCTCATTGTGGTGGATTTCATACCCAGTTGCCCGACTTCAATATATATATATATATATATAAATGGAGGTATGTGTATGTGTGTGCGTTCGCACTGTGAGCTTATGTGTGTGTACGAACGTTCGGGCTTACGTATTTACTTGCGAATAGCTCTGCGTTTTATCTGCAATTTGCCACTAATGCAGTGGTTTCAGTCGACGCGCTTTATCCACCGATTGTAACGAACTAACTTGTTTGTTGATGTTATTGATGTTATGATGTACGCGGTTTATGTTTATCTCTCAAAACGCAAATGTCAATTATATTAAAAATTTATGATACGGGGCATCGGAACGCGGTTACGTTCCACATACAGTGAGAGAACACACCCCACGCTTTAATGTATTTACATAAATTATTGAGAATAACAGTTTAATCTTCATATTTCTCTAAATACACTCGGATAGTTGATACCAAACACTCGAAATAGACATACAATTCAATAGTGTACATGTTAATTTAGTTGTGTGTAGCTATATATTCGAAATATAAATTCGAGTGTTCTCTTTCAATTTAAATGCACTCAGAAGGTAAAAATGATATGATAATAATAGGTGTAGTAGTTGATAGTAATACAATATATTTTTTACATAAAGTTTTAGGTTTCAGATAGAGTTAAATAGTTAGTTTTAAGTAAAATAATATAATGGAAATTTTTTTGATTATTTTTAAAAGTATATATAAAAATCCTTGCCTATAAACAAAAAAGTCAATAGGAAACGATTATTTAAATAATAAAATTATAGATTGAATAATATGTAATTTAAAATAATTCAATATCTAATTCTCTATATTCATGAAACAGATAAAAAAATACATTTGATTTCATATAGACTAATTGGTTTTCAAAAAATTAATATCTAAATATTTTTAAAGTATTTGACTAGAATCTATTTGTTAAAAAAATAATCGAAAATATAGACCAAATAAAAAAAATACAACGCTATTTAACGACAATAGAAACTATGAAAATATGTTTGATGAAAATTAGAAAACCACAAAACCTGGAGATTTGCCTTAGGATAAAATTACACACACTTCCTTCATAGCAGCGAGTGGTTACTAAAACTGAGTAAACCGCAAACTTCACTCGCTCATACTTGATTTAAATGAATTCATTTAAGTTATAGACATATTTTATGCGACGGTCAATGTTCAAAGAAGTAATTTATTTAAAAATTGGTTCGTTTCAATCGTTTCATTTAAAAGTATTTTATAAATGTTATAAAAATATACATCTACAGTTTATATTAATTTCGAATGAATATTAAATGAAAAATTCATGAAGAATTAAAGATATATACTTGTCGAATGAACAAAGAAAATTATTATTTAGTTATTTCGAATTAAATGAGTTAAATTTAGAAATAATACCAGAGAAACGACGCACGATATATATATATATATAATTTAAGAGCTCCTTGTCAGTAAATTATACAATTTTCGTACTGTTTATCTAATATTTCATTTACTTTGCGAACTGAAAACAAAGTTAGTGACGTTACAAAGTTATACTTCTGTTCAGTATTTATTTCTCGGACAAACTTTTGGACTACTGTAAAAGGTGACTTTATATAAAGTTATCTGTTCTGTACTGAATTTAAACAGTTTTATTTGAAACACGTATACACACGTTGAATAGGAATCTTGGATGTATACACGAGCGTGAAATTCACATACACTCACATATATATATATATTAAAAAGTATAAATCTAAATATATTATCGTGAACTTTGACGTTTACTGTATGAAAATTTATACGAAGCTCTTTAATTTTCTATTATAATTTAATATAAATTCGCGTTTATAAAACGGTTCTCGGATAAATGTGTATGTTAAGAATGTATCTCGAATCAAAAGAGAATAATGATCGAATTCGAAACAAAGAATGTGGATGCAGTTTTCGTCTACTGACAGATGTGAAACGTCAGAGGATTCAATTCGAAAAAATGGTTCTGATATCGATTTAGACGGTTGAGATTCCCAGGACTTCGACGTCGACTCATTCGCAGTTTATTTCCGGATTAATGAACCGGTAACGGTTTTGTAAAAGCACATTACCAAAAGGAAGACGAGTAAGAAAAGTAAACAAATGATGAGGGTCGGCGTATCAGTATAATTACTTCATGCTCTGTATGTGTACGTATTCGATCGGGCGGTGTTTTCCCGTACGGACGATATGTTTACACTGAAATGTACATTTGTATTTCGATAAATAAATAGTCAGCATATTTAGATTCTATTAAATAATTGTACAAGTTTATATATATATATATATATATATATATATATATATATATATATATATATATATATATATATATATATACATATTCAAATAAAGTAAGAGCTAATAATCTAGTTGTTAATATACTTTATAATCCTTATTTTATCTATTTTTGTGTATGACCGTGTTTTAATATATCGTTTTTTTTTATTAATTTATGATATAATTGTTTATTTTCCGTAAAAATAATACAAAATAACAATTGTGAAAATAATATAAAATAATTAGTATCTAATAAAAAGTAAAATGCGAAACAAAAATGCATTTATGCTAGTATAAACATATTAATTAACAAATATTCGTTAAAAAATTCATTATAAATTTATATTAACACTCACTGAAATGAAACATTATATATATATATATATATATATATATATATATATATATATATATATAGTATATACATTTACAAATACTGTACAATCACGAGTGTAGCAGTGATCACAATTGACCAACACAATCCAATATTATTAAATTATTGTAATTGAACTATAACTTTTAACGCATGTGTAAAAATGGCAAACGCTGTAATACAATTCCGTCGTGAAATTTTACACTACGTTGATTTAATTATTGATATTGAATAATATTTGTCCACGTTTTCATTATTCTCCATATACATTTTTATTGCAATCGTTTATTTTTATATATAATTGTTGTATTCGTATGTCAATAGATTGATTATTATTGATATTGTGATAGATTGGTTGGTATTGTTTAATAGTTTGTTGAGTGTGACTATATTTGAAAGAGAAACTATTCAGTTATTCGAGATGAGAAGAAAGATAAAGAATATGTATAATATTTTGGAATTTTCATACTAGTGGTATTGAGTATCCTGTTGTAAAAAATGATTTTAATTTCTGTTTTATCGATAAATAGTGAACGCTAATAAATTAATAATAATTGATTATAAATTCAGAATTCAATAATTTTTTGAATCTGGACAAGTCGTCTAGATCTGAAAACTTTTTTTAAGTAAAACATGGTTTTTAAATATTAACAAAGAAAAATTTCCCGAGATGTTACGAATCGGTAAGAAAAAAACATTGCTAGTAAAACTTTGACAATTTTCTTGTCGTACAAACGAACTAATATCAAAAATTCGTTACGGCGTCGTAAACAATTAATAATTACTTATTAACCGCAAAAAAGCGACGCCGAGGTATAAAAAAAGCACACTGAAAAATTAAACGCCGACGAAGTGCTGAACATTAAAACGAGAGATTAATTATTTAATCTTCTTGTAAGTTAACAAGTTTTCTCGAACTCGGATCACCTGTCTACCTGTGTACACGTAAATAATGGACGTATAATGAAGTGGCTAGCAGACTTAAGAGCGTGAGCGGAAAGATTTCTAGTGCTACTGACATGTATGCGTTGTATGAAACGAAGTTACCTTCAGATGCTCATCATATAGAAATCTCTGTGTCGAGGAATTATTTCGCGTTTGTTACAAGTAACTCGATTTTGTTTGACGTGAACTGTTCCATACCTTTGTGAACATTTATCGAAGCGTTGATTAACAGCTCCAAATAATCTTTTATTTGACAGCACTCTTTCCTCTGATTGATATTTCTTTTATTATGGTATCCGTATAAGAAAAGCTATTATTGTATAGATGTGTGTGTATAATTACAGACACGGTTTATGAACAGAGAGGAAAATTCTATAAAGATTAAAAAAAAACTATTTGTGATTTATTTCATTGAAATTTTCTTTTTTGAAATGTTACATTTTTCTGAAAAATTGTACGGATTAGAATTATCCATTAGAAATTATTGAATTTATATTTAGTTCAATGATACAATTGTACTCGTTAATAATTCTCATTGAACACAATATAAAAACTGAAATGGGTTTAAGTACTTTGATAAAAACCCGGATAAATTAAGAAAGGAAATTTAATGGAGAAATGTTGAACAGTATTGATAGAGAATATCGATAATTCAAAACATGTATTGACTATGACAGCGTGTCAGCTGTTTTGATTACATTTTAGAAACAACTACGAACTAGGATTAATTGAATAAGATATGAAGGTCTCATACTATGTACACATCGTATGCGTACAGGACAAAATTGCAATACATGTTCTCGTTTCCCTTTCATTGAATATAGAAATAATACCTGCCGAAGTGTTCAGAAAATGTTTATTTTTAGATTGTATTCGCAACAAAGGCTATTATTCAATTCAACTAATCAGCCGTTCGTACTTATTTCATTTTGCTATACAGGACGTTGTATTTGATGTCGTACGTCATCTTTTATATACGATATATCTTTATGAATCATTTATTTGTATTATTCAGCGGTTGATGTGACTGGAAATATAACTGCGACCTTTCTACTTTTTTCTACTCTAGCGACCATTTTTATACGCGCAGATATTGAGACGAAAAATAAGTATGTCAAGGGAAAAAGAATAAAAAAGATAATAAATTTATATTAAAATAGTGTCATTAATAAAATACTTTCAGCAGTAAGCTTTATCCCGGTTTTTAATAGCTTTTATATTTTTCTATTATGTGACACAATTGAATCCTTTACATTATTAATTAGAAAATAAAATGAAACGATTTTATTTTAAACTGATAGATATTTTATATTGCCGAGTCAATTATTATGAATGTATCTGTTTTTTTAGTATATTTAAAATATGTAAATATATTTTTTCCAAATATATTGGACTGAAGAATAATTGATACATATTTTTTAGAGAAATGTTTTAAACGGAAATTTTTCAATCACGAGTGATAATCATTTTGTAATTAATGTTAATTTTACATTTGAAAATAATACTCCAGTATTAATCGATCGCATATATCTTTTCTAATGAATTGCATCGAAAAGTTTTCATATTAAAAAGAAGATTCTTGTCGATTATCACATCAGACGATTATCAAATGACAATATTATAAAAATAAATAAATGGATCCGTACAATGTTTGAACAGAAACTTTGCATTCGATAAATATTTTTTATCTGGTTGTTATTGAAAACACTTTATCCCAAATTGAATTTCACTTCGAAAACATTTAAAATGTATTTTTAATTACTCCATGAACGTCGATTTAAAACCAAACGGTTCAAAAACGATAATACGATTATTTTCGTCGGTATCACGAAGACAACTTTCGAATTTCAGCGTACGGAATTTTTTTTTCGACTTTCGTACCGTCTCCCACTTTCAATCATTGGATTGTGTACGCACGAAATTCTTAATCCGATAATCTGAAAAAATATTTTTGTAAGGTTTTGTGGATTTTATTAATTGACGGAAGATTAAAATCGAATTTAAATTACACTTGACATTTCAGTAGATAAATTTAAAAGAGTGAAAATAATTCGATTACGATTGAGATCTTGGAAAATTGGTAAATTTTAACGTGCACGAATTCAACAATCGTTCGCAATTAATCACAAATTGGAAGACGGTGCTTGGATACTAATTGAAAAGAAAATGCTACCTACCTATCTACCTGCGCGACGAATTGATTTAGTTTTCGGGCCTGAACATCGACACGGATTTTATAAATAGATAATCTTTAATATTATTAAATTAATTAGTTTATTTTTATATTAACGAGGAAAGCTACTCCGCAATAATCACGGAATAAAAATAAATAAACTCAAATCTAAGTTTATTTAATAATAAATGACATAAAATATTTATATATGAAAAATGTTATCTACTAAATAATTTAGTTCTTTATACAATCAGTTTAAAAAGTTCTTATGAAGTATTATAATTATATACAAATACAAGAAATGTTTACAAATAATAAACTGTAGAAAAATATATTCTACTTTTATATATAATATATATGTATTTTTCTCAATATATATATATATATCATAAAGTGTATTAAAATATTACCAGGCAAATTTAAATTATTTATTTAAAATTCTTTGAAAATTATATATATATATATATATATATATATATAAATTTTAAGCACTTTTTCCATTTAAATTAATTTACCAGTAATTTATTTACCTATTTTCTGGTAATTTGAAAACAGAATTCTTTTTATGTACAAAACTTGCTCAAAAATATAAATATATTTGTAAATATATAGGTATTAATGTATATATTTCAATTCCGTCTACTTATCATATATTGTAATATAATATTAATTAATATCGAATTTCACTTATTCATATAGTTTTGTTTCGAAATAAAAACTGAAATTATTTTTAGATTTAATCAAAATGAAGTTATTTTTTAAAGATTCTATTTCTTAAGAAACATGAACATGTATCAATGTTCCAAATAAGTCAATGAAAATGTATAAAGAAAGTTCTTAAAATATGAATTATATTTTTAATTCGAATTGTAATAATTACAATAAGGTGTCAAATAAAATAAATGTACTACTTATTTTACATTAACTACATTTTTTTTACAAATAACAAAGAACATTTAACAATGGCTAAATACATTGAAAATAATCATTTAGTTAACATAAATTTCATTATTCATTAAGTGTATATTATTTAAAATTAGAGTATGAGTTTGTAGAAAACATTTTTTTATCTTTCTGTGAAAAATATTATCAGACTCCTCTTATACATTATATAGAAGTTGATTCTAAGTTTGCAGAATACACTTCAAGTAGGATTATTTTCTGCATGTCAAATAAAATTCTTAGCCATGCTTATTATATAATTCAATGGAATAAGGAATAAAAGAAAATCTTCATATAAATATGTGTGTGTGTGTTAGTAAAAGTTGGTCAAATCAAATAAGTATCATTTCATATTTCCCAATACACGAATATCAGATTTGCATAAACGCATTTCCCTATTCAACGCAAATGAAAAATAAATTATCAATTTATCATTTCTTACAATTCGGAGAAAATATGTCGATGTAGTCTTGTTAGTAGTACGGTTTGGTGGGCCGAGATTTTCATTTATATGTCTATAGTATATTCGCTGACAAATAAAATGATTCGGTCTGAAATTGACGAGAATCGATTGAAATTTTCTCATACACTTTTTTTATAAATCGAATTCTAAGTTTATTTTATAGAGGACAATTAATGATTATAGTAATAAATATAAATAGATACAAATTTTTATCTATATATTTGTTTAAATAACTTTCATTCAATAGAAATTTATAATCAAACTAGAGTAGATCTTAATATCTTTTTTAGAAGTACAACTAATATTGTTTTTTGAGAATTTCTTGAGAGATTTTTCGATTTTTAAAATTAGAAAAATGACCCTGTACTAAATGTACTTTCCTGATTATTTATGATATGTACAGACATTTTTAAGAAGAATGCCTTTTTTGACTGATTAGAAATAAGTGGTTGAAAATGTTTCTTATAATTTTTATTATATTTTTTTGTTAGAAAAGTATTAAATAAGACACAAAATAAATGAAGTAATATGAGCTAAGAAAACCTGTACGATAGTAAATTGAAGTACTCTGGTGCTAGGAAATGTATTCAATGTTCGTATTTAACAGCTCTATCAAATAGTTGCTATTATACAGCTATAAAACAAGCACATTGAAAGCAAATAATAGTGTAAACAGACTGGCTAGTAGGTAATTGTGGTAATAAAACTTGATATTGTTTTCGTATGTGATTATTGTATAAAATTTACCCATTTCATTGCATTTGTTGTTAATTTTTTGAGAAATCTCTAAATAAATTTTTACTTATATACTAAAAAGTATACATTTTTCTTTTAAACTCTTTATTTAATTAAAAATTTATATTTGCAGAATATATGTTTATTAAAATATTTGGTGGATTATGAAATTATGTTTTTCAAAAAAGTGATTTAAATATTTAAAGTTTACATAAAATTAAATAATGCAAAATATTTTTTTTAATAAACTTCTAATATAATTTGATTGAAATGTATCTATAATGGCGATATTTAATAACCGTTAAGATTTTTGGTGCTTCTGTGATGTACATAAAAGACCTAAGCGTTCATTCTACATGACCACGCGCACAACACAAGGAGAGGAATAAGAAGCAGGGCGGCCGCAGCGGCAGTGATTGCTTCGTGCAGGGAGCTTTCAGTGGGTCGTGGGCGTTCTGTTGGTTGTTGGCGGTCGTCGTAGCGGAAGAAAAGGGTGGCCGACGGGGGTCGATAGGCGGATAGCGCACAACAGATCGCGACGGCGGTGCCCCCGAACGTGCCGTGATTGTGAATATGTGTGATGCTGGGACGGTGTGCCGCCGTTGCGGTCGGTCTCGATGAAGAATGGGCGTCGCGAAATATCGCCCGCTATAAGGTTTTGAACCGCGCCCCGGGCGAACAAATTTTGATTTAAGTGTAATGATAACAACACGCGAATATGATATTCATATAACGTCACAAGTCTTTGAATTGACGTGGAGAATGGGCGTGCACGTATGTGTGTGTGTGTATAAAAAGTAAACGCTGGCGGTGTATGGTAAAAGAATCATATTGTTTCTTTAAATATTTGCACGGGCAACTAACTGCACATTGTTTCTGTTTTTATGCATTTTATATTAAATTCATTATTCGTAATGCTGTGTGTGTGTTTTTTTTTAGTTTTCACAGTAAGAAAATATATAAAATATTACGAATTATTTTCTGTACGTTTAATTTTTAATTAAATCTGATCTTCAATTTAATTCTCTGTAATTATTTCAATTTATTTTTATACAAGTTTAATTTTATTCTGTTTTTACTTTGTATTCGAATTATTACTTAATATACAGCTAAGTATTCCTTTTTTTAAATAAAAAGTTAAAAAGACTATATGGTTAACAATATAGAAACTACATATGAGATTAATATGTTATACATAGTTTTAATATTTTATAAAAACACTCACTTCAATGCAATTATCAATTGAAATGAAATATTTAAAACTATCGAAACGTAATATCCTATTTCTTTCCAAACAATCCCTTGTCTATAATCCTCTACGCAATGCTATTGAAACGATATATACCATTAATAAACTTTTATTTACACTACTTCGTCAATCATTTGTAGAAAGAATGAAGGGTCCCAGTGCGGCAGATGAAAAATTCTAGAAATTCCAATAAAGAAAGAGACGTAGGCAGACAGAAAAATAGTAATATAAATATTTATTAACCGATAACGTTGACAAACAGGGAGAGGGAAATAATTGAAGTCGTTATTTATAATAATTGATAGCATTAGTGTCAAGTTAGCAATATATTAGGTACAGGAACGGCATACTATTTTGCTATTAAGATATTCTTAGAGGGTGGAAAAAGGAAAATCTCATAAAAAATTTAACAACAACGGTCCTGACAGGAAGTTCTACGACAGTATCTCTGTTCGTTGACTTTTGTTTGAGTTAAATGGATTTTATTTCATAGGAAGCATTCAGGATTAGATAGATTTTCATTCTCAATGTTGTCGTATTTGGAATTGTACACTTTTGATTTAAATGCCATTTAATGAGATTTATATATATATATATATATATATATATATATATATATATATATATATATTGATATTTTGAAATAATCTTCGATAGCTGTACCTAAACTTTTAAATTATACCAAACTATTCAACACATAAGCTCTAGTCTTTTATGTGTAACTAGAACCGGTACAACCGACTCGTTCACGACTGATACTCATCAAGTTAGATTTTAATGTTTCAGTGGCGTGACCACACACCATAAAATATTCAGCCATCGGCACTACGGAATTTGTCGGAAAGTGTCAAACTCGGGACATCCGTAGAGACTCGAACTACACTAACATAGGCCAGCCTGCTGCCTATATCTTTACATCGTCATCGTCATCGGAACCGACGGTACCGCCGTCGTTCACAACTTATTGCACATCATGTCTTTGCCCATGATGTGTTGACATTTCCAACTTTGTAATTGCTGTTAGTTGCCGCCTTTGCATTGTAATTAGTCGGTTGGTTTATTGCGTTGATTGTTTATGAAATAAATCTATCTTCCGTCAACATTCACAAACAGTATAATTGAAGTTTTACATGATGAAGGAAATCACATTTGTTTTATAAAAAATTTACAGCAGAGAAAAATATATACGTTCTAGTAGAAATTCATGTCTTTTTCATTTAGTTTATTTTATTAATATTTAAGAAAGACGTTCAACTATCTCTGTAAAACTTGTATATTATACTGACTAGACACATTATTTCTTCGATATCGCTAAACGTGTTCCATAAACATGCCTAGACATTTCGTGGTAGTACGCTATTTGTTATAAGCATTAAAGCACTTTTTTATTTACAAATAAAATTAAAGCTCGAAATATTGTACAATAGAATTAATTTATTTGACATTAAATATATTATCATAAACCGTTGCTTCTCTTACTATAATAAATTATATACACGAGAGGATTATTCGTTTATTTAAATTAAGATATTTGTTTTGATAAATCTAGTAATATAATACTTATAAGAAAAGACATTAAGAAAAGGTATTAATATAAATAATATTTATCTGAAACTAAGAATAGAATATATAAATCTAATTATAAAAAGAAATAACCGGACAAAATAAAAAATCAGATAATAGAAATTTAATTAAGTGAAAAATAATAAAGTGGATTCAAATTATCAGTACTTTTAATAAATATTCTTTGTAGATATTTGAAAATAATAAACCAGAGTATTATTTTTCTATAAGAGATATATGTACTTAATGTTTTGGTTCCTGATTATTCATGTTAATATTATATGGTTTTTTCAAGCAACTGATGGAAGTAAGTGTTATTACTATTTGATTTTAATTAAGTTTAAAAAGTTGTAAACATATATTATATTTTTTTCTCTGAGTAAAAATAGTATTTATATATATTTTTTTTTATTTTTTAGTAGACCTATATTCAATACTATTTAAAAAGTATATATTTTTATTTAAATCATATGAAATAAATAATATATATATTTTATTTTTGTATTATATAAATTCAAATTACTTTTTGTATATTCATATTATAATATAAGTTTTAATATATATATATATATATATATATATATATATAGAATTGAACAGTTTTTTGATACTTACAAAAAAATATTATATTTTATAATACAAATATTCAAATAGGAGAAGATCGATACCTTTACATATAACCATATCATATTATGTGGAAGCGCATGTTTTTATCAAGAGAATGTTATAACAAACGTTTTTAAATAAATTTCACGCACATTGTTTGTATTTGAATATATATATACATATATATATATATATATATATATATATATATATATATATGTATAGATAAACGAATATGCGTTCGTGGGTAGAGAAACACATATAAAATTTCAATCGGTTCGATTTTTCTATAAAACGATACTATTATTACAAGTCTAGGATCCCGTCGCACGGTCCCATGTGCTCCCGGTCGCGGTGCCAGTTCGACTCTAACCTGTGGCACTCTCACATATTGCCAACATTATCGCGTATACGTGGCCTGGATTCAGATCGAATATCAAAACAACTTTGCGGAATTTGAATGCAGAATACACACAACTGTGAAATAGAGGCCCGAGGCGTTGTTCAAAAAGAACATGCTTCCACACACACACACACAAACACTAGCGCAGACAGATAGCAAGAATACGTATGAAAAAGCCTTGTCTTCCGACAAATATGAATATTGACACCAATTTGTCTTGTTTTATGTGATACACGATACGTGTTTCGCCATTTCATCGCTTTGTTTCGTGGTCGAACAATCATGGCCGCTCGTGACGTATATTCCACACCGATCGTTGGTTTTCGTTCTTTTTTCCTTTCGTTTTTATTACTTTTTCTCGATTTGAATGGTGAAATGCAAGAAACTAACAGGCGGGTCGTAACACTCACTCAGGGTTGGCTTTTGATATCGTTTAGTACGATTATGCACGTGAAGTTCGATATTATAGAAAGAATAACGAATGCGATGTCAAAAGCAATTTCTACTTTAACCATATTATATTATATATGTCTGACGGTATGGAAAACGCAGGTCACGTATCGGACATAATATTTTCGATTAAAAATATTACTTATTTAACTATTTCATTTATTAATAATAAGAATAATCTCTCGAGAGAGGATTAGATCTAGAGTACTAGAAGAAAGCCTTAGTTATTTTAATATTTAAAAGAAGAATTAAAAGTAATATGAAAAATAAGATAACGGAGCTTAGATTGTAATTATATTTTTTTAAAAGTAGTATACGTTTGCAGTACTCTTGTAAATCTAAATGTAGAAAAATTAAATTAAAATTATTTAAATATTATGGATAAGAAGCATTAGTTATATATTTTAAACTGTCTAAAGCATTTGATACTTTTCTGCATAATCTAATCTTAAATCAATTGTACTATACCAGAATTTATAATAAAGTACTTTGATGAATTCACTCATAACTTTTATAACAAATAGAAATTGAGATATTAAAATAAAAAAAAATGTTGTTCAGATTCAATAGTTTTAATTAAAATATAATAAAAAATGAATACCTTCAGTTGGATCAGAAAAGTTGTTAAAAAACTAATGAAATGCTTGAATTATGGACAGAAGTTAGTTGAAAAAAGTAAGTAATTGTGCGATTTGTTTTGTTTTAATCTTGTTAGAGATATTTATCCAATGATTATATAGAAACACATATAGAATATGATTTGAACGAAATAAATTGTTTTCTTAGAATTTCCAGTGTGTATACAGGCAGTGTCGTTTTAAACTTCTATACAAGATAAATATTTTCATAATGGGAATATTGTCGTGCAGGTTTAGTTCAATAGTTATTGTAAGAAAATTGTAAACAGACGAAGTTCATAAAGCAGTCAACTATAATCAAGTGAGTATTAAAATAATTTTCGTATATCAGCTTATTTGAAAAGTTATCAACGGAGTCAAGCCTATTCACACACATATACAAACATATGTGTATATATATATATATATATATATATATATGTGTGTATATATATATATATATATATATGAGTGAGAATGTATACGTTGTAGCCTTTCTAATTTTACATGATAAAGTACTTTAATCAACGTATCCTGCATGGAAATGATTTTCGCTACCGAAAGTTATCTTAAAATTGATGATAAATAACAAACTTCGCTAACACTCTGTGAAAACATTCCCAATAATTATAAGTAAACTTTGCAGTGGCTGCAGTGAAGAACGTTGTTTATAAAGATAGATTTGCATGAAAAGCCTAAAATTGAGGGTAAACTAAAAGTTTAATTTTACAGTTTGGCCTGCGGCGTGCGACGCACTTATGACGTTCATCATTAATATCATGCCAAATTGACTAGATTGTCAATCTCAACATCAAATATAATTACTTGCAATTATCTGTTGCACCAGATATCATTTCGTTTAATATTATGAAGTTATTAATTCACTTTGATATTTTAATGTCAAGATGGTTCTAATAAAATTGAAAATAAACAAAAATGTACATCGATTAGTGGAACATAGTTGCAACAAACATATAATGATATTATAGTGGGAAAATGTTTACATGGACTTTAGTTATTATTGGTCTTATTCAATGCTTACATAGACTTAGTTCGAATACTAATTTTCTTAACATGTTTTTATACGAATACAGAAAGCAAATTGTGTCCTTATAATGATTTTATTCTTTACTCAACTCCTAGTTTTTAGAACGGATAAAAGATACGTGCTCTGTCCTTTTTTGAAAACAAAAGAACAAGAATTTAATTTTATATGTAATAGATATTTAATGTATGTATTAGTTTCTATCACAATTTATGGCCATATTATTAGTATTTATAAAGAAAAAGTTAACATCTATATAAAATTTACATGTCACTGTCATCAAGATTAAAGGTAATAACAAAAAAATGTGGTCTGTTCTATAATGCTTCTTTTAATCAACTTTATTTGATTCAAATCAACCCAATCAATTCATTCTCGTTGCTTCTGTCCACATAGTTTTTACTATACTACATTAATTTATGTAACTCTTGATTTGTTGAATAACCGCAGACATTGTATTTCAGATATTGAATCAATATTCCTCTAATTGAATCTAGAATAGTTTCTAATAGTTCCAAAATGATTTATTATTTCATTGAATTTTAATTAATGTTGAATATAATATCAAAACGGATAATATAAGGTTGAAGTTCGAATTAATATGTTATCCAATATTTTACATTAATTAATTCCGTATTTATTAGTATTAATTTTGTTACAACCAAAGATAAGATTATTCTTGGAATAATAAAGTTGTCGCGAAAAAATTGACATTATACTTGAGTTCCTGTGATTGAACAACCCTAGAATTAATAATTTTCTTTGACTAAAATTGAAATTATATTTAACTTATTTAAAAATATGTTAAAATGTTTAGAGTTTTACGAATATACCAGTGAAAGCGATTATTTAATTGAAAATAAATTATTTTCTAAGATAAAAAAATAAGATGTTTATTATTGTTTTGTTAGAGGTATTTATTTTTTAATGAATAATCAAATTCATTTTAAATTTTATTACTAATACAAAAATATATTATTTGATAAATGAATTTCCCGGAATTTAAGTAAAATAAAATATTTATGTCCATATTATTTCTAGAGTATCATTTCCTGATTAATTTTCTTGTTAAAAAAACACTGTTGTGTTATACTTGATCGTGGATTTCTTATTATGACAGATCAGTGATATCATTTATTTCCTAATATATGTATACAAATATGTATTAAATTGTGTACGTGTATTAACGATTGTACGAGATTGCACATTACAATTGAGAATATTTTCGTAGAAGTAAGTCGAGTGTTAGCGTTAAGCTCTTACAAGTATCATCACTACTCATTGTTATCGATTCGTATTCTATCCATCTACATAGAATGTCTTATCGATAATTGGTACTGTGTAAAGGTATGATATATTTGAATTGGTAATCATACATTTGAGTAGTAGGATCTGTTCGCCGACCAGAACATACGCAGTGTTGTTTTGTTATATCTGCCGTTAAGGTTGCGCTCCTCGGTATTCTACAAAATGAGGCTAATAGCAGATAGAAGTACAACAACAGCACAACATTTTCCCGAGGCAATTCCCTATAGAAAACTTAATCTAAATTACCGCTCCAAAACATTGGTAGCTGAAAACAAATATTTCTGTATACGACTGTTCGTTCTTTTTTTATTGGGATTTCGTTTAAAATTTACGGCGTGCCGTGTTAATTAAGTTTGGTGGACTTCTTTGCAAATATTATCCCGGTTTGTTATTAAGTTTATGTGTCATTCTCATTTAGAAAATAGTTGTCTGTCCGATATTTAACCGTTTATACGACATCTTATAGTTATTTAGTACACTTTTGTATATTGTTTGATCTTGAATTCGTAGGAGTTGAATTCGTGTAAAGCCTGTTAAAGGAAAATACACTTCTCAATAATTTAAACAGGTACACATATTACATTTATTAAATATTAGAGAGCTTTCAGTATTTAACAATTAATTTACATCAAAGCGAGTTATGTACTTTATTTACTGGAATTATTTATTTTCTAATATAACTGTTAACGTTATTTGAGATTGGTTTTAACTACAATACGTTTTATTTTTTACTAAATGTTATTATAGGGATGATGACAGAGATACACATACATTATATAGATAATGACAGAGACACTGGTATATAATAACATTTATATATAGTATATATATATATATATATATATATATATATATAATAAAAATTCGGTTGATTTATAGAATTGGTTAATTACTCAAAAATCAAATATTCACATTTAGGTCAATAAAATTTATTTTATTAAAATATAAAAGAAATTAAATGTAGCTGAAATGTAAACCATTCTAATAAATTAAATTATATTAGTTAAAAATGAAAAAAAATATTTTTATCCACATAGAATGAATTATATATTATAATTTTTTTCCTATAATTATTATTTGTATGCATTTATTAAAAGAGATATAGTATAGTTTCTAACTTTCAGTGTTCTCTTACTTAAATGCTCCTTTGGTTATTGATTATTGTAAATTTAATTTTATATAAAATTAACTATTTGAATTGTTGTTCTATTTAAAAATAAACTTTCATCGGTGAATTTAAAGTTAATTTCTTTTTTAAATGAATTTTTTTCTGATAATAGTGATTAGTGTTTAGATATTGAATATAAATCTATTCAGAATTTTTTATATTTATTTATTTTCTTCATAAATTTTCATTTAAATTACAATTAATTTAAATATATCAAAACATTTATTTATATATATATATATATATATATATATACATGTACATTAAAAGACAATAGTATGATGTAAGTACAACACTACGTGACAACGTATACAACGAAAGCGTACATATAAGAAATTGCAGAAACGACAAGCACAGCTAGAGCATAAATCTTATACGAAATGAAGACGGCATTTTATGCACGGAATCGTCTTTTTCATAGTCTATTTGCGGCGACGGGTAATTATGACTGATTGCCAACCGTCAGTTGTGGTCGTGGAAGATTAATGTTCCCATTTTGTTTATTGTGCTGCGCGAAATGGGCTAATGGAAAATGTTCTTTTTATCTGTCTGGCAATCACTCCACCGCCGATTCACGTTATGCAAACTAATATTCTCTCAAATAATAATGATTTGTCGCGTGTATTTTTTATACATCTATTTGTTTTCGTTCGTTGAATTTAATTGGTACATTCTACCATTCTATATATATATATATATAAATTTCAAAATATATAGATTACATTTTTCCAAAAACGGTTATATATAAGTACATTTTATTTTGAAGAACTCTTAAAGGATTAATGGTTTGTATCAAAAATAATCATAAATTTTAAATAAAGGTTTATCTACGAAATGTTATCTCTATAATGCGAAGAACATTTTTAATTATATTACATTTCTATATTGAAAAAAAAATACCTCATATATATAATTGAGATTTTTATAATAAATGTGTATTTGGAATATTTTTGTAATGAAACCATTATAACCGTGTTGATATGTTGAAATACATTTATTAATTCGTTGATATATAAATATACAGAATTTTTGTTATACGAACGTCAAATAACAATTCATAAACGAAGTGAAATCCACATATTTTATAGTAATTTAACGTTCGGCCGTATCAAAAACGACATTCATACCAACAAAAACGTACAATTCGAACTACTGACTTTTATGTATGGTTATGGAGCGGTATCCACTATAACCACAGCCTGAAACTGTGAAACCACACCGAAACCGCACATACACATACGTTTGTGTGTATATCTACCTCTACATACTTTGTAAAACAGTTGTAACGGACTGAAAAAAATCTGAACCCCGCCTTTCGCATTGAGCATAATGTTTTCTGCAACAGTTGTGTGCGGTGAAACTACCGCAACTACTCGATAAACTTTCGACGTCTGAGCACTGACCATTTCTACATGCTTTTCCGCCGATCCATTGGACTGACTATTCAGACTATCGAAAGATTGAAGTTATTGTATTGGATATCGTTTTATATGTTCCGTTTACAATTCTCTACCGACGAGTGATTTATATTTTTTATTTTGGTCGCTGTAAAAGATTGTAAATAACATTTATTAACCGACATGAATCATTCATCCGAATAGATTCCTTAACCAGATGACTGATCAGCCTGTTAATTTAAAGTCAATATTTGAAATATGTGATTGAAATTTGAAAATAAAAACAGAATTAAAATCTGTAATTAAACATAATATTCAAAGGAGTACTTTTTATAGAATTTCTATTATTTCTGTGTAAAGTTTTTTTTAAACATGAAAAGACATTCTACAATTAATTCTTAATAAAAATGCACACGTTTCTTAATCCATGTTAAATTTACTATCATTTTAATAAATAATAAAAATATTGTTATCAACTGAATTAAATTAAAAATAAACATATAATTAAAAATAGAAAATCACGTTGAAAAGTAAATATACAGCTAATATAATATGAAATTCAATATAAAAAGTTAAACCTTTAATATTTTATTAATGATATTAAAACGATATTTCTATAAATAAAAACTAATTTTATACAAAGCCAAAGACGAAAACTTTTCGAAAATTATAAAAAAAATGTTAATTAATATTGTACAGAAAAAAACATCACCTATAAAAATAGTTTTATAAGAAAAATAAACACTATATACATTATTGCGAATCTAAAAATATTCTTCATGTAAGGAATATTATTTAAAATTAAAATATATATTTTTTCTTTAAAAAAAATTATAAAATAATTTACAGCTATTTAAAAATCTGATATAAAAGTAAACATATGATTATTTATTGAAATATGTTTTTTTCTGTTCATGTATAAAAAATATATCGTTCGAATCGAACACGTACCCTAGTATTATTGAGTAAGTAATTTTGAATGTAAATTTACTTTCCATAGGTGATATATTTGTTGTACTTAATCGATTTGAATACGATAAAACAAGTATGTAAATGAAATGAGTGTAATAAAAATTGAAATCAGTAATTTACATTTTATCGATTAATTTTTATTCCTTTATAATGGATTTATACAAATACACACACGCATATATATATATATATATATACAATTTAGTGAAAGTGTTTTCATTTTACATGAACTTTCAAATAGAAATCGAATTCGGTCTTAAAAATATATTCAATAAAATTTATCTCGATTTAAATAAAACTAAAACATTTACATACTTATATTCATATAAAAAATGTGTATAAAATAAAAATTAAAATATAATTGACTGAATGTATAGTATAAATGTGGGTTTATATTACTTTTTTTAGGTAAGATTTTTTCTTTTTAAAACTCTAAAAACTATTAAAACCACGTAGTAAAAATGTCTAAGTTTTAACATATATCGCTTATAATATTTTTATTACAAGTAGCAATTAAATATTAAATATAAAATCTCGTTTTAATATTTATTAAAAAATAAAAAAAATACACATACATTACAAGTATGTATCTATGCTTTTATATGTATAAACAAAGAAAAATACTGTTTTGCAAATAGCGATGAATATTGAAATGTGCATAGGACGTAGCTCGTCGGTGCACTCGACGATCCTGTTTTTATAAACGTTGAAGAAAACGTTGTAAATAATAATAATGGTATACAAATAATACAACAAATGTTCGTTCATTTTCCGAGACCGTCAGAGACTGAACATCACTGAGGAATTCACGACGTTGCATAAATTAAACACTCACTTATATAACGTGCTCTTCATTACATTGATGCGTTGTAAGGATAATATACTCATTGCCACTTAAGATGTCGAGACGAATAATCAAGCGGATGTGTTATTTTCATCTTCATATTAATTGTTGAAGAGTATCATGTATATAGGACAGTGCAGAAATAGAAAAATTAACGAATATTAAACAATATTTAAAAATATAAGTGAGGATTTAAATATGCTTTTTGTTTGACTGGAAAAATTTTAAATTGACATAATGTACTGGGTTATACACTGTCTGAAATTGAATGGAAAAATAATAGTTAAAATTATACAAAAAATAAATCTTAGAATTTTCATATTAAAAGATATATCTCGTGATTAAAAAGTTATATTTAGTTTTGATTTTACCTTTTCTTTATTAAACATAAGTAAAGAATAATTATATTTAATATGTTATTTGCCGAAATATAGGAAGAAACGGGTCTATATTTTTATTTATTAAAATGATAATTACTTATAATATTTTTTCTATTAATAACGTGAAAATCTTATAAACAATGACGTTTATATATATATATATATGTATGTATGTATGTATTATACATATGTATATATGTATATATAAAGTTTTGTAAAACTTCTACAAATACGAGACCTTCAAATGAACTTTAACATTCGCTTTACTTTCGAAAACAAATCATATAATAAGAAACGAGAACACCGCAAAGAACATCAAGATTACTTTGTCGAAAAGCAACGTACAAATATAATATCTCAAGCGTACGACGAGCGCGCAGAACACATTTTAAAGAAATGATTTATGTGGAGGGCAACAAGCGAACGCTGAGACAATCTCCACATATCCGTACGTGTTATTTCATTTTACGATTCCGGGACGACTGCGTCGACAGCGAGTGGGCGTCGGCGGCGACGGCGACGCCGATGCCGCCACTGCAGACGGTAGCCTTGTTAAAGTTAAACAGACAATAATTTATCAAGTGGCGTGAAGTTGGCTGCGGACATTTATTTCACCGCCGCGGCAAAACAAAAACATCCCTCCCAACCCCTGATGTCTGACCATTATACGACATTCGTGATAAAACTAACACTCATCCGGCAGGAGTTGTCTTATTGCGAGAGCTAAACGTACAGTGATGGTGAACTGAGCTGGTTCCATGAGGTTCTCTTCCCATTCCTCATATATATATATATATATATATATATATATATATATATATATATATATATATATGAGTGCATGTGTCTTGTCTCTGTAAATGGTTCTGGAGTGGTCAATGATGTATAGAGTTTCGAACATTTTATCTTTACTCGCTTGTTCGCTTGTTCTTGTTGATTTTTTCCGGGTCCGTTGCGTGTTTCTTTTATAAGTGGATGATTTTGGATAGTGTTCTTTCGCAGTTGTTAAAAGACAATGTTCGACACGCTTGTGTACATATCAATTTAAAACATTTATATAGAATTCGCTGTTCATTGTTAATAAATTATCAAGATCTAAAGACAAACTGGAGAGTTGATTCATCGTGATGCTCACGACAATTTTTGTATAATAATAATAATGTTTTTCATGTACTCTGATAGAATAGATAGTATTTGAAACGAATCCATATAAAGAAGTATATGAGACGATGTGAAAAGTGTATAATGCAATGAATATCTATAAGAATAGTATAAGAATGTCATATTTTGATAATACAAATAACTATAGAAACATGTTAAAATTTATATAAAACACAATGTATTTAACTTAAGTATTGTTTTCTAGCTTAAAAAATCGAGATTCTCTAATTTTTATAAACAAATAGACTTAAAAATATTTTTAAACATTCCTTGATTCAAAAAAATTTAAACTTGCTCAAAAATGTTTCATGTTCATTTTAATATATATTTATGAAAATGAAATAGAAGAAGAAACGTGTATTAAACTTCTAATCTAATGTATTATTTCAGTAGTACTGAAGATATATTTTTATATTAATTTAAAATGTATGATTTTTTTACAAAAACGTGATTATATCTCCATATGGGTTTCAGATTATTAATAATAATATATATATATATATATATACATGTGTGTGTGTATAAATAATTTATGCAATTGTAGATTATATAAAACATTAAAGTATCTTTTTTAAAATTAACAGTGCTTGAATTTTTATAAATTTCAACTGTCTTCTCTGTTCTCTTTAAAAATCATAGCATTTTTGTGTCATTTCCAGCTTTCAATTCATGTTTTTTTATTTTTACTAACTTTGTTCAACTTCAACACTCTTAATATTGATTAATTTTTTTTATTTTTCTATAGAACATTTCTAGGAAGGTATATAGATTACCGTTGCGTTCCTTTCTATTTGTATTCATTGTCTGCTTAATGAATAAACTATTCTGTGCTTGTGTATTGTCTATATAACTGAAGAATTTTTAGTTTCTTTTATTATTTATTTGTTTTTTAAATTACTAAATTAAAATAGCATCATTAGATTGTATATTTTGTTGTTAAATGAAATGAATATCTACGTTTGAAAAACAAATATTGGTCTAAATTAATATTTTATTAAATTTAAAATATAAATGTTTGCGTTATTAAAATGTAAGAGAACAAAGTGATCAGATAAATAGAAAAAGAAATCAAAGTACAGATATGAAACATCAGTTTATCATATTTGTCGATGATGTTTTCAATCTCATTGAACAGAATATCGACAAGAAGAAATTTTACACGAAAAGCTCTTTAAATGTAATATTTTTCGTGTCAGGACAGATCGGTTTGATTTTTCGAATTTATTGGAACCAACAAGCGACAACTAAAATAAAACTATAGGTGTATCATGTGAGTCAAAATCTAATAGAGAAGCGAAGTGTATCACAGAAACAGCATGTCCTCCGGGTACATTTTCGGTGCCGTTTTGTATCGATGTGAAACTAAAATAACATAAAGTGTCGACGAGGATACTAATCAACCGAATATCGATGTCGTTGCCGGGAACCAATTTGTGACCAATATTGACGTTGGCGTCGAGTATGAAACGTACGACACGATACGACTGAACGTGGCTGTGGGGGTTGTTTTTCTTTTCTCTCCACTTTTTTTTCGGAAACCGTCCGTCCGTCGGGGGACTGGAGACAATAAAGCTTGTGTTAGACCAAGGCGGTAAGAACGGGCGGACCGTTCACTCGTCCTACGGGATACGGACGAATAATGGGTGTAGGGGGAAACGAACGAAGATCTCTACTCGTTTTGAGACAACACGCGGTAGATATTGGACAGAAAAGTATCACAATTCTTAAATGACCAATTTATGAGATTTGTGTTGTAATACCACGAAGGTGTTGATAATTCTTCTAATTGGTTTCTTTTTTGTCTAGATTACAGAACGGATATTAACTCGTAACGATTTTTTTCTATCTTGATCCTCCTAAAAAGGAGTCTTCTTTGTGTATATATATATATATATATACGTACTGGTTTTTATATCGTTTAAAAGGGGATGTAATTGAGTTAAGAATATAAATGCATGGATTAGTTTACTGTTTTAAATTCATAGTTTTTACCAGTCATCTAATGTACTACTGTAGTTTTTCATGCCGATGTATAATAAGATACATTATTCTAATGTAAAAAGCTACTTTTACCCTACCGGGATTTGCTAAATCTTTGAAATTAACTCCCTTTGAATATATGGTTTTTAAATATGAGTTTAAATATTACATTTGAAAGTTTTAAATTCACATCATTTAATGTTCTTTTGAATGAGTTTTTCTCTCTTCTTTATATTTTTTTTCTTTCATTATATCTCTCATTCTCTCTCTCTCTCTCTATATATATATATGTGTGTGTGTTCAAAAATAGAAAGATAAATATATGCATATGATATGTTAATATTTTAAGTTTACTTTTAATAATAATAAACTGAAAATAAAGTAAAAATACTAAGGTTATAAATATCATATACTAATATTTTCAACACAATCAATTTAAATGTAATTAAATATATTGAAGATTTTGAAATTCTTATTTGAAACAATTAATACAAATTTCATGCATCCATAGTTCAGTGAACTGGATATTCATTCCCTTTTTCAGATACTTAATGTGAGTGATAAATTCTCTTACTGATTAAGATAGATTTTTAGTTGATGAAAATAGAATGTTCTACATAGTAAGAGTTCAAATAAATTACAAAAATCACATTGAACAAAGAACTGATGTTTCTGTTTTGAATAGAATTTTCATATCATAATAATTGAAATAAACTTTAACTTTTTGAATGAAACTAAATAAAAATTTGAAAAATATACTAAATTCCTATTCGAAAATGAAAAATTTATATACCAGTATCTCTTTTACAGAAAAGTTGTGAATGTTTTATTAACAAACCTTTTGAAAACTTATTTAAATCCTACCACAGTAAATGATAATTTTCTATTAGATAATACCGGAAGGGCGCATCACTACAATTGTATATTAATAATTAAAATAAAACAAATTGTATAAAAAAACGAACTAAATTTTCTTTAACAGCGGCTATGACGTCATTAAAACCAACTGCAGACTTGACTAAAACAAAGGAGTCTTTGTAGTGTTCGGTCGCGTACCTAGATCGTGCTGCTGGCTGGACAAGTTTCCGGTCACAGAGCATACAAAACCTTTTTTTATATATTTCTTGTTGTTTGGCTCAATAGAGCGGGTACTTCGTGTCACTATTACGTTCCTTTTTTCCTAAAGGGCTACACTTGTTTTGATATACGCGATTAAAATTTCAGAGACGTTCTTTTTTAAGCCGTATAGAAAAAACGAAAAGAACATAAATATATGTATATATATATATATATATATATATATATAATGTAAGTTGAGACAGTTTATTGAAACGAAAATATAAACAATCATATGAAAATCAAACTAAAAATATTAAACGGATATGATGAAAACAGAGATTTTTGATTTTCTTATTTTTATTTCGGTTGTTATACTTATGGTACTTTTAAATATTTAAATACATATGTAGAATACATAACAAATATAAAATATTAACTTTAAATTAATTATTTAACTCAATATTGTTCTTTTATTAAGACAATGTTTTAGTTTTAGACGAATTAGATTTATATCTTGATTATTTGTTCAATTTATTTTCATGAGAATCAACTTTAATGCGTTTTCTAATAAAATTTTACAATTAAACCATAAAGTATACGAAAAATTAATTTATTTTAAAACTAGATTGATTGTTTTTACTTATAATGAATATAAATTATAAGAACTATTATTATATTTTACTTAAAAGTAGTTCCCTTTTTAAAATTGCTTAATTATAGATTCGGATCTTTATTGAACATAGAAAGAAAAATTGATCGATTATATTTTCAGCTGTGTTAAAAGTATCACTATATTCGAAAATAATTTTCATTTGATCGTTACAAGACAAAAAATACATTAATGAAATATTCATCGACTGATCCAGTGCGATTAATTAAAAATACCGATTTGACATTCATCATTAACATATAAACGATACACTTTTACATAAAACCTTTCAATAATTCATTCACTGAAAAAGCGTCAGTTCGTATACATACATACATACTTATATAATATATATATATATATATTGTGTAAATATATATATATATATATATAGTTCAGTACACACTTTTAAATAAACAATTCTCGACTGTTGTTTTTATTTGCATAGCATAAAAGGACAAACGGCGACTACTGCGTTTACTTTTATTTCGGTTCACGTGAAAATCGTATAATTTTTTTTGTTAACGAAAAAAAAAACTAACATCCACGAACGTCCGCTAATCAGCGTACATATTTGCTTTGGGTCGCCTGAGGTTGGTCATATTAACGCTTGAACGACATTAAACGTTCAACCATGCAAATGAGAAAATACCATAAGCCGTATTTTTAAGTTGTATGTAACAAAGATACAAGTTTACTTTTTATTTATGGATGTCGATAGTCGTGGGCAATAGAACGTTTTAAAATGAATGTAATTGTTAAAGTGTGCATATATATATATATATATATATATATATATATATATATATGCATATATATGTCACTATGCATTCACAAGAATTATGTTTGGATTAAAACATCATTTGTATTAAGTGGTTTGAAAGTTAGAAGAGAATCAAACTGAATATAATGGTATAAATACAACAGTAATTTGGGATTAAATGAAATATGTTTTCAGTAAAACAATGCGATACAATGAAATTAGAAGAATATTAAGCTGAAATAAATGGTGGTATAATATTTTATAACTGACATAACATTACTAATTAATAATAATATAATTTTGATCTGTTTTTTACGTTAATTATATTTTATTAAATAGAAAAATCTAACTTTTAAATTCCTATTAAGGGATTTTAATTTTCATAAAGAAATAATATTTAATATTAGTATTATGGAATTACTTAAATTATAAGTATAAAATGAGATTAGTTTCAGGCTCATAGATGAACATTTTTAATTTTAATAAATTTTTTTCGTTCTTAAACCAACGAAACATTTTCGGTGCATCTTATTTTACATGTCAGCTATAAATAATAAAATATTGTTT
The DNA here is from genome assembly GCA_034766995.1 of Acanthacorydalis orientalis. Taxonomy (NCBI): domain Eukaryota; kingdom Metazoa; phylum Arthropoda; class Insecta; order Megaloptera; family Corydalidae; genus Acanthacorydalis; species Acanthacorydalis orientalis. Next base: position 19,276,011 of record CM068323.1, read on the forward strand.
ATATAAACTAAACTCAAAAAAAAATCTTAAATTTTGATTTATTATATCATTGAAGTGATCAAAATTATCAAAGTACAATTTTTAATGTTTTTATTTTGACATTGTAATTCAGATTTAATAGAGAGTTAAATACTTTTTGATTTTTAGAATTTTATATTTTTTTAATTTGAAGATAATTTTTTTAAGGAAGATTTATAATGCCAAAACTAAAACAAAGGTTCACTTATATATATATATATATATATATATATATATATATATATGTGTGTGTGTGTATGTGTGTATATAGAAGACAAAATTGCCTCTGTTTCAAGGAATGTTCCAAAATTCTCACAGGCTTTACACCTTTTACTGGGTTCAATATTATGACCTTTATGTAACGAAATCAAAAGAGGCAGAAGTGAGATTCGAACGTGCTTTCCATTTTCTATGCTACTGACTTTTCACCGGGTTGGCTGTTGCTCCGCTACGAACAATAAAATCGAACAATAAAACCGTTCGTATTTAGATAGATCGACGTCAACTCTTACGGCGGTACATCGACGGACGTCCGGCACCGGGACAAATTGATCTCCGTCCCGGAGGGTAGAGCGCGCCGCGACGTAAGTGTGCCATTTGTCAGTGGCGGCGGTAGAACGGTAGCAGTAGGGGTGAGCGAAATACCCGCGGCACAATATAACGCGTGACTGGACTCCGGGATCAAACCGCAACCGTGCACTATTACCGCGTGAAGAATTGGCGCGAATTTGTTTTCCGCGAGTCGTAAGAATGAATACGTATCTTATATATGTCATTGTCAGCTTGTATGTGTTATTCGATTTGTAGGAATTTACGAATTTTCAGACATTATTTCTCGTGTTGTGTGTTTTGGTGTGGTTTTCACTGTTGTGTACGTCTGTTTTTTTTCCTACCCTTCGGTCGTTTGTTCGCGCACGTTCTCGGTGCCATTTTTTTCATCAAATTAGTTTTGTTACGGAAAAAAATGTACCAAATAAATTGAATGTTTTTTTTTGTGTATGTGTGTCGAGAAATCTTAAGAGAAATGTGGAAAAAATCGGTTTATATATTTTACCGCAACGTTTTCTCATACAAAAACATATTATCATCTTTCACATAACCACTAATCATAAAATGTATTTTTAACACCTATGTTATCCATCTTTTAGTTTCAAAAATTATATCAAGCGATAGAAAATAAATAATTCCAAATATAAAGTAATAAAAATATAAAAATCAAACTATAAAAAAATCCGTAAAAAAATACAGATACAATAATAATAACAATGGATATTCTATATAAATATATTTATCAAGTCCACGATTATACGAATCTTTTAATTAATGAAAGAATAAAAATAACTATTTTATTTTCGTAAATTCAAATCAATTAACTAGTGGAAAATTTAATAAAACTATTAATTATATGGTGATTAGAATTTTCATTTCTATATGTAGATGTGCATTGAAGTATCTTTAATTTTTTATAAAAATTATAGTATAATACTTCTTAATTCATTATATATATATATATATATATATATATATATATATATATATATATATATATATATATATTAAAATATGTAGGTAACATGCTGTACGCTAATATGTCTTAATAGACATCCATGATAATCAGTTCTTGAATATTTAAATTCGTTATTAACCTTAGCTGCGAGTAAGTCATAACGACTTTAGATAAAATAATGTGTAAACACTTTAAGATAATTATTATTACACCACTATATCCCAGTGCTCGTTTGCCATTGTCAGATGTAACAAAGGAAGTCTTTATTAACAGCACACGTTCACCAAACACACAATATCTCTGGCAAAGCCTGTTTACTATAGGCCAGCACATCAAACCTTGGACAGCGACCTCACACAAATTTCAATTGAATCTCGTGTCTCGGCATGTTTATCCAAGAAGAGCGGATAACTTTAGCGCTACCAAAAAGAGCCGGGCACGAGCAAGGACGCTCCGACTCCATTGTACGTGTGGAAAAGAAACGATGTTATGTGACGCTGGAAATGACGCGTTCGTACGTTAACGGTGACACATGGTGTGGGTCACTACAGACATCGTAACTCAACGGTCCGAGAATGAATCCCCGCTGTGGTGCGGACACCGAAAGCTGTCTAAAGTCCTCTGTCGTTCTCGTCGGTTGTATATTTGTCATGTGTGGATCGTTGGAAATAATATGACTCATTGGCTCTAGTTTTGTGATATCGGATATATTTAACGTCGTCCACACACATTTATATATATATATATATATATATATATATATATATATATATATATATATATAATGTTATGAATTTATAACGATTGTAAAAACTATTAATTAGTATTTATTACTTAGATTTAATTGACTGTAGCAATTAAATAGATTTTTCATTAAAATATGAAAATTAGATTTGTAAAATTTTTTTTAAAGAATTTTTAAAAACAAATACTGAAAAATGAATATCTATATAATAATATATATATATATATATATATTATGATTCAAGATAAATCAATTCGTTAGTAAACTGAACTTTTTTTAATCATTTTTTTACAATTATTAAATAAGATATTTTTTCAGATACTAGATAAAAATAATACCAATGATGTATAGATTTCGGACTTTTATAAAATGTTTTTACAACAGGTAATAACGAAAACTGTTTTCAGTATTGAGAAAAATGCTCATACAATAATGTAACAAGTCTAATATTATCATTGAGTTCTTGAGGGTATGAATACACTTTGAAATCACATTTGAAAATAATTAACTGATTCGATATTATGTGATTCGATTGGTGCATACGATGCACATTTACTGGTTTAATTAATACCGTTAATAATGAAACTAATCAGTCTCACGTATTATTACAAATTATTATTGCTAATCTAGCTGTAACTATGTTTGATTTATTAGTGGTTTTATGACGTACGCACAATACACGTTCTGGTTGACCAATCGCAATGTCTAATAATCTCTATGATAAATTATACAAACTTTGAATAGCGTTTCCGTATCCGCACTTGTAGAATATCCGGATGAAAATTTAATATCAAATTTATGTATCAATCAATTACATGGTATCGAGATTCAGACAATTATATGTCAATTTCTCTTATGTCAATTTCAATTGTGTAATTATTATTTGAAATCACTAGCAAGTAAAATAATAATAAGACCAGAAATTTTTTTAAATATAGATATATACATATAGTCATACATACATATATATATATATATATGTATATATATATATATATATATATATATATATATATATATATATATACAAATATGTATGGAATATATTAGTCGTTATCGATTTATTTTTGTTGAATGCTCATCAATGATTATACGCTTTATATTTTTCTATTTTCGGTGAACTTTATCGTAATATTCAAAACAAGTATTCATATTTTGATATACGGTTTTATTGTAAGACATTGTCTTGACCTGTTTCTTGTATCTGAAAGTTCTATCAGCCAACTGTATATCCATCTTTTATATTTTAGCAATTTCTTATACTATAATTTGAGTTTATCATCTGAATTTTTTTTTATGCATTATTTTCATTAATGGACACAATTTATCGATTATTGTTAAATATGTCAGTATATAGAAACAACATTATTAGTTATTGGTATTCGTTAAAAGATGAATTTTATATCAGAGTTTCGAATAGATTTTTTATTTAGAAAACTAACGGTAGAGATTCGAAGCTTTATGTATATATATATATATATATATATATATATATATATATATATATATATATACATAGAGAGAGAGAGGAAGAGAAAGGAACGGGAGATAATATTGAAATATTAAATTGCTTCTATTTTGAAAATTTTTCAAACAAAATCAAATAAAAAATCTATTTTTGATTCAATGAAAGCAATAATGAGTTATCAGTTTCGACACGGTGTTATTTTTGAACTGTCAATTATGAAACTCTCTGTACAAAACAAGACCATTCAATCATAAATGATCAAAGCCTGTATTAGTGAAGACTATTTTTAACCCGATGACCTTATTACATATCATTCGTCAATGTACTCATCGGTTGTTTTAATTAAATAATATGGATAAATGAATACAACGTAGTGTGTTTACGAACTATATGTAAATATAATGGAACAACATTAAATATAACAGCGAATTCTAATGAACAGAGATACATTAGTACTGATGTTTATAGGTGAATGTATTCATTCGGTATCGCATTAATCATTGCAATACTGTGTAGGGTCAGACGGTTCCGAGTCACAAAATCATTCTCGCGGGAGATGACCCACGGACTCTCAATTAAATTCCTGTAATGAATTTAAATCCCAAATCGCAAGTCACTGCTAACATGTTTCGTCTAGTGTTGGAGTGTGACTTTTCTTTCACGTCGAAGATCTGTTAACATTTCAACATACAATTGAATTTAATCTCTTTTTAGATAAATGGGATTTCCGATATTTACGACCTGTCACATTTCAAATCCTTTTATATATATACATACATATATATGTATGTGTGTATATATATATATATATATGTATATATATATGTATATATATATGTATATATATATATATATATATCTGTACGTGTACGCGAGGGAGAATTTATGTATTTGTTTTTACTAAATATTGGGGAAAAAATATAAATCTAGAAGAATATTGAACTTGATTAAATATTAATAATTTAATATTTAAATCAGCATAAAACTAAAGAAATTAATATTTAGTTTCGATTAAAAATGGCGAATATTTTATATAAAAGAAACACTAATTCTATTACAAAAAAATACTGAAAGAAAAGAAAGATTTTTTTGAAAATTAGAAGACGATTTGAATATACTTTTGCGTGAATATCGAAAGGGATGATTTAAAGAAGAATTTTAAACCACTTTAATTATTATTGAAAGACCCATTATCTGAGAATGTTTCTGTCACGGGAATAACAAACATGCTCTTTAAGGGTCACAATGCACGGGACCGGTCTTTGCTATATGTTGCAGATGCGCACAGCCGGAACCGGACGTAAAGGCACGCCTCCAGCATCAGGTGTCTGCCGCCGCTTCCAGTACTACTTCCGGTCCTCCCAGTGTCGTCCGTGTTATGTGGCGTTACATCCTACCAAACACATTATTCTGTCTATCATTCTGACGAAATACACTTATACACTGATGGGTTATTTAAAACGTTTACGTTATTTACATTAATGTAACATATGTTACAATGTGAGATTGAAATTATTAATGAAAATCGCACTTGACATACGAATACACATTCACATATACTTTACTTAATTTTGTTATTATTAATGTCGATCTTATCGCATGAAATTTATTCGTCGGATATTTCAAAAAATGTTTATTTAAATTACATAGATTGAATTTTTTTTATTAAAAGTATGAAATACGGTAAAACCTTAGGCACATAGATATTTTCTATGTGAATATTATAATCGACATGTCTTGATACAACTATCTTATAATATAACGTAGATAACATGGTTCAAAAGGAATGTGTGAGCTTAGAAGCAACCCCTGCAGAAGACATTCTGTTTCAACCACAACAGATGAATATAGTTAACTGTGTATATTATCATTGCGAACAATAGTCGAATTATGCTATCTTGTAATGTTATGAGATATCAAAGAAAATGCATACGGATTCATCTGTTGTCGATTGAATATGAATCGTTGCTGTAAAGCAGATTATTGTATTGGAAAAGTACAGAGATTGTTGCTATGAAGCTTGAAATTCCGTATATAGAAATATGTATAAATATCGTGTAGATTTTTCTGAGAATATCCCTGTTTTTCACAAGAGTATTATGTCGCTTTATAACTGTCGGGGTAAAAATGAATGTTTTGTTATTGTAAAACTGCAATTCTATAGTTTTTTCTAGTTAAAATATGAAATGATATCTGTAACAATTTTTTATATTAAACTTAATATGAAATCATTGTTATTCTATGTGATATAATAATATACTTTCTATGAAAATAATATGAGTTCGAGACGACTACTTCGAGGACAGTATTATATTCAATTATATTTTATTATACAGAGTAGAGTTTTCGAAACAGTAGAATATACTTATTAATTTATAATTAAAAATCGGAATTAACTCAAAAATATTTTAAACCACATAAAATATAATTTATTGAAGTATTTGTTTGATAAATGAATTTTAATTAAACCCAAGTCATAAATTATTCTTGAATTCCATTCACCTTGGCATAATTATTTATAAAAAAATGATTTTATATACAAAATGAGAGTTATAAGGCGACATAAAATAAAAAATAAATATTTTTATGAAAGAGTTTTCCTTAAGAAGATATTTCCTTTTTAAAAAAAATGAATTACATGATGACTAAGAAATAAACTAGACAAATATAACATTTAAAATATAACTTATACAAAAGCTTAATATTGCTGATAATGAACATCTCTGTCTCGGATGAATACCGTGCAGTAACTATGCGTTAAACGAGTCTCATCTCCCTCATTACAACGAGAATATTGATAACCTCGACGAACTATTATAATGACAAATCGTTAACCTTTGTCTATAAACGTGGCTATATACCTAATTAGTGTTTGTAGAACGTAAACATAAACGTACATAATTGCAGAGTTTAACGCGCGTATTTTGCATAAAATTCGTGCATACAGTGAGAGAAATTCGAAGGTACATCGGATATTATGCTCGAAAATGTTCTGTGAATATTTTAATATTCGCATCATAGTTGAAAATTATATTTACTGTGGAAATTATCTGATTTGTTATTATTTTAAAGTTACTCGGAATGTAACTGTTAATTAAAGCGTAAAATTGAATTTATTATAAATAAAAGAAATAATATAGAAAAGGTAACATGTTTTTGATTGTCGAAATCTCAACTAGATAAATTTATATAAGTGATTTTTGCTAGACATACCTTTTCACAATAATTAAGTTATTTAAATTGGAATGCGGTTTCAAGTTGTATATGCTGGGTCGGTGCAAAAATAATTGCGGATTTTACGTATCGAGTATAAAGATGCATATATCTAGATGAAGGAAGTCCACGACCTTCCTCATCATCAAGGCTTTTGTTTTTTGATCATGAAATTTTTTGAACCAGTGTTGAACTGTACGTTCACTAATTGACTCTTCACCAAAAACATATGTGATATGTCGAGCAGTTTCTGTTACATTGCATCCCAATTTAAACTCATACAATAAAATCGTGCGAATTTACTTTTTTTCCATGAGTAATTTAAGAAATTATATTCAACAATATTAAAGAATGAAATTACAATGATATATCACATGACTATAACAAAAGGTAACTAGAAAAATCGACGCCAAACTTAAAATGATAAAAACCGTAATTATTTTTGCACCAACCTAATAACCGCGACTATATAAATAAAACGAATATAACAAGTTCAAGTTATATCAATTAAAACTATGAACTAATAACTTAGACCTTTGTTAACATTTATGTGAGTTTAATATTAAAAATTTACATTAAGTTTGAGAAGGAATAGGAGAACTTTTAATTTGAAATGTAAATAATGGTTGTGTATCTACTCACTCACCGTTCGGTTTGAAGTGAAATAATCTAGATTAATTTTCTGATTGTGATGTGATTCTTACCTGAAACAAAGAAAAGGCACATATTACAATTAATAATATATTCATTCATGTAAGTATTTATTCGTACGCATGTTTTACATAATATTATAATTAATAATAAAGAGAAATTATGTTGTTATTTGTATTATGAAGAGAATCCTTTTAGTGAACGAATGGAAACACTCCGACCCGTCCATAAATAAGCACGAGATATCGACAGGCGCGTATATCGACAAATGCTACAATTGATTTTCTAAAGAATACAACGACAAAACGCAACTACACGACAGTGTAGAGAATATATGACACTAGAATAGACGCCTACTTTGAATAACTTTAACTCTCTGCGCTCATTTATCATTCGGATATCTTCTCTCAAACATATACCTTGCCCATATTTGTCTTCCTGGTTTTGACACATGCTACTGAATCAGGAATATATTTCGATCGAGAAAATATTGCCACTATTTTTTTTTGTTATTCTTACGAAAACTTAATATCAATTTATCACGGATCTACTCTAAGATTCCGATCGACTGCGTCCAGTGTCTTGTTTGCGAACATTTGATATAATTCATATATTTTTTCGCCAATGATTTACATATAAATTATGTTATATTTGATTCTTATCGACACTTTTTTCGAATTGATTTTGTATGTCACCTACATACGAGAATGAAAACGTGTCGGATAAGATATTGCACAGTCTGCGAATTAAACACATTGTACACTATTTGTACAATTTGTACTAACATCATTAGCACTGGATGTAATTTTATTTGTGCATAATGCGATTGCGTTCGCAATAAACTATTCCATTTTCCGAAAACACGTCCTAGTTTGTACAACCAAAACCAGTAACTGTGAGATATACAAATATACGAGTGTATACTATTATCTGAAACCTGATTTAAGTGCACGAGGGTGGATGTAACACATGACAGACACACATACTAACAGTGCCCAGAGGTGTGTTTTGTTTAGCACACTTAATGACATTTACATATTGGGTTCCCGGTAAACTGTTAAATAATCAACATGGGATCCTATAACTAAAAATGACAGGCAGCGAAAACAAATAGATTGATGAAGGTTCCACTTAATTTTTATAGTTCATGTGCTCGTTTTTTCATTTTATCTCACGTTTGCATAATATGATTGTTTAAATTTACAATTTTAAAAGTTTTTTTTTCATTATTAGATTTAATTCTATGGATAACAATGATTCTAGTGAAAAATATTTTACATTTATTAAAAAAACACTTCAAAAATTAATTAACAGTTAATTCTAAATTAAAACACATGCAGAAATATATTTTATTTTATATATTTACACACACACACACACATATATATATATACATGTGTGTGTATGTGTGTTCATATACGTAATATAAATTAAATCCTTTAACAAACAAGTGTGCACTACCATTTAAAAGTTTTTTAAAACTTTACTAGTCGCTGAAAAGCTTTTTGTTTGCCTTTGTATGCTGCGTTAGCTTTACAAGAGAATTTAAAATCTCTACAATTTGTAGTAAAAATATTTTTTTTATATTTATTTTCGGCCAACATCTCTATATTTTTAAAATAATATTTTATAGTAAAAGAAATTTTAATATTGCATTGAAATATTTTTAACTCATGTAAAATATATATATATATATATATATATATATATATATATATATATTCATTAAGCATTGAATTACATCTATGCATTTATTGAATTCAGAGTCAATCCATTCAGTAATGGAAATTAAATTTTATATATTTTAAAATGGAATCCAATTACTTTGAAAATATTTCGAAATTCTAAATATATTATATTTATTGATAAATTATTTATAATACTTTGATTTGAAAAACATTAATTTTTATTTATTTTTTAATTTCTTTTAAATAATTTGAATTATTAAACGTCAAATTTTCATAATTTGATTGATGAAAGGAATTTTGAAAATATTTATTATACATATAAATTCATTTTTCATTTCTCTCTTGTTTTCCTGCATCCACTGTTTCTCATATTAATTATAAACTTCCATTTGTCTGAGGATCATTAATAATTAATAATTTAAATAATAAATTTAAATTATGATCTATTCTAATATGAAAAATATTTCTATTTATTATTTCAATTATATTCTAATTTATAAATAAAAAAAAATAGAAAAAAAGAATATATATATATACCCTAGCTAACATTTGAAGCATGCTTATTCGAATTCAGCATCGATAGAATATATTACTGAACGTATATCTTAAAAACATGCCACAAATTCTTGTTACAATGTTCAGTGTAGAATCTTGTAGTAAAATGTATACTTCAGCAGGAAAGATATTTATTTGTTCAGTATATATATATATATATATTGTCGTATTTTCGTTAAATACACAAATATATCCATATAAGTAGAGAAGAGCATGTTAGCGATATTGCTGTCGCGAAACGCGTGACGGCATTCGGACTCCCTGACAAGCCACCCGAGTCGCCTAAAGTGTTCCCCGATGTGACGTTCCCGCGTTGACCTATGTCGACGTGTGTCTTCCCCTGTCCTTGTCCTCTTCTTGTCACAGATCACTGACACATCGATTGTTTTCACAGTACATGCGGATGACAGTCTAATCGTTCCCAACATGGAATCCTAATTTGCGTCAAACGTCTTACAGTCTACAACTGTATAACATTCAACAGCTGTGCGTCAAGTCAAAACAGATGAAAAGAAATGTCAACGATATAACGCGAGATAAGATGAAGATCGACAGAAAAAATTAAAATTATTTCAATAAAAATTTTTTTTATGTTGAAACGTTCGTAGGAATACCTGGTAAATATCGATTGAGAAATGTATTTATGAAATATTAGTTAAATACTCAGAATAAGGAATAATTCAATCAAATTTCATTTATACTAATCGATTTTCTGAAAATTATATTAATGCAGAAGCTTATTAAATATTCTAAGAAAGATATTTTTATTATTTCAGCGAAATTTATTATTGCTTCTTAATCTTTTATCAGTTTAATAATTTTTTTACTAGAATTTCTTATCTTGAAATATTCTTCATATTGTATTATTTTATAAATATTTATTGTATTTATTTATATACATAATTCTATTCATTTGCAATTCATTGTATTTATATATATATATATATCATAAAGCTGAATTTACCTCGAATTTGTACACTTTCTTTACAAAGAAATTAAACGTTTTGAGAATTTAATGCCTTTTGATATTTAGAGCACTTTGAAATGAGTCAAATAGAAATAATAAACTTTTGTTTTTCCTTTTCTGATTTTTACATATAATGTATTATATTACGCTGCCGGAATGTCTTTTATATTTAATTAATTTATTTAACAATCGAATTTTAACAATATCGATTATATATATATATATATATATATATATATATATATAATTTTCATAAGAAAAAAATTGTATAAATATAAATACATATTAAAATTGGTATTCAATGAATAAAATAATTTACGGTACGATATTGTACCTTAAACGGTACGCAAGCGACAGTGTGTCATCCTGCATATATTATATTATATTTATAACTCTTTCATTCGTTCCTATAATATAGTGTATAAAAGGTATAAGAGACTCGTCTATGCAACAACGTTCATCATATTATGTTATTTTAGTATATGAAATTCTAGCTTATACCTGTACACGGATGAAATTTTATTACTATCCGTACTGTACTATAAACTTATTATGAACAGAAATATACGGGGCTCTAATGTCGAGAAATACAACGAGATCTAATGTAGGAGTGTGAAGGATCCGCCAGACGCAACGGGACATGATGAATACATATTACTTCTCGTATATTTAAAATTACATGTATTTTTATTCGAGTTTCATATATCGCACCATGATTCGGCACCAAAGACGATTATAAAAGTGTAACTGGTTCGGTTGAGACTACGTAATGGAATTATTAACCTCTAAAATAACCATATTTTAGTTTATATATTGCAATCTAACATATAAAGTATTAATAATTTATATACATATATATATATATATATATATATATATATATATATATATATATATATATACAAATAATTTATGTAATGAATTAACTTCAATTACTAAACAAATAAAGCTTTAATCAACTACCATTACTAATTTATTACTAAATGCGTCATTGAAAATGCAATTATAGAATTGAAAAAGAAACTTTTTTAAACAAATAAACGATTTTAATTAAAGTTAATTTTTATATTAATTGTGATTGATTTCAGAAATTGAATGTTATATTTAAAACAGTTGATGTGTATTAAATGAAATATTTTCCATATATTTTACAAAATAACCAGTTATATCTATTTAATAAAAACAATATTGCATTGTAATATATTTGATATCACATAAAATAATTTTTAATAAATTTTTTTTTTAAAAAAAACAAACTATGAATACAATGGTTTTTATTATTTTAAACAGATGTTTTAATTGATCGACCGTTAAAGATATAAAACTGACTCTAATATAAATATGGATATTAAAATCGTGTTTCTTATTCTTCAAAAGAATGAAAATGTAATATTTCTGAATTATAAATGTTTTGTGCCTTTTAATTTCTCTTTCAGAGAATATGAACAAATTTATTTTTTTTATATATAAAACATTTCATATGCAATTTTGAAATAAAAAGTGCACGTAGCTTTTATAGACTATTCGTATTTTATGAAAATTATTTCGTTTTGTTTCTATTAAAAATAATAGCGATTCTATAAAAAGTGCCAGTAATGTTTTAAAAACGAACAAAAATCTGTATTCGTACAACGACGATATTAGCTCTAAACATAATTTATTATGCTGAAAATTTTCGCACAACAAATACACACACACAAATTGTGTCTCGAACTTCTGAATTCCAGAACCCCGGTCGCCCGAGTCAGTAACTTTAATCCTAGGACAACGGGAAGCTGTATCGAATTCCGTAAATTATTTCGAAATTAACTTTGTTTACAGTGTTGTGTTCTACGGATTGTTAAAAGTAATGTCTTATATATATATATATATATATATATATATATATATATTTACATAGATAGATCGAAACTGTAATAATGCTACTTATCTGTATAAGTATTAAGTCAATTTTAATTATAGTTTTGAGAGGTAAAACTTATAATTGAAAACTTGGAAAAGTATATATAATTTATCTGGTTAATATATCTTGGTGTGGTAAGTAATGAAGTTTAAAATCTATCATGTACTCTGTTCAGTATAGAAATAATATGCATAAGTATATAAACATATATATCTATATATGAGGGTAGAAAAATACATATTAGCGCGATGAATGTACTGTATATACTGAAAAATCGTTAAAAAGTTTTAATACAGACAAGAAAAAAAATAATATTCTTTATATGTTTACCAGTATTTTGAAAAAGTATAATCTGAATTAAAAACTTCTGTTATTTTTAATTGATTCTGTATATTACAGATATTAAATCTATTATTATAACATAGATTCTATTTGTGTGTCATTAAGTCTTGTTACAATTTTTTTCCTTTCATATTCTCTTTGCATCTTTATGGAATTGTGAAAAGGTATGCTTTTTGACATCACTTTTTAAGATCGTATAAATATCGTTGAATGATTCTTAGATATTTTCAAGCAATTCCGATCCTTTGTAATGGCAGCATTCGCAGCCTTTCTCAACATCGTTAGTTTTTTCATTACAACGTGACTGTCAATTCAATTATCAATTAAGCGTTTACAGATTGTTGCAACGCAGTTGAAATTTTAATCTCCCTCTCTGCATCGAAACCGTCGCTGGTCCGTTTGTCCGCCAACTCGGTGCTCCCATCTTATTACACACTTGCATAGACCGTTGTACGACTAGAGCTGTTGCCTCGTCTAGGACCACCACCACCACCTCATTACGTAACCATGACATTGTAATACCCTCGGGTGTTTTTACACCGCAGGATTATAGATGTCTCTCGTCTGGTTTACGTTTCGGCGATTGTAGACGGGCGGTTGTGTTGTTGTAGTAGTACTGTTTTTACGACCTCTCGTACTCAAACCGCTCGGTTTTCTATTCTCTTCAAGGATCAAGCATTTACATTTGTCTGAGTGCATTACGTACGCACGATTTGTTCTTTTTTGCGAAACGCTCCGCCAACGGCTGCTATTTAAATGAATATTTTAACAAGCCGTTCGTATGGAATACAAGATTCCTTATTGAAATGTTTATTATTTTTATCAGAATTCTGATTGACACAAATGTATGTATACGTCAGTTCTCTTTGATCTTATTTTCGAAATAGACATCAGATTTTAAAATAAACATTATATATTAAGTTCTTATCAAGTCAATCCGAAATAACAACTCTTAGTTCCATTGTTAAGAACGTTTAAGTAATACAATATATATAAATATATATATATATATTACACTTTAGAAACTTAATTTTTACACATTTTATTTAATGAGTACATAAAAAAGTTTTTTTTAGTAAACCGAACAAAAAAATTCTATTTAATACCAATGATCAAATAATTTAACATAAACAATTGAACTTTAATAACAACTTATTGCAATATTTATTTCTATTTAAATTTAATTGATTTCTATTTCCATTAATTACAAAAGAATATGTATATATATATATATATATATATGTATATAGGGTAATTTAACTTAAGCTTTCACAAGAAAGTATTAAAAAAATAGGCTATCCCCCATTTAGTATTTTAGTTCAATTTTATTTTAGTATCGAATTGAACTAAAATACTAAATAAAAAACATGATTTTACTTAATCCCTTCACTTCTCTTAATACTTTCATGTAAAAGCCTAAATTGAATCAGCCCAATATATATATATATATATATATATATATATATATATATATATATGTATATATATATATAATCTTAATATTAATTTAAACAATATTATAAGCGAGTAAACATCCAATAACTGAAAACAACAGAACAATTTCCTTCCATTTAAAATGGTATACAATAACCACAACTTCAGTTTTGTTTTGCAATCATGTTTTGATACATACTTTACAATAAGTTGAAACACTGATTACCACTTAAGTGAATCAAGAAGTAAATTTGTATAAACATATACTTATATATATATATATATATATATATATAATATGGGGGAAAACTTCTAATTTCTATGTACACTCGATGTGAATAGAGAACGTCTCTATTGTGATGTTCGCAGAACAATAATAGCCAGGCATTTTAAGCCAAGAGAGTAACTTTAACGAATTTCCTGTAATAGTAAACAACGGAAGGTCAGACACGAGAAGTAAGTTTTCGTCTAATGTACGATCGCGCCACTGTGTCAATGAAACACAAAGCCATAATATACTCTACTCGTTCACATACTCAATGTTGGGCTGAGTATCTCGACTAACAAAAACACATTCGAATACTTGACGTTTCGTGCGCTAAAAATACAAAGTGGATTCTATTTGAGTTCGTCGTGTATTAACGTAACGTCAAAGTATTATTTGTTACCTTAAGATCATACATAAAAGGTCGAACACATTTAATTAAGTTTATCGTTTGATATTTTCAATGTAATAGTAAATTGGAGATGTTTTCAAAATTTTACAAGCATTTAAAAATCTGTGACAAATATTATAACACTTATCATGTTTAAGAATGAAAATTATTAAAATACGTCGGAATTATGTTGCACTTGGTATTATTCTTTTAGAAATAACATTTCAGTTATAGGAGAATACACAAACGTCAATTCACTGTACATAAATTATATATTAGTATAATCTTTGAAAGTATAGAATTGAATAAAAAAAGAAATAAGTAATTGTTATTCCTTTAAAGAAAGAGGCACATTATAAAACTTGGTAAATTAATAAATAGTTTAATATACATTTGTTATTGAAATATTATAGATAATTAAATCATTGAAAGAAAAAGATATTTTTTATTTGACTGAAATAATCTAGTCTATTAAATTACTTAATATTAATCTACGATATTCTTTAAAAATAATTGAGAAACATTACAAATTTTTAATTATTAATTATTCTAGTAACTGGCTAATAAATCAGTTTTAATTAACTTTTGGTGATGAAAAAAATAATAAATGCAAAGTCAGTATTTTATTGAAAATATTTGTTTCAATCAGGGTTTAATTATGATTGAAAAGTAAAAAAACTTGAGCAGATAGTTCTTAATAAAGTAATTATATATTTCCATGAATTATGAAGAGAGTTTAATTAAAGTAACGAACTTTCTATCAAAAAAATATTAATTAAGGGAAATGCAACGTTAACAAAATGAATAATAACAATCCA
Source organism: Acanthacorydalis orientalis (assembly GCA_034766995.1). Lineage (NCBI taxonomy): Eukaryota > Metazoa > Arthropoda > Insecta > Megaloptera > Corydalidae > Acanthacorydalis > Acanthacorydalis orientalis. The sequence continues at coordinate 19,291,976 of CM068323.1, forward strand.
GAGATGCGCTAATACTAACATACATACGTATGTATGTATATGTATATATATATATATATATATATATATATATATATATATATATATATATATATATATATATATATGAATGAAATGAGCATCGTTTGCGAATGTGATAGTGGCGTAACGCTGTCTCTATAGTAAAGACTAGAGATGAGATTCTCGAAGGAAAAGTTGCAACTGTGTGAATTAGTGTTTTAGTTCAAATGACTTTTGTGAATAGTTTTAGTTCAGTTCGCATCATTCAGGCCAGAGGGTGACGCTAGCAAACAGTCTGCTCTTCACTACATACATACACACATATCCTGTAGTGATGGGATGAGATCGGCGTAAAAACTTTAACATATATGCGAGCACCATTCCTTCTTCGTATCGTCAATTTAATGCCCTGGACCGAATTTCGAATTGTATGAGCGGAATGAGTATGCGACACATGTGGAAGATATGTGCGATTTCTTATAATACTTTTAATTTGATTTATACGATTTATTCTTACGGATTCGGCTGATTATATTAAGAGAGTTTTATTGAAATATCTATAAAAATAAAAAAAAGTCGACTTTACTGAGATGTTATTGCTGTTAGTGTTTTAATAATTAAGAACATGTATTTGAAAAAAATAAATAATGGACAATTGTACTGACGGACTTCTACTTTGTGAATTACACATGTTTATATCTACTACTATTATTTTAACACTTTTCTATCTGTAGATGCTATAGAATACTTTTACTCAAATATAAATTATCTACCACTTTAACGAATAAAGTGTATTAGTGTTTCATCGTTTGAACTGTAAAAATATTAAAAAAATATTAGAAAAATAATAATGATTTGAAAATGTATTTCAATAAACTGTATTATTTTTAAGGCTCACATTTTAAATAGAAAGCTGTAAAATTATTTTTTTTAATTACATACACACTCGAATATATGTATGAGTGTCTACAAACATAACTATCAAGAGACAAAGTGACAACAAAAAGGAATATATTCATTTCAATAACATTAAACCGATACAGAGGCGCTTGAACAATTAGGCTGGTGTGCGTTTCTGCAGGTATCCCGTAGGTCAACGACGCTTTCATCCCACGGATAAACCTAATGAAGTCCAACACCTTATGGCTAACGTATCATTCCACAGACATAGCTACCAATTAAATGAGTGATAATTTATTCATTGTACAAGCCGGCACGTATATTTCAGAATTACAACACAGTTCCTAATTTCAACTCTCCAGGGTGGTTGTAATTTAAATCTTACGGACACGAGGCCGCCGCTCTTTTACTGGGACCGTTTCACCGAGAATCGGTTATATGTACTTTGTATGCTGAAATGTGTTCCGGACCGTTTTTTTACCGCTCCACCGTTGTTGTTGCCGTAGTCGTTGAAGCGACACCCGTGTGTGTATGTATGTGTACGTTTCTCTAACGGCGCTATATGTTTAATTGTGTCGCTTTTATACCTTCATATACACTTTACTAGACATGTACGTACTCCGGGTACGTATTTCAACTTCGTTATTTAATAGATATTACTCTGTTTTATATTATTATTATTTTTTTTCCGCGAGAATACATGTGTGACTTGAATAAATATATGCGGGCGTACTGTTTTGTAATATATTTTTGTTTAAAAAAGATCTTTTATTTAACTGTAAAAACTTGATTTATAAGACAAGTTTTAAATAATTTTATTACGAATGATTGATCGTTCTTTTAACAAAATGATTAATTCGTCTTTATAAACTTTCATTAAACATTTTTGTACTTAATGAGACATTATATGAACTATTTAATAATCAAACGCAAATAGCTGGATTATAAATTCATTTTTAATTAAATAATCAGAAAATTTAAAACAAAAATGTTTTCTTTTTAATCGACAACGTTTCGTTTCTCATTAAATTATTCAAATCATTAACACACAATCAATAATTTAACTAGAAAAATCAATAAATAATGTTTAATACTCTTTGATATTTATAATATCCTTAAATTTTATACAAAACCGTAATACTTGAGTAATAGATTCGAAAAACAAATAAAATTCAAGAATATTTCCTTCAATAAATGAGAATTATTTATATTCAGCGAAGACTACAAGAACGAAAAACATTTACTTGTCGTATGAATTTCAATTTAAATAAATTATTTGTTTGTATGTTGAATGTATATAAAATTTACACATCAATGATTTTTCAAAAAAAACTTTACGAATATATTACACAGTAAAATATAGATATTCGTATAACAAATGTAAGTTTATAAACACGTGTCGAATATAAATCTACTAAAATTTATTTAATATTTATTAATATGTATATATATATATATATATATATATATATATATATATATTAATATATCTATTAATATTTATAATATTTATTAATATATATATATATAATTAGAAAAATAATTTTAATAAATATATTCCGTAATAAAATAATCATCTTAATATTTCATATGTATATAAGAAAAACATTTTTTTATTAGAAAGATTATAATAATTATAAATAAAATATGTGTATAGATTATTAGATTATTATTATTATTAACAATTATATGTACGGAATATTTATACAGAATAAATAAAATTTGATAAAATATTCATAGAGGAAGGTCGTATACAAAAAAATAATTTTGACATTTTAAAACATTACTTCCAGTTTTAGAGACGGTGGAGTCCTTTACATTATAAAATATTTATATAAATACGGCATAAAAAATAAATGTATGAAATGATTAGTAGGTTAGAGTTCGTGCAAAATCCATTTTGATTAGCCATTACAAAATCTCGGTTGTCTCTCTACCATCAATCATTCAGCTTGGTGTGTGTGATGTGCATAACATTTACTGTAATTATATGCAGGGAAGGTTTGATGTTATGTGATGTTTTTTTTTTGTATTTTTTATTCTCTTCTGGTAATCATAAATATTGATTTTCGTGGTGGATTGTTTAATAAAAAAATAATTATTTTCGGTTTTGAACAAACGTACAATTTTGATTTGAAAAATTCTATTAACAGTACAAATGTAAATTAACATTTCCTATATTTCGTATGAAAACTATTCAAGTTGTGTCAACACACAATTTTTATTTTAATCTCCTTATTGTAGCTATCATAAATAGCAAGTTTTTTTTTAAAAAAAATGATAAATGCAAAAGATACAATGTACTTATATTTCAAATGTTATTTAATAGATATATTCTTTAAAAATTATATCAATTGAAAGAAAAGTTTAATTAAGAAAAACCTTAAATCAAACAGTATATAATATTTTTGTATATATATATATATATATATATATATATATATATATATATGTATATATATATATATATATATATATAATACAGTATGTATATATGTGTATGATTTTCTGAAGTTTGTAAAAGGATACTATAAGAATATAGTGTAACGTTTACTATGAACTTATAGAGAAGTTAGTTTATGCTATGCATATTAATTATGTAGTTTAGTTGTATCTAACTCGAAAAGTTTGCGTACTGCAACAAATTAAAGAGATATGAAACGTGAAGGTATGATTTCGCTGAGTTTATAACCACCGTCTGTATACCACAAAGCGAATTACATAATAAGAACACTTGTTTGAGACATTTTTTATATACAGATTGTTAAAAAAATGCAAATTTATATTCATATTTGAATTATTATTAGCTTTAAATATATTATAGAAATTTATAAGACTTACTATGTAATACTTCCTTGAAATATCATTACAATTATATTGCTGTATCCTTTCATATATATGACAGATTGAGAAGGAAACATAAAAAGTAAGATATGTTGAAAGTAACATTCCATGAATGCAACGATATCAGTGCAATTTTCTATTTTTCAAAATTTCAAAGTATCAAATTAATTATAACTGTTTATAATCGTTTAATTATATTTGAATATTAACTTATTAAAAATATAAACAATTATTGACAAGCAAAACATTCACAACAAATTAAAAAAGAGAATCATTTTTTCCATTATAAAGTAATTAATTTTAATATTTAACGAAATGAATGTTTATATATCTTTAAAAATATATTAATTTCTTATAAAACATTCTATATCAACGAAAAGGGTAAGTTATTATTAAAAAAAATCTTTAAATCAATTTGAAAAATGTACAGCTTAACTCTAAGCCCGAACTAAGTTCATCTTATCGAACAGCTGCAGAAGCTGTATGTTATTCTTTTAACTGTCAGAAATTTACTTTGGTTCTTTTATATATTTGGTTATTATTTTGTTAAAGATATAGAATTTAATAAAACTATTCAATAAAAATGTAAATAGTATTTATATATATATATATATATATATATATATATATATATATATATATATATATGTAAAAGCAAAATTATGGGTAAAAATTCATTTATATGAAATTTATTCATATTTTCTTAAAAGAAAACAAATATATTGTAGAAAATTGTATTATTTACAAACATATACATTATTGGATGACCTTTATTTCCTTTTTAATTAAATAAATACTTTTATTGATATTATATTCTTATATATATATATATATATATATATATATATATATATACGAGTATACAACATAAAAAAATATTTTAAAGCAAATATTTCTGTCACAAATTATCTATAAGATGGCATTTAAATTTAAATCTATTTAAAAAAAACAACTTTGACTAACGTATTGATTTTCTAAGAAAAATAATATATATATATATATATATATATATATATATATATATATGCAGTTGAAACAGTTATAATTATAAATTATCTTCAACATGTTGTTTGGTGATAACGTGTCTTTAATCAAACGTAAGGAACAAGGCTCAATTCAATAAAGTAAATAAAGTACAATTTATCCGGTAAGAAATGTTGTTCAGAATTTCAGAAACTATTTATTACAGCGCAGTCTGTGTGTGATCAACCCCTGTTGGTGTTCGCAAGCAAACAGACCGTAATGATAATTTATAACACAACTTGTTTCCACTTATTGTGTTGCTTCGCCGCCGTGTGTTCAGATCCGCTGATAGCCTCAATAAAGGCAACACGATTGTAAATGATTACAAGTAGTATCCTGGCACGACTCTATAAATTCATCATTGCTTTTATTTATTATTCATGACTCTGTTAGGTACGTATATTCAAGAATAGATACATACAGACACGTGCAAGCTCATTCATTTTTGCTGTGTATTTTAATGTATGTATGTTATGTATAAAAAGAAAATAGTATTTATTCAGTTTAAATATAACATATATATATATATATATATATATATATATATATATATATATATATAACGTTCTATGTACGTAGCATAATAAAATATGTTTACTTAGTGTTAATGTTTGTTTCAGACAGCAATTTATTAAATCTTAATTACTAGTCACATTGTAATCATGTAATTTAATTTTAGATAAAAAAATATTAATTTCAAATGATTTTAATAGTAAAATTTGCATTGACTTTATATGCATATAATTATAGTGATCAATGTTTTGTTGATTTATTTATGTGCGAAGAAAAAATAAACTGACCATATAATTCAATCATAAATTACCGATATGTATTTTATTTCATCAGGTTTTGTGACAAAAGCCGGAAAAAAGTTGGCATTTAAAAATACACAAATGTAACCGAAATGTCACTACATCCACATCCGGATAAAAATCATACCACTGTATTAAAAAATCCCGCATAAAAACACTGTGTAGGATAATTTTTGACAAACAGGAATGACTGAACGTTTTGCAGGGATAAATATCGGCCTGTATGTGTGAATGGCATTTCCAAATCAAATCAAATGCATGATTTGCAAATCAATTGTAGATTCGCTTTCATTAAAATAAAAAAGTGTATGTATACACATGCATTTTCGTTCAATGCACAAACAGAATCTCTTCGACATCAATGTATACATACGTACATACATAACGCATATGCGGAACATAATCGCGTTTCATGTATATGTATTTTGATATTCATGAGATATGAACTTTTCAGTATTGTATAGTACAAAAATGATTTCATTATTAATTCATGCGCATGTATTCTGTGTATATATTTTCTATCTCGTGTTTGATGAACGCGTATGCAGTTATCGTATTCTGAAATACAATTTTCTTCGTCTGATTATTTCCATGAAATATTCATAGACCATGTTTTTTTCATGCTCCTTCATTTTTAATTTATAACACAAAAGTAAGTAGTGATTTAATATATATATATATATATATAATATTATTCAGTGTATATAAAATAAAAATTACATTTTTTTATATACATTCATATATATATATATATATATATATATATCTGTTTATAAATGTGTGTATATATATATATATAAATATGTATACATTTTTACTAATCGTTCATATTGCATTTTGATGGACTTCTGGATTCGAAACCAATTTACTCGGTGTGCCCATTCGGATGCCTGGTCTTATACACCCTTTATTAAAGCCCTCTCAGCCCTACGTGCTTCAAAACTTTTATTGAACAAATTATATATTGATGGCTAAACTTGCATTGTAAACGTATTTTTAAATGACATAGGCGTGAGAGGCCCGTAAGAGTAGAAGTATGTTAGTTTTGTCAAATGCACCAAAAAAATTATCACTTAAAAATATTTTTTTTGTAAATAAGCTCTTGAAGTAGGTAGGGCTGAGGGGAAGGAACATAAGACCAAGCATCCGAATCAGCACACCGAATGCCACGGGTTCGAATCCACCAAAACATAGCACCAACTACTAGCAGCAAAGTAAAGAATATAAGAGTAGAACAGAAAATCGCTAATTAGCACACCGAATAACTCAACTCTACATAGAGAAACACATAATAAACAAGAACTCCAAATTGTATACAATTAACTTTTATATAAATTAATATTAAATTTCTTTTTATATATATAACTTACAATTTTATGTTACATATATATATATATATATACTTTAAAATATACTTTTTATTAATATGTTGAATATACGATAAAAATGATATAAATTTTTCATAACACTATCAAGTATTTATAAAAAAAAATAAAAAAGTAGTACTCCAAACTATTAAAAATAAAACGATTAAACATTGAAAACCCTACCTATTTGTCTTTCCTTTCTATTATATTTTGATTATAATATTTTCAGTCATATTTTATAAAATAATATACTTTCTTATATGTACTTAAAATATATATTTTCAATAGATCAAAAGAATAGTTTAATATTGTAGTAAAATTCAACTATATACAAATAACACTCATAAAATAACACAATTTTTCTTTTTTATCAAAATGTTCGAAAGCAACCTCATATTTTTTTATGTTTCTTAATTTTTAATTTACAATAAAAATATGTAGTGATTTAATACATACACACCTACACACACACACACACACACATATATATATATATATATATATATATATATATATATATATATATATATATATATGTAAATTTTTTAATTTGAGATTCGAGTTATTCAAATATACTAAAAATTGGATTATAATTCAAAAAATATATAAACCATAAGAACAGTGTTTTTAATTCTTAAATATCTAAAACAACAGATTTAAATATTGACACACATTTATATATATTTGTATTTTAAATAAATTGATTTGAATAGTAAGAAATGAAACAAAAAAAAATATTAGAAGTTTGTAAACTAAGGAATATTTAAGAAATATTATTATCTTTTATGAAATAATCAAATTTTAAATAATTTAAAAAATTGTATGATTTTTATAGTCATTCTCAATTTTCCTCTACACACATTCAGTTCTAGCTTCTTTGAAACTATTCAATTTAAATATTCGATAAATCAAACACGTTCCATTTTATTTTCTGTATTTATTTATTTACACAATGAGAAAACTTTTCAGATTGATAGGCTTCGATAAAGTGTTGCATATTAAATGATCAAACTCGACAACGTGTTCACTATTTTCAATGAACCATTTATCTTAAAACATGCCTGTACATTTTACTGTCACCGTGTCTAGAGATAGTCTCTTTCATTTTAGAATCTTTCTTTCGTTCAATAACATTAATATCGTTTTATTTATTAGATTGTCAGAGTTTTTTTTTATTTGGTAATTAAATTATTTATTATTTATATTAAGTTTTTTTATCCTGTAAAGTTATTTTTCGTAAAATATTAAAAAATTAAAACGGATAGTATAAAATTATATTTTTTTTAAACACAGAGAGAAATTATTTGATTTATAATCTAATAGAATAAGTTTGTTATGTTATTTTTTATTATTTTAAATAAAATTTTATATTTTTGATAAAATATTACATTTAATATATTTTTTTATCAATATTTATATACTATTACGTTTTTATATATAGTCAATATGACAAACTATTTTCATATTGATTTTATATAAATAAAATATATTGCGATAACGTGTGGGTATGTTTGAATGTAAACAAGGAAACCGTTCTTATAATAAACCATTAGGATTTGGACAAAAGTAGGATGTGTTTCCATTTTGTTTCATACGTTTCCAAACAAAAAGAACAGTTAGTGTAATATTATTATAACGGTATTCGAATAACATATTTTCTAAGAAATTTTTTAAACACAAATACTATTATCGATGAAAAATAGTATTTCAAGCTTGATTTATAGACAAATACTAGATAAGATTCATAAAGATAAGGCGCGATTAGTAGAAGTCGAGTGCAAAAATAATGCATGTTGCTTTCTTAAAGGACGTTATGCATTACAAATGTGTGATTACAGTAATTAATTATATTTTTTCATTAATGAAAATTGAAACAAGCTGATAATTTTATCAAAAATAAATTCATTTTTATTATAAAAATAATTTTAATAATAATTTTTAATAATAAAATACTTCTTATTGAAAAAGAAACAGAATAAATAAGAAATTAAGTACAAAAAGAAACATCTTGAAATGTACATCACAAGTAGCCACAAATACTAAAGTATATAGGGAGATAATGTACGTGAGATGGAGCATCCTCTTTATGCCAATAAAAATATTCACGTGAATAAATCAAGCATGGATCTTTGAACTTTATAAAATTGCGTGCGAGCGTGTGTGTATGTATAAAATATGTGTGCGTGCGCGCCTATCTGTTAAAAGTTACTAAAGTGCTCTTGAAAGATCAAATAGCGTAACGTCCACGGAAGTCCGGTCTCCGGACAAATTGGACTCGGTACGTACGTACGTACCGTGTGGATACACAATCGACGAGACACGAACGGGAGGAAAGGTGGGACGCGATACTCTGGCGCTTTAGCCCACATTGCCGCTTAAGTGTGTCATTTGTCAGGGGGTGGAGGCGGCAGCACGAGTCGGGATCAGGGGCGGCATTCATCCCCGTGCACACGTGACGCGACTCTGTTATCGAAGTGAAATGTCGAACTGTAAAACAGATCTCAAGCAGCTTGTTTATGTTTTCGACAGAGATGTGTGAAATAGTAACGGGGATCAGAACAGAACACAACTTTAATCTTAAAATTCATCAAATTCGTTTGACGATAAAAAATTAACTTTTTAAAATAAATGAACAAATTGTTCAATGAAACATTAAGCTATTAAAATATATATGTTTGTTTTATTATTTCATTTATATATGTATTTTCATAAACAATACTAATTTAAAATATTGTATCAAAAGTACAAATACTGTGTCGTATGTTATTTCAAATACGATATTATGTGTACACACACACACACACATATATATATATATATATATATATATATATACATTGTATCATATGAGATAAATTGAATTTATATGAATATGAGAATAAAAAGGATCCATTCAGAAATATAGACATTTTTTAATTTTTCAAATATTTCGGTGGTAGTTATTTGTGAATTTGGGAGGTTATTAGGGTTTTTGGGTGCTTCGTCAGCTAAAATCATTAGCGCCCGAACACTAATTATAATTAAAAAACACAAGTGAATTTGTTATTATGAATTATAATTGTGTTATATAAATATACGTACATATATATATATATATATATATATATATATATATATATATATATATATATACATATATATATTAAGAAAAAAAAGTAAAGGCAGAATTAAATTAAATATGAATAATTTAGAACATATTATGGAATCCTAGACTAAGGTATTTTATACAGTAATGATTTTAATACTGAAGAACCGATGATAATTTAATTAAAATTCGGCAAAAAGCGAGCGAAATAATATATGTACATCAAATAATTCCACAGCGCATCGATTGTTAACATATAAGGGCAGTAAGCACAGAGCACACGAATTTCCTACCGGCGATAAACATTGAAATGAAATCCTTTTACGCCAGCTGATATCACGATTTTAATTAAAATACATATATAATGAGAAACGCATTCTAGAATTGATTATCAATTCCTTTCACTTATTCGAAATTTCGACATCGCCGGGATGCCGAAACGCATATATGGTAATCGAATCGAATTGAAATTAATTTAGAAAACATGACAACAAAAGCGCGACGAAGGTTTATATACACGATTTATATTACAGATAGTGTACATCTTCATTTATCAGTCCTAATATTAGGTGGTACTAGAGAGATGTCGAAGGATATCGAACTGAATCGTGCCGTATGCTGGTGCGTACAGGCGTCTGGTATTCACATGTAAATTCGCATACACATTCAACGTTTCCTCTAACACCAGATCTTCCGGCTACATATTTTCGCGTTTGGTTTGTTGCTTAAGCGATCGAAAATTGCACCTCCGGCTTTTCATACATACATGATATTTACATATGCATTTTACATATATATATATATATATATATATATATATATATAGTCATATATTTTACGAAATAAATTGATTTCTAAACATAATTAACCTAAAAACTTCAATCTATATCGTTAAAATAGATCTAATAAACTAATCGAAACAAGAAACATTTCTATATATTTTAATATTTAAAATAAATGTGAAGTATTCAATATTGGAAACAAATGTCTAGTAATTTTTAAAAAAATATTATATAAAAAAACCTCCCATATTTTTAAAATTGTATCAAAAATTTCATAGTTTCTCTACAGTACATAAAGTTGACTTAGTAATAGTAAAATATTTATGTGTATATATATTTTAAATTTATTTAAAATTGATTTACTCATAAAGTAATTTAATTTTAATTCATTTCAATTCATAAGTGTGTTTGTTATATGATTGTAGCCTGTAATAATCTTAACGACTTTTATATAGCTTTAAAATGTGTTCCATGTTCTTAAATAATAATTTATTTTTTAAAAAGTTATTTCCGTACAAATATGTTATTATATAATATTTTGACTGACACAGATAAAGATATATTATTTTTATTTCTCATACGAAATTCATCTTGTATATTTATCCTTATCATTCATCATGGTTTAGGATTTATTACTTCTCATTCAATGTTTTTCGCAAACTTCATTGATACTTTCTTTCTTTGAAGCACATTTAAAAGAAAATGCATGTTTTTTTGAAAACGTTCATCATTCAGTATATCTATCTTCATTTTATCTTTTTCCTTAGTTATTTTTTAAATAATTAATCAAATATGTATTCAAATCTCTTCCAGTTTATTCATATTTTAATCCATCCATAAGTATACAACCTTTTTTCGATCGTAATCGACCATAAACTATTTCTCCGCCAATTGTATATGAGTTTGGTCTTTTAATGTTATGATCTGTATCTCGCATATATTTAATAGCTCTTTTATTACTGTGGAGGTGTAAACTTATTTTTGTCATTTCTATCTCGTATATTAATAGTTCGTTTAGTCTCTCCTTTAAAGGGCATGGATAATTGATTAAGAATTGAATCTTTTTGTGTTCTGTTATAAATCTTTGAATTTTATCCTTTTTATAAGGCATATTTTCTTAATCTGATATATATATATATATATATATATATATATATATATATATATTGCCGTTGCTTTATGATCATATATATTTTTTGCAAAGGATTAAATATCAGTTCGTTCAACATCAATCAAAAGCAATTTTCAATGCCATCTGTCATCAGCATCGAAATTTGCGGTTTGTTGGAGTAAAGAGTTGACAGCGACGAATGATGTAACCACTGCGATCAGTAGCAGCACAGCTTGTGGTTTTTTCCATCGTCGGTACGCATGCGTTCGACACGAAACACCGTCGTTGTCGTCGACGCCGTCGACGTCGACGTCGTCATCGTCCTCCGCGGCCGTCGTCGTTCCCCGGTTCTCAGACAACGCGAGACGTCAGCTTTTTGTCTGACATTAATCATGCATCATCGTGCGCGCCCCACTGTCAACTTCTTATAACTATGTTTATATAAATGATATTTGCACAAGACAAACGAGTGTCGGGTTCATGCTTCGTCGTCGTATGGAAGAATCGGTCGTCTTTTTATTGGAATTTAATTCTTTTTGATTAATGTATCGATTTTGTACGTACGGCCGTGTTACAGAATATTATTAATCAAAAATTCAGTTCGATACGCTTCACTATCCAGAAAGAATTATTACTTTAATAATACCATACACATACACACACACACACACACACACACATATATATATATATATATATATATATATATATATATATATATATATATATATAGCGTTTGAAAAAGAATGAGATAAAAGTTACATTTGAAAAATACTTAAGAGTTCACCAAAATCATTATCACGAAACTCAATGTACTTAATGTTAGAATGTACTCAATGTATTATAATAGATTTAAAAATTATATATTTTTCAATTCAAATATTCATATAAATGATTAATATGGTATGCTGAGATTATAAGAAAAATATGATAAATTCATGGTTTTTAAAATAATGAACCGAAATAATATTCTTGGATTTTTTAATTAAATATTATAATTGTTAATATCATCGTTTGCATACTAAACAAATTACAAGTACAATAAGAACAGTGGATATTTATCAATTAATTTATTAGTTTGAATTAAATTTAAAAATCGTTTTTGAATCCATTGAACTGGTATATTTATTTAAATTACGATTATATATATATATATATGATATTGATCTATTTTATATAAATTTATTGTTAATCAACCGTAAAAACTAAATGTTTTACTAAAATTATTTAATTTATGAAACTTTTTGTTAATAAGGCATTAAATTCTGATAAAAAAATATCTGATAATATTGTATATGAAATAATTAGTAAGGATTAAAATTGAAATCAAGTTAATTGAAAATTATATATCGTATTGTTATGTTTTATATCTTTATTCCATTAACATTCTTTGAGAATTCAATGAGGTCAAAGTATATGTTTTTTTTTTAAATTTTTCTCGTATCTAAAATATCTATGAATGTATTATAATTATTTGTACTAAAAACAGGTTAAGAAAATAGAATTACCCTAAAACACTTTTATAGACAGGAGACAGATCTGAGTACATGTTTTAAATTATAAATTAGATTATAAATGGAAAAGTTATATTTACATTTAAAATAAGATATGAGAGTTTATAATAATATATATGATTTTATAATTTAATTTTCGTATTATCTGAAATAGATTTATATCAAAAAGGTTAAAAGGAGATACTAATAGGTATATGATTTTATACCCAGTAGAATTATAATTTTCAGTCATACAAAATTAAATTGTTGTTTATAAATACTATATATGTGCTCGTGAATAAAGAGAGATGATGAATTGCCAGAGAATAAAATATACGGTATGAATTTCAACACCAGAGTAAAGACATTGTGAAATATTGACTTCCGCAAGAACAAATAATATTAAACTAGAACACAAATATTTAACATAACATTAAACAGTTACAAAGTAGCTCTTTTCTGTGACGATGTTCAGTATTTTATATAGACATATAACACAATGAAAGCATATATATATATATATATATATATATATATATATATATATAAGTGTGTGTATATCTGTTGAGAAAATAGACACGGCGTATTCATTTTTCTTCGATGTCATATCTTTTGTAATTTGAATCTTTACACTTTTCTTTATCTTGAGAAAACTTTACGCACGTACACATAAATATGTCATGGCGATGTTGATGACGGCATTGTGATGCAGATGTTTTTGTTGACTTAAAACAGGTCATGTCTGGCTTATCCAGCATCACATTAGCTTAATTATTCTTCCCGGTTCGTTTGATGTACACGTCTTTTGTAAATACATAAGCCTCAGTACAAGGCTCTCACTAATCCTGTATTATCCTTGTTTCTACTGTCTCTTGGTACATCTAGTTTATAGAGCACCTCATTTTTCACATTCACCGTAATCCTTTAATTCGATTGCGTTTTCATACAAGTCGGATAATTGTCAAATTTATAAATCGCGTCTTACAGAAAAAATCGTATTTAATGTACATTCGGATCAAAAATTTTATCTGTTTATTTTTTTTACGTTACTTAATATATCATTCGTTTCTATATATACACTTATATACATATATATATATATATATATATATATATATATGTTTATAATTAATTAAGTGATTTCTAAAAAGATTGAGAATAGTTTTGAATAGTAAACAAAATTGAAGAAAACTCAATAATTACGTTGGTAATTTATACAGTTTAATAATATATATATATATATATATATATATATATATATATATATATATATATATATGTATATATAATTTGAATTTCTATAAAATGTAAACGCAGTAATATTCTGATAAATCTATAAATATATTTCCTTTATGAACAATACTTTTGTTTCAATTTATTTTAAAAATATTTTTCTATAAAACGATATTATTTATTAAAAAATAATATATTTTTAGAGAAAAATATGTTATATATATGTACATTTAAAATGTTGCTAAATTGTTTAAATATATCTGTTTAAATACATTTTTTAATAATAATTCGACAAAAAAAAACTGTATAAATTTGAAAGTTAAAAATGAAACAATAGTATGAATAGTTTCTTACTGGCAAAATATGTAAATTGCGTTGCAAATGAATTTATAAAATAATATTATATTAAAAGTAATGCTAGAAATATCATATTCACTGAAAAGAGCTCCAAGTTATTGTTGAATCAATCCGAAGTTTTCTGTTTATCAATTCCAATTCATTATTTATTCAAAACAAATGAAAAGCTGGAAAATCATACATTTGGAAACTACTAAATATTCTACTATACCGGTCTGCTACAACAAAACTGTTTTATTTGTACAAGAAAGTTTTCTATTTGTTGATTTTTTAAATTTTCGTTAAGGTCAACCACCGCTCCAGGGATAAAAGCTTAAGCGAACGATCTGACAGTGCTTTGACCGAAAACACATGGCAGTTGTTGAACACATATTAAGAGAATGACCGTTTTTGTACCCATGTATAAATTGAAAACGCTTTAAGGCTAACACTGCCAGCTGTTCTCAGATTTTACATCGATCGCTCCGTTTATAATTGAATAATTTCGAATCTGTGCATGGCTGTGTTGTATCCAGCTGAATGTTTATTGATTGTAATATGGTATGGTCTTAGATATGATTCGAACTGACAACTGTTTGTTTGAATTTGCTTTCGGGTAATATACAAACTGTAAGTTTATCGAAAAGGTCTATTGCTTGGTATTTTTTAACAAAGATTTAAAATAAATTTAATGAATAGCTTCTGTATGAATGTGTGTTTCTGTAAACATAAGTTTGTGTGTAAGAGATGTACTTTATTTTCGAATAAAAGAAAGAAAATAATAGCAAGTTTCTTTAATTCGTAGAACAAGATAAGATATATAAATAATGAAACAAGTACGGTTCAAGAGATAGCGAAAATTTATAAAACATAAATGAAGTAACAAAGAAAAGAAGACAATTCCGTCGAGATAATAAAATCCGCACTGACCATTCGTTTAAACTTTGTAGATCTGGCGGCAAGCTGTGGCCAAGACAAAGTCCTCCACTTTGCACATTGTTTCGCCGGGAGCATCGTATACAACAACATTGGAGGAAAACGTTGACATCGTCTTCGTCGACGTACGTACGTACTCCAGGGTGACTAAAATTGTTTCTTTCTCGCAAACTTTTCGTCACTTCCGGCGGGTGTTTATATCTATGACGTTTCATCTCAGATGCGAACTTCCTCTAACGGTCGCTAGCTTCTTATTTTCTCTCATTTCAACAACTAAACAATTTCGTGAGGAAGTTTACTCGATGCTTTTATTATGGTAAGCTCTCTATGTTAGTCTATCTTTGACGGAATGTACATTGTTCATATCGTTCTTACTAAAACATGTTCTGTGTAAAATTACGACAATGGAAACAGAAATTTAAAGGGAAAACGGACACAATAAGTTTATTTTTAAAGAACATGCGGCTTAGTTTCGTGTAAATTATTTTGTTTCTCACATTTTATTTTTCATTAAATTAATATTTTGGTCTAATTCTTGACAGTTTTATTCATACTTTCATACATTATAATAAGCTGATAGACTTTTTTTTGTACCGAATAACAAAAAATATTAAAATTATTAATTTACAATTAATTATAACAATTTTTAATCGATGATTTTATCTATAAGTCAATTTCCATCTATTAACCTTTTGTATACAACATACATTTTTAAACTATTAGAATTAACTGAACAATCAAATTGATGATAAATTAACAGACATGTAATGTTTTTAAAAAAGAATGCCATGTGGAAAATTTTAAAACATTTTTAAATGAACTTGAAAACAAGAAATGTTTAAATGTACTGAAATAAAAAAGCGAGCATGTATTAATGCGTACATACGTGTACATATAAAATAATATTTTAAAAAAAAGCGTTCCACGCCCGGAGCGAGTTTCCTTTTCCATACTGAAATAAATATCCATTGAAATTGTCAAACCGAATGATAAATAGTTCGACCGATTTATCTGCGATTACCATACGTATCCATAAAATTGGAGCAGAGTGTGATTGTCAACGCGTCAGTAGGTAGAAAGGTAGATATGGTACCGTAGCCAGAATGGCTTGTGCACGAGATAAATCGCCACTTCAAATGGACCGACCGGCCGTTAAGCTGGTCTTAAGTGTTGCTAGCAAGTTGTATTCGCGATAAGATTATGTACACTCTGAACAGAATAGATAGAAAAAGTTTTTTTCTGTGGTGGAAAACGGCGAGCAAACGTAAAAGTAGATTATTTATCTTATGGTGACATTGATAAGATACGATTTTTTGTATGTATTTTTTCTATTCGAATTTTATATTCCAAGCCAGATATTATCTTAACTCATGGTTTTATACTTCAGAAATCGAGATATGGATAACTTGGAGAGTTTCTTGAAAATTTCGTAATAACTTTGTACAAAAAGTTACTTTTATTCATTGTTATTTCCATATAGTTCCTTAACATATATATATATATATATATATATATATATATATATATATATATATATATATATATATAGTAAATAAAACTTCAGTTTTAATATCTATAGAGACAATCTTATATAGTTAATATATATAGCTGGAGAGAAGTATATTCTATCTTTGTTAAAATAAAAAATTAGTACTGAATTAATTATTAATAAAATTATGATTTTCCTCTTATAAATAATTAGAGGGCTTATTTAAATTCTTGTATCCGAACTGTTCCAAACGTGAAATATAATCTCTACACACGTACGTATAAATATCTCATTCTTATTAAAATTCAAATTGAAAGTATTTAATAATACTTCGAAGCATAAAATATCATTCTCTTTGAGATATTTCATTCCATTAATTACGTTTTTCGTCCTTAAGACAATTTGATTTTCTTTTCTTGCTGGGTAATTTAGCGGAAATATTCTCGTTCGCCTCAGTATACAAGCGTTGCGGTTGTCAGAGGCCGGTAGCTTTAATGATGGTTAAAGGGAACAGTGGCTGTCAAACGTACTATTTTTTACATGAAAAGATAAAAGACGTCATTATTATGATAGTTGTATAGCATTTATTTAAGTCTTGAACTGTTTAATTTATGTATTTCGAATAATAAAAAAATAATATCTGTGAATTATATTCTATGTAAGAGGAATTACGTTTATACCGAGTATAATTTTAAGATTTTTTCGAAAAAAATAGACAGAAATAACTAAAATACTTTACACTGGTATAACACATATTTTTTAATGATTTGAAAAACGTTTAATTTTTAAAAATAATATTTAAAAAAAATGTAAACTAATATATTATAAGTTAGGATTTATTTTCAAAAATGTATAACGTGTAAAAATTTTAAATAAATAACTATATTTATTTTTCTTTTTTATCCGAAAAGCTTTATGAAAGGAAGTTAAATATTTGGTATTTAATTTTATTTCACATACAAATCGTTATACACAAGCAAAGAACATATAAGAATCCAAATTCGTAAATAAATCCTAAGCTAATTAGGCAAGGAAATAAAAATATATAGAGAAATACTCGTATAATCTTAATGGTTCCTATTCGTGTTTCCTTCTTTAGCATTCTTTTAAAATATAAAATTAATGACACATATTGCATGTGTTATTAATTTTATATTTTAAAACGATCAATTTAAAAAGACAAACTTATTTTGTTTAAAGATAATAACTATTTTAAAACAATATTTTAATAACTAATTTAATACTTTAAATCATTCAAAGAATAAATAAACCATTTTTTAATTTTATTAAAACAGGCTTGTAATTTATTAAAAAAAGAGTTAAAAATAGCTAGTACTATTTAGTAAAGTGGAAGTTTGTTTTGAAAATTATAAGGAATTTCAAAAGAGAGTCAGCGAAAATCAAAATTGGATAATTATATATATATATATATATATATATGATCGAGGTACAATTTAAATAAATTCGTATTCACTGAACGCGATGCCAGTGTTTGATAAACACGGCTAAAAGTAAATAGTTTGCATCAGTCACACCGAGCAAGTGTCTCATTCTCTGCGGTCACGGTTGACTGGCAACGCTTAGTCCTGTGTTCAATCACTGACAGCAGTCTCAATGATCCAGTAAACTCTCCTGTAACTTAGTTTTATTCTACCCATAATTGATTGCAATACTTACACTGATTGTTACAATAATTTAAGGCCGGATAAATATTTGCTTAATGTTAATTAAAAATTATATCAGTACTCTTTCAAACATTATATATATATATATATATTAAATACGGATTCGAATAAATTATTTATGTTTTCTTGTCAAAAAGTATTAGAATTTTATGTTAATTTATAGGGTTTGCTTGTATGTAAATCTGAATATAAATTAATTACAAAAGATTTTATTTCATTTATATTCAGATTTAAAGATTTTCTTAATTATTTCTAAAAAAAATTTATAAAATTTTTCTTTCATTTCACAGCTATTAGTTATAACTTAATAAAAAGTAAAAGTAATTAGAGAATTACATATATATATCTTAATTAAACATTTAAATTTACAGACAACGTAATTAAAGATTTAAGAGTATTTTTCTTAATTCATATTTGATACATTTATTCAAAATTAATTATAATTATTCAAGTATACACATTGTATAATTAGCAATCTTATTTAGTTCCATTTAAAGTGTTTTCAAATGTTTATACTTTGAGAAGTCAAGTTGGACGAGATTGTGTATGAAATACGATTCGTATACATTTGTGCGAATTAATTGTCTCTAAAATGAATTTTAATTATTGTTTACAAATCGTTTCACCTTGTCTTTCAATACATACACATATATATATATATATATATATATATATATATATATATACATATATGCATATATATATATATATATATATATATATATATATATAATACATGTATCTGTGTATGCTTGAGACGAATTCGTATTTATGTGTGTATAAAAAAGCACTTAACTTTTAATTTGTGTTACTTCACGAGTTCGTCTTTTACTCTTGTCCCTTTTTTCTGTTAATTAAAAGTTATTTCTTTATTACGTGCTTTACTTTTTTGTATCCGAAATTAAAAACAATAAACGTATTTAGATTTATTGTTTTCCCATGATATTTTTCTTTTTTGAAATAAACGTTAATAATATGTATATATAATTAGACTTAAATCATAATGCAAAGAGATCTATGTAAGAGTAACGATTATTTGTCGAAATTGTAAAAAAATATTTGCATGCAGATTTTTTGAAACGCCATATATAATACAATTATATTTTATTATAAATCATTTTAACACGTATGTTTGGATACGTGAATGTTTAATAAATTTATATGAGGTTCATTGGTAAACATGATGTTATTTCTAGGAATTTCATGTAAAAAGTTAAATGAAATTTTAATAATTTCTCGCATAACGTGTGAAAATATATTAAAATAAATTCATTATATTTATACACGCACTTATATATATATATATATATATATATATATATATATATATATATATATATATATATGTATGTATGTATATATGATTATAGACATGAGGGAATGAATTGAATTATACGTTTGTTGTACGTGTGTGAATATATAGAGAGCATGATGAAAAGAATAAAACGAAACATTCTCCGGAAAATACACAGATTGCAGTGGCAGGAATGTTGTAGTGGCGAGTGGGCAGTGCGCTGCGTTTGAATCGATTCATTAGTAAACACGAACATGCAAATCGACAATGCTGCATTCGTTTAAAGCGCGTTTCTTCGAAACCACTCGACCGTATCGACTTCGTTATTACGTCGAACCACCCGGTCGCATCCATTTTGGATCATTCGTCAAGTTCGCGTGTCCTGGGATCTCGCTGAATTCATTCGAACACATAGATACAACACACATTCATGCATTACACACACACATATGTATATATATGTACATATATATATATATATATATATATATATATATATATATACATGTTCGTTTATTTGACATGTTTTACGGTTTTATTTTTATCTAAAAAAACTTTAACATGATTTAGTTTAGTTTTTATATTTCGTAATCAAATGTATTGCAGTCATATTCTGTATCTGAGTTTCATATCATACATAAAAATAAACTAGAAACGATATTATTTTTCTTATTTATTTGAACTGATCTAACATTAAATTTACTATGAGAAAACTGTTTTAAACTCTTACACTTTTAAGTTACTTAATAAATATTTACTTATTTGATTGAAAGTTTTAATTATACATTTTATGTACATATATGTTTCTATCATAGTAACTATTGCATTATATACATTTCAAATATATATATATATATATATATATATATATATGTATAGTATGATATTTAAATGAACTAAAAATAATTCAAGTATCTTTAATAAGTTATTACTACAAGTATTAAAACCACGGAAGTCATAGAGAAATCTATGCAATGACAGAACTTGTAGTATTTTATTACAGATATAGTGGATTGTTACAATTAATTACTTCAGACTAATATATATATATAAGTTTATAATGAATTGTTTCAAAGTAAACTTCACATTTTAATGAAAACACTAAAATGTTAGCACATCAGTTAATTATGATTGTAATTCTATCAAATATTATATGATCATTAGTGCATTAATTGTTCACAATGCTAACATATGAGTACAGAATCTCATTGATGGAAACTACCGTTAAAGTTTTCAGAAGCCTGGCGGCCCGGCGGCACAGATCGCGTCCAACTTAGTCCAATCTAGCGGTTCGCAAGTTAACAACTCTTCGATATACTTGGTTGGTTATACTGAGAAGTTAGCCGATTCTGCACTTCGCTACATATCTCACAGAAACTTCGCTTCGGATAATTAAATTAGCTTAATTAATATACGAAAAATAAAGCCGTGCCGTGTTATTATTATATAGGTTTATTACTGGCTGCCATTGCCCGGCCGGCATGTTGTGACCCGGGCGAGCGACGTAAAACTTTCGACGGAATCGTATCGCGGAACTGTTCGAACAGTTGGCAAAAGTAGTTCGACGAAATATTATACTTAAATGTGTATTGTTGGATATAAATGTCGACATTAGTTCTTGTACTTTATTCAAGATTTATATGGGTCTCGCGTGTGTTCTGTTAAGAACAGCTGAAGCACAATTTATCTTCTTGAATTAAAAGAAAATCTTTTCCAAGTAAATATACACATATGCCGTTGTGTACACGGAAATAAAGTATTATTCGTTTTTAAACAAATAAAAAATGTTTAAAAAAAAGTTTCTTTTACATTCGTAACACAATAAAAAAAGTAAACTCGTAAAGAAAAACAAACACGGCCATTTCTAAATATAAATATTCTTGTTAGTCGTATTCCTCTTTTCCTATTTATCTACTTTCATTAATTCCTTTTAAACCATCTTTGAAGTTCTACTTTCAAAGACATTCTCTCTTTTAGTATAAATAAGACAAAAGGTTCATTTCCTAGTAAGAAGTTGTAATCAACTGGAAAAAATTTAAAGTAAGAAGCTGAAGAATGAAGTATTTTTTTCTTTTATAATAGGTAGATGAAAACCGAACTATTGTTATGTAAAAAATGTATCTGACTACTAAACTTTCCAATGTTATAAAAGAAAGTATACTGAAGTATTATTCTTTACATATATATATATATATATATATATATATATATATATATATATATATATATATATATATATATGTATGTATGTATTCGTAAAGTCTTTTCACATCAAAACTTCGCAAGGCTTGGCTTTGTTGTTGTTACATTGTTTTGTTATCGGTAATTCAACAGATGTTTGTATTGGCTCTGTTTACAATATAGCTCAGAATTTGTATTGTTTCAGAACAATAAAACGCGAAGCTTGGGTATTATTGTTGAGACTCGTTTTGATTTTTAAAAAATAGTCTCTCGAAACATACCGACGATTTTATATTTAAGATGACCTAAATTGATATGAACAATTTGAAGACGGACAGTCTTTGTTATATGGTTACATTGCAATGAGAAATATTACTGGTATGAAACTACTAGCCATTGGCAATATATTATATGTACACAATATGTACTTTGTTTGTAGTATACAATGTGGACATTACAGAAAGTTTATCTGGATGGTAAGGTACATACAAAACTTTATAAATATGTAAACGCGAATATACATATATATATATACATATACATATGAAGTTCTGAGTGTATTTCGATCAAAGCTTTATTTATTTACATTTTATATAGATTAATTAATAATAATATAACAAGAATATCGGTATTTTCCACTGAAATAAATATATATTCATGGATTCCCTTTCAGTATAATACCAGCGACCTTTTCAGACTTTCAATGTTGTAAACTCTAATCAGATGTGTATAAATTTTTGGAATACTAAATAATAAATCACGTAATGATAAAATATTTTCACAAACGTATATAGAAAATATATGTTCTCTTAATAAAAGTTTATTTATTTGATGACTGAGAATTCATTTCTGATATTTCACTCTATTTTTATTTGAGATTAAATTTACAAACCATATTTTTTAACTATAGATAATATACAAAGAATCCTGTCATTCAAATCAATATTTCAAAGGCTAGATTATCATTTATAAGAGGAGAAAACATATCTTGGAAATGACTCTTGAACTCAATATTCTTTTCAGTTAGTAATCCTTAAACTGAGTATATTTGAATGGTGTTACTTTTACATATGTTAATTTTTTTATTCTTTTATGTGTTTAAAATCCCTTTTCAGTTAAGTACCTTTATGTAATTTATTGTAAGTACACAAACTCTTATTCATTATCCTATTGCATCTAATACAGCTGTATCTAATAATGGAAAATTAATTAATAGGAGAGAATGGGCCGTTATAGTGTTTCCTCCCTTAGCAACGTCCTTGAATAATAGAGTAATCAATACACTGTATTGAAATGCATATTACCGGATGATCATATTGAATCATATTGCACAATGCATTCATATTAAACTATAATGCGGAAATATCTATCTAGATACTTATATATATATATATATATATATATATAATCTGTAGAAATATTTCTCTTTATACCTGACTGAATCAAAATAGGCGAAAACATATCTTGGTATTATATAAAAGCAAATTTAAAAAAACTTAATTTGGGTCTTAAAAATGTTTCAAAACTTCTAGATGATTATTTTTAAGTTTTAAACTAATTGTAGGCTCTTAGTAAATTTACTACTTTTTTAGATAATAATTTATTTGAATAAATGAATCACGACACTTCATTTTATAATAAATCTTTTATTAAGAATCTAGTTAAGGATTTTAGTATAAATTTTTTAATATATTCTGAAACCGGAATAATTACACAAACATATTATACATATATATATATACACACACACACATATATATATATATATATATATATATATAACACCTATGTAAAATGGATGCTATAAAAATTCTCCTTAAATTAAATAAGTCAAAGAATAAATTGCAGAAAAATAAATTATTACTTACTTATTACACTAAACATGTAATTCAGTCTTATAATTAATAATGAAAATGGTGTAAAAATAAAACAATTTCTAATAGTAGTATTTAAATATTAATTTTCAAAATTTATAACAAAGTTTTCGTAATAATTCATTACGAGTATTAATAAAAACGTTAACTTTAAAAATTATCTTCTTAAAAACGAGAATATATCATACTGGAAATATGAAAACAGTTTAATTTTCGTTTAAAATACCACCCACGTATAAATATCTACATAACGATCAACTATTACTTTTCTCAGAATATTCAGCAGGTTTTTTAATACGCGCACACACACACACACACACACGTATGTGTGAGTGAGTGTGTGCGAGGGAAAATTAAAAAGAAAACAACAACCTATGAAAAAATGCAAGTCGTTAGTACGAGCACCGTGCATGGTTAACTGAATACTAAATAAAAATTCCGTCGAGAATAAGTTTGCAGCAAGTTTTTTTTTTTATTTATAAGTGAGTCCGTTTCACAACGACGACCATCAATCTTTTGCTCCACTGAAAATATAATTAAAAAGAAAAACGACTTCTGTATACTTTCATTAACTTTGAACAGTTTCCGATATAAGTGTTACTCGAATAATAAGAACATTTATATGCACGCAGATGTGTCGCGGATTAAATCTTTGTTCCTAATGCCTTCCAGAGAATGTGTTTTAGTCGGAAAAAGAAACGAGTTTGTTTTAATTGTATATTACACCAATACATACATATATATATATATATATATATATATATATATGCGTTACAATATAATGAAAGCTAATCAAGCCTCTATCTAAAGATTTTGTATAGAACTGGAAAGTTTAGATTTATATCCAGATTGCTTGTTCAAGAATGTTAGTTAATGAATATATATATATATATATATATATATATATATATATATATATATAACAAAATATTCACGTTGATAACTTATTTATTTTAATAAAATTACAATAAAAATAAATCCTTTTTATTTAACTATCTTAATTACTATAAGTTTGAGTGCAAAAATATATTGTAACAGAATGCTCGATTGAAATAAAATTAATAAATGCATCAATTATAGCACTATATGGGTTGTAAAGTAAATTTAAGACACTACTGTCTATAAGGATGCAATGAAATTAGTTTGTTCACAGTTTATTATTTTGAAGACACTTGTTATCTATAAAATTATTTCAATTTTGTTTTTTCTCAATGAACAAATGTGTAAATTGTATTTAAATTAATAAAAGGTTTGCATTTTCCAGTCATTTGCCTTTTAATTATGAATATTTAAAAACGAAGCCTATGGTTTGGAAATTGTTTCAAAACATCTGTTTTTTCAAAGTGTTGAACGTTTTGAACAAACAAAAATATTCCAGAAAAAATGAAATAATGATAACTAATGAGATTGGTGTTATAATAAAAAAAAAACATTATAAAATGTTATCCTTGTTTGTATCGAATGTTTCAAATATTATTAAAAAATATATAAAGTGAACAGAATTTATGTTGTTTTATTTAGTGAAAAGTAAAGAAAGGCTGAATTCAAAAAATAAATAACCTTTCTGATTATAAATTGAGAATTGTAAGCAAACGAAATATATATTTTTAAATATAGAATTATTTCATAAAAGAAATTTATGGATTTCGGAAAATCGCCAATCGTTTATAATTAATGTAGGAAAATGTTTATTAAAAATGATATCAATGAGAATTTAATTTATTTAAAAGGTTTTATAATAACAGAAGAAAATAATTTATAAATTATTAAATACATTTTTTTGCTACAAGATAAAACTTCTAACGGTTAAAGAGACTCAAGAGACTCCTAAAACTGATCTACCCTTAATTAGTTTACATCCTAAGATTTTTTGTGTGGAAGTCTTCTGTTAATTTATCGCTACTATTATACGAAATTTATGTATTATTACAAACACAAAACTGAGCAAATAATAACTAGAAAAAAATCATAAACGAGTCAAAAAAAGTACAAGTAAACAAGTTCGAAAAAAGCAACGATTTTAAATTTAAAGCACGGCGTGTTTTAAAGTCATTATCGTCGAGTTAAAAAAATATACACAAACATTACTGCATGTCCTACACGAAACAGCACTGATAAAAACATTAAACGAGTTTTAAGCTATTAGGATAATTACAAACACACAAAAAAAATAATATATACCCACGTACACACACACACGTATCGTCGCATTCCGACGTATGTATGACACACACGGATGCGTGCACCAACTATAACCATACATTTGATTAATTGAAATTAAAAATGCTGTCTAATCTAATCAATAATTACTTACACACATGGAATACAATGTGCACGATCACGCCTTTGCGACCGTCAAAGTCACGCGTGTAATTCGACATATTGTTTCGCGTGTCCGCAATAATGAATTCATATTCGTAATTAGTCAAACATGGCATATCATGTCTGTTGATATCTTAATTTGATTCGTCAAAAAGTACATTCGGTTAGATTTGTATCTGCATATTGTCTCTGTTTCTGTTTGTTTCCATGCACGAATTAATCACATATTTGTCTGAGTATGGATTTCAAATTTGAACAGTGATGCTGTTAACCTTTATATAGAATGGCAATATAGATTTTAAATCGTGTATATTATATATATATATATATATATATATATATATATATATATATATATATATATATATACAGAAATAAAAATATTACTTAGAGCAGCGTTCTTCAAACTCTGTACCCGAAAGAATTTTCGAAGAAAACCCGAAAATTTCAAAATTCAAAATAGTTAATTCATAATAATTTCTTTTATTTCTTTTATTATGCACTAAAACTGTATTTATAAGTACACATTACGACCTTGCTCAATAAGATGTAAATAATAAAATTTGATCATGTAAGATGACTGATTTTTAAAACTTGTGGGATACACATCTAGAGTTTTCTGGGGATGATAGCGGTTCCGCAAAAAAATGTATAATCTTAATGGTTCCATGAGTCGACAAAGTCTGAAGATCACTGATTTAAAGGTTTCATTTGAAATGTTAATGAAGCAAGAGACAATTCTTTGATTTTTCTCGATTAAAACATTAATTAAATTGAAACTGTTTAACCTACAAGACGATTAGATAAAATATTTAAAAAAATATAATAATTATGCAAATACCAAATTGGTCTAGTAACAAATCTATATAAATATTAAATTCTATTTAAGTTATATCGCACTTGACATTTATGATCTATTTGTAAATAATTTATGAAAAAATAATTTGTAAATTTGTGAATATTTTTAAGCTATTGAGTTAATCTAGATTTTATTACTAAAAATGTAAATCTTAGTGTTTAAAATTTATGAATTATTAATAAAATAACATTCCATGACTAATATATTTTTTTAAAAAAAGCGGCTTTAATTATACGTTCGTATATATATATATATATATATATATATATATATATATATATATATATATATGTATGTATGTTTGTATACATTCCCTTATACGTTGTTTAAACGATCGAAAACATTTATAATAAGTTAATGATGATGTAAAAGATTAATGACTGATAAAAATGTTAAATTTTAACTATTATTAAAGATTGAGTTGATTTTTAAATCGTGATTGAGTTCATAAATCAAAATAGTTGTGAAAAATAAGTAATTACTTGCTACTTATTTTATACGAGATAAAATCTTGAAATGTTACGTAAACATATATGTGTATATAAATTTTAGTAATGATTCATATTTCCTTCAATGTCAATTATATTATAACCAATTAAAAATGTTTAAAAAAATGTACTTTTTATTAAGTTATTTTGATAGAGTGCATAATGTTTATTTTTAGCAAAGAAAGTGTTTGAAGTTTCAGATCAAAATGTATTAATATCTAGTGAAATTAATAAAATATATTAAAAATATTATAATTCAATAAAATTTATAATGATTTTACAAAAATCATTTGTTCGTGTGTTGACAAAAAGTTTTTCGACATGTTTGAAGAATATCATGTTATTATATTACATGAAACGATGGTATTTATCTCGGTTAAAAGAAAAATTCATGCACGCATGCACGAAAAGGACGAAAGAGTAAAAGTGGAAAAAAAAACTAGAACGGAACGAGAACAAGTGGTAAATAAGTGAAAGTAGGTAACAATACGACAAATTAACTTAGCGGCCAATTTCGACAGATGTCAGCAGTGTGTGCAAGATCACGTCGCCGCACGAAACACAACAAAAAAAGAGAAGAAAAAAACTAAAGAAAGAAATAGTCCACCCATCTAAAGAAAAGTACTGGTGTAAAAGAAAACATCCGTAAATAACATTCATTAATCTTGTAGCACGAAGCAAATATGGTTTGAGGGAAAAGCGCCCGGGAGAGACCACCGGGCACTGACTCTGCAGTCGCAGCCGCTTCCACTGCTCCCACTATACTACTGTAGGTGTTAAAAATGATTCGCCGTTGCTATTTTCAATTAAGTGGGCTTACAAGTTTCGTTCTTCCGGTAGGTCAGCCGACAAACTCCGAGAAAGTTTTCGTTTCCAGTGTTTCACAATACTGTCGAGATATGCTTCCAAGTAGTTCAATCTCTCCGTGCTAGAGATTCTGTTTCACTGTATTGCTCTTTTAACATAGTCGTTCAAGACAAACTTCAACGCAACTAAAATATCCGTTCGCAGTTCGATGTCAGACTACAGTAACGCCGTTCGATAGCTACGTTTTATATAAAAAAAATAATTATCGAATACCAAATTGTTTTTTCTCTTGACAATAATCTCAACAATGATTAACAAAGTCAAATTGTTTATTTTAAGTTTTGTCAGCTTTATACAAAATTTATAATTCCAATAATTTCTTTCCTGTGTAATTTTGATGAAGTCCTTACTTTTATAATTAGTAATTATAAATTTGTCATGTTCAGAAATGTACTTTATATATTTATAAAATATAATTGAAAATAACCCGAATATTATAATCTAGTAAATAAAGAATTTAATTTATATTTAAGAAAAATACGTTGATAATCACTAAACATTTAAATTTATGAAAAATATTAATATAAATCAATTATCATCGGGAATATCTCAATAGAAACATATTTTAAAGTAAAATATCATTCAAATGATGTGCCAGGATTAATTTATTATTTCATGTAAATACTGAAGTACATAAATATCTTATTAATAGATAATTGTTAAAACATTTCAAGTTTTTGTTATAAATAGAAGAATACTTTTCAGAAGACTATGTATATTTCTTATAAAATGTGACTTGAAAATAATAAAGTTAATTCAGTTACTCGTAATAGTATTAAAAATATCTAAAAGCATTTAAAAGTTAATTGCCTTTTAAAGAGTGTATATACTTTTTCAATTAAGCTATTCTATTTATTCAACAAAATAGAACAAAATGTTTACATTAATTCTCTTAAATAAGTTTATAAGAGCTTTCGATGGATCTCTATTGTCAGATATATATAATGTTTTAAAACAAAGTTATATGATGAAATGGCTTGAACTTAAAGAAAATATTATACTTGTAATATTAATTTTATTAATGTTCCACTTTATTTACTTCTAATTTCTATTGAAACTCTAAAATAAATATATGGTTCGTGTAGTTTCACTAAATAATAAGTAATTGTTGTTTTAACGATATTAAGAATACCACTCACACTGCAACATCACTTTACCAGGGACGGAAATGATTTGATTAAATGCTAAATTAGATTCTTATTTGCTATAGTTAATTATAAATAGGTTCTGTATAATAAATATTCGTTGTATACTTTTCTATTTTATTATATATTTTTTTTTCAGAAAACTACTTAAAAGAAATAAAGTTTTAAATTAAAATCATGAAAACTATACCTGTTTATCAAGTAACTTGTCTATTTCTACATTTAATGTTAATGATCTGTGTTTAGATAATAGAATTTGAGCAAAACGATATTATTTTGTATAATCTGATGGTATAATAGAGGACTTAAAAGGAACTTGTTTTCTAAGGTAACAAAATTAGTTTCATTTAAGATTTTTTACTGAGTTATTAAAATTCAATTAAACCATAAAAGGAAAGATAATTTATATATGCACTTATAAATACGAATTTAATAATAATTACGGTTCTGTACATCGAATCGTTGCGTCGAACCGACCGTCTTATGTGGTGTTCTTGTACGAATAGAGGAACATCATCGCATGTTTTGACATGAAATTTAACTAAATTTATGTCAGTAATAGAGTTTACTAACATCACATACACTTTGAATGAGTGTATTGGAACACGCCTCGGTTGCTGTCGATGTTCTGTACAATGACGGCGCTATTTAACAGAGAAACAGGGTGTGTGATGAAAATCGTAATTCGGTTCGGAATTTTGTTCACAAATATAAAGTCAATATCCGAAATTGTTAGTTAAATATGAACACTTTAATAAAATTATGATTAACTTCTCACATAGACATCGAATCGAGTCTTATGGAATAATAACGTTCAAATTGTTAACTTAAATTGTGTTAGATGAATTGATCGTTTTCAACTAACGATAACATATACTCACACTGTGTGTGTATTAGTATTACATGAATAATGAAGAACGAGTTGTATAATTTGGATTCATCACCCATCAAAAACTTGCAATATTTTTTTTATGAACACTGAAAACTTAATATATGATTTATATATATATATATATATATATATATATATATATATATATATATATATATATATAACTTTTGGTACAATTTTGTACAAAAAAGATAGTCTTAATGGATAAATTATGTGAGTAAAATTTAATAAATTAAAATTTAGATAAATGAATTTTCAGTTTTACACCATATTTATAAATAAGTTTTAATTTAACAAAGAATGTGTATACTTTAATTGAAGTAATACTAATTAGTTAAGAGTGTACAATAGTGCATCCTAATGTTATATTTATTCACACATACACATGTATATATATATATATATATATATATATATATATATATATATATACATATATATATAAATTGAATTGAAAATATTCAGCAGATTACATTTATTTATATCTCTAGATGAAAGTAGTAAAAACATTTCATATTAATTATCTAATGTAATATTCCGTTCTAAGTCTCTTAAGGGAATATTATGTCATATAGTACTTTTAAAAATTAAAATTTTTAAACAACGTTGGTATTTGTATTAGAATATAATGAAATTACTGAAATAAACAACGTTGGTATTTGTATTAGAATATAATTAAATTACTGAAATATAAGTATAATATAAAAAAGACAAATCTGATGATTTTCTATTCAATAAATTAAAACTTAGAATAGGATTAAATCATGGTAATAACTAAATCATAAAAATATATTAATAAGAGATTGGTTGAAAATTAAATTCGTATATTTATTTATTATTTATAAAATGAAATAAACCAAATATAATAAGCCATGAATATAAATTATTTGAAAAGAAAACTTTTCAAAGCTCAGGATATTTTTAAAAAGACTGTCAAACAATTTAAATAAAAAGTGTATGATGGAAAAAACAGTTAAACAAGCAAACAATGAATATTTTTATGTGAAGTAATGAAATATTTTAAATATTAAAATTAACATTTTTATACATGGCATTTTCTATTAATAAAAATATTTTTAATAAAGAGTCAGATATTTTTTAATTAATTTTGTAATATATTTTTATATCTCTTTATATGAAGTTCTATTAAACTTTTTGTATGCAATCAAGTGTTTTCAATTAATTTCGATATTATTATATGAAAACAAAAAAATATCATGAAATGTTAAGATAGTTTCTAATAAAAGCGTACACCTATAACTGGTTTTTTTACTTTTGTCGTTATATTTTTCCAATAATACTGGATAGTTTGTGATTCTATATAACTTATGCAATGCAGAATACAGGTACGTGCAAATATTTAAATTGTATTAATTGATTTGTTCAGTTAATTTTAATCCATTTTAAATTTAATTATCGATTCTAAATTCAAATACACATCGTTTTTTTTATCAAAACACAACTAGTTGAATGGAAAAATGTGCTAAATCGTTTCAACATATTGATTTTAATGTGTTTGAAGAACACTAAAAAATTGTTTACATTATATATATATATATATATATCGAAAATGTTTTAAAATCATTTATAATAGTCGTTATCAATGAAAAATCTTGACAATTAAACAAATTTGAATGGAAAAAGACCACGAACACATACAGAATGTAAATTGTGATAGAAGAATACTTTAACATAACGTTGTTGCATTTAGTATCATACATTTTTACATTTTTAATCCTGCATTCTAATTAAAAATGACAATATATCAATAGATCTGGCGTTCGTTTTGACTATAACAAAAAGTTACTATGCTGCCGTACACTACTAACATTAATAAAATCGAGTACGATTTATAACCGAATCGCAGAACTCACTAATTACAACAAATAATACCCTTTGTTGGAGTGTGCGGCCACATTGATTCTGTTTAATCCCCATTTATTATTTCAACTGTGAAGCGTTCGCTAAATATCTAAGCGCCCACACCTACTGCAAATTAAACTTGATTTAAAACGGGAGATCCGTTCATGAAATTCTAATGATGTTACGTTTCAAATTGGCATACATGTTATCGATGAAACGAAAATACATATTCGTTCATGTCAGGTGTAGACAAATTCATATTAGTCCATACGAGTCGATACATTTTCAGACAAGATTAGTCATATACGAGTTGTATATCATTTAATGAAACAAAAATTCCAATCACATTTTAAAAATTTACATTAAGTATTTGAAAAGTACTAAATTCTATTCAATTATATTTCTGTTATTAGTATGAATAACTTTTGGCAATGCAAACATCTTATTTAAGAGATTATAAAAATATAATTTGATATATAATTGTATATTTAACATTCTTAAAACAGAATAAAATCATATTTTTTGTGAATTTCTTTGTCTGGAATATTTATATATATTTTTTCATTTCATTTAAAACTTAAAGAGTGTTTGCACAGAACTTTAAGTATATAATTAAGATTTATTTGTCTAAAAATGTTACAATATGTACAAATAAATTTCATTTTGAGAAAAAATCTAAACAGCATGTTCTAAGATTTATTTTGTATATATTTTGAACTACACTCAAGACACTTAAAATTATGCTAATGATTATGTAAGAGAGATAAATTTTACAAATTCACATACAGTAGACCAACCGTTCATCATTAAAAGAATAATGAATAATTTTAATAGATTATATGTATAGATAATCAAACATTCGTTTTATGAAAAAGAAAACAAGTAAATAAATCGTATCAAAAAATATAGCTCAAAGTAATATATATATATATACAACATATATATATATATATATATATACATACATATATATATATATATATACATAAAACGTAATTATATATA
Organism: Acanthacorydalis orientalis; assembly: GCA_034766995.1. NCBI lineage: Eukaryota > Metazoa > Arthropoda > Insecta > Megaloptera > Corydalidae > Acanthacorydalis > Acanthacorydalis orientalis. The sequence continues at coordinate 19,325,862 of CM068323.1, forward strand.
GTATATATTCCAATTATTTTTTAATCAAAACCAGTTAAAAATATTTAAATATCCGTACTGATCAAAAGAATAAATATTTACAGAACTTGCGGCATGGTGCGCGCACCGAACGCGATTTAAATTAAAGTTGTGGCTATTATTGAAAATGATTTGGGGATATTTACATTGGCGCCGCGAGGAACATGTAATCCTAAATCAGGAAGCACACTATTGTCATCGACCATAGTGTGTAGCTGTGATGTTAGTAATGCTCAAACACACGACCATCATAACCATACCACCGGACAAAAGGGTTAGTAGATCGAATGAAGATCAGGCACAGATGTCCCACAATTTTCGGTACCGTGCGGGATGACGCCCACTTATCGAAATAGATATCGTTGCTGGATAATTAATTACGACGTTATTTTCACTCTGGTAAAATGTGGATGTGATACGCCTCTACATATCAAATATATATATATATATAAGCCTCATACAGAAAATAATTCAAATTTTATATAAAAATATAAATATTTTTAAAGACTGTAATTTAATTTAAAATTGAATACTAATAAGTAGTGTTTTATCAAAATAGCATGCAGCAATGTATATCAAATTTATATTTAGTTCATTTCTTTATCCAACAAGACACAAAGCTGGTAGATTACCGAGTTTGGTATTTGTAACATTGTGACACAAAGCCAACGGATCACCGGCCTACGTCATTACTTGTTCTGGTTTCCATTCTAGGCTAGTTGATTGTGTTCCCGACCAGATATTAGTGTGCATGTGGGTTACAGTTAATGCATGTCCTTTTTCAATCAATTGTGTGTTATGTTTGTCACATTTAACATATATATATATATATAAATATTACTGCTTTAAACTTTTCATTCATTGTTTCAGTTATAAAATATTTATATTGCAGACAGAAAAACTATTTAACTTACTTTTTAATAATACATATATACACTTTTAAAAGTACAGTCAATTATTTAAATACTTATTGCTGTCTGCACACATGTTAAAGAGAAGAATACGTTTAAAAATAGTATATAGAGAAAAAATAATAAATTAAAAACGTGATGAATGATTTTCATTTCAATTCGATTAAAAATATTGATAAGAACAACATATTTAAAAAATGAAAATTAATGTGTTTACAATTACAAATTTATAAACAACATTTTTTTTAATATTGTTTGTTTTTTTATACAACAAATATCCTTTTTTATATAAATACTTTCCTTTGAAAAATAAGAAATACTTTTAAATAAAAAACGATTTGAAAAAATTTATCTATCTTAGATATTGTTGTAAAGATAAAAGAAATTACTTTTAATAAAATAAATATAGATATGTATTTGAAATTAATCGCGTGCATTTAACCTTCATAATCTGAAAGTATACAGAGTAAACAAACCATTTACAACGAAAATGCTATTACTGTAAACAATAGCAAAATGCATCAACAATTTGTCTGGATGTACATTTAAACTGGATAGATTTACAATTGTTTTGTTATTGATAACTTGTTCGTTTCTTTTCTACGCTTTACAATTGTATCAATGTTATATTTGTCAAATATACGTTAAATAAAAGGAATGTTCTTAAAAGAATAAAAGGAAAGAAACGTATACAAATAAAATAAATACATTGTTCACAATTCTATAAAACTGTAGTATGATAAGGAATAGAAATATTCGAAACGAGATATTTGAAGCACGTAATGTACACTTCGAGCTAAATGTAAAGGAAACCATAAAATCGTATAACGTGAAAAGAGATTCAGTCTTTCTCGATATATATATATATATATATATATATATATATATATACATTTTTCTTTAGCTTTTATATAAACTGACGTAGACATGTCAGTTGCAAATAGTTTAATAAACTGTGATGTCACACTCAAACTAACCGCGCGGGTCTTTACAAGCGGCACGGATCGGATTTGCTTACACTGATGGTGGCGGTACTGGCAATGGGGATGGTGGTGGTGGTGGTGATGGTAGCAGCAGTGCGATCCACTGCTAGTAACGACGGAACGTGAATTTCGTGGACGTGGGTGGAGGTGGATGATGACGGTGGTCGTCGTCGTCGTCGAAAGAGAGGATGTGTATTAGATTTCATACAGTCGAGGAGACGCGTAATCGAGTGATTCGGCGGATTGTGAAGTGGGGACGTTTAGATTGCTACCGTCGGTCCGGACGTTGATTACATCCATTGAGTACTTCTTGTGCAGATGAGGAACGAACGTTTCACTCGTTCGTTCGATCGCACGTTCTTGTATGTATGCTTGTTCGAGACACGTATCGCTGGATCTCATCTCAGATGTTTTATCAAATCTTCAAATGTCGTTAAGTGGAAATATCTCGCTGTACACACACACACATATACACACAAATTTTATATATATATATATATATGTAAGTTTAGAAATATACGAATTTAAATCAGTAGAAGCGTTTTCTGTTCTAGCAGATCTTATTACGAAACGAGAAACATCCTTAGCGACTTTAACTATGTATTTTTCAATCTCACGATGGTTTATTTCTTGTCATATATAATTACAACTTTTTGTATATTAGTTAGAGATGATGTTTCATTTGAAAAACTAGATAATATATTTTAAAATTTCTAATTTGCTTTGGGATTCATTAAAGTTTTGTTTAATAAATAACAATAATACCTATATTATGTTTTTATTATATATATATATCTATATATATATATATATATATATATATATATATATATATATATATATATATTTATTATGTACGTATAAAAACTTGAAGAGTTGTATTTAAAAAAATAATAATAAATAAAACAGAACTGTATCAAAATATATTCAAGAATTTCAGAATGGTTTTTTGAAATTAAACGCATACACTTAATAAATATAAGCTGTTTCTATAATTAGATAGTGTTTAATATTTTTATTAGTCAATCAGAGTGTTTATATATATATATATATATATATATATATGTATGTATATGTATGTACGTATGTATATATGGAAACAAACATTTATAAACTTAAATAATAATTTTCGGTACGCCGTTGTGTTGGTCGGAGTGTGGAGGAACATTGTGTATATCTTAATTAACATTGTACAATGTGACAAAAGCGAGAGAAAATGGACGAACGAACGTAGTAGCTGTTTGTGTTGTATTGCTTATTGTCGTTGGTTGGTTGGTTGTATCTCTGCTTCACTGGTATTAGAAGGTCAGCAATAAACACCAGCGACAACAACATATGATATCATATGTGTAGAAATTACTATTTTGAAACGATATATGCCTAATAACGTATGTTAAATAATATATGAAAAGTTTAGATAATAGAGTTTAATTTTGTAAATAATATTTGGTCGATTGTCGATTTACTTCATGTTTTAAGTATTTGTCAAACATTTTTTTCAATAAAATAATAGAGAAAATAAGAGATAAAATAAAAAAATAGAAATAAGGCTTATAATGAAAAATATCGATTTTTTTAAAATAAAGATTTATCGGTTATTTATAACGAAAAAATATAAATTAATTTATTTTTAATTTAGAAAGATTGCTATAAGAAAAATTATAAGAAAATTAAAATTTAAACAGAATTTATATTCAAAAATAATAACAATTTAAAGATTTCAAGAATATCTCGAATAAAATGGAAATTTAAAGTAATAATTTATTTTAGTGTTCACATGACAGTTAAAATGTTAATCAAATAACGTTGAAACTATTTTTATTTTTGTATCGAAGCAATAACATCACAAATATTAAGGAAAAGTATTGCTATTCTTTAATATTGCATACATTTTTAGTTTGAACAGATAAAAGAATCATTCAAATCATTAAAAGTATAGTCAAACCCCATGAAATATATTAAATGAAAAAAAGCACCGGTTCGTATAATAGGTGTGAGCTATTTGTGCGGACGTCAATACTGGAAAGACAATAAACCGTCTCTAAATGTCTAGAAAACGTAACGTTCAAGTATGTCTATTCAGTGTTTGTTAGCTATACCAGCTCTGGTATGTGTTATTTCAGTCCAACGTTTTCAAATGCTTGTCTAATCTGGGCGAAAGAAATTCTTATTGACTCATGAGGAATTTACGTTCTGGTCTCTTTATTGGAGCTTGTTATTTAACGTGCCGATCGATTGGTTTATTTTATTATCAGAGCGTGAGGTATTGCATTATTATTAGATGAATTTATTTGATTTTTTTTGAATTTCCACTACTTGTAATTGAAATCCTTAAAGTTATCAATTAAATATTTTATAATATGAATTGATTTTATTATGTTCAGAATTATTTAAGTTTTTTGTTGTATATTTGTTTCCTTCAACTATAAACGTCTATTCAAATGAAATACCAATACTTTTAAAAATTAATCTCATCTCAATAAAAAAATAAACTGTAACAAATTTTAGGACATAAAAAAGATACCTTTTAGAATTTTTCAATGCAAAACATTTCTCATTGAATAATACTCTATGAAATAACTAATTTATCCTTATTAAGTACGAAACAATTTTGAATAATTTGTGTTCTTTATATTTCAACAAACTTATCCATTGTACATTTTTTTTCAAAAAAATAACGCGATGATTTGAATTTCTTGTGCATATTAAACTTAATCTTAACTAAATCCAACCTAATATCGAAGCGTCGAACGATTCTTGAACCAATTTAAAACAAATATGAAATGACCGTTCTCCTGTAACATTTTGTACAAACTCGATTAACTAATTGGGTCATGCGGTGTGACGGAACTGGAGTTATACGTAGCAGCGTTTAAAAGTGTTCACATTTTCGTTAAAAGACCGATAATTGAATCCGCCTCCTGCGAAGTAAACACTTGTTGATCTGCCAGAACGATATTAGGGAAACATTTAGTTAACAAATTACATCTAATGCATTATTCAATTATGTACTTACCGCACCGAGTTGCCGGGACGAACTCGGCACCGCACACACATACACACACTGTTTTCAAACTTTCGTGAAACTACTGTCGTGGATACGGCACGCCATTTTAGGCTCGCTTTTAATACGGAATGGCAGAGGGGGGCTATTAGAGAAGCTCGCACGACACTTATACAATAGGTTTTTAGAAAACCGTATTGTCAATTCGATACACACATGCTTTTTTTTAAATTCAATGTCGAACCACATTTTATTCAACGCAAGTGCTTTTAGATACAATTCTAATACAAGTGTTCCTAATTAAATTTGTTCACAAAATAGACCTAGATAAGAGAGAAACAGTCACTAATTTTTTTATATAAAAAAATACCATGGTTTTTGTACCAACTTTTATGTAGTATCATGCATATTTAATTATGAATTTTACTTTTTAGTTTAGTTTTAAAAGAATAAAAAGACTGAAACCCATTATTTAATCAGAGTTACGACTGAGTACTTCTATACACTTTCGTGTAAAAAATTGAAACGTTTGAATATTTCCTCCGGCAGTTATGAAATATGAAATAGAGAAGTAAGGAATAGTCAAGTAATTAATATATCAGGACAAACTATTTAAGAGTGGTGAAAATGTACACAAATATTAAAAACTATTTCAAAGCTTCAATGATAATAATACTAACTACATTAATTGGTTTCAGTTACATTTTTGGCATTGTAAATAAATTCATTTTCATCGAGAAAATTTCATTTTTCATAAAACCTACAATTTTTTTGTTTTAATTTTTAAATATTAATAAAAATGTTTTGAAACGGGCAATATTTAATTCGATTAATGTTTTTAACAAAAAAAAACATTATTTATAAAAATATGAAACTGAATAATATACATATATACATATATATATATATATATATATATATATATATATATATATATATATATATATATGTATATACCAAGTATTTTTTTTAATAATGAAACATATTTTCCAAAGTTTGTTTCGTAAAACATCAGTTCACTATTTGAGCATATTGTATTAGATATACTCTTTAAGAAATAGTTGATATTTCTCTTAATTGTATCTCTATTTATTCAGTTATTTAATGTGGATAATATATGTACAAAAATATGTAGAACATTTGGTGCATATGGCAAAGTTTCAAACATGCGCTTAATAGTCATATTAAAAATTATATTGTGTATTAACGAACGTGTACGTGTTTCACTAACGGGTTTAATAACCAGATTATTTTCAGTGTATACTGTTTTAACTTTATACACACACACATACATACATATATATATATATATATATATATTTATATATATATATATATAGTGTATATATTTTATAAATAGTCGAATTTATGATTTATAAATAGGCTTATTTTGATTTATTTTAAATTGAATTTAAAATCAATTTATTTTAATGAATCCTGATATGATTTAATACCTAAACATATATATATTTTTCTTAAATAAACAACAAGGTAGAAAGTATATAATACATAAGGAACTTATCAGTTATCTCTACATCCTACTCAATAAAATTTAAATTCACATTCGCCGAAAAAAAATTTCACCCCGTGATCTAATTACGAACGAAACGCGTTAAAGCCTCGAAAGTCATGCATATAAAATCAAATCAAATTACAAGTTTCACGACGGAGGAGACTTCTGAAAATGATCAAATCAAATCTGTGGAAAATTACATTTTCTGTAATAGCTACTGCATACAACACGACGATTTGGTACCCGAGTCGTCGTCGTTGTCGGCGTCGGCGTCGCACAGTGGCAGAGGCAGCTGTGTCGAAGCAGCAGCACCAATACAGCGTGTAGCCGAGTCGCCTCCGTCGCCGTCGCCCATCGTTCTGATCTTCTGTCTTATTTTACATTTTCATATTCTTATTTTCCACCTTTCTTAGCACATCTGGTAGCGGCGATTCAACATCGCCTTATGTAGTCCCGTGTTTACCTCCAACGTTGGCACATTCGGTCCACGGGATTTTCTTTTTATTCGAGTCGTACGTCTCGTAGCCGTATCCGACATACTTGTGCATGAATCATGGCAAATTATATAACACAAATATTACACTCTAGACGATTGTGTTACTCTGTGGCGGAGAGTTTTTTTTACGCTTAATACTATTTTTTCCCTTCTGTTATTGCAGGTGTCGTTTTTATTTTAAATTCATTATGTATGATTCGCAAACAAATTCATTCCAAGATATCATTTTGTGTATAATTAAATTTCAAATTTTATTAAAAAAATATGTTCGTGTTTATATATATATATATATATATAAACTCTTTCATAAATAAAGAAAGAAATATTTATTTTGTGTAGTTTTGTATTCTCAATCTCAAGATTGTCAAAACATTTATATACATATAGACAAATAACCGAAACACATTTATACACATGACTTATGAAATTTTTCAGGTGTACTTTACTATATTTTTATTCAATTAGGATAATTACTATTTACTCTATAAAAAATGATTGTTTAAAAATTTAAGTAAATTTTTTTTCTTATGCTATTTCTTTTTAGTTAAAAAGTTACGAACAAAAAACAATGAATATCAGATGATTTTATAACTACGTACTAATGTTACAAAAATTATTAAATGTCACGATTTAATAAAGGTTGCATACAGTTGTCACTATTGATTAATTTATATCAAGAAATTTGATAAAATGCCAAATATCTCCATCGATATAATTTATTAAAGCTCATGTAATTTTTTTCCTATATACTATATTGAACGTATGGTATTTTTGAAGCACTTTCAAGCAATGTAAATATTTTTGTAATAAAATATGAAGTTATTTTCGAATAAAATTAATGTTTTTGAAATATAATAATAAATATATGGAATTACGTAGGAATTCGTCTATTTCTCAAATAATACTTTCAATAATTATCTCCAATAACTTAAATACTTCATTTTTTATTTCCCTAAACAATGAATTAATTTATACTTAGAGAATTGTTCATTATAAATAATAAATTCATTGATTTTCATATATAACACTATTAGGTAAGAATATAATGAATCAGAATTTTTATTTATATACGAAACATAAAATTGATAAAACATTATAAGACAATAATTCAATTATATTTTTTAATAAGAAAAGCAAGAAGTACTTCAGAAGTAATTGATTTAAAATCGTAACGACTAGAGATATTACAGAAATAAAACATTAAGTTTTCAATTTTTTTTAAAAAAATATCTTTTTTATAAAATTTACATGTATATATATATATATATATAATACTTGCAGCAAAACTAATATTATTATTTTTTTGTATACAAAATTCAGTACACTGAAGCAGGAAGTTTCTATGAAATTTTTTTCTATTTTTAGCTTCTATATTGGACTCTGAGTATAATTGTTTTATAATATATATATACAGATATATATATATATATATATATATATATATATACACATTATAGTCTTTTAAAAGAATATAAAAATCTGAATGAATCAACAATTAACTGATTTATCTCTAGTACACTTTTATAGTTGATTCCGTGATATGTCAAATGTAAAAGCTATTACAGTAAATGCTATCATTTATATTTCGAAAGGTCATGACTTCGATGTAACTAATTATCTAAATTGTTTGGTATAATCATCTGTATTTGAAAATTTTTCGCTAACTGAGTAAATCACTTCAAATTAGTATTGAAGTGAGTAAAAAATATTCCGTTCGCACGATTTTTTTAGTACAGACACATTCACGTTTCGTTCACAATTTCCAGAATACGATTTTAACATGTTGTATAAAAATGAGATAGACAAATACAAAGGAAACGTAACTTTTACAAACATTTTGTAATTCATTAAGTATAAAACATTGCACGAAAATATCTTTGTCACTTATTCATTCACATTTTCTTCGTAGTGCATTGTTTCATTCGTACGAATGACGAACGGGATTCAATTAGATGCTATAAAAGTTTTAAACCGATACTATGAGGAGCTAAGACATATTGTTTGCAAAAATCCAATAAAAAAATCAACAAGAATAGGAGGCGCGCACGCGATATACACCATCGAGGTGGTCGTAAAAAATGGACGAGAAACACAAGCAAAGCGTGTCGAAAGCGGAACAAAAACATCTCGAGCACGATCCCCAGATTTATATTTTAACGATACGTTATCTCGAATATACGATCTCATAGATATTCCAAACAAATATCCCTAAGAAAATAAAAACATAACGATGCTCTCTTTCGTTTGATTTACTGCAAACACATACGTGGGCCATATGAACGCTATATATATATATATATATATATATATATATATATATATATATATAAATGTGTGTACAAGATACATATTTCTGGTTATTTATTTATTCATCCAGAGCTCTCCCTCTGAGCACCATGCTGCCCGTTTCCAGAAACGGGATCCTCGCGCAAAACTTGAGACTGAAATCTCCTGTGTGTATAAATATATATACATCTATCCATACATATATACACATTATATATATATATATATATATATATATACACACTGATGTTCATAATACTTTGAAATGATGACATCGTTTTATGTAAATGTCAATAAAGTTTGTATATTGATGAACTCTAACATTAGTATGTATAATATTTGAAATAATACTCTACATTAAAAGAAATTCTAAAAAAGATCATTGATTTTCTTTAAAATTATCAGATGTGTGTGTATATATATATATATAGAGAGAGAGATATTAATAAATATTGTTACTTTTTAAAATAATAATTATCTTATAAGAAAGCGAAAAATGAAATTAAAAAAAATATTCAATAGTAAATATATTATAAAATCTATATTACTATATAAGTTATTATCAAAAAGGTACCTATAAAATAATAACACTCAATATGTCTATTAATTAATAACAGATCATTATTTATTAAGTTCAAAAAATAGTACTTATAAAGAAATGAACTAAATGATAAGGATTTTCTCTTTAAGTAAAATGTATTTACAGGAATGCTGCTTCATTACATTTCAATCACATTTTCAATTTCAATATATATTAAAAATGATAGATGTATAAAGACAACGTTTTATTATATAAGATACTTTTATAATTGTACTAATTTGTATTTATCTGTCGACTTTATCGATAAATATTTTAAAATACTTTTAAATCTAAATAAATAATAATCTATATAAATGTAAAATCAAGATTTGAATTCGTTGTAAGAAAAAAATACAATTTATTTCTAGAATAAAAACACAATCGAGATATTCTTTTTAAATATTGTACTCGCTTTATAAAAATTTAGATTCGTAATAAATAAAGTGATTGGTGATTACTGTTAAGTGATGGAAAATAATTGACAAATATATTAAAATATTCATCGAACGCAAGATTCCAATAAATATTTCACTTCTAGTTGTGAAATATCGTTTTCGATTTTTTTTTATTATCATCGGTCGACGTGCCTCAATTTCGAAATATATTTCCATTACATTTTTTTTTCAGTGAAAAGAACAGAATGTTTTTTTCCCACTGAACACAGTTCTTTTTTATTAATATCACTCTATTTGCCATTAAAAATAACACATTACGTATTTACCTCGTCTTTTTCATTTTAGCATTAAATTCTGAACGCCAACGTTACAATCGCACAACAAAAATAGGAATGTACGTTTTCACATTTACTTGTTAATAGACAATACGTGTATTTCGAACAGAAAACCCATTATCAAATTCAAAATATTTTCTTTCTCGCTCATCGGTGATCAAAAAAAAAAAAAAAACACTCGACTGCTGAAGTCAACGCAAACAACGAATCGAAATACGCGGCGATTGGAAAAAAAACACACCGCATGGTATACACACACATACAGCAAGCATTACACATACATCTGAATATAAACACCACGTCGAACCCCCGACTGGCACATTGCTGTCGGTCGGAATTCCTCTCCCGTTTCTCTCATATAAAATATTGTTATTTGAAGCCAGTTTCACGAAAACCCTACGATTATTTTATACACCGTCACCTCGCATCATCATCGACTCAAGTTTTCCTATTCCGTACGTCCGAAATGTTCGAAGTGATAATTTGATTTCATTTCGTGTCGGCTGAGCTTATACCGATCATTAAAATATCATAATGATATGGTTGACTTGGTTCGTATGAGGTCTTCACCTAAATCGCAATGTCGTCGTGGAGCAAAGATCTTTGAATGGTTCGACGATGACGTCGGATGAACTTTTTATGTTCGTCACATTTTTAGTTATACAGCCTGCACTCTATTTTCTCATCCACTGAATAACTATCGAGCCGGATGCAATGGTTTTCTATTTTCTCATTAAAAAAACTTAGGAAATATGTATTTTATGATATTTTTATGTCTTTTACAGTCTTTAATTTTTTATGAACAATGTATAGTTTTTATAGAAAAATAATGAGAATATTTTAATAAGTTTTAGCCTCTATAATTCATATTTTTAATTACCTTTTATAGTATTTTCGAAACAAATATGCAAAAAAATATGTATTCCATATAAATAAATAAAAATATTTTTTTCATAGAAAGGTTTTTAAACAAGAAATATTTTTTCACATTTCGCATGAAAATATTTTTAATAAGTTATTGTATGACGTTTATTATAGACCAAATTTGAGATATAAATAATTCACAGTATGATAAAACCTTTTATTCATGTATTTTTAGCTCTAGTTTTAAAACATGGAGCATATATTTTTCTAATATATATATATACAACTTCACGCGAGACATGGAAACATATAAGATTTTAAGGACCATTAATATTTGACATTTGTGAATAATATATTTATACACATTATATTGATCGTTCGAACCTGTTTGAGGAAATACTGTAGCTGTTTAAACATAAAAAGTTACAAGCCGCCATATACACACACGTACATAAATATATACATGTATATATATATATATATATATATATATATATATATATATATATATATATAAATACACACATACACATATATATGTAAAAACGAATGTAAGATCGTTAAATCGTTACAGAACTCGGTTAGTTTACAACGATAATATGAAATAATAAAACTTTTCGCATTAAATACACTCACCGTTTATGTTATTTCATTTATACGCCTTAAACGTGGACTTATATTGGGACATTTTTTTTATTTGGGCTTAAATTACTTCTTCGATAGTACAGTGTTTAGGTGGACAGATATTATGTACGAAAATTGTTTTAGAATAAAATGTTCTTTTATAGTATTCGTTTATGCTATTTGTTTCGCTGCAGAACAGTATTATCTGAACCGATTTTATTTTTGAAAGATAAATAGTGTATATTTCGAAATTCGGCATTAAATATCATAAAGAGGAAGTGCTGAATAAATGTATAATAATATATATATATATATATATATATATATATATACTTTGTAAAATACATTAAAAGGAATCTTTTAAAAATATTTATGATAAAATATTTAAATGAAGTGTACATTAAATAATTCTACTCCTGTTTATTTATTCATTTCATGTCATTTTTTGTATGTTTGTAAGATAGAATAATATTCATTACCTGAAAATAAATTTATGTTATTATACCGTACATATATATATATATAAATTCGTTTTCTATATGATTTTTATTTAAACGACACTGTGTTTAATACTGCAATAGTCAAGTATAATTTACGAATACAGTTGTATCTGTACTGTTATTAAAAACATTACTTGTTTTCTCCTGAAAAAAATATTAGAAAAAGCTTTATAAGTTAAAAGAACACATATTTATTTTCGTTTAATTCTCTAGATGTTTCGAACCTGTCGTTATAGATCTAAAATGGAATTAATTTTTAAAATTCAATTCCACGAAAAAAAAATGTTTTGGTCGAGATTTCAAGCAATTTCTTTTATTTGTGTGCACGAATAATTGTATTTTACATTTTTATCATCTCTGTGTATTTTTATGTGATATTCTGTGTGCTGTTTTTGGATAGAAGCTATTTTCCAAAGACGTTTACTATTGAAAATTATTTTTCAGTTATTCATTATTAAATTTATTAACTCGTCTGTACAGATGAATAAATCTCGATTATCTGATCTTGATAATTAAACAATATCTATTTAATTAGATTATATTGCAGATGTTTATTCATCAGTTAAAAAATACATAAATATTAATTGTTGTTCATAATGTTAATACTTTTTTCATCTGTCTGTGTATTTGAATTTTGTCTACTCAAGTTATTAGATTCATTTATCTATTCATTGTATGTTTTCACTGTCTAGACGTTGGGTATTTTGAACGAAGTTGTATGGAACTTTATATGTACTTTACTTATTTTTTTAGAGTACGTGTTTAGATTTTCGGCTATGATTCAATAACAAAACACAATCATATATATTGATGAACGGATGATTGCAATAAACCACAAACTGAATAACAATTCTGATACTGAAGTGATTTTATGTATAATCCTATATTACATACACACACACATATATATATATATATATATATATATGTATATATATGTATATATATATATATATATATATATATATATATATATATATAATCAATTATAATATTGAACTATACATTTTACAGAATGTTTATATTTTCATTCAATTAATTCTGTTTACATGATAAATATTCTAAATTTCAGTATGAAATTAGATCGTATGAGTTTACAAGAACTGGATGTAATAGAATCTAATTACTACCTTTTAGTTTATAAATTCTCTCGCTCTCTCTACATATATACTATTTTATATCCAATTTGAGTACAATTAAATATAGTTAGTAATTTTATTAATACAAAATAGTAATTTACTATATTCATCGTTAAAATTAAAAATGAATAAGAGTTTAAAAATAGATTTTATATTTAAGTTGATTTTATAGAAGGATTAATATATATATATATATATATATATAGAGTTTCAATTTCTAAAAAAATCTAATTTATTTTTTTTAAATATTATATTACGATTACTTAAGTTAATTGTCTTAAAAAAAAAATTCGGAATAATTTATTTATAGAACTGCAAAAATAATTGTGAATTGTTTATATTAATGCCCTTATATACTTTCGCTCGATGAACGAGATGATTAGTAAACCTGCAACTAGTTTCTCTTTTTAATAATTTGCTGGTGACTTTATGATATACTAAGAAGCTATTCAAAGAAGGCTTAAGAACTGATACTACTTGGAGTAGATTACTACTCAAATAACTCACTACGAGCGAACTAGCAGGATAATATAACAATAATATTACAGGTATAAGAACATATATATATATATATATATATATATATATATATATATATTTATATATGCACACGAATGGAAATATAAAAATCATCTATTTGAAATAACAATTTCATTCTGAAAGAAAAGAATAAACCGTCGAGTCAAAACCATTATATTTACTTCTATACGAATATAAAGTGAACAAAAAAAATTGCTATATTTTATCTACGAAAATCTCCACGTGGATATAAAATAATGCAAATAGCAATCGTCATACATTATTCCTTAGCTTGAAGCGAGTCTCGTTGAATTGAATGGTACAAGAAATACGTACACACACGCACAATCCCTTATACTTTCTTTAACCATATATGTGTACGAAACCCAATAGATTCCTACATATATATATATATATATATATATATATATATATATATATATATATGTATGTATGTGTGTATACATATGTATATATGCGTATAACCTATAACCCTATTCACCTACACTAACAAAACATCCACGTGTTGTCTGAATTCATAGATCCACGAAAACATACTACCAAGATACATATTTAGAACGGAAGTGTTGAATAATAAATCTGAGCCGCATTGCAGATCTGTGATGGATGGCACCGGCATGCATGCATGCATGCATGCAGAATTCCCAGACGGCAATAGTTGTGGTAGAGATATCCATCGTCCATTCATGCTTATGCATCGTAGAAAATCTAATGTTTGTTGGTGATTTCCACTTGTTCCCATCAATTGTTTGTATCTTGTTCAACACTCATTCCTCGTGTTCACACACATATTTACAAGAATATATATATATATATATATATATATATATATGTGTATATGTATATGTAGACGGAGTGCAATTCAAAGTTTATGGACGTATCGTGTTTCACATCAATGTTTAATGCATACAGAGTTTGTGAGAATGTTTTATTTTGTATTGTTTTTCGTATATGTGCGAAAGATTTGACACATGTGTTTTTTTTTGAAGTACATAAATATAAATTTCGATTATTTTGTTTGGTAGGAATAAATTACATATTTTTTATAAGCCACTAATTAAAATGGAGAATTATTGTTTCGAATGAATTTTATTCAATATCAATTAAATGTTAATTATTTTATATCAGATTTATGGAAATATTTCAAACAAGATATATAAGTAAAATAATAAGTTCTTTTATTTTCGTTTCAAAGCTTGTTTGACTTTAATACAGGGAAAATTTTTGTTTATAATAATTAACTTGGTGAAGATTATAAAGGTGATTTTTTAATATAAATTAATGACTAATATTTGAATAATAATAGTTGATGAAAAGTAATATCACTAATTTTTTAAAAAAAATATTTTCAGGGGATAAAATATCTATTTTAAATGAATCTTATCTATTTAAAATACGTTTTCTAATAGTGAAATAAATTTTGGATGAAAAGAATGAAGACACAAATTGAATATCTTAATTAGATTATTAATTCGATAGATTACAAGAAAGTCAAATACCAATACATTAATATTTAAAATCAGTCATTAGAATAGATATAGAGAAAATGTCTTGCTAATTTTAGAAAAATTAACTAAAATTCAATGCTACCTAATTATTTATTCAGTTTAAAAATGATTTAAGAAATTTAAAGAATGAAAATTAATTTGAAAAATGCTTTTTCAAATGTAAGACAGTAAAAAGGGTTTCAATAAAAAAAACAGTTTATTTTTATAAAAGATCTTTGACAAATCGAATAATTTGAAATTATTATTACGAAAACAGGTATTTTATATAAATTTGAGAAAAAAAAATGTTTACGAACAAAAGTCACAGAATATCAAATATTTGACTGAAGTTTAATTAACAAAGTTTTCAGACCTTTCTAAGAATCCAAAATCAGTTCAAGAATAATATAGGGTTGAAAATGTCTTTTGAAAGAAAATGGAAAACAGAATTATATCTTAAGTTTGTATCAGATATAATATTTGAAGGTAAAACAGTTTTTAACTATATTACAAAATATACTCTTTATATTCATATCAGATAGAAATATAGTTTTTCGAAATGAACCTTGAATAGAAACCGATTAATAAATTATGAAAGAAAAAAGAAACAGACATATAAATAATATGATTGTCATAAATGTAAACAATTTAAAATCTGACACGAATAAATTATAATATCTGAAGAACTTCATTGGTAAAGGAACAGTATATGGTTTCAGGGTATCGGTAGCTGACCTCAGACCGCTGATGGATGACAGGGTGACGACTTACAATTCGTCGGGTCATTACGTCGCTGAACTGAGGGCATTGATTGAGAGCGTTGGCGCGTATTGCAAGGGGTTAATAGTGGTTCCAGAATGGATAGAATCCACCACGTGAAAGTGGGCCGTTTTACAGATCTTTTTCGCTTCGTTTTTATGTTATTTGTGTTATAAAAACCAACAAGTTAATATATTTTTGTACTAAGCTGTTACAAAAATGATTGAATTGTTTTGTCGAACATTTCGGTTGATTGATGTGTTTTTTCTTTTGAAAAAAACATTACTTTAATGCATGTAAAGTACTAAACATTGTTCTATATAAAAGGATTATTTTAAAATAATCACAATTCTGGCAAAAAAATTCATTAATATATATTATGAAATTATTTAAAATAAATTATGCAAACAAAGTAAATAGAACTAACTTTATAGCTTAAAAATGAATAAATGTTTTATTTTTTTAATAAAATATTTTAAGTCAAACACTTACCTTACAATGTACTCTAGACTAAATTGTAAATCCTCGGGAGTGGGTTGTCGACGCACCTTTAAACCCCAAATGACCAATAATCGAAAATGGGGTCTGAAAAAATTAAAAAGTTTAATTAGTGATAAATTCAACATTTTAAATTTAATATTAGGTCATAATATTTATATGCCTATATCATTTAAAGAAAATGTGAACACAAAAAGAAAAGTTCTAATGAAAAATGAGTGTACGGAAATGTCAAATTAATAAAAATAATTTGTTGAAAAACATATCTGCATAATATCTTGACTGGCAAAATGGACATTGCCGCATGGTAAACAAATGTAATAAAATATCTATGTGGGGTACGAAATTAGTTCTGTCAAAAGAAAATGTAACTTCTAGTTGAGAACACGTTGTTTTTCACATGACTACGATGTAAGTAACTGATTTTATTTCAGATATTCAATCTGACAAATAACGTTCAACAGTTCCGTAACAATTAACTGAGCTCAATTGTATTATACACATTAATTAAACATACATATTCATGGCGGCTTGAACACGCGAGCTGACCTGAATTTAGCTATGCTGCAAAGCTGAACACTTATTTAAACTATACTTAAAGTTTTCGTATGAATTAAGTGAGCGGTTTTCTTTTTATTCATTTTGTTTAAAAAATACCTTGCAGTCAAATACATTTCCACATTGAATTTTTTATTCACAAAACGAAAAATGTATCAATGAGGACATTAATTCATTATAGAATAAATTTTTCATAAGACGTATAATTGACATTCGAAAGCATTAATTGATTGATCGATACATGGAAATGTAATATGTATTTCGATGTATAAATTACTATTTCACATTGCATGAAAAACCGATAATATTAAATTATTAATTGTAACACCTAACATAATACCACAAGTACAAATTAATAACTTAAATACACAAATATGTATTGAATATTTAATAAAATATTGTTCCTTCAGCAGATATTCAATTAAGTATATTATTAAGTTCTTTTTTTGAAATTGTTTATAAATAATGTAAATTTTTTGATAGGAATTTAATTGCAATATTTAGTAGTTTAATACAATAAATGATATCATTTATTTAACATATAAAGAATATTATTCAATTCATTAACTGAAGCATGTCAAATATTAATTAAAATTACATTATTTTCACACAATAATTAATTATTAATTTTTAGAATTCATTATTCATACATCAATACAATATTGCATTATGATATTAATTATATTTGTGTGTATATATATATATATGTGTGTATATATATATATATATATATATATATATATGTATGTATGTATTTGGGTGAATATTTGTATTAATTATAAAACATATATTTAAACACATAAATATTTATGAACATAAAATATATCCAATATTATATCGAATTTTCAATGTTAGCTTTAATAAAAGCAATCGATATTTTTTAATAAAAAGTGGCATTTTTCGAACTGGGAGTTTTAATTAAAATATTTTAATTTGTTTCATTTCGATAAGTCACTCCATTTATAAGGAAATTATTATTTTTTCGAGAACAGCTTTCATTCCTTTTCAAATGATTTTATCTGCATAATATATAAATGTTAAAAGTAGAAATTGATTGACGGATAGAAATAAGTTCATTCATCGATAATATTTACTTTTATTTCATGAATGGACTGCGTCAGGATATAAAAAAAGTCTCCTCATTAATCAGTATGAGCAAATAAAGTTTATAGGCGTGATATAAACCGTGGACCCAAGACACCGCGTTCAATCGAATCCTTATTACTTATATCAAACGAAGAACGCGATAATACTAGAAGTATATCTACTCGCCAGAAATACAACATTTGCCAGATCTGTGAACATTGAAGTGAAGTTTCGATACGAGGATTCCGATACGTATAATAAAACAAATACTACGGAATCGTAAAAAAAAGCATCAAACTCGAGACAACGTGTCTGCCAGTATATATGTATATAAAAAAGTGAAGAGGTCGACGAGTGGAACTGCAATGAGAAGTCGTTGCGAATAAAACCGGTAGTTAAGGTTTAATTAGACGACGATGTAAAAGAGTACACACAACGTGAATGTTTCAGACATTGGCTCGCCGGCGACGACGGCTGCAGCAGCGTTGAATAACGGAAGGATGTAGTAGATAAATTAAAGAATGGAGTTGATTCATGAGCCCGTGTTTATTTTTGTGACACTTGTAAAGTGTTTTGCGAGGACTACGTAGCGTTCGTTAGAAGATGTCGCGTTTCGGTGATCAGTCTTGTAATATGTCAAGTTTTTGAATATACATACTTTTATTACATATATATATATATATATATATACATATACAACTTTTCAACTACAAAAAGTATTTTATACAATTTTAAAGACGTTTCGTACTTCACTTTTGCAGCAACTTATCAAGTTTTTACATAAAGATATGACAAATGAATTGAAATATCATCTTAAATGTTTGTGTTTCTTAAATAGTTAATTACATTATTTATTTTATCGAGAGATCGAAAAATATCTCTCCAAGTTCCAATCGAAAGCGTTTCATTAATTTAATTTTGACAAAACTTATAGATATTTCAGTATTATTTTTCATTTAAAACGTAACGTTAACACCAGGCAAGGGTCATTTAAGTGTGAATTTGTTTTGAATACGCTTTTACAGAATTAGTAATTATTGAGAATGAGCTTGGAAAATTGGTGTTTTCGACACTTTAGTTTGTTTGGGTTTCGGAGTGAATTCAATGGTGCAGCAACCATAAAAAATATTTATAAATTGTTTGGAGAGGAACAGATTACAATATACCCATTAGTATCTTAAAATAAAAACCTATCGATTTTTATTCATCCTAAACGGTATAATCTGACATTGGTGAGGTTATTGTTCATGTTATTCTAAACTTACTATAGACAAGTACATAAAAATCCATTGAAAGATTATCGAAAGTTTGAATTTTGATAATTCGATGTCACTTTGTAATCCTGAAAATCTTGAATACATTTAAAGCTCAGTATTTTAAAAATTAATTTCTAATTTTGTATAATAGATGCATGTGAAATTTACCATAACTTTAATAAAGGTTATAGTAAATTTCAATACAAATACAATACTAGTTTAAATTATTTGATTGATTAATAAACATTTTTTCTGCAAATACACTAATGGTTTTATAATACAAAATGAGACAAGACTATACAAACATCAATATAAATTCAAATATTTTACTTTCAAGATATGTGTACTTATTTATCAAAAATAACAGATATAAATAAAAAATGCATAACAAAATCAATCATGAACAATGATATTTTTAAAACTATTAACAAAAAAAATACATTGAAGATTTTTTTATAAAAAACTAATGCAGTTGTAATAATTTAACATTATAATTGAATAATAGATTAAATTACTGGTTCTTATATTCATATTGATTACACTTTTTACTACGATTTGCATTTTAAATTTATTCCAAGAATCTATTAGATGCCCTTGCAATATAAAACCTAGTATAATTTTTCTTTGAAAAGTCTACTGTGTAATTATTTCTAAATGATAATTAAATGTCAATTAGCTGTTTTTATAACAAGATATTTAATATAAAATTTTAATTATAATATACATATAATTATTCGTTTTCTATATAAGTTTCATATACTTATGTTTTTCTAAACATAATTATACAATTACTTTTCTTTTTGCAGAATTCATTTTTGATTTTAAATAACGAATAGTTTTTTTAAAAAAAAACAGTTACATTCTGAAAATTCATTATCTTAATAGAAACAAGAAAATACAAGAATGCGTGTTTACTTTATTGTATCAGACGATATAATTTAGTTCTTTATAAAAAATAAAATATATCTCTTTTTATAAAAGTATTCCATAAAATATATTCAAGTCAATACAAGTTGTTTATTGTATTAAAAAAACTAATCAAAAATTGAAATATGTCGACTAGAATTTAATACAAGAATTTTCATTTCATATAAGTCTCTAAGGTGCAACTAAAAACAAAGACAAAACAAAATTTCATTTGCCTAGTATTGGATATATCGCCCATAAAAAAATATTACATATATTTATAAAAATAATATATCATGAATTCTTGTTGAAATTCTCGTATATCAAATTGTTTATATTTTAGTCGGTATAAAAAATGTTTCAAATGTTAAAGCATACAGAAGAAGTTTATGAAGTTTGAGTTTATTTAATTTTGAGATATGATTAAAGTCTGATTTTTATGATTATTGGAAAATAGAATATAATTATTAAAACTCGGTATTTATTAAAAAAATATATAAAAAAAATATTCAAATATATCAACAATTTAAATTGATATTTGTAATTGTTTTTATTAAAAAAATTAATTATAATTTAATCAAACATATGAATACGAATGTAGACAATTATTATTTTCATATAATATAGAAACTATTCTTTTATACAGTATATCTACTTTAATATATATTTAATAATGTTTGATCTTCAAATGTAGTTTTTTTATCATCTAACAAAAACTTGTGATATTTGCCTTAGTTTATATTCTCAAGTACTTTCTTTAGAAGACTTTTAAATTGTATAATATATTTGTTTATTTTATAAAAATGAATTTTAAAATAGTAATTAGTTAGTAGAACAAGTATACAATAATCATAAACTGATAATTGTATACTTGTTGTATTTTTCAATGTTTCTTAAAAAAAGTATATCTAAAGATAATTATGAACGAAACAGCTCGAATACTTTTTGAATTTAAGGTCAAAACAATATATTTTCCCATATAAGATTAATTATTTTATCTTTTTAGAAATATACCTCTATTAAATTATATTATCAAAAAGATATTCATATCTGAACCGACCCTCATATTCTTTGTCCTGATAATAAATATGAAAAAAAAAACTAGTCCTTATAAACTTATTCCTGTCATTGATTGTATATTATATGACAGGTTATATGTCAGTACAGGACACGTGTGTATCATAATCGGAGGTATAAAACTACTATTGAGTAGAGTTTTTATTATGTATCGACGTTTTCAATCTTTTATTCAACAGCTATCGATAAAAATACATATAAGAATAATAAGTGCCAGTGTATGATTTATTACCTCATAACTTAATATATACTTTATAACTAAATTATCTTGAAATATGGAAAAGTATTAATAATTAAATATAATAAAAAATGTTATTAACATTTAGGAAAAGCGATATTCATTTAGTGCTATTTTATTTCCTTAATATCAGGCAATACTGTATTTACATACATATATATATATATATATACAAATTTGTGTGTGTAATTTCTTACAGAATTGTATTTTATACTTGAATTTTGTACAATATATTAAATTAAACGCCAGTCGTAATTGTTTAGAAACTAAACCGTTGCACGATAAAACAAGTTGAAATTACGAGCTCTTTGTATGAAGTTTTCTCGTAAAATTTGAAAATCGTCAGTAAGTTCGTTCTTCCGATGTAACATTAATTTGAAAGTCGTATCAATGTTTCAACAGTTACAAAAGTTTGTGTAAATGAATTGAGAAATATTTTAAAACATAACTTTTCGTAATGAGTGAAGAGTTGGAGGCATTGTGAAGTAATATTTTTATACTGTACTCATTAACAATTATTAGAATCCAATTCTAATAGACTTAGAAAGTGACTTTTGTTCTAAAAACTGATAAATATTTTTTACAAATATTAAAAAATAATATATATATATATATATATATATATATATATATCGATAAATACAATTAAAAGCTTTTTTAAAAAATGCTTTTATCTTATATTTTTATAATTGTTTTTATACTTTTTGATAAATTGTATTATAAAATAAAAGTCATGACTTAGATATTGGATTTAAATAAAGTTTTAAACTTGAAATGTGTAGATCAAATAATAAAGTTTAATGAAATAAAATATAATTCTTTTATATGTAAATCAGTATTTCTTTGTAATATACTACGTTTTTCTCTGTATATTTTCTTAATAAAAAAATAATAACGGTCTATTGAACTATAAATAAAAGTAATGTATATTAGTTGTGATTTAGATTCGTTAATAAAATCGTCTGCAAATAGAAGACAAATCGAAAGAAATCCATTTCATTAATAGCTGCATCGTTCAATTTTCGATTCTTTTTCGGACTGAATTTATGAGAATATCTCGAATAATCTGCATGTAATAATGGATATAGACAGTAAAGTATGAGGTCAATGTGTAGTCAATGAGACAGAAAGTCGTTTATTTCTACAGTAAGTTCGATGGCGAGCAGAAACATTTTAAACTCCGATCGATGAACAGTCAATGTTATATTACGAGCGTATGTGTATTTGAACTTTGGTTATTAAAGAGTTATAAACTGAAACTGTTAAAAAAGTATATAGTCGAGACTATTAAAAAAAGTATATAGTTCTTTGGTATGGTAATAAAAAGCTGATATTACTTATATCTGTATATAGTTTTTTTTATATTTCATTAATATCTGAAAGAAAATTTTAATTGACGATTGTTGAAGTAGTAAGTTTTTTACAAGAAGTGATTGTTTAGAATCGTTTTTCACGAAGAATTCCATTTAATTATCAATTGATGTAGAATAATGAATTATACTCTACAAAATTATACTAATAATTACTATTCGTATTTACTTTTTCTACTTTTGTAAAAAGTTAATGATGAATGTGAAAGAGTATCCATAAGCGTTTAAAATGTTTTTTGTATCACATCGAGTGACAAATATTAATTTAATTGAGTTTTAAAAAAATGACATATACGTAGGTAATAATTATCAGATTAACAAACTCAAAACTCGTCTGAAACAAAAACCAACTTTTTCATTAATATGTGTGTAGGGCAGTTTTTCGACAGAATTCCGAAAAAATTTCCAAATCAACTGAAAATTGCAAATTAAAAATAAAATTCGTACATTTACCGAAAGTATGTACGCAGGTAGAGAATATGTATGTAATGTCGTACAAAATGGATTATTAATCATACGTTTGACAACAGCGATTGTCGTTGGAATGGGTGAGACGCAGGTGTGTCGGGTCATAATTCAGCGCCGGAGCGCCATCGCAATAGGGTTGACGGTAGGGAGTGAAGTGATGTGATATGCATACACAGCCACACCGACCGACCGACCGACCGACCATCCAACCAAACCAGTCGCTGAATCTCTACCCCGTCCGTTGAACGGACGACCAAAACCCGTAAATTTAACGCGTCGCTCGCCCCAAACATTATCCCATTCCGTTGAATTATGATTTGAGTTTGATATGTAGCTTATGCATGTTGATGTCCCTCACTTACTTATTTGTATTTTATCTAGACAGAAGCAGTCATTGAACTGACAAGTTCATGTCGACCGTGCAACGAGGGCTTTCAAATATTTATCTATTATAATTACACGCATATACATGTATATAATATCTAATAACCTA
This sequence comes from Acanthacorydalis orientalis, assembly GCA_034766995.1. Taxonomy (NCBI): domain Eukaryota; kingdom Metazoa; phylum Arthropoda; class Insecta; order Megaloptera; family Corydalidae; genus Acanthacorydalis; species Acanthacorydalis orientalis. Next base: position 19,350,246 of record CM068323.1, read on the forward strand.
TATATATATATATATATATATATATATATATGTGTGTGTATTATAAGGTAAAAGATTACATGAACAAACTATATACTGTCAGTAGGTACTGCACTCCTATAAATATCGAATAGAATCTAAATGCAAAGAAATGTGTAAAGAAAATATATAGAGCGGAATAAAAATATACACCAGAGGACACTCACATTAAAAGAGTGTCCACATTTGGTATTTTAGAACGATTACATGACATTTTTGCTATGAAAATCGCTCCCCAATGCAATATACATATATACAAAGTCATTTCGCAAGCAATCCGTGCACTGAATTCTTAGTAAAAAAAAATAGTGCTATTCTTTTATAGAAAAAAGTATATGAAGCACTTGTTTTATAATTGTAAGTAGCTATGTCTGCTAATGTTGGAGAGAATGAAATTTGATACAGTTTTATACCGGACAAGTTTAATATATAGTTAAGAGTTTTGTACTTGAAACGATTTAATTAATAAATATCAGTCTTTTGTATTTTATATAATTAATAAATAATTAACAAGCGCGAACAAAAAACGAAAATGATTTTTCATTAAAGTCGACAATGTATTTTAAAACATTAATGAATTAAAATTGTATTATAAATCTCTTCTAATTTATATTTATTTTCGAATTTAATTGAAACATAATTGAAGACGTTTGAACAATATCTTTAATATTATTTAAAATAAGTAAACAATCGACCACATAAATTAATTTTGAATTATAGTATTTTTCTTTACAAGTTGATCTATATTTTAGAATGAATTAATAGCGAATTAACTTTGTTATTAACTCGTATCATTTTTTTTGGAATAATAACTATATTTTTTGTGTTAGTTTCTCTATTTCATATTTTTTTATCAAATTAACAATAAATACAAATTTACATTTTTTAAAACTGAGATCCTGTTTCATTACTATCTTTTTTTTGAAAAACTTCTGAAGTTTTTGTATAAAGATAAAAATTATATTTTTATTTTGATGTTGATATATATATATATATATATATATATATATATATATATATATATATGTATTGCGAAGCTTTTATGTGTGTTTGTGTACATGTATCGAATTTTTGAAACAATGCTCGCTTTTGTATGAAAAACAGAACAGACCTTCAGCAACATGAACAACAACAACAACAAATACTTAAAATGTACAATACGAACAGCGCACGAAACCGAATTAATTCATCTGTCGATCAAATCGACACGACAGAGGTTTTCTATACAATCAACTAAAACGTGTAGAGATCGGATCCCACGACATTATATATTCTTCATGTATTCATATACGTATATTCACTTAAGTACGCCGCAAAATAACATTACCATGTTAAAATGGGTTTTTGAGTCACATTTCGTAGCTGCTTGCCTGGCGGGCGTCGATCGATAGCACCTTGAACGCGGCGAAGTGAGAGGCAGGCAACGAACGCGCGGCCCTATGCAGGGGTCCAGGGGTCCGCACTATTTCGATGAAGTCGGAGCGAATGTGTGTGTGTGTGGTACGAGGATGTATGTATATGTTTGTATTTGAAGCAAACCGACACTAGACTACAATATGCTGTCAGAATTTTCGGTATTCTGTACCCATATAAGTATAAAACCTTTACAGTCAAAATACACCTACACACATATGCATATATATATATATATATATATATATATATATATATATATATATATATATATATATATATATATATATAAGTATATGTACGATTTCGTACGCGTGTAAATGTGTGTGTACGCAGATGAAAGTATATGTATTACTGTTGGTATTTTGAAACAATAGTTCAATAGATTTTCAACTTATTTCTAACTTAATAATAGATACAAAATATATTTTAATTAAATTATATTTTGAAAGAATAATGAATAATAAAATTGTTTGTTGGCGTACAGCATGAAATGTTTAGAAAAGATTAAAATATATTTAATATTTACTAATAAATACTTCTAATTGCATTTTCACATATAATATTTAAACACTATATAAACAATTTACAAATATTCTTAAAATTATCAATAAAATATATTTATTTCCTCTTTCAGTTATCTTGTTTATCAATAAAGTATTTCTATAACACAACTGGTTTGTAGCATCGAAAAAATCAATTATTTTAATGTTAAATCCATTCTTTTTCCAATGCCAGTCGAATTATTCTATATTTAAACAAAAAAATCCATTAGGGTACTTGTTAATATTTCAATACGAATACTCAAATTTTACGACCAAGTTTGGAGATTTATACTAGAGGGTTAGCTTTTATATAAATGATATTCATGAGGGGGTCAAAATTCATGGGCAGTTTGAGGTTAACCAAGAGGAAGTTACTGCGATTCATGGAAATCGTAAATTTGATGAAAACCATTTGTTCTGAATATTTATATACTTTGGCTGCATAAATATATTTGACAAAATACACAGTGGATGTTTTTGAAAAATATATATTTATTCGAGTTTAGATGAGAATGTTATGAAAAACGAGCTAAAAAATCATACATTTCTAATTTTTGGATGATTTAAAACTTATTTCAATATCATAATGTTTCCTATTGAAATATTCGTAATTTAGAAAAAAAACACATGTATATGCAAAATGTAAGTATATGCAATAGTATATGCAATGCAATAGTAAGTATTATTTAAGAATTCTTCTTCAAAAATGAATACGTCGGTTATATAAATCTCATTTTTTATAAATAATTTATAATTTTCAAAAGTAATACCTTAATATTTCTAAATTAACATAATGTGTATTTAAAAACGTTCACTTTAATTTATATCATGTTTGATGTATCAATTCAGTTTTTTTAAAATAAATATTTATATTAATCAATTAAATGTTAGGGCTTATAATAAATCACTACACAACTTGAATTAAAAACCACGATCGTCGCTGTTATTTATTCCAACGTTAAATAGAATCCATGAAATTCATAATAAAAAAAACATCCATTGAATCCGTATAACGTCATTACGTGACTTTTTTTAAAACTCCACTAAATTTGACCGTGGGTTTTTTGTAACTGGCTGCTCGGAGGTAAACGTTACTTTTTTCCTTTGCATCTTAGCATCGTTTATTTCCCGTAGCGTAAAAGAAGTCGACGTGAACGCGACGAAGTGTTCTTTATACGACGCTATAAAATGAAAATTAACAGCATGTTTATGACACCCCATAATCAGATGTGTCAAAAGACTTTCAGCGTATCTGTGTGTGTGTGAGTGAGTGAGTGTGGGTGCTGGTATGTCTGTGTGTATATCAGATACTGCGCGTTGAATTGCGTGATCTATAAAATGGTAAATATATATTAAATAGTCCTTAGCGATGCTGCTAATTATTTTCTCTCGGAAATAAATGTAAATTTTAAGATATTTAAATATTTTCCTCCAGGATATAAAACGTGAATAAGACTTGCTCTTTTTATTAAAATAATATAAACTGTTGTTAAGGCTTCAAGTAATTTATGAAACTAATTCTACTTTAATATGCCAGTTTAAAAAGAAACCTTTCTGTAGGAAATTACTAATATTTTATTAAAGTACTATTTGAAAGAAATTTCTCTGTAACTGAATTTATTTCATACAACTTATCTCCCAACTGAATATATTTGAAGTTATAAATGTTAAATAAATAAATATATTATGTGAAAAGTTCGTTTATATATTCATTTGTATATATATATATACTGTGATATCTGCCAAAAGTGTTAAAAGCATTAATGGATGCAACTTTTAAAAGCCGAAACATTTCAATTATCCAGTAAAATGCATTTCGCCTGGCTCATTGATAATTTATGCTGAATTTTTAATGGTTCCCAATGCTTTTCAACGTGTCACATTATTTAATTTGGTTCATTTTTCAGTGAGGAATCATATGACTGGAATTTTTAATACTTTTCCAGTAAAGTTCTTTATATTAAAAAATAATATTTTATTTCATTCCTTGTGGGTTTTATAATACAAATATTATTCTCTTTCATTTTAGAATTAAATAATATTTAACAATTGGATGTATATAATATTCTAGATAAATTTTAAATGTTCGATTTTAATACATACTTAAGTTAGTAACTCAGATCACAATTATGACATAAAATACTGTCGAATAAAAAGTGTATAATTCATTCATTCGAATAGATTCTCGTTTAAATATATTATAGGTCAACGCACAAAGCTGCCACATACGTATAAAGCTATTAAATACATCAGGTAATATATTTACACGTCAGTTTCCTCAAACGTGTCACACGAAGCGGCATCAGACAAATGAAACGACCCGCTAAACACAAAACGATCAGTCATTTCGTAATGAATGACGAATGCACAGAACACCTGTCACTTTCTTGCAATAATTAATATTGTTGTTTTAGGCGGTCGGGGCTTTTCGCCATGCAAATATACACAACAACATGTTAAATAATGCTGTCGAGGGGCGCAAACACCTGTTGGGTACACTCGAACACCGTCGCGCCGCCTCTCGAAGGTGTCTGGCAAGCAAGCGAGTCGTCTCTCATTCCTCGCTCTTACCTCTTTCACAAATATAACGTCACCTAAGTATGATACAACCGAATGGGGTGAAAATAAGAAAAGGGGTAGATGTTCGCAAGTTTCGCCGATTTGTCTGCGTAGTAAGGATTATGATGAGATGAAAGTGAAATTGAGTGCTGGAATGGGAGTGCGAACGGGTTTTATTTGATTATCTTTTTTTACACGAATTTTCAGTATTATTTTCATTTAGTTAATAATAATATATATATATATATATATATATATATATATAGTTTATTTGTGATTTTTATATATTTTATAAAATATAATTAACCCGATGAGTAAATATAATTCAGTAATTAATTTAACTGAGAAGGATAAAACATTCAATTTTTTCAAACAAGCTTATTTTAAATTAATTATAAAAATATTATACATATATATATATATATATATATATATATATATATTGAGATACATATATATATATATATATATATATATATATATATATAATCAATAATAAAAATGTAACTATATTAAAAGAACAGTAATAGTAATTCATCTGATAAAGTAGTTTTAATTGTATATCTTAAACACGATATTATTTCTAGAATAAATGATCAAAAAATTTATACAAACATCGACTGTCATCTAATGAAATAATTACTTGATTATTACATTAACAACTTTATAAACTGTTGTGAATTTAATTTTCCATGAAAATTAACTTATTCGAGACTCAATAATTTTATTTACAGTACTTTTTGTCAAATAATCAGGTAGATAACATACTTTTATGTCTATTAAATTTATATGTGTTATTTATAAGACTTTAATGAATTTTATTAAATTTTATTCTTTATTTAAAATCATATTAATATATTTTGCAATATATTTAAACGAACTGTATCATTGTTATTATTTTCTGATTAAAAAAAGATATTTCCTCGAATTAAGAAATTTATAAAATATTTCTAACGTGTAAGATGACTGTAATATTCGCTCTAGATTGAAAAAAAGTGTGTTATATGCGAGAACACACGAGCTTTCATTGTAAATTTTTTATTGCATTAAATATGCAAGTTACTTGTTGCGTACGATACGCTTCGGTCATACAGTTGATCCATCGCTTACGATGCTCACGTAATGTATTTAGTCATCAATCATCAATGTGTCTTCGGGACAGAACTTGGCAATATTGCGTGGCCGACGTTAAGGCGTCTGTGTACGTTATATTTATTTCAGAAAGTTTTTTTCGTCTAAATCTATTTTGTTTACTTAGTTCTATGCCTGGATATATATATATATATATATATATATCTACGTGTGGAGTTTTGATTAAAACATACTGTGTTTATCGATAGTTTTCACACTGAAACGTAAAGTATGGCGGTATATACACCCGTCACATAAATCTTGTACAAAGATTTTAATATTTTTAAGATTGATATATGAATATTCATATAGAAATTATTAAAATTTTGCACTAACGATAAAGAGCTAGTACGAACAACATTGGTATTGAATATATTTCCCTTTTAATATTATATGTAAATATTATTGAATTTTTGAAATATATTAATAATTTTATACCAGTTACTATAATTATCATAAACGCATGCTTGTAGATGAAAAGTATTAAAAAATCGATGATTTATATAACATCGTATTACAGGTAATTATTATAGGAATAAAATGAAATAATATGAATTAACGGAAGAGTGAAATAATTCCAGCAAATCATAAAATGTATGAGGAGTTACAGTTGGATTTACTGCATTCACGTTGCCTTCTGTATAGAATTTCAATTCTTGATACAGTTTGTACGTATATAACATATTAACGTCTTTTATTCTACATGAGATTCAATTGTACAGTACATATGAGCGCGCTGAAAGTAAAAATTTCATATAAAATCTAATATTTCTTTCTTTATAGCTGATAGCAATATCAAATGAAATAAATGTCATATAAAGTCCATAAAGCAGTTATTAAAAATTATAGTTTTCGATATTATATTAATTTTGAAAGTAAGTAAACATACCTAATTTTAATGGAATTGGATTTTATTTTCAACTATATATTTAATTAAATCCACATTACGTAATTGTTTTCATTCAAAAAATTTACAATGTTATATTACTGGAAATAATTCATGTTAATGAATAAAATATATTTTCAGCGGTTCATTATCTTATTAAAAAAACCTTTCGTTATTCAGTACTAATATACTATATAATATATATATTCAGTACTAATATATATTTCAAAATTTTTAAATCATTTTTTTAATATATATATATATATATATATATATATATATATATATATATATATATATGATTTAAAAACTTTGAAACCATTGAGAGAGTTTTTTTGTTCTATTATAGTTTCCAATAAAGTTCTTTTACACCACAAAAATTTTCAATTTTCTATACAAAAAATCAAAAGCACTGGATTTTTCTTCTCTTTATATATATATATATATATATATAAATAGCTGTGTGTATGTGTATTTATTCACAAAAACAACAGATGTGTACGTGTGAGTCTTTTTTAAAAGGCAGGAACCATGCACGATCATATATCCTGCACCCGATTGCCAGGTAATGAAATATCTTGTCATCATAATTCACATGGAACACGTGTAAGGCGTTATCTTCGATGTTGTACCTGCGTGATTTTTCAACGCGCTGTCACCGAGCCTATTTTTCCTCGTCACTCACTATTTAATGGGTCATTGTCTTCTGAACACAAGCAATGAACCAATTGTTTTTGAACTGAATTGTATAAATACATTTAATAGAAAGTTATAATTGTTTTAATTTAATATTGAAAAAAGTATACTAAATCTTTCTTAAAAAGTTATTATCTACAAATATTATCTAAAATCGTCAGGAAGGTGAGAATACTATTTAAAATGAAGCAAGTCGAAAGTTAATGGAGATATTTTTATAGTCAAAATTAACTTGAAACAATCAACTCTCCACACCGTACGAAATTATCAGACTGAAACTAATTCTGAAACATAAGTCGTTTCAGTTTGTCTAGTTAATGTCTTTTCGTCTGGTTTTGTGTTGACGATAATACGTTTTCTTTTCTAAGAAAAAAAAATAAACACAGTGCAGATCGTTTCACAAGCAAAATTAATCCTGCAGTTTCTTTTTATGTACACACTTTTTTATGCGTTAGTTCATATTAAGAAAATCAGACATACTTAAATTATTTTTTGTTTATAATTTAACAAAAGACACACACACATACTCATATATATATATATATATATATATATATATATATATATATATATATATATATATAGTACGTTATAATACAAAACGTGGTTAACCAAGTGAGCAAAATAGTGTTTTCTTCAAGCGTATAATTTTGTATACAAATTACTCCGTGTCTCGATGACGGATGAAAATTTGTCATTTTCTATGCAAAGTTATCAGTCTTACCGTCGAGATTTAATTATAACTGAAATGATTAATTGATTTTAAAATAATAGCATTTAAGAGTTAATGAGCATATTATTTCACATTGTTCGTGACGTTGTTTTAAGATTAGTAGTTCTTTGATAGGAAGGGTGGGTTGAAGATGCAAAGCGTATCTATACAAAATTTTGGAACTACCTTATATATATATATATATATACATACATACAAAGGATAATAAAATGTAGCTTGATGTTCGGTTTTTAAAAGATATTCTATTTCATTTTACGAAACACTGAATTGTTTTGAAATAGTTTACAAATTATGCTAAACAGTTTTCATACGGTTCAATTGCCATATTTTTGAATACAATTTCGATGAATAATGATAAACTCATTCATCATATCCATTGAAAATTATAACGTTATAAAATGATAAATAAAGCTACAAATTATATACTTTGAAAACAACAGTCCTACATTAACTGTCAGTCTTTATCCTATTTGCTTTGTTAATGAATAAATATTAATTTTGAAATATAATAACCAATATTTGTATAGAATTTGATCCGTTTTGTGAACGTACATTCCTGTTTTTATTTATAATCAATATTCTGAACTGAACTTTAATAAAAAATACTGTGGCGCTGTTTAAAAATGTGTTTGTTATATTTAATGTATTAATTTTAATGATTTAAATTTAAATCATTTACTATTCGTTTTAGAAACTCTTAATTTTTTTATTCACTCTATTATTAAGGTGTATGATTGATGCTGTATATAGTTATGAACGAATTTTAATATTTCAAGTATTTTAATTAATTTAAGCAGATTTGATGAAATGAAACTGAAATAAACTAGTATAATGTACTATAATAAAAATACTTTTGTAAAATGCACTTACTATAAAAAATATAAATTTATTATAATTTAAATTATTAAATAATACTTAATAAGCAGTTCTTAGTCTTTAGAGTTTATAATTATTATTTTTTCAGTTATTATTTACTTAACTGTTTAGATGTAGTAGAAAAAATATATTTCAGTTTCCTTTATATGCATATTGAAAAAATTAAAAAAAAAAAATTGAGAACGAAGGTTTAAATATAAATAATGGTTTGTTTTTGACGATAATACTTTTATTATGAAATGATATCGAAAATAATATATATATATATATATATAGTATTTCGAGTCCACGATTCGGTTTACTTTGTCAAAAAGTTGTTATTTATATATACTCGGAAAAAATGTACAAATAAAACAGAAAGATAAATAAAAACGGATAGCAACTAAATCTACCGTATTTTATATCAACGCGATAATTTCGTAAAAAAATAAACAAGCAAACAAGTTTCGCTGAAAAAAATAAATTTAAGATGAGCTCTCTAATTTATTTTTTGTCCCGGCGCGCGATATTACATTCCAGTTTAGTCCATATACTACATCGTCTAGGAACTTATTGAACTCATCCTTTCTCTTGAACGTACATCTCGTGGGAAATGAGGGGCAATCTGCTTCACTTGCTATAAAACATGTTATGACTACTGGGCGAATTAAATCTTTAAATATTCAATGTCATTTCGCCGAAAATTTACATAACTAGTAGCAAATAGGTGTGTGTGTATACGATGCGTGGTTATGTTGTACGATTGTGGAAATGAGATACATCCCACGTTGGAATCCAACGTGATCGTAAATTGTTCGTCTTGCAGAAATTTATGCTTTGATGGTCGAAAGTTTTGTTGCTTTCATGATGATATTTAGTAATTAATACTATTTATAGGCACAGATCTGTATATTTAGTTGTATCGTTTCTCTGACAACCAAGCATCATCAATCAGTACTCAGAAGATTTATTTTCAGTTTTCTTATTTTTTAATGAATCGATAATAAATTATGATTAATAACCGTTGTGAACTCTTAATAAATCATTAAATACTTTTATTAATCAGAATTTTAATTCATAAAACAGTGGTTCGACGATGTACCGAATTAAAAATAAGCGTGATATTTATTTTTTTAAAATAAATGTTGAAGATTACGGTGCTTCTCCAACCGTAAACAATAAAAAAATATTTTTGTACATTTATAATTTACAAAGATATTCACAACGATATATTTCATTTCTTTGCAAAGAGAAAGTATTTAACAGTTAAACAGTTTTGTAAATTTATTAATGTACTATTCAACAGACAGTTTGTAACATATACAGTTTTTCTAGTGTTTTTATATATTGTAAAGATATTTTTCGAATGGATACCAAACACACATTTTTATTTATCGAGATCAACGTTTAAACAGAATATGTAATAATTAAAATTTGTAATATTCTTAAAACCTGTTCACGATGATATGGAGAAGGCTTTTTTCAAGATATCTCCACCATGTAAAAGAAGTGCCAAAGAAACTGAACATGCAGCATGATAGCTTGACACTGAATAGAGACGTTAGGTAAGCAAAATTAATGAAGAAAACAATAAAAATAGTAGTTTAATAAATACGTTCTTTGAAGTATCAAAATAAGATTCATTAAATAATATTAACCTCTTGACATACAAATTAACTGAAATTTGATACGACCAAAAAGTATTATTTATTTTTCAGCTTAGCACTTGTGTAAGCTTAACAGAGAAAATAATATTTATATATTGCTAAATATTATAATTCAATACTAACAGTCAAAATTAATAAAGAATAATTAAATAAAAAAATAAACAATAATTCAGTAGTCTGAAAAATAATGAAACTTTTCTAAACATTTTAGTAAATGTAGAGGTATTTGACATTTTTTACACTTCCAAGTCGTTTTGTTTCTTATATTATTGTTTGAGTACACGTGACATCTCTTTCCAGGATGTTCTTTTTTACCAGAGGAAGGTATATGTTCGGGAAAATGTGTCGTAACTTAAATAGCCTATTTGGTTTTCACTGTCACGTGCACATACAAAGTAGACAAGTTGCTGGGTTCGTTTCTCTGGTTCACACTTGAACGCTCAATATATATATATATATATATATATATATATATATATACATATATATATATATATAATTATATCTTTTTAATATTTGTTTTGTAGTTGCACTAAAGCGAATTAAACCTGCATACGCCTCAGAAACATCAATGTTTACAATGTCATAAGAAACACATGCCGTATCAGAGACGTCTGTATATCAAAGGTTTAAAAGATGGAGAAAGTCTGAATGCACATTTTAATTCTGAATAAAAAAAATATTAAAAATTATCATATTTTCATCGGATAAAAGAAAAATATTGAATTGTTATTGAGTGATATAAGAATGCCTTTTTCTAATAAAGTATTTGTTAATAACAAGCGTTTGTATGCTTTTAAAACAGAGTGATATCGAATGGTTGTAGGATACTTTCGTTGCGCTGTTAAAATATGTCCAACGGATTTGATCTCACGGTATTATAATATTCATGCGATGCCATTAGAGGTACACGATTATAATCGCATACACAGCGGTTAAATTTGTGCATACTACAACCTCATGATGCAGACCCGGTGACAGAGAGTTAGATGGCTTGGTGCGCGACGACGTATGAAGAGGTTGCATGAGTTTAATGTTTTCAAGAGCTAGTGAGTGCTTAAAAGAGTAGGCGGCAAACAGTGGCGCGGTGACGACAACGACTTATTCTACATACCACTCGACGTACGACGGCGGTCGCTGAGAAGTCTGAACGCGTCGCTTTCTTGTGAATAATATATGGCTCTGCATTGCGGATTTGTGTTGCTAAATGCACACACGTATGCATGCATCTTTCCGCACGCCGACTGCTTTGTTTATGCTCCTGCATGGAATGTCCGTGGGTTGTGTGTTCATGTTAAATGTTGACTTGCGAATGATCTAATGCCGTCGCCCTTTGCTACGGAAATTGTACAGTGTTGTTTGAACATAATCGATACTATTGTTAACAAGATAACTTCTGTTTTACATTGATATATACGTACGCAGTAAATAAATTTATTTGTATATATATATATATATATATATATATATATATATATATATATATATATATACACCAAGAGAAATTATTCATGTTAAATCAACAAAGTTTGTAATATACTAAGTACAATAGTTGGAATTCAGTGTAGTGAAATCTTTTGTGCATTTCAAAAAGCTTACACTGTTCACACGTAATTATATATATATATATATATATATATATATATATATATATATAACTTAAACTTTGATAACCATATCTACATTATATTATATACATAATATACCCCAAGCTCTCGACCTGATATATATATATATATATATATACATGTATTGTGTTTAGAAATTTTCAAAATTAGTATAAATTTCTATAGCGGCAATCTAATATAAATGTATATGTATGTATTGATGTACAAATTGATTTAGAAGAAGCAATTGTCAAAGTAATTACAATAGATTTTGAAAAATATTAATATAAATAAGTGAATAATTATTTTTACAAAACAAAGAATAAATCTAAATGAAATCGTGTCTGTTTATGGTAAATGTGTTTCCCGGTACACAACTATCAAGCGCTGCTCTAAGTTATTTCTCTGGGGAAGAAGGTTGAGATGTTTGTTGACGGTGATCCATATGAAAAACGTACGTCTACAGTGAACACTCATAAAACAGAAATCTAATAGAAGGATTTTTACAGAACAACTGTCGATTAAAATAATATTTAATGAAAAAAATTAAATATTTCAAATCACTTATTTGGAATAATAAGTGCATACCCTTAGAACTATAAGAATTGGTGTAGTACGATTCTGTATATTTCTCTAATATAATATTTTCATAGAACTGATACTAAAATTAAAATAATCATTCGGATAATTTAAAAACAGGAGTAAATCAAACGCTACAAAAAAGTCTTAAAATAAAATATAAATTTTCTTTGAGAAGAACTTGCAGAATTTAACACTACTAAATTAGACAAATAAGTTCAATATGTGTTCGTATTGCAATCATAATAATTGTATGTAGAAACTTTGCATCATTATATATTTTAGAATACTGATGAAATAAATTTGTATTTAAATAATACTAGGATTAAATTATTCTCAACCTATTTGAAATACATATATATTTATTTTTTATAACATTTTTATAAAATTTATAATTATTTATGATTTATGTAATATATTAATTTAAAATCGAATGTTCAGAAATACATTTTCAAACATTTTAAAAATATTCTCTTGGTTAAAAAAATTATAAAACAGAAAACAAATTTATAATGCAGCCTTCCTATTGTGTCTAAAATGATATATATTTAAAGTTTACTTCTGCATGGTTTGATCAAGATATGTGAACCGTATGCTATAATGCACAATATTATCCTAAAAGTAGATCTGTTTCAATTTTATGGATCTGTATAATAAAAGAGACCGGATTGAACGCGAGTCAGTCATCAACGAGACGGTGTAACAGTGACGTTTGTAGATTATTCAGCGTCTACTTTATGCGAATACAATCGTCGTGTTTATAAATTGCTAAAACTACATTTTCTATTTATATGTTTTACTGTCGTATAAAACGAACGCGAGACAAAATCTCCAAGATTCGAAAATACAATCGTAAAGTACGAAACGTTAATGTATAATAACGGACTGACTGTGTTTTTCTGTCTTGAATTTAAAATGTAGCAGTGAGTGCTTTTTGATTTTTTTTTTTTGATGGCTGGTGAGTTTTATATTTTTTCGTATTAAATTTAATAAGTTTACTGTTCAAAAAAGTATTTATAGTGTGACCTTTCTTTAGCAAATTTTGATGCTTTAGTGAAGTTTTTAATTGAACAAATATAAAAAATGAAGACAAATTTTATATCTATATAAAATGATTACAAATAATTTCAAAAAAAAACCTTTTATATACTGACCGAGTATAATATAATGAGACTTTAATTCTTTCCTGAAAATAATGAATTATGTCTTTAATTTTATTTTAAGTTGTTACTATTAAAAAGTGTATATATATATATATATATATATATGTAATTTATTCATTGATATGAAACAAATCAACATGAATAAAACAAATCTACACAATATCAACAGAGTGTGTATTAAATGTGATTTGAAATTGTGAAAAAAAACTTTAATCTAGTCACTCGTTATGCATATGTCAATCATTCTAGTTTTTAAATCAATCCGTTTGTGTGTCGGTAAAATAAATAACACAATTCTTTGATACGTATGGAATACAGACATGTATAAATGAACATGATATTAATGTAAAATATTGGTGAAGCCAATTAACGATGTAATTAAAATGATTGATCGGTACGATAGGTGTGGCGTAAATGTTTTAATTGAAAAAATTCAAAGCATGCCGGACAGGCGACATTTGCGGATGCAATGCACATCATACCTGGCATTGCAAAAAAATCTGAATGCTAAATTTCATCAGCGTATCATACAATTGAAAATAAATTACGTTAATTCGATTTTGAGCTCGTTCGCACATATTTGCTTTTTTACACGTGCGCTCGTGTGTCGAATGTTTATTGAGTTATAAGATATTTTAAGATAATGAAATGTGGATCCTCGTTACCAATTATGTCTAATTTTTTCATGAAAATTAAGTACAGATTGTCATATATATATATATATATATATATATATACATACACAAATAATTTAATTTTTAAAGCATGTAAATAAAAAAATCATAGCCATAAATAAATCGTTTGTTTTCATTTTTAACGAAAAATTCTAAATCAAAAATACTCAGACTACTATCTGCCATTCAATTTCATTATTTTTAAACAATATGTAATGTTAAATACTAACTTGCAGATGTATATAGTATAAGTTAATGATTGTTTGATTCTTCTCAGCATGTAATTATGTTTCTTTGAATGTCGCACGACACAGATATTTTATGAGTTAATACTTTGTATGAATAAAGACAGTTCTTTTTACAACAAAGTCGTTTAATATGGATATAAAATTCTATCTTCTTACAATGACACGAAATATAATTTACACATCAAATTTATTAACACAATGTTTATGTTATTCTTTTCTTTCTTATTACCGTTTCATACATTAATAAAAATTGTTAAACATTGTATGTATATCGTCTACGATTACTTTTATGTTTTATTTTAAAGATTTTGTTTTTTGATTAACAGTTTATTGCCCATTCAAATAAATGATATATCATTATAGTTTTTTTATATCTTAATTAATATATATATATATATATATATATATATTGATATCAGTATTATATAACATTTGATATAAATTTAAAATTTTATATTTTATGAAAAATAGGTTTAAATAGAGATTTTATGAATATAAATGAAAACTACTGATTTCTAGAAAAATATGAACGTAGATAGATATTATTTATATATATATATATATATATATATATATATATCAGTAAATACCCGAATTTTTATTTCATAGGCCCAGATTTTACGACTTTATACGGTGCTAAATTTTACTATTCACAAAAATCATAACTATATTTCAATTTCGTCTGTAATATATAAGTGAGTAAAAATATTTTAACCATTTTTTATGTGTATGTCTTTTATAAACAGACAATATTCACCTATATGTATATATATGTGTGTGTGTGTGTGTATGTGTTATTATCAACACACAAATAAAATATTTTTGTTTTATGTCTAACGAAAAGAGTGAGAATAGTTAGAGAATAATGAAATAGTTTGAACATTAATTTACAGAATACACTGTTTTTTCCCTAGACACATGTAAGCTATCGTATAACATCTGTTCTACTACATAAATTTTTAAAATATGAAAATATCTCTAATGTTTTGGCACAAATAATAATGAACTAGTAATTTTTTTTTAAAAAAACTAGTAACTAGATAAACAGAACAAGTTGTAAAAAACAGAAACTTGTTGTCTGTAAAGATTTTTTCAGGTTATAAGTATTTATTTAAAAAAATAATTAATAAATTTTGAAATAAAGTTAAAAATACGGAATATAAAAATTAAAATATTTATTTGATAAAATATAATTTTATATTCACTCTCAAGTTATAGATGAAACCTTCGAGATATTACAAATCATTTATTGAAGAATAATATGTACTAATAAATTCAACTTTAATTCATTGCAAATTGGTTTTTACTTTTATATAATAGAATATTTTTTTAATGTAATATATATATATATATAATTTTTTTTATAATTATTATAACCTAATCATTCATTATCTAATTTTGTAATTTAATTATTCTTTTCTATTGAAACAATGTTACTATATTCAAAACAGGCTATGTTGTTCTAATTTACTTATATATATAACTATGAAAATCACCTAAAAATATACACAGGTACATTCATATAAATATAATGTACGAATAAACTTTAAAAAAAATTAGATAAAGATATGTTTATCGAAATCGAAAAATTTATTTTCTGTCGAAAATTTATTTCTTTAAAAAATAAATAAAGCTTGTATATATTCAAATAAATTTATGTACTCTATGTGCATATTTATGTTTATATGTATATTATATATATATATATATATATATATATATATATATATATTCTTCTGTGTGTATATATAAATATAATAAAACTTTACCAAATACAGCAGAGCACGTTTCACAAACAACAGTCCACTAGATAAAAAAGGTAGTACCTATTTGTTCGATCAGATTACGTTAGTGTATTCAAACATAAACGTTTTTATCCCATGAACGCAATGGATTGTACGAAATACGCACAATCGGTAATGCATGTTTGACACAACAGTCTAGTAAAAAGGGTACATGCACTGATACAACAATGGTACGTCCATATACATATATATATATATATATATATATATATATATATATATATACATGTATGTAATATGTACATAGACAACACCATACACATAAGTATTCTAAAAAAAATACATAGCAACTACCGACACAAATCAACGCAAGAATAATAAACTCAGGCGTGTGTGATGAAGTAGCGAGAGTTTGAGGTAAGGGTTGTACGTCTTCTACGTTGTTGCTGACCCGACACGTTTGACCCGGTCCCAGCCTCCGCCAGAGGCCGAGAGCACCACGCCACACCAATGGGACACGTGAGACAGATCGGCGCAAAGATTGAGATTCGCGGCGGCCAAGTTACACTTCACACAGTTCAAGTGGGTGGGTTCAGTCGACGTCATGTGGAATTGGGTGATGAAAAAAGAAAAAGATTCGAAACTGATTGTGGAAGGATTCTGTGAATCTATACACACACACACACACATATATATATATATATATATATATATATGCGTGTGTGTGACATCAATTTTTATAAAAGTATTTAAACTAGAAAACTACAAATCTCTTATTAGATTTTCAAAAAACAGAAATTAATATCAAATATTAGAGTTATGAAAAGAGGAAACATAAAATTAAGTCACTATAAATAATTTTGTACATGATTACAAATAAAATGTAAGTGAAATTCAAAATATTTGACAATTTAACACCGGTAAAAAAGATTAAAGTTTTAAAACTAAAAAAGTAATTTTACAAAAGAAATAAGTAATAAAATTAATTCACAATAAAAATGTTCTTAAAAATATTATAAGAAAATCTCTGTGCTCGTAACTTTGCAAAAAAGTATTCGAAGAATTAATACTCGAGTTCCATTTTATACCTTTAGAATAAAAGTAAATAAAAAGATACACCGGTACAAAAAGAACTAACTTTTCACCTGATAAAAATAACAACTTTAAACATTACTTGAATAAAAATGCTATCTTTACAGAACTTCAAAGCGTACGCAGAGCCTGTAAGATATTAATTATTTTTTTGCGTTTCTCTTAACCGGATTTAATTGTTTTATTCTTACTCGCATTTAAATTCGATAACTTTGATTTTATTCTTTTTCGATACATCGGTAACTCTTAAAATAATTTATGTAAAAAAATACAACTGAGACGTCCCTCTGTTATATTTACAAATAGAACATAATCAATAAGTAGATTTGTTTATCTCATTAATTTTTTTTCATATAGTTAAGCTTTTTTAGTTTTATAATATACTTAAATATTTAAACATATTATTATATATAATATGTATTTATAATAATTTACCTAGAAAATCATCTTAAGAAATGGATATAACATTTTTAAATAAATTTATATTAACTTATAATAAAAAATTACGAATAAAATTGTACTTTGTAAAAATTATTTGACGAATTTTTATAAGGTTTGTATTTTTTTATCAGTTGTATATATATATATATATATATATATATATATATATATATATATATATTTATATATGTATGTATATATATATATATATATATATATATATATATATACCGAATACAATGATACCATTTGTTTCGCTTTTAGAATGAAGTCATATAAAAGGTTATTAAAAAAGTACACATACAAAATTTCGTAACGCAGACGAATCTCGCATTGAAAATAATTAAATTAGTTAAACGTAACACTTTTCAAAATAAACATTTGTTTATTCTCATCAAGTTAATAATACTGAATGAAAGCTCTAAGTCATAAAACAGATGAGATGTTATGAAAAGCATGAGAGAAAACGCAGAAACCCGTTTCATTCAGAGACTCGACACAATTCATCCACGGTTTTAATTAGAAATACAGGTTTCACGTCACTATTTGCACCAGAATATACCACGGTTCGTCGGAAATGATAAAATTGAACGTAAATTGTATACATCGAAATAAGCAGCCGGAGAGTGAAGACGAATATTATACAGGGGGTACTGTGTGTGCGTGTATGTGTGTGGGAGATATGTGTGCGTGTGTGTGCTGTGTGGTGTAATGTGGGGGAAATACACGGAGGACACGTTCTCACAATCAAGATGTTTGGTTCCGCGGAAAGTCATCAATCAAAGTTGGCGCGTGTCGACGGGTTCCCCCTTTCATAACCTTCGCCCTGTTTTCATCCTTCCACATCCTTTTACAATCTCCTTAGCTCTACTATAAAATGTGTGCGTATCGGTGGGTGTGTGTGTATGTGTAATCGTACGAGTGTATGCGGATGGATAGGCGGATGGATGTGTGTGCACAATTCGCATGCCAGAAAACACATTAGCACGATCGAAGGCTACTAGTTGTAGTAGTCCTTTTCACTCTTCGGCCCCACTGTACGTCTCATATCAATTCACAAGTCAATTCCAAAGTACCTTTACGTGTCTTACAACTATGATCCAGGTTTGACAAATACGTTCATCCGATTTAACACAGAGAAGGGGAATGATAAGGAAAACATTATGTAAGAAATGTGAATTATCGTATGTTGCTTACTTTTATATACATACATACATATATATATATATATATATATATATATATATATATATATATATATATATATATATGTGTACGTATTCGGAAAGTATATTATAAATAAAATAAAATATTAGAGTGTTTCAATTCAACAATGATTAATTGACAACTAATATAAAATCATCTAAGAGATAAATAGTAAAATGAATAAATGCTACGCTTGAATGTATTTTTTGTTGTATTTTAATATGACTGTTCAAATATATTCGTTCATATTTTACAATCTAGCGAATAGTAACAAGTTTCAAAATGAAAATATTACATCTGGAGCGAATATATTTTTTTAATATAAAGTATCACTAATGAAAATATTAAATTACCGTATTAATAAGCAAAAATTAAAAAAAGAAATAAAATTCATTGAAATTTCGCGGTTTTCTATTTGAAGTAGTATTACAAAAGATTTATAATTTTACAGTATCTGTTGAAAATATTAGAAAAATATAATAATTATAAATATACATTTATAAATATTATTTACATTTAATTTTGTAAATGATTAGGAAGAAAAATTAAAGAACATGGATCTGAAATTCATATATTTATATAAATAATTAATTTCAAATTGGAAAGAAATATTATTAGAAAGAATAGAATTCTATTTCAAAATATAAATATTGTATATCGTAATAAAAAATATACGAGATTGAAAACAATATCAAACTATTTTATAAAAGAATGTTATACATAAATAAACTTAATATATCTTTGATTATTTTACTCTTATTAAAATGAATTTTTATATTTATTTCATAATTATTAAAAATGTTATTTTTTATATTAATTTAATTCAGTTATAGTGCAGTTATTAATGCTTAATAATAATATTTTCTTATTTATTTTAAACAACTCTAAATCGAAATGATAATCCATATAAAAAGTGTTTAAGTCAAGTCTGATAAAAATCCTATCATATAATTGGAACGTACATCGTAAAATATTCCTAAATAATAAATTAATGTTTTAATAGATTACATTATTCAATAACTATCAACTTTCTACAATCAACTACAAAATGTATTTAATATTTAGCTTTACATTTTGATAAATTTAGAAAGAAACATAAAATTTAACATACAAATCATTTGTGTATATATATATATATATATATAATTGTTATATATATATATATAACAATTATATATTTAAATAAAATAAATTATTTCATTTCATCTATTTTTGGTAGCGAAGTTAGTAAATTGCCTATTCAAAATAAAGTGTAATATATTTATAAACAAAGTAAATAAAAAAAAATTCTCTATATACCATTTAGTATATGTTTATATATATTTATATATATATATATATATATATACATCTACAGTTGTAAACTTGTTTGTTGAAAAGTTGTAGAGTACATTCGTTGTTTGTTTTATTTTACTTTTTATTTATTCTTATATGTTTCTTGTGCGTTATTTATTTTGACTCGACGTTTATTCATTTCAGTGTATAAATCAAGAAGACAGTTTTTAAATTTCTGTACTTAAAATAAAATGTTTATATGAATTACAACATTTTTTAAGAAAATCAATAACTATCATAGTGCACACACCAGTAGTAAAAGTTAATAGGACACAATTTAAGGTAAGAACATATAATTTATGATTTTTATCAAAATAAATATTCGTAATAAAAACTATATTTTTTCTCTCTATTCAGAATATTTCTATGCAAATCATAATCCTTCCCATAAGTTAACAGAGAACATACATTAATAAATAATTTCGCTGTAAAAAATTATATTTTTTCCCATTAGTATGTTATTACAGGTAATTTATCTCTCAAGAGAAATACTGTAATAAAAACATAGCATATATATATATATATATATATATATATATATATATATATATATATATGCTAGAAAATAATTCGTTTTTTAACGTCACAGAATAATACGCAAGATAATCTAATGTATAGAGTATCATAATAAACATATTCCCAACGGCGAAAGAAAAAAAACCTACATACATAGTCCAGTTCTCTCATTATAGTTGTAAGCAGATAACGTAAATGTAATGATTGTATTCATATGTTATTATCATTGGGGGTAAAAATGTGTGCTATAGCACCTGATACAGCTGAAATTTCCTTGTAAATTGACTCATTTAACGTTGACCGTATTAAAAAAATATACACAACGTCCGCTTTATTTATATATGTATGAATTCTGCGCCGTTAATTGATTTTTTTTCCAACAATCATTAGCATACACACACTCATACCTTTTTTCCTTGAAATGATAAAAATGATGGAAAGTTTTGTTTCATTTAAATACACGTTCACAGTGAAATGGGATTAAACAGCGAAAAGTTCTAGAAACCTATTAAAATATTGTTTTCGTTTATATATGAGGGAGTATTTTAAATAAAGGTGAAAAAATTATTTTTCTTAGAAACACACACACACACACACATATATATATATATATATATATTCATATATATGTCTCTATGTACATAATTCTTAGTGAATGAAATAAAAAATATTCTTAGAATATCAGCTCTTGTGACGTGTCAAAATTCGCAACAATAATTACCATATTAATGATTATATACTGGAAAAGAATAAAAAGTGACACGTTTAATTTGCATTTTATGTAGTATTTTTTTTATCACAACGTTTATACAGAAATTCCGTTTCGTAATATTTAGTTATTATATACTATATTTATTTTTTTTAGTTCGTAAGTGTGTCAACGAATATGATTATTTGAAAAATATAATTCAGTTATATATATATATATATATATATATATATATATATATGTATATTTATATGTATTGTACAGTGCTAATATTATCCTTCAAATATATCTGTACAGGAACAATAAAATAAATCGTTAATGTACATTTTTTCCATCAGTAGAAAAATCGAGTGAACGATGAACAAGAACATAATGTGTGCAGAATATACAGAACGTACAGAATATAAGTGGCATCCGGCCTTCATCTGAGGCTCCATTCGTACAGTAACGCAAATCGTGGACGGTAACGAACAATACCAGACACTGACGCGTGGATACGGATGTTTTGCGTTAATCGCAGATAACGTATGGAGACAACACAGCGTGTCCTGCGGTCGTCGTCCTGCAGTAGCAGCAGCCGTGCCGAGCACTCGAAGGATTTATGCTGCAGATCACGACGAAACCGCCAGTTTATTACTGAAGCTTTAAACGTAGTAACGTTGTTGCTCCACTGCTGTGCATGTGCAGTGCCGTAATTTTTAGTTTTTGCGTTCTCCTTCATGCGCGTGCACGTCAAACAACAAACGTATTTAACAATAGAAACGCATGAATTACTTATAAACACGGAATTTAATATAATACATTTTTATACAGATAAGAGAAACAAATATTATATACATAAATACATACATACATGTATATATATATATATATATATATATATTCACATGTAATAATATATTTTTTTCTTATAAAAATAAGCTCCATATTAAATTTCATGTTATGTAAATTCAAACTTTACAAGTATATATTGTAATCCAAGAGAACTTAAATAATATAATTTATATATTACACGAAAAATATATATATGATAAAAGTTATGAACCCTGAAAATATAATATGTATGCTAATAGCTACACGTATTATTGTACTTATAATAAAAATAATATTAGAAAAGTTATGTACGGTGTTTAATTTCTGTTCTTGAATTACAAAGAAAATAATGTTTATTAACAGTAACAAAAATAAATAAAGCACGAAGAGAAGGTAATGAATTTAAAAAAAAATCCTGGATTATGATTTTTATGTGTACATTTTTAATGAATCTTTTTTAAGAAATGAATATTTAAATACACATTTCATAATCATTTTATTACATGGTTTGTGAACGAAAATATTAATTAGTCAATAAATTACATTACTGATTTTAATAAAAGAAAATTTGGACGAAGAATTATATTAAAACGTAGATATTGTATGGTTTTTTCCGACAGTAAAAGTTAAGAAGGAAAATTATATTATTTTAATAAATATTTCTATAAGACTAAACTAAGTTTATTAAACAATGTGATCTCTATTTATTTGGTTCTAATTTACATATATTCAAAGTGAGTATCATTACAGTTAGATTTAATTTTCGTTTTATTGATTCCTTGTCATATAACGATTAAAATTTTATAATTTCATATTTTCATTTTGTATTCAACAGTTTTATTATTTTTTTATCTATTTAATAAAAAAATCCCTTATTTATAACATACTGAATTTCTATGGGGATAAAAATCTCAAAATACACAAGTCTCCAGTTATCCAAGATCACACTGCCTATTATTTTAAATAAGGTATGTTTTTCTATCCCATCAGTACTGTCCAATTCATTAATCGTGTGTTATCTATCTTTTTAATATCAAATTATTTCTTGCAAATAAAATTGTTATACAAATGTATATATAAATATTGATTCTGGTCGTAATTAATAAAATAAATGTACATTTCACTAACTTTAACTTTATATGATAAACTTAATACGGTACTGGACGGCATGATATTTATTTATTCGAATAAATTTGTTAAAGTGTGAGGTGTATGTGTGTACGTGTACGCGTACGTGTATGTGGTTCACAGTCTCTCAATCATTAATTAGTACTAAAAGATACATAAAAAATACTCCACTAATTTGAAAATTGCCGATGTGAGGACTATCTGCAATAATTTATCTCGTTGTCCGTTTTTTAAAAATATATAGAGCGAAACATTAGCTTAAAATATATCACAATGAATCTTGTTAACTAATGAATTTTTATTCTCATACAATATATATATATATATATATATATATATATATATATATGAATGTATGTACATATATAAATTATATACAAATGATACAAAGTACTTGTTCAATTTCCAGTAAAAAAACTTTTCATACCGTAAATTTTATGTTTGTTCATTTAGTGAAATAACAAACACAAAAATGAAATAACCATTATTCGAATTAATATATATGAGTGTATATGAACACGAATATATACATAGGTATATATGTGTGTATGTATGTTTAGAGACAGTAGATATAAACAAGGTATATGTGTACTACAAAATTATTCGTATCACTTAAGTTTTCCAGATTTTGTAATAAATTTCGTAGAAATGTTATTAGAATGAAAATGTTGTTGTAAATTTTGCCATAGTGTATTACATATGCATATAAAATAATAAAATATTAAAATGTATGTTTGAAAAGTCTACGCTGTTTCAAGTTTCAGTTTATTTGATCAATTTTCCGTTATATACTTAATACAGAGTACAAACTCGAATACTTCTTTATAATCAATTATTTTCAAAAACATTAAAGTCTTTAAATAAATTAAATAATAGGTTGATTTCTATTAGAAATATATTTATTTAGTTGGATTTGATACCCACTATGTATTTTTATAATTTTTAAAATGATTTTCATATAAATTGCAAATTTTAAATACAATATGATTATTTTCTTAAAATAAATCAACTGTATCTTTACACAATATAAAAGAGGTAAATTTATTTCTCTTATTATTATTATTATTAAAAAAAAAATTTATTCAATTGTCATTTCACGATATAATATAATTTTCTACTTTGAAATTGGCACTTTATTCTTTAAAGATTTGTAATAATTTATAATGAAAATATATAAGCTATATTACAATAATAATATTATAATCAATAATTTAATTCCTTTTGATTCTGGTAATTATTACTTTTAATGTTATGAAGGAATTTTATCACTGTTAATAAAAATCAGTTTATGCTTTCAAAAGTTAATGGAACAGATTAATTTTAATTAATTAATAGAACTTTATATAAGATGAAACAAAGTTTTGTAATCGAACAGAATATCTTCTAGGCGAACAAATATCGCAATCAGATCTAGTTCAAACTATTTAGTAAATTATTTCACTAATATTCCCATACACAAGTAGCATCCTGACGACGACCCAAGAGGAACGTGCGCAATACGAATGCATACAATTCTATTGTGAAGCAGGTATATGCGTGCTGTGCCATTAACGCGACAATATATGGCCCGGTCCAACGGAGGGAGTTAATCATCATTAGCTAAAACCCTCTTCCCCTACACCGGACATTATACAGGCTCCTCTGGTTCCCCATGCAAACGTTGTTGCCATCCTGTACGATGTACGGGTACCGGTTACCGACCAGTTCGCCTCCCTCGTACGCTTTACATCACTTGGGTTTGTTATTGTGTCCACAAGCAAATGTTTATCTCTCGGATTGGAGACCATGCGAAGAGGTTCAATACAACACATTCATACAGATTAGGTGTATTGTTGTCGTTTATTTAATGGCAATTGAATGTGTTTTAATTAGCACGTGGCTGCGAAGGATAGGGAATATATTTTGATATTCGTTTATCATCGTAAATTGAATATTATTTCTCCCATGTTCGAAAGCGTTCTGTATTTATATTCGGTGCGTTCGCACTTCCAAATATAATATTTCGATAAAAATAATAACACAGTATCATGTACAGAATGAGTTACTTTTAAATATCTAACGCGGTGTGTATTGAAATTTATTTGAATGTGAACTCTCGCATATTTGACTCCTAAACTCTATTATGAAATTAAATAAAGTTTGCTTGAACACATACACATTATATATATATATATATATATATATATATATATAAGTTAATTATACTTCCTTCAATTCAAAATTTTAAACTAATACTTTTAATAAGATTATGAATGTATGAAATTCAAAGAATATATTAACTTTATTTGAAAATAACTATTTTAAATAAAGTATTATAAACAATCTAAATATATATATATATAGTATTATTTGTGAGAATTGTTTGTTATAATATTTTATAAAATGTATTATTTTTAATCTTGTAATTTTTCACAATAACTTGTTTAAAGCTTATTATATTTTGTTCGCACAATTCTGAGAATAAAAAGACATTTGACTTTCTGCTAAAAACACCATTCATATTAATCAAAATGTAATTACATCTATACGCTCATTTGAATATTTTTTTTTCTACATAAAAATAAATCATAATTTATTTCAATAACATTTCAGAGAATAAATTATTTTTAAATGTATTTAATTGCCTGATCGAAATCGTTACGAATACATTAAAAATATTGTAACGATTACAGTATTTGTATGAAAAATATAATTATTATTGTTTTTAATTTACATTTTAAACGGTTTGAGTTTAAGAGCCGTAAAATTGTAAACAATAAAAGTATAATATTTTTAATAGTAATTAATGTCTCACTTGTGTCAATAAAAGAAATTTATCACATATTATATTCATATCAATATATATATATATATATATATATATATATATATATATATATATATATATAAAGCTCTTGTTTACACGAGATCGTAAAGTAATAAAAAAAATCGTGCATACATACCGTACATTTTCAATTTTAAATAAGCAATCTTTCGTCAACGAATACAAATCAGTTCTAACAGCGGTACACATAAAATTCCGTACAGGCATGAGCTAACACCTGCCTGTACACTGTTACCGAGTACTTAACAAATTTCCAACATTATAATAATAATCCAATCTAATCCCAATCCTAACAGAGTTTTCCAACATATGCCATCACGTACGTACACCCTTCGTAATGTACTGATTCTAGATTTAGTACGGGTGCGAGATAACAACCCTTAACGACAAATTATTATTGGTGTACATCTTCGCTATCGTTCGCTTATTCGGGTTGTTTACCTTAGATAAATATGTTTAGTTGATATCGTATAAAGTTCACGGGATTTATTGCACGTCATTAAATTTTTGTCACCGTTAATATAATCATAATAATGGTCCGATTGCGTGATTGTGTACGGACGGACGCTTTGCCTATAATTGTAGTTTATGAAACGATTTTCATGTAAAATTAAAACGTTTGTTTTTCAATGTACACGGATTCTATTTAATCGAGATATTAAAAAAGCATTCCCTACATACATTTTCATTTGTTTGAATTTACAAAAAAAGCATTATAAATTTTCGTGCTGTTCTCTTATTTGGAATATATTTTTTTGAAAAAAATAACAATTTGTGATTGCATCGATACGATTCTTTGTTTTCAATAAAAAAAATATATCAAAATATTATTAACATTCCTCTATAAACAAATACAGAATATAATAACTGAAAAAGTTTATAGCTTTTAACTGCAAGTGTGATAAAAAATTCCAGAAAATTAATGCTCATACATTCATTTAGTATAAAAACCGATATTTGAACTTACTGGTATTTACTTAAGCTGTTGTATATTGTATTTTAATGAAATTTCCGTCTGACAAAATTCAAAACTAAAAT
Source organism: Acanthacorydalis orientalis (assembly GCA_034766995.1). NCBI lineage: Eukaryota > Metazoa > Arthropoda > Insecta > Megaloptera > Corydalidae > Acanthacorydalis > Acanthacorydalis orientalis. The sequence continues at coordinate 19,377,867 of CM068323.1, forward strand.
TGTAATCACTTTACTTTCATGGCTAAAGTAATAATGTTAAAAAAACGTTCATTTTTCTTTAGAGTTTCGCAGTTTACTGTTCGCAATTGATCCCAGACTGTATAAAAAGTAAACTAATATCGTTTCTAATTTATTATAAAGCTATCAAATAATCGAAAGAAGATCATATACATACATACATACATATATATATATATATATATATATATATATATATATATATATATATATATAATCTATAGTACTACTTTACATGAAAATCGTATAATTTGGTGAGTGCCTGAACACGAGCTGTCGTTTTTACATAACACGGTTTTCAAAATACAACACACCCACACACGTCGCATTGGCGTATACGTGCACGCTCACACACATTCGTCGTCCGAACATTAACAATACAAAACATACACACATACACACTGGCACACGCAAATTGAAAAGTATAACGCACATGCACGGGAATACTGACGCGCATATATGCTAACGCATGACATAATACTGTGACACACGGCCTCGACCCGAAGACATATCTATTGTTGAACGAGGCATAAATTCGGGAAAAAATGCTAAATTTTATTTATCATACATGGAATTTATAGCCGATCGATTGGCGGACGATGAATTATGCATGTTTACGCATGTGAAATACTTTTTGATTAAATATATGTATCGAATCCGTGTCATGGCCAGCCAATACGGACGGACGGACCGCCAGTTCGACTCTCTCTCGCCGAATGTCGTATTTGTTGATTGAGATTTAGATTAGAACGTCATGGCGTCGGTTCACTGTTTGTGTTTGATGTCGTTCAATAGTAGTTTGCTCGATTTGTTTACATTCGTATAATATCATCCATTTACAACTATCCAGTCCAGACTGTCGTTCGTGTAAAGATTTAATCTCATTTGTTTGTGTCTACATATGTAAACACGTAAATGTACTCGCAATGTTCAGTACTTAACGTTGGTACTTAATTCTACAAATATGTACGTTTAACGTTTATGAATTTATTTTATACGTTTTTACATTAGCATAATTCAGCTATTCTCGACATTTTTCATATATAATCGGCATGTGTAAGATCTACAGTTATTTCTTAAAAAAATATATATTCTTTACAATAAAAAATATTTACTGACAAAGAAATTTTAAACCCACAAGTAATAAACCAATTGTAAAAAAAACTAAATCAATTTTCTATTTATTGATCAGAGATTTTTTTTACAAAAGTCATGAGTACTTTATAAAATATATTATTTTATTTAAAACTCTTTTTTGTTAAGTGATTATATATATATACATTATATGTATATATTTATAATCCTTTATTATAATCGAAGGTTATAATATTTATTCAATTTTAAATTTCAAAAATTATTTTCTATTTACATTAGTTAAAAGTGAAAAAAAAACCAGTAAATGTCATCCAGTTAGTTTTCTAAGATTATATTTGAACTGTTATTTTATTTCATGCACAAAGAAATAACTTTAAAATATATGAAATGTATTAATTGTAGTTGTGTATTGATTACTTCAATTTTATTCTTTTCTTTGAATCGAATTACAATTTTATAGCTTCTTAAAATATTCCAAAATCGAAAACAACTCAATTATGGAAAACCACTTTTGAATATAATGTATGTTCACAAATATTTAGTCAGTTATCAAGATATAAATATCCTTTGTCAAGAAATACAAATTAATTTATACCTTAAATTATACAGGTGTGTTATTCGATACAATATTATAAGAAAGGTCGCACAAAAACATTATATGATAGTAAATCGTTGTTGAATAGTAATTTGTTTTGAGTAGGATTCAATTTTTCAATTGGCTGAACACTGGTTCGATGTATAAGTAATTAAACTATCGACTGGATCTCAATTAGTGTATAACTGAACAAACTAATTAATTGCTTTATAAAATAAATTATAATTAAAACGTTCTTTTTCTGAATCGAGATAACTTAAATTACATAGCGGTTGATTTAATCTAATTAATTTCAATTCACAACGAAACCTCATTAAGAAATTGAATATTTTGGAAATGTTCCGAAAATGGATCACATCACGTTATGTTATTTTTTTAGAGAAGTATTCTGAGAACTCTGGAAAAAGAAATACTCGATTCATGTTTCAATGATAATTATTTTGCAATTTATCATATTTATAATATTTTATTGAAGAACAATTTAAATATTTGATAAATTTGAATGGCGTGAGATAAAGTACAGCTTTAATTAATTATGAAAGCATTGACGTGATTCAATATTTACAATCTATGGTAATATATGTTTTTTGTATATTAATTAAACTAGTCTCGGAATATTTCCATTAATTTTACACTAAACAATTTGTAGCGAAGAATGAAATGATTATAGATTTGATTTCGAGAAAATGTGCTTTTCTTCAATTGGCAAAAAATATTTCGGGTTTTATACTATCAGTTTTTTTTAATTTGTGTAATTGTTTACACAATCAGAGAAGAATGATATTTTACAGTTGTTTACTAAAACTTATTGATATCAATATTGTTATATATATATATATATATATATATACAGTATTATATATTTAAATTAATTTAAAATAATTCATAATTATTAAAATAATATAAAATCAACACTGATTTATTAAATGGAAGTTAATGGAAAATTCATGAAAACACATTTAATGTAATTCATTTGAAAAGGAGATTTAATTACAGAAAATATAAGTCTTGAAAATAAAGGTACATGCATACAGTTCGTCTACATATATATATATATATATATATATATATATATATATATATTTGTAATCTAATTATTTTAGGTTGAGTATGTTTTTAAATTAATACTATTTAATTTTATGTAGCGTTTCCAAATATTGATATGGTTTATCAAACGTTCGTTCTTAACCTTTCTGTTCTCCACAACGTTTTAATCATTTACAACGAATTAAATCTCTTCCGATTCATTCATCTTTAATATTTATAAATTATAATTTTCAATATTTAATTATAAGAGATTTAATTTAAAAATGTTTACTTACACTAACATAAAGTTATTAAAATATTTCAATTTCAATTCATGTACATTTTTTGAATCTATGAATATTTCTTTTTTTAAAGAAAAAACAGAACAAAGCAAATCGAATACACGATAATTTGAATGTGACAATATCATATTTTCAAATATCATAAAAATTGCGCGAAACACGGCACTCAAAGTATTATTTTAAAAGTCCATTAAACGATGCCCGATTTACTTACTTTCTGAAAGAATATGCACCGACACGCTTTGTTTGTCAGGAAAAAAGAAAAGACGAGAAGAAGTAACGAAAAAAAAGAATACCGAAGAAAATTCCTTCGAGGATTTCTTCACTTCGAATACAATCAGTGAGTTGAAACTTTAAGCATAAAAAGAACCCTATTGTTTTATTTTATTCGGTATTCAAATGTATTTAACGTCGAGTATTTACAAGGAACTTACCATCGGTTTGCTTTAGAAATGTACTTGTCCATTAATACGATATATTTTTAGGTTTCGTGCGAAACGTACAGTTGAATTAAAAAGAAAGACGTACGATCGTATCATTTTGGTTTCTCTATAAAAAAATACGTCATAAATTTACACGTTAGACGGTACTATTAATATAAATATTATAATCTCTTTTTAAAAATTGCTTTTTAATTTTTATTTTAGTTACTTAATGAAAATAAAATGAAATTTATAAATTAACTCTACATTAATCTTTTAATAAACTATCCAATAGATTTAACTTTTAAATAATAAATTCTCAAAACAAATATACTTATTAATGTTATAAAAATAATAATAAAAATAAATGGATGTAATATTAAATAAATAACTATAACTTATAATTTTATCTCTTCGACTATTTCTCTATAAAGTAGTAATAAACAAATATTTACGTTTGATATAAAATATAATTCACTTTCCATGCCAAACAATTGTTTTTATAACTAGAATTACGAACAAAAATAATATTTGTATGAAGGATTTCAGTTCAAATTCCGTTGTCTATTAATTTATGAATTTATAGGATATGTGTATAAAAATCGGTAAATAAATAGTTGTCCTGAATATCGAACTCAGGTCAAATAGCGAATGTATTCCGGTAAACAGTTAAATGAATTTAATATGATTTCATGCTTGAAATCTCTTTCTAAATGACCAACCAACGTAGCATAGCTAATCTTTGTACAGGCAAGAAGAACGTTTCGATTTAAATTATCCAGGAAGTCTCGGTCAAAGTTTGTGTATAGAGGATTTGAGGTGAGGTCGCGAGGAAATACAACAACAAGGGAATGAAGATCTGCAACATGAATGGTTATTCCGCTGCAAGTCTCTTTCCGATCCATTGATTTCGGGATAATCTAGTTAAAGAATCGAAGATCTTGTAAGGATACACAACTAAAGAGTTCGAGATTTCGAATATAACTGTTATTGAAAGGTGTTCATATGTTTATCTTGTAAATCATTTAAAACAAGTACAAAATTTAGATACAATATTAGATTTAAAAACGAAATTTGAGGAAATATACATACACTTAAAGTAATATGATAATTTCTTATTATATTTTCATTTTTTACATTAAAATTACTTTTATTTTTAAAAAAATAAAATTAATAACGTACCCAATTTTGAAATACTATTTTTATTCAATGTTAGCAATTTGTAATATCATATTGAAATTTGGTTAAAGTGTTTAAATAGTAATTGTATTTCTATAAATATATAAAGAATAATAATATAAATTGTACTTAATTTTATTAAATTAAAAATAACGATTTTGGATGTAATTTAAGTTTTTTAAATTGTTAAAGGTTGATTGAAATATATTTTAAAAAAATGTAATTAATTCATTTTAATTACAGTTGTTTGAAATTTGTATTTAGTGAAATTTTTAATTAAACTTGTATATTTGTCTTTTAATAACATTTTAGTTCAAATCTTTTTTTAAATTCTAAAATTAAAAATAAACTGTACTGATTCGAATATTCTAGATGCAAATCGTAATGTAGTGAAACAAACATTTTTAAACAGAATATTATTGCATAAATAAACAAATATTTTCTTTTTTACGTATTTTATTTTATTCAGTAAGACTGTTTGATGATTTCTACAAAAATTGGACTTCGATTAGAAATGTAAGATATTCTCAACTTTAAAAATAATAGAAAAGCATTTGTCAATAATAAATAAACCGATATATTTAAACATTCATTTCTTAAAAAAATTCAAATAAACTCTACTCTTTCCACAATACACCTTTCAAATTATAAATTATTTACTTTTTTCTCTTTTCAGATTATTACAAATTAATTTGCATGCTAATTATTTTCTTAATCCATTTTATAATGAATTTTACTATATTTAATTTTTATACAAATTTATTTTATATTCTACTAAAAACATCTATCGTTTTATGAACTTATAAATATTTATTGTATCAAAAAATTGACTTCGAGTGTGTTCATTATTTTTATGTATACTTTTACAACTTCATTATAAATAAATATATATATATATATATATATATATATATATATATATATATATATAAATAAATAGAGAGATAGCTTGATAAATAGATTTGTGTGTAAATCGGATATAAAAGCATGTTGTTTTTACTTCTGAAAAAACAGGTCATAAATATTTAATGAAAACTTAAAGCATTGCATGTTCAAACTGACAGAAAACAATTTATTGTAGGAGTAAAATGTAGAAAAATATTTTCAATAAAAACTACAATTCTTTATATATATATATATATATATATATATATATATATATATATATATATTGATATGTATATGTTTATATAGAGTTTTTAAATATATTTTATTCCGACAAAATATCCCATGCGTAAGTTGCTATTGAAAAAATTGAAATGTTAAATTTTCATGAAAATACACTGTTTAAATATTTCAAGAGAGAAAATCTGTAAAAAGTGAAATATTATTTAGAATCCGTATCTGCACATACATGTTTGAAAGTAGTTACCGACTGTATTATTAATTTACAATTATTATTCTAGACAGTGTTAAAAAAAATGACAGACATAAAAAAAATCCTTCAGTGAATTTTATACAACAATAAATTCGAATAGATTGATTGAAATAAAAGTAACTCGTCTTGTTCCTGTAATCTCGAATATATTTTCTAAGATTTTTCTTTTAAGTCAAACAAGCTTCAGATCTACGTAATCTTATTTAGTTTCACTTTATAGTAGTAGCAAGCCCGTTTAAGAAGCAATGAAAAACGGAATAAAATTGTACAGTTCATACAATTCCCATCAATCTACTTCTCAGTCGTACAGAGAAAACCCTATTTTTATTCAAAATACATTATCGTATATACAAAGGTAGTAGCAATTTTAAAAGGAATTGCTTACTGTTGCTACTTTATTGACCGTCGAATATTTAATTTTATGTAGTATTCGTACTACTGGCTGTTCTCAATTCATATGTATGTATATATATATATATATATATGTATATGTATATGTATATATATATATATATAATAAATACTAGTACAGTTTCTTCAATTATTGAAATTGTATGTCTGAAATGATACAGCAAAATAATTTTATATGTAAATACAAGAAGCCTTTTTTTAAAATCTAAATATAGGTTCAGTTCTTATCTAAAATCTACAACTACTTACGTTCTAAATTTATTTTAAGTATTTTATTATGGGAATTAATTCACAATGATTCCATTGTCATATTATTTCATAAAATATATATCACTGACATTTGATACATAAATAATAACAATTCATCGATATTAATAATGAAATCGTATCTGTTCACAAGTTATTTTTCATAAAAAGAAGATATCATTTTCTCAAATCACAATTTCTAATTATTATTTATTGATAACTCGGAAGTGTAATGAGAATTATTTTTTACCACGAAACATCTAATTTCTTTTATATGATTATTTTAATTATGTGAAACTTTGCATAGGAACCATTATTTACAACACAAATGATTTTAAATTCGTATCTTATACTTTATAATTTATTTTAATTTTGATATCTGAATAATTAAAATAACATTTATATTTTATATTCCATTTTAAATCAAAAAATACAATGATATGGACCAATTGTATAACATTAAAATATAATCATTTTAATCCAGATTTTTTCTCGTACCTACTTATTTTCAAATAGAAATGTGCAGAAATATCTATTAAATGCTTGAGTTTCAATTATTAAAAGAAACCCAAGACCATTTAACACACTATGGACATACTTTAATGCGTAGTAAATCTTAGAATCATCGTAAAAAAAGATTCTTGTATAATAATTTATTCTAGGAAATCTCTCTAACTTCTACTCAATGCTTTGATAGAAAATTGAAAGTTTCTTATTATTAACTGTGACCTCAATGACGTGATATGATCAAGAGATTTTCAAATAGAAGTTATATTGACAGTCTTATTGTACTACTGCTAATGTTTAAGGAAATCTCTTCATTCGTGGTGATATATACCACACTTAGATTACATGAATAATAGTATTAGATAACTTTATCTTTTACTACTTTCCAAAAGCACAGTATCCTGATTTTCATAACCAGATTTTTGAACCCGTAATTTTACGTGATGCATTTTTTTAAATTCGAATAAGTGTATTTTTACAATTTCCGATTCCAACGTATTGAATGTTTTGAACCTGCTTTTTAAATGAAACCGCAGTATATATTTTCTTGAATTATAAAAAATGTATAGTTTTCAGAAAATTTAGTGTTATTTTTAATATAGATTTATTAATTCATAATGGTTAGTAAAAGAATAGGTAAGTATTATTAAAGTAAACACATTCACACTCTATTTTTCGAGATTAAACTGAGATAAAGTAAAATACCAAACGAGAATACCGATGAATACCAAAACAGATATTTAAACGTTAGAAAGGCCAATGTGAAAAATTGAATATTTTCTGGAGAAATGATAAAGAAACAAATGTTACACCCACAACTACATATTTGCACATTTATATATATATATACATATATATATATATTATATATATATATATATATGTATATATATATATATATGGACATGTTATGTATGTTAATATGTGTATGTAAAAAATGAAACGGGACGTCTGCGAAAAGAATAAATCATCCTCAGATAAGGGTACAAAGCGACAAGCGAAAAGGAAAAGAAATGTGTACGGTAAAGACTTAATTTTCATACAACATCGGCACTGATACGAAAGAAAAAGACACTACTTACATACCATTACATAAATCGCGCAACTTCCTCCAATATCTATTTCGAGTGCGTCGTAAAAACAGACTTTTATATGATTTTTTTTATAGATGGTACAGCATCCGCATCAAAAATGACAATATAATAAAAATTAAGATGTTATCTGAGTGTGTGTGCTGTGCCGTGGCAACGGACGGACGGGTGGATGGCAGACGTTGAAGAAACGGGTGTCGTCGGTGTCGACGTCGTCGGTAAGCGTCGATGTGAAGAGACGGTGTTACTGTACAGAGGTGGAGTGTACGGACTCTGATTACCGACGGTGATATCCTGACAGGAAGGCTAGGGGTTCAACTGTCGTCGTCGTTACTAGCGAATCTAGCAAGCCAACACTCCAGTGATGGAACGGAACGGACGGAGAACGACGACGTGTACCGATTAATGCCGAGAGCTAGTAACGCATCTACCCCTTGTACAGTACAACACAGTTTCGTAACGACTCTCAACGGTGCAGGAACTTTATATACACTACTCCTGAGAGATAAAAGTACCTATGCTATTAGCGACTAGATATGTTGGCCGCACTAGGCAAACATAAACGATGGGAAATTAAACCTTGAGTATTGGAATCAGCTCAAAAAGACAATGACGAATACGTTGTGTGAAAGTATAGTCAATTATAGTGTAATTAGCTAGTGAAACATGTTCATGCATTATACAGTCAATGTTTAAATCAATTGCCAAAGAGATATTTTTTAATGAATCGACAAAGTATTTTAATCGTACAGTGTTGTTCTGTTTAAAAAATCCACGGAATATATAAATTAAATAGAAATAAAACTATTATTTAAAGTAATAGAGAAATTACTAGGAACAATTGTTTTGTTAATTTCATTATTGCATTATTACGTTAAATATAAGATATATTTTCTTCAAACGTTTAAATAAACTCATACTTTTCTTTTGTAGTATACATTTTTAGATGAAATACTTACAGTGTTTATAAAAGTATGTGACTGATTGACATTAATAGAAATAAATTTGTTATTTATTTGATAATTTACAGAGTTTTAAAAATATTATACTACCCTTTATCCAGAAAATAAATAGTTTTTAAATAATTGTTTGGATCGATCTAAAATATTTCTATTCTTCAAAAAAAAAAGATTAATAGAAAATAAATGTGTTTGAATTGATATAAGTGAAGAAAATAAGATACTATTGAGTGATATAAATATTTTTTTGAGATTAACGTGTTTTTCTTGACATGAAAAAAATGTGATTGCTTATATTTAACCATGTAAAGAACATAAACTTGTGATGATATGAATTACAAATAGTGTAAGAAGTATCAATAATAATACTATACTTCAAAATTAATCAAAGAAATATTAATTACTAACGAGTTACAATGTCATTTAGACGAGTGAATAACGAAGGATCAATTGTAATATGTAATGGGTTTAATATAGTCGTGGCTAGTGATTTCTGTTTTAGTGGGTATAGTAGAAAATTTTAATTTTTGTGCTACATAGATCGTATAGACATGGATGCATTAAATGGATGGAAGAGAGTGCACTTACTGTGGATATTTCTACAAGGTAATTCAATTAATTTAATAATATTAACGGTTTTTCTTTTAGAGATGAATACAAAAGTTTTAGGGGTCAATTTATATTCAAATATATAGAAAAGTTTTATTCTAGACAAAACTTTTTTTACAATTATTTATCAAAATGTTCTACTTACTATTTTCTTCAATAGTTTTATACATGTTTAAAAATTGATACAAATTTTAAAATAAATCAAATATGTAAATTTCTGTTAATTACGTTAATATTTAATAATTATTAGATATATTTAAATTTTTATTTGTCAGATTTTTACGTTAAATTCGATTAAATGCCATTGTAAATACTTATCTCAAAGTAATATGTAATATGTTCAATTGTAAGAAATGTTCAGCTTGTAGAACTTTGTTTTAAAAATTATATTAAGTTGGTATGGCCTTTTATTAATTCATATTTGTATAAAAAATACACACATAATTCATAAAAATATTATATTTAAGAGAAATATTTAAATAATATTAAGGTCAATCTGTACAAGTTCAATGTTTTAATTCTGTTCAAAATTAGATTTTTAAACAAATTATTTAAGAAACTTGCTATGTACTTTTAAATGACATTCAGATTTATCTTAAATCGACTTTTTGTAGTTTTAATGTATTTTTATACATACAGACACATTCATAAAGAAATCGTCTGTGTAAATATCGTTGTATTCAACTTCAAGTGTATCAGTTAAAGAGTTTTTCTAAATTCTTCCAACCTAAATGAGTGTCAGGCTGTCTGTCTCTCTCTCTCCATATATATATATATATATATACATATATTCATATTATTCATATATATACATATATATATATATATATATATATATATATATATATATATATATATATTCATATATATATATATATATATATATATGAATTGTACCTTTTTAATTTTAATATAGAACGAAAGCTGCGAATGTTTTTTTAATCAAATTTCATTCAGTTTCATTTGTATATGTAACAAAAACAACTTGTACAGTATATTTGTACAAAACAAACAAGGTCCAGTTATTAATAAAGTGCAAGCGCTGCTTCGTCTGTTAAGTATATGATTGTATGAATTTATTTAAGTGAAAAATTATTCTAATAACAACATCTAATAAAGTGGTTCATAAACTAAATAGACTCAGATATTAACAGACACACATGTTAATAAGAATGTACAACTTTATTGTATTTTTATGATAAATTTATTTTTCAATCGATATTTATTATAAATAATATCCTCTATTTCATTTTGTCTTATTACTGATTCATATATATATATAAATTAGTTGTATAAAATTTCAACCATTATTGATAAATCAATTTATCTACATATATATATATATATAAACACAAGTTTGATAATACCTTCACAAAACCAGTATATGAAGAACCGGATACTGTAAAGTTTATCTACATCCTCATCCCACTGGATTGTTACATGGATACAGAGATACCCGCTCCGAACATAGAATTTAAAACAAGTTTCAAACAAAGTACTTGAAATGTATTAGTTAATATTTAATCAATTCTTGATATTAGAGACAAAACGTGTAACGATTTATACGGATCCACACATACACATTATATATATATATATATATACTCAAAAATATATTTAATAATTTATTTTAGAAGTATTAAGTTTCAGCTGGCTTACAAATCTCAACTTCTAACAATATTGATTGTATTTCTAAGTATTAATTTCTCTCTTTATCTTTATATATTTAGAAAATTGCAAAAAAAATACAAGTAAGTTTTATTTTTCGAGGTCTGTATGTCAACATGTGATCTACAAAATAAATATTAAATCATTAAAGTGTTTCAAACTGAATATTTTTAAATAATAACATCTACATGTGTGAACTGGAAAAAATGATGGAATGCTGATTGGTATGGGTGTTACCATTAGCAAAAATTACATATTAGAATCATGTAATGATGAGAGTAATGCAATGATTTCCAATTATTTCCCAATATAAAATGTTGATGTGTATACATAAAACATGACCGAATAAAAAAAAAAAACAATTAATTCAAATGAAAAGTAAATTCAAACATTTATTGGTTCGTTAAATTGAAATAACAAAAATCGTTCGTTAAATTACATTCAATCTTTTTTCTGGTACGCACGAGGGCGGAGAACTAAATTATAAAAACCGTCCATTTGAAGTTTTTTTAAAACTCGATTGAAATTACTATTTAAAGCTTAAAAGAGTCTGTAAATGTCACATAAATATACATTAAATATTTATGTATATATATACGTTATGTATATAAACGCTTATATGTATATATATATATATATATATATATATATATATATATATATATATATATATATATAAACAGTTTAATGTCAGTGTACAGACTTTATTTCAATACCGTCTGAATATATTATATAGAGCGAGTTAAATGAAATTAGGTCTTATTTTTTGACAGGTATTTAGTATTCAAGTAATGGAAAAATCAATCTAATTTGTGTTTTCATTATATATATATATATATATGTTTTTGTGTGTTTAATATTTGAATATGTGTTTGTAAATGAATAAATGTGAATATACAGTTTGAATTATTGATTTGGAAAAAAACAGTTCTGACAATTTTATACTCTCGTTAGCGCATAAATAAAATATACATTAAAACTTGACATATTTGACTGACTTGAATAAGTTTTCTTCATTGTTTCATGATATCTATATAAATTTTGGAAAAAATTTTCTCTTTTTAATATCAATTATAAGCAATTAGGAAACAATTTATAAATGTACTAAAATTAGAAAGGAGGAAGTACTTGTTACATGAAAAATAGTATCGATATTTAGATATTATTTTTTTATTTCTATTTTAAAACGATTAGATTGGATTAGAAATTAAAGTTTAAGAATGAAATTTTCAACAAATCTAATGATGTTAATGCAAAATCTAATTAATTTGTGACGTCAAATGTATTTAACAGGTTGACACTTATGGAATTTTAGCATAAATTAATTCCTGAATCACCATAAAAAACACTAATACTGTTAAAGGAAAATAATACTGATATGATACTATTTGATAATACGCATATAGTTTGTTATATTGGTATAAATTCTCTAAAGAACACAATAAACTAATACTAATCAATATAATTATAGAAGTTGTATTCAACAACTGAACGATAATCATGTAAAATTATATTCTCTGCTGAGCTATTCACCGATGGATTTAGATAACAATCAATTCAACCGTATGAATCTTTAAAAAGAACGATTGCTGTGAAACGAAATTCACACAGATTATTGATAAATCAACAAGTTACACATTGTACCAATTACGTTCCACATCGATGAATTGATTATTCATAATTCCCAACAGGTTCAGCACTAGCTAACAGAATCGAAACGTAAATATTAAATACCTTAGTTCGTATTTTTTTTAATTACTTCTGTTATTGATTTTATATGTATGTGTGTATATATATACATATATATATATATATATATATATATATATATATATATATATATATATATATATATATATATATATATATATATATATATATATATATATATGTACTACAAAATCAATTATATCTTGTGTATTCCTTGACTATAGAACTTCTAATTAAAAGATTCCACAACACAAGATACATAAAATGAGTTCGTTCACCTTTTATGCGTCGTTATATTCATCGTAAAAGATATTTCAGTATTAAAACTTTCATAAATTGTTTACTATTTTATATCGTTTAACGTTTTAATGTTCATTAATTATATTTTCATCCTAAATGTGTCGTGCTTTGATAATAAATCATTAAATTATCGCTGTTATGAAAGGAATATGTTTGGGTATTCCTTGTATGTATATATATATAATAAGAAATATATATATATATATATATTTATATTTATACAACATTATTAGGTATGTGTTAAATATATTTTTATTTATTTAAATATTTGAACACGCAATTCTAAATAATTTAAAATAATGGAACCTATAATATATTAATTCACTGTTAAAAATAGATTTGCATGAGTGTAAAAATTATCATAAAACTGTTTTAATATAACTTAATTTTCTAATATCAATTATATAGAAAAAAATGCTTACATTCGTTAATAAAAATAATAATCGAGATAAGTATTGATTGAAAATAACTACTGAATAAAATTCATTTCAATTAAATAAAATTACATTTTTATATACTATGGTAACAAGTTTAATACCAATATGAATCTAATTAAAACTATAATATTAATGTAATTTTCCACTATTTAAATTAATTATCAATATTCTAAATATTTACAGAATCACTTTTTATAAAGTAATTCATCGAAAACCTATTCACACTCTCTAAATAATTTGAATAATAATACAAATTTTAATATTAAATTTGAAACAATGTGTAACATATATATAATAAACTTCAACCTAATATTTAACAAAATGTAATAAATTTGTCCAGTGATGAATTCTATTTCGGAAAACAGAAAAAATTACTAAAAAATATTAAATCAAATATTACAATTATTATTTATAAATCATGCCTTCAACCTTCTTAAAATCAATAGTTATAAAGTTAAATATTTAATCATTGGCTCAGTTAAATGCTGTTTTCAATATTTTATTGATAATAAATTTGAAATATTTTCTTTACGACCATGAAATTAACAGATAAAAATAAATACGATATACTACGAAATTAGTATTCATTTTATTTTTATAAAACTTTTGTTATATACATATATATATATATATATATATATATATATATATATATATATATCATAGTATTTAACATCATAAACAAATATAAACTAATGTAATATTAATAAATATGTAATAACGTCCCTTAAGACTTCCATGTATGATGAATAGGGCAATATATTATGCATTTTATGAATTATTTATTTAAATATTTGTTCAAGTATGGATTTCAGTTTCTATTTATGTTGTCCATTGTGGTTTATTTACACGGAATCAATTTACATACTAAAGTTTTATTTATAATATTTTTTTTAATTATAAGACCGAAATTATAATAAATAAAATTTAATTTACGAATATCAATCAATTCTTTTTAATATTTTATATTTTAATCATAAAACTGCTTTCTTCAAATATAAATAAAAAACATTTACATTTATTTTTATAAGTTTTTGATAATTAATTCTATACAGTTAAATTTTAAAATAATTTAATGTTAACATGTTAATTCCTAGTTGATTATTCAGTAGTAGTATTTTATTTAAATAAAGATTTTTAGAAAAAAATAAAAATCGTACAGACATTTTCTTGTTAAGAAAATCAAAAATTAATTCTTGGTTATTTAAACAGTAAAACTGAATTTAATTAAATCCATTTCAAGTCAGTTAAAAATTGCATTGGTCCTCATAAAAAAATTTCTAAAACGAAATACAAAACCTCATCAACTACTCAACGTATCTAAATTTTACCTTTGATATTTTCTCCTTTCATCTTCAATAACTCAGTATCTGTTTCTGTCAGGTACTTCATTCAAGGGTTAGAAAAACGTTTTTGTCAGATTTTCAGAACATCTCGTTTCATATGTCGGGCAAACAGGCGATGTTTCAATTTAGTGGGTTGACACATTTGAGTAGGATTTCATTACGAACTTATATTAACAGATTGAGCTCTCCTGATTTTTTTTAAAAAAGGAAACAAGTTTATATATCTTTTCTGACCGAAAATTCGTTACCCTTTTAAGTCCAGATGAAAAATATCAATTTAAACAGATTCAAACATATATTTCGAAAATATTTGTTTTTTCTGTACTTTATATTTTTTTGATATGTTTCATTTTTATTCTAACTTATCAATGTACAAGCCAATAAGATATATTTTTAAAAATAAAGGTTGGTTTAGATTTGTGGAAACGATTTTCATAAAAATGTCTAGTTTATTTAAACACAAATATTTTTCAGTCCGCTTTGTACTTTATATTCTTATTGTGAACTTATCTGTACATAAAATATATTATGAATGATATCGAGGATATATATATATATATATATATATGATTCTATTTAATAAATTATTACTGATTACTTCTTCAAAAACATTTTATGACTATATTAAAATTGTAGAAAATTAAATAAGTTCAATAGATAATAAATACTATTGTCTTTCAATTTGTGTATTGTTCAATTTGCTATTGTCCTAGTAACCGAACAAACAAATTGATTTTTTTTAAAATATTCTTACGTGACTACACACAAACATATTATATATATATATATATATAATTTTATCATACATTTTAATGACTGCGAATTTCAATTTTAGTTAATTGTCAAACAAAAATATATTATTGTTCGTGTTATATGCAATATCAACAGATGCCCTTATTATTTCTGATTGAGGACAGTTATTTTTAATGGAATACAAGTCAGTTATAAAATAAATTGTTATAATATACTAAAATTATTATAAAATATTCATTAGTATAATTATGTAGATTAGAATATTTGTTTGTAGGGCAACATTGTATACGGATAATAAATTATAATAGTTTTGATAACTAAATATAATAATAATTTCAATCATCTTTAAATAGTTAGTTTATTTAATCGTTTTATACTAATATTAATACACCATATTGTTGACTAATTTTCTTTGCTCTATTTTAGTCTTTTCAATTTAAGTCTTTTCATTACTATTCGGTCTAGTCGATTATATTCTCGGTATCTGATTTTGCATTTATTATCTTGTGAATAGATAAAATCTATATCAGCATAAAGTACATCACACATTTATATATATTTTACTTATATTTCCTGCATTCTTTCCATTAAAAAAATAAAATCTATAAAAAGAGTCTTCATATATGAACAGTAATTGAAAAATTATACTATTAAGCTATAAATAACTGTATCAATGATAATTAAAAATTAAAACGTAATAAATCAATTTATATATATATATATATATATATATATATATATATATATATATATATATATATATATAGATATTTATATATATATACACACATATATATATATTGTAATGCGTAATTAGGCCAGATTCTCTGTTCCGATCGATAGTCAATCAAGTATGCAACACACATCCACATAATGCACATATAAACAGATATGATTTGATTGATTTCATTTTAGGAATTAATTTATTGACGTCCATGGACTTAATAAAGTCGAATCAAATAAATTATTCATTTAACGTAAACACCTACAACACAATGAGATTATTTATATGAAATATTAATAATTGGTTTGAACAATTACTTTTTCTATTTTATGACCATTATATAAAATTAATATCAATTAAATACCTACATATATATATATATATATATATAATATTTAAATAATTTATATTTAAACATTCATCTTATTCCTTCCGCCTTAATTATAATAATAAGTGATTTTGGAGGGTCTATCAAAATTTTAAAATTATTGTTGTATGTATATAATATATATATATATATATATATATATATATATATTTGTGTATCAAAGTTAGGTGCTTATACCTTTTATTCGTCTGAGTTTGCTTTTAATTATGATCGTTTAATTTGTTGAACGAGTGCTATTTTCAATTGAAACGTTTTTGATTTTCAAAAGTTGTAAAGCCATTGAATAATAAATTAACTTCTCTTTTAAAACGTAAGGTATTATTTAAGGTTTGATATTATGATTTTGCAATTGAATTAAGATAGAAATTTAAATCTGAATCTGTACTTGTCGATGTAGTTGGGAGAATATATAAGAAAGAGCAATTAATAATTTTCACTAACTGCACACCATATTTTTATTCTGAGATTTTGATTATAAAAATAGTTGTGGTGTCTATAAAGTAAAAAATCAGTTATGAAAGTGAATTTACCGAAAACGTCAACTATAATTGTTCAAATTTATTTTTTTCAACCTATATTATGTTGAGAAAAAATATAAATAATTTTTGAAGTATATATATATATATATACATATAAACAATTTAAACAATCAGAAAACTTTATGTGTAACTATATTATAAGATATTAATTACTATTATGAGAGTTGTACATTATAACAATTATCTATGTAAGAGCATACATGAACAGTCTTCAGATAATGTGTCCATGATAATAAAGCAGGCAATTGCAGGGTGGAAGTTTAACTAGTAATTACAACAGAATTGATAATATATACGCATACACACAAATATTATACATATATACTTATATATGTTTGTATGTATATTTTATATGCATGACTTTTCAGAGCGAAATATTGAACAAAGTTTCATGTAATAAAGGTCTTTCACCAGCGTAGCATGCAAATTTATTGCTTTAAAGAGCATATCTTGATGGCTTTATTAACAGTCGCACCAAATAAAGCTCGCTGTGACAATATAAATAAAACGAGGTTCTTTTATTTACGGAAAAAAAACAGAACAACACGACGTCGTAGCGCGAAGCACTTTTAACAAGAATTTTACAATATTGAATTCTAGGTCTCACCATAAGTTATTTGCTTCATTAAAAAATGTGCCATGTTTCATCCTGTAAATACTTATACACATCAAGTATAAACACACAAATGCACACACATGTACATATATATATATATATATATATATATATATATATAGGAAAATTAATGTGAGCTAATAGTAAAGTGAATTAATAAATAAGTTTTATATTTTATATAAGTATAAGTTTTATATAAATTTTATATTTTTTATATTTTCATTAAATAAAAGTTAATAATACATTTTATACTTTTTTATTGAATTCTGCTCCAAATTTTTAATGTAATTTAAAGAACAATTAATATTATGATATAAAATGAACCAAATATATTTTCTACATTTCGTTTTAAATTTTTTTGAGATAGATTTTATTTCATATGACTGGTTTTTACTTTCCCAAAAAGAATAACATGATTTTTAAAGCTATAATAATTTACATTATTATAATTTAATACTTTGGCGTCTAATACGCTTATTTTTTAAAAAATACGTGATTATAAACAAAAAGTTCTATATTATACCATGAAGACAGTTAATTTAAAATATATATTAAAAGTATTTGTTGAAGGAGTGAAAAAAAGCATGTTAATCTTAATATTTAATTAAAACTTCTAATAAAGATTCGTATTTCCATAAAATTAATCTTAATCAGATTAAATTTTGTAAAGATACTAATTAAATTAATTAATTCAATGTATATAAAATAATTTTCAAAAAACTAAGACACAAAGAAATATGAAATTATCAAAATATCTCAATTTTAAAACAATCGACTTGATTTGGTACATTTAAAAAATGATAAGACATAGTATAACAAAAGCAGGCAAAGCAGATAAAGCACTGTAATCCGATAGCAGGATTTGTAGATTTTTGGAATAATACTTTCGAATAATCTTGAACGCTTTAATACGTATATACATACATATACATTTATATATATATATATATATATGGTTGTGTGTGTGAAAGAATCGAGAACACTCAAATATCAAAAGAAAAGTGGTGATAATGAAAAAAAGAACAGAGAGAAATAAAGCTCTTTTCAAGGTTGAAAATGCTGACAACAATAAATTATAATCAGACTCTATAATCATCACCGTAACAGACATTTTAGTTGTGCATTCATTCTGAACCTTAAATTTAATTAAACATGAGACTTGAAATGAAACACGGCATGTGTTTTAATTAGTTAATTGAAAAATCCTACATAATCGAATTGGATTTTTTACTCTACTCTTGTATAATTAAATCCGACAATGAATATGTGGTTTTCATTGCACCGTCAGTGTGATATAAATAAAATTTAATAAATTTGAATGTATATACCCATATATGTATGTATGTATATATACATATATATATATATATATATATATATATATATACATAATTTTCTATTTAAAATTGTGTACAGCCATTTACATTTGAATTATTCTAAACTACATACAAGATTTCAGACTGAAATATTCAAAAACAAAAAAAATACATCAGAAAAATAGATAAACAATAGATAAAGAGCATAGATAAAAGGTTCTACTTTGTATTCTGAATGTTTCAACTTTGAGTTAACGAACACTGACAAATGATGGAACTTTTCCAAGAAATTCACTGTGTGTGCTGAGTATACAAAATGATAAATCAGGATTCTAAAAAGAAACGTGTACTTTTATCTACTGCCCTCGTTTGCAATATTTTTTCTATATTTCTTAACACTTTTTCAATCAGATAATTTTATTTACGGTCAATTTGTTTTTCAGTTTCATTTCTTTTACATTTGTATAAATCTCCCATTGGATATTTTTAAAAGAATTTGAACCGTTCCTATGTCAGAAGCTTTACTGAAATATATTTTAAAATTAAGTTAAAACGATTATTTTATTAAAAGATACTAGGGTATGAGTATTTAAATAATAAATAAACGTATATCAATATTAATAAGTGTTTGTTGTGTTAACAGGGCTCTCACAAAGCAGTTAAGTAACTTAAGTAGTTTTTAAGTCTCTTAACACATCATTTTTTATGACATGTAGCTATCAAACCACACGAGAGACACTACAGAAATGTTGATACAGTTAAATATATATAAAGAAGTTTCATTTCAGATGTATAGTTAAAAAGTTGAGTTTAAAGATGTATAAATTATAAGTATGGCGGGTTAAGTGGGTGTCAGATCTAGCGGCCGCAAGGGACCCCGTGTTCAGCGGGGCCCCGAGATCAGGGAAAAAATTATTCGTTATATAAAGCAGCGAACGATACACTTCAACGTCTTAGCTGATAATAATGAATTAATCGAAAATTAACCGAGGAATTAAGCGATATTTTAATCGATATTCGATTTTATGTTCAGTTCTAAACTTATTCCGTCCCAAAAATACTTTCTAGTGCTTGGAAATTGGTTTAATGCTTGTTTCACGTCTCTGTGTCCATAAAATATTGTATTCGTGGTGAAAAAACGAAAATCGAATTCAAAAAAATTTTCGGCAAAAATTCAAGGGGTATACCTTGACGTTTTTTTTGACCAAAAATCGAAAGTCTGAAAACTGATTTTTTTTCTGTATAGATCGAATCTAATAGACATAACAAATATGTTTCACGCAAAAATTAAAGCATAGGATGAGAATTGTGCGATATTTTAGTCGATATTCAATTTTTGGTCAATTTTATGTTCAGTTATAAACTTATTCCGACCACAAAAATACTTTCTAAGTGTTTAAAATTGGTTTAATACTTGTTTTAAGTCTTTGTGTTCATTAAAGGTCGGATTTGATGTAAAAAAATGAAATTTGATTTCTAAAAAAGCTTGGGATAAGAATTATGCGAAATTTGATCGATATTCAATTTTATGTTCAGTTCTAAGTCTATTCCGCCCAGAAAAATTTTTTCTAAGGGTTTAAAATTGGTTTAATGCCTGTTTCACGTCTTTATATTCATAAAAGAACGGATTCGTGGTAAAAAAATAAAAATTTATTTCTTAAAATTTTTCGGCTAAAATCCAAGGGTTATACCTTGACGTTTTTTTGGGCCAAAAATCGAAAATCTAAAAACTGATTTTTTTCTGTATACATCGAATCTAATAGACATAACAAATATATTAATCAATGTGACTTATTTCGTTCAACGACCTGTATTTAATAATCATAACTGTCGATAAGAGTAAAACTGTCGAATTAATATTTATAAGGGAAATAATAATTACATAGGCAATTATCTTTTAAGTAAAAAAAAGTAATAAAAGTTGAGAAGATATTTCAGTTTGATACTTGTTAATAGCGTGCCAAACTGTACTTAAGGTTGCATTATGCGCTAAAAAGTTATTTATACACACGTATTGTATTTTATCGATTGAGTCCAATTCAATATCACAGCTGAGTCGGCGATTAATCGTGAACCACCACCTAATGAGAAGGAAACCGCGGTCTTGGTACGTAAGTGTGTGATACGGAACAAGGAAACCATTTGAAAATGTTTCACCACGTAGCGGCGTCCCTTTCAGTTAGTGTTCTGGTGTTCAGAAGCATGCGAATACTGCATCACTCACCTCATTGTTTGTATACGAATTTCTATTTTGTGCGATTGTTCTATGTACAAATAATTGATTGTAATCGTTCGACCATATAAAAGTGGATATTTTTTTCACCGACGGATAGCCTCTTTATTCATTGTTTTATATCGCTTTGTATAAAATGTAATTTTTATGATGTTAAAATTGTCGTGTTATTTTTTTAGTACTATTTCACGAATAATATTGAACAAAAACGTAATCACACACATATATGTAAATTATAAATTAATAGAATAAAATTTCAATAATTTGCACCCATAATTTTAATTCTAGATAACTTTTTTTCATAAATTCCCTACCACTTCCCCAATATATGAACACATTAATATATTTTATGAAAAATGTGTAATATTATTTTGTTAACAAATTAGTTTTTCCATAATTAATACATTTCAATAATCTCTTTATCATAAAATAAAAGTAAAATAACATAATGTACAAAACGTGGTTAAATATAAAATAAAAGGCTATTAAATATAATTTTTATTGTTACGACTGTTCACAGGAATTTTGATAATTTTATTTTTTATTCTATAATCGGTTCATTATATTCAGTTAATATTGAAATCTGTTAGTTGATCAAATCAATATATATTCATTGTGTATATATATATATATATATATATATATATATATATATATATATATATATATATATATATATATACTATTATCTAAATGAAAATAATTATTTCATTCAACAATATATTCGGATGAAAACATTCCGAAATAATAATTCGATTAATGGAAAACTGATGGTACTCTGTGTTAACAGCACCATTAAAAACTGTCGCATTTTTTTTAATTTTATAAACGTATGTATGATGTTTCAAATCAGTGTACAATTTTAATTTTTTTATTAAAAACATTTTAGTTCTAAACATATTAGCTTGTATTAAATTTGATATTGTATTTTTTTATTTTTTTTTCTATAATTAAATCAAGTATTATGATTCTATTACAATTCTTTTCAAGAATAGTCCTTATTCCAATATAAACATTTATAGTTTTAATGTGTCTTTGATATTAGGTTGCAGCTTTCGAACTAACCTATAGCTGAAAAAGCAACCAATTTTTTATATAAAAAATCTGATACGTTTATCTTCCAGAAATGACATTGTTAATAATGTCCAAATATCATTCGAAATACATTCTATTAACTCATCAATCGTATAAATTTTCAAAGCGTGGTTGAAATAAATAATGTCAAAAGGATTTAATAAGCGGCATAAGGCGTAGTGGGGCGCCTGTAGGAGAGAGCATACACGATCAATGACAAGACAACCCACACACTGATTTTGAATCCAAATATCACACAAAGATCAATCCAGGAACGTAATAAAACGAAGAATGATAACGTACCAATGAAACACACACACCATACATTTAAGCTATGTACATATATACTGTAAAAGTATACTCTATATAATATTAATGGAATATATACATATATTATGTACATGTATACTGAAGGTTTTTCTCTCTGGTACATTTATTATATACATATTTTATTGGTTACACATATTTCTATGCAATTACAGTTCTTATATTAAAATGTGTTAAAGTTGTTCTAAACTAAGACTGAAATAAATAATATGATTACATCCGAACAATTCACGAGCGAGATTAAAGTATCCTATTAATTTTAACTGACCAGATTCAATAATGTCTGAATAATTTATGCCTTTTTATTGTCATTCAAGGTCTGATGATTTGTGTAATTCAGTACGTCGAGTATCATCTGCACGGAATATCCTCAGCGAACGTCGACGAAGAAGAAAATGAACGCGGCAATTTTATTGGTTATAAACTTTTTCGAGCGGTTTTTTATGCTAATTAAATTGTTTTTTATGGACGTTTGTTACAAAACTTGTCGCAAGTTGAATTTCAACGCAAACCAATATTATTGTACCACCTGTAAAAGGCTCATTAAGTTTATTTATAGTTTTTTGTTGTTTGCAGAAGATACCCGTATTTAAAATCAGGGGTAGCTCTCTGTACAGATACGGACGCAGCGTACAAAATAAACTGAGTTATTTATTGGTGCTGTATTGTGGAAAAATGGTAGATAACCAAAGACTAAACGGTTAGACTTTGAACATATTTTATACTTAATGAGATAGTAATTATACTTATGTATACAAAAGCTACACTTACACACACATGTTTATATATACATATATATATATATATATATATATATATATATAATTTATGATTTCATCAACTTACTATAACTTTTCGTACTCATTTAAATCAAAAACAAACTTCTAATTAGGGATTTCTCACAAATCTATACTTATATCGATTCCTAACTTAAACAATGATATATTCCATTGAAATTAACTTATTGCAGAAAATGAAAATAATTTTTCAATCATAATTTAATATGTATTTTATACATAAACTATTTATTTTACTTTAGTAAGAGTATTTGTTTTAAGATTCGTATTTTGTATTAAATATTCATTGTGTTTATAAAAGTGGTTAACTCAAATTAAGATTTAATTACTTTTAATATTATTCTGTAATCAAGATTTAAACAATAAAGCTGACAATATCATTCGGTTTTAAAATAAAGAAGATATGTGACGGTAATAAAAATACTTACAAATTGATGAAATTTAATAAGATTACTGTTAATTAATGATTAGTTAATGATTAATGATTACATATACTTATATTATTGTGTCACTGTAACAATCAGAATAAAATGAATAAAGAAAATATTCATGATTTATATATATATATATATATATATATATATATATATAAATGAGATATAAATATATAACTGTATACCTTTTAAAGACATTATAATGAACTCGCGTTAAACACAAACACCTAGTACTTGACCTTCATAATACGCAATAACATTTATTCATGAATTCGTTTATAACGAGTAGGTTGTAAGCGAATCGTACATCTCTCGGCATTTACATTTACTTTTTGTAGATTTTCTGTTGGTAAAAGACAGGTCTACCGAGATATCATATTGATGAAAGGCAAACAGCAAAACTTTTTATATGCAAAACATCTCAATTTGATAGATAACTTGCAAGTCAAATATTTACTTTCAGAAATTGATGCGGGCAGGTTAACAGAAAGTATACGAATTATATATATATATATATATATAATGTAAATGTATTTGTACGTTGCCGTCTCTGTATATACCATGCAGATTAGCCCGTATTCGCAAAGCGAGCTTTCACGTGATTAGATACAAAATAATGGTAACTAGTGTCTGTTTCCTCAATTCACATCGGTACTATCTGACTGGAAAAGTTTTAACAATGTTAATAGCGGCCTCGAGATCCATCGAACGTTCGAACTGTACACTGCACGTCGTCTCTTTCATTTAAATAATATTTGTTTCAGTCGAATAAGTTTTAA
Source organism: Acanthacorydalis orientalis (assembly GCA_034766995.1). Classification (NCBI taxonomy): domain Eukaryota; kingdom Metazoa; phylum Arthropoda; class Insecta; order Megaloptera; family Corydalidae; genus Acanthacorydalis; species Acanthacorydalis orientalis. The sequence goes on from CM068323.1 coordinate 19,403,146, forward strand.
GTTACATTCAGTTTAACTATGTTTGCTGTGCTATTCATACAATATGCTGGTTTACGTCTACTTACTGGTATTAATTTGATTTCATACATCGTTTGTATTGCAAATTGGAAGAATTTACTATTGTTATAAATCAGATATATTCATTTCAAAAAGTAACGTATATGCTCAGAACGAAAAATTGATTAATATACATTAAATATATTTATTTTATGAAAATATTTATAATTTCGTAAATAGTTTTGAGAATTTTTCTATTTGTAAAAACTGTTACTAATGAAATTAATTACTTTTTTATATGTATGTATTTTAAAAACTAATGCTAAAAAGAAACTGTAAAAATTGTTTTATAAGAATGTCAATCTATTTAAATTATTTTCTATTCAATTCAATTGAAAACTTTTTAATTTTGACTAAATAAAATCAATACTTTAATTTTGACTTAAACAAATCTATTAAGAACTTCGTTTAATTATAAAAAGGTAGTTCAAAAAAAATATTATTATAAAACAGACTTTAATGACAAAAACAATATTGTATGTTCGTATATACGAAATGGAACAGTAACGCTGCAGAAAAGTCCCTGCAGATACTATATCTGTACACTCATATGCTAATGGTTGTTGTCACCCTCGAAGTTGCATCCCTAGATAGCAATAAACTCGACTTAAGATAATTCCATTACTGGAGAACTGCTGGTATTCTGTGTTAACAGCACCATTAAAGACCGTAGTCGTATTTTTTTTTTAATTTTATCAATATATGTATTACATTTCAAATCATTATTCACATTTCTATTTTGTTTATTAAAAATATTTTAGTTCCAAAGCGTTGCTAGCTTATATTTAATTTGATATTGGTTTTCTTTTTATTATTTTAATAATTAAATTAAGTATTATGATTCTATTACAATTCTCTTCAAGAATAGTCCCTAATACAATATAAACATTTACAGTTGTGGTATGTCTTTTATATTAGGTTACAGCTTTAGAAGTAACCAATAGCATAGCTGAAAAAGTAACCAATTTTTGTATAAAAAATCTGATCCGCTTATCTTCCTGACATGACATTGTTTACAGTATCAGAATATCATTCGAAATACATTCTATCTATTAATTCAGCGATCATATAAAATTTCAGTTTTATCGAAATGAGTAATGTTAAAAGACCTTAATAAGTGACATAAGGCGGGAGAGGGAGAGCTTTTATGAGAAATCATATGTGACCGACGACAAGACAGCGTACAGGCCCCAACTCGAATCCAAACATCAATCATAGATCAATCCCCAAATATAGTAAAATGAATATATACACACACACATAAACATATATATATATATATATATTTATATATATATATATATATATATACATATGCACATAATACACTATATCTATATATCTATACTATATGTAACACATTATAAATAGTACACATGTACAACTTTAAAGTTTTCGATACTATGAATCCCAAATAAAAAGAGAATCATCCACTAGCGCATGACATTTGAAATTGATCGCATGTTAACAGAAAATTATTCACGGTTTTCGGTAATTTCTCGGCGTTTTCAGTCCCACCGGTCATGTGTTCGACTCGAGCGACACGCGATAAAGTAGTGCAGTTTATCGTTCTTTTATCACATGACGCGTACGTTTTCTTTTTCACAAATCGTCAACAGAATGTTTTTCTTTTCCTTTCCTGCCTAGTGTATATTTATCGTATGACTTTTTCGCATTCCGTATATTAAAATTTAATCATAAACCTCTGACGTGCAAATTACAGTTCATTCATAGTTGGTTGTTTAATATATTATTTTTTTCTAACGAATAGATTCGTTCAAGATTTTTTATTCCTTTTAAAAATATAACATTCACGTTGCAAAGTTCTTAACTATTTTTAACATTAAAATTAGTGATACGTTTTCGATTTGAAACTGAATTAATTCAGTTTATAATTATAAATTAATAAAGATTTTAAATGAATTTATTAAAACTTTTATAAATATATAAGCTACATACTTGATAATAATAGAAAAAATTTATAATTTATAATATTTTCTTTAGAAATGTTTAAATTTATGATAGTTTTAATAAATTGTAGTATAAAAATATGATTTAAGTGTTATTAACATTACTGATTTTATATTAGTAAGACATAAAAGTGTTTGAAAGAACGTTTACAAATTATAATTCAAACACAAAGATGAGAATATTTTTTAAAAAAAATTAAAAGTAAGAATATAAATTCATAATAATTGATGAAGTACATTATGTGAAACGTTATATTTTTTTATCTAAGGAAAAATTTTATTTAAAGAACAATATCGTAATTGAAATTAATATTTTAAAAAATCATAAAATTTTAATACGATAGCTATAATACAAACACTTAAACATAATTTATACTTTATTATCTACTATTAAAATAATATTGATTTATTAATAGAATGTACGATTTAATACAACTATCTAATTGACATTAAACAGTACTGACACATCAATAACGAAACAGATACTTTACTGGAAAATTTCAACTAATTCTAGTATAAATAATCAGAAATAAAAAAACATTTATATAAAAAAAACAGCGAATGGTTTCTGTTACAATTATCAAACATGTCAATTAAGAAATGTTAAATTTCAACTCATCGCTCTCAATCACCCTCATTTCGAATTCATGAAATTGAATTGAATTTATGAAATCGGTTCGCAACTAATAATTTCCTGAATTATTCATCATACACAATAAATAGATATTACTGACATTTATTTATTAAACGAAAGCGTGTTTATCAACCGTAACATAAAATGTAAATATAATATATTCTACTCTCTACAGATTAACAAATAAACTACATTGAAAGTATCTATAAATATAAATCGTAAACCGTATTAATAAAATTAAAACAAACTATTTCCTTACTTAACATATTCAATTCTCTTTCGAATTTCATTTCGTTAGACATTTATTTCAAAAGTTTATATAGACGTACATACACACATATGTATATATATATATATATGTACATATGTCTATTGATTTATACCAATATTTAAATTTCCGACATAAATGTTAATTTAAGAGTTATTTATTTACCAGTCCAAACATATGTTCTATGTAATATATATTTTATTGACTAACTCAATAAAATATACTTCTTAAATTTCTATAAATAAAAAAAACATATTGATTTGTTATTTAATTTAATATTAGTTTAATAAAAGTATAACCATTTTGAAGACTTATATTATCAATGTTATAAATAAAATAATATACTTGTTAAAAAGATATTTTTAATCTTTGAAGAAGGTTTTTTTTGATCTCATGATACTGTCAAGAAAGAGGAGAACTGATACACATTATATTATATATATATATATATATATATATATATATATATATATATATAACATGATGAAAGAATAAACTGTCATTTTATTTACGAAGCATCGCCACTAATAAAAATCTAACGAACTTTTCTAAAACATAAATCACATATATACCAGTCTGGTGCACACTCTTTTTCTTACTTCGAATTTATATATATATATATATATATATATATATATATATATATATATATATATAAAAGATAGGTGGCATCTGGCGTAGCGTTGTCCCATTGATTCCGAACGGCGTAGAAAAATTGAGTGAATTTGTCATTGGAGAGAAATATGATGTCCCGGATCTAATTTCCATTTAAATCCGCTCGATTTAAAGTTCCGCGAAGTGTCATTGGCGGTAAATAATAGCACTTCTAACTCTTTGACTAAAAGACGAACTCGCTGTGACGGTACGATTATCTTCTGGTTAACTCATTCGTAAAAGATTGCGTTTCTATGATTCGATACGGTGGATTTCGCATCGAATTATCATAAACGACATTCATGTCTATGGCAAATACGAAACTACTACCGGTTATACTTCCAAATTATATATATATATATATATATATATATATATATATATATATATATATATATATATATTTATGTATATATGTATATACATATATATATATATATATATATATATATATATATATATATATGTGTGTGCTTAAAATCCAAATCATATAATTATTTTTATTGATTTCATGTATAAGGGTTTGACAAAAAAAGTTGAATTATTTTCCATTACCGTTCATTACTGTAACTTACTATAAAAATTACTATCTGTCATGTAAATGCCACATAATATAGTTTACTTATTTTTTTAGGTAAATGTAAATTATAGACTTATGAAGTTATATTCACATATTATTATTTCGTGTCTGTGTTCGAGTTTTTATTTAATAATGACTTAGTATTGATAAAGTTATATACATTTATATATGTATAATTATAATCATTAATAAATATAAATTAGAATTTAATATTAAGCTTCATTACTGTTTCGCATTTCTAATAAACGTTTATGTAATTTAAAATCATATTAGAAAACAAATATTTTTTTGAATGTGAACATGAATTATTATATATTAACACAAATATATTTTTATTAATATTTATATAAAAATATTTTCAAATATCTATTGAAAAATGTGTGTTATCTACCGAACGAATTTGTAACCTGGACTACTGAGAAATATATCCTAAATATGATGCAATAATATTTATGGACAATTATTATTTATATGATCTGAGAAAAACTGTGTTTGTTTCTTTATTATAGATATAACATAGAAAAACGATATGAAACTATTGAGAAAATAAGATTTACAAAACCTAGACTACTGAGAAATATATCCTAAATATAATGCGATAATATTTATGAACAATTATTATTTATTATGATCTTAGAAAAACTATGTTTGTTTCTTTATTATAGGTATAACATAGAAAAACGATATGAAACTACTAAGAAAATAAGACTTACAAAACAATAAGGCAACGAAAAAAATTAAACTGGAAGTATTGAAAATGATAAAAAGAAACACGATTATTATTTTTTATCTTATTAGTATTGTTAATGTGTTTGTCTTCGAAATCCAAAACATATTTTAAATTAAAATATGTGATTTATGTAAATGTTAATGAATCAGACAGAAAAAACGACATGTAATTAACAATCGATCAAAGACCATAGTTCGCAGGAACTGAATTCTTCTTTCAGTTCGTAGAAAATCGAGGGAAGTGTCGTCATTACGGGTCCTGTTTGAAATTTCGGGAAAAGGAAGACAGGCGCGCGCGCGAGTGTGTGTAAAGTCGGACACAAAACGCGGAACATGTAAAATATACGGAGTGGAATGTAAGGATGGGCGCGTTAAACGAACCGACAACCTTTGAGACAAATCACCAATGCAGATATTTTAAAAGCGGTACAAAAGTTCTTGCCTGCTTCCGGAGAAGTTTCACTCGTTCATGTCTATTGAGTTTTATGAATAGGCAGCGTTTGGAACGACGATTCGAATGATTCGTACACCCTCATTTTGTTTCTGGGATCAACGTGATTACGTAGTTTGCGAATGTTCAAGTATCTTGTGTGTGTGTTATTTACCTACATTGAAATCCGGCACCATTTCGGAAACTTTCCATGCGAACGTGCACGTCTGTTTGGCCATTTTATTTCTGCTTTATTTTCTATAGCGTTTGTATGCTGGAGTAATTGATATTTGTTTGCTTAAGATGAATGTTTCCTTACAAATTGGTACATTTATATCATTATATGTACTTTAAATATGAAAATTGTTGAACTCATTTTAGATAAATATTTTTTCAAGTACACATTATTGAATAATCTTTTAAAGATGAATATCTACACCCACCAACCCACCCACCCACATATATATATATATATATATATATATATATATATATATATATACTTACTTCAGTTTCATCTTTTATTCTGTTTACAATCAGTTCAACGTCACCTCGCATCTTTGTTTTACGAAAAACACTAATTGCGTAAAGTCCTCTCTTAGATTGAAAATCTGATAATCAGATTAGACGTGATCCGAACTGTACAGTTGAAAAGTACAACGGAAAGTACACGCTGATCGATAGTTGCAGCATCAGAATGTATAAGAATGGGCATTGTCATAAAGCAAATGAATGCCTTGAGAGAGCTTATCTCGACGTGCAGTCTAAATGGCTTGCTTTCAATTTGTTACGGAACATGTAACAATATGTTGCTATATTGACTGTGACACTACGCTTTTGATAATTCACTTAAAATGGATTCTTCAAATAGTAGAAGAAAAATATCGGATAGCAACATTAGTACAAATTAAATTTCCGTATTTTGTTTTCAAGTATTTCTGTACAAAAGATTTTTGTATTTTGTTTAATTTATAAATGAAATATCGTGTTACAAAGAAAACATTTTCAACAATATCATATCTCATTATATATATATATATAATGAAGATTTAATCAACATTCGTAACGTACTTCATCAAATATATTTATAAATTTATTGAAAGCTTATCGACCTGTACTAGTTTTCTTTTCTCTATTTCAATTACTAAACTTTTCTCATCGAATGTTCTACATATACGATTGAATTGAGATGCCCGTAGGATTCGAAAACTCTTAAGGATTTTCTTCGTCGTAAAAAACAAAAACAAATTAACAGACTTAGTTACTTCAAAAAAAAACTACATCAAAAAAATTCTTTTTTATACAAACTTTAAACAGTATATGCTCTTGTAATTATTAACAAATGATAATAATGAATGACAGAGTAAAATTGACGAGTTTTATAAATTGAGAATGAAAGAAGATGAACAAGAGAACGTTTAATTAATTATTTGTTTCATTATAATTGTTTGTTTCATTAATAATTAATTAATCTCCTTAAATAAATTTTCATCCTGATATGATAATAAAATCATTAGTCATAACTAGAAAGAAAGTTTTGTTACTTAAGACCAGAATTAAAACTTTTGCGTAACTGGATTACTTTGTGTTATAAATTACGAAGAATACACAAGGAAAAATTTTAATATTTGTTAGAGCTTTCAATGTATATAAATCATTTTTCGTAGAAACGAAGATTTCGCTTTTATTTTTTATATTATGATTGTGTTCGTGTATATATGTGTGTTTCATATCTAGTAAAGAAAGTTTTATTATTTTGTTAAAAAAATCTTTTTAAATGAGAATATGCAACTGTAATTGTTATTTTTCTGATCATAATTTCAGTTCCTTAATTTTTATCGATCTATTTTTATGACAATCTTTTCAAATATTCATAAAATAGATGTATGAATAAAACAGCACATAAAACAGAAATATTATGATATTCTCTTTATAGTTTACTTCGTTAGTTTGTACCAAAATTAAGTACACCTAATCAAACACCTGCACGTGACTGTGAAGCAATTAAATCCAACCGCATCTTTCTATTACAGTACATATAAATACGTATAAACATATTTAGTGCATACGAAATTATAACTAATTAACTCATAGAGTAGTTATTCACAACTTTATGATAAGCATCGCATGAAATTCAACAACTAATTATCTGTGTGATGATGATAAACAAATAATTTGCATGAGCGTGATTCATCTCGTTGAATATATGAATTTACATCAACAAATTCCATTTCATGGTAGGTGAGTAAATTATTCGCGTTCGTACACACACAAACGGAATTGTACCTCGAGGCGGACGGTTGTCAAAGAGACGAAAAGCATCTATATGGTCGAGAATCGTCTCTCTGTGGCATGTTTATTCTGATGACCGGTCTGTCCCATCAAAGCAACGAATTGGTTAAACTTCGTTCACCCGACATATGCGAGTTTCGATGTCTTTCTAATACAAATGCTCTCTGTTCCTTATCATTATGTCTCGCTTATATATATATATATATATATATATATATATATATATATATATATATATATACATATATAGAGAGAAACAGACAGAGAGAGAGAAAGAAATAGATATTTATTTTTTATCACGAAATTACAAAAAAATGTTTTATTTTACTTCGAAACATTTCATTTCCATATATTTTTCTATTTGCTTTAATACACAACAACAATATATACATATTTATATATATATATATATATATATATATATATATATATATATATATATATATAAATATGTATATATGTTTCTCATATTTATGTATGTTTAAATTGAGATATAACAGAAATTCTGCAATGTAATAATCAAAAATAAATAATAATGTATAATATATATTAATTATATTCAAAACACAATAAAAAATAAAATTATTTATTAGAGTAGGCATCTTTAGATCAAAATTATACCTGCTAATATCTGAGAGATTATTAAGAATAAAACTTATTAATCTTAAAGAAAACTTTCAATATTTAAATCCTGTCTATATCTAAAATTCATTAACTTAATCTTAAACTTAAAACTGAAAATTTTAAAATTTTAATATTAAATTCAAGAACAGTATCACTATAAAAATTTTAAAACACTTTTATATAAATACACTTTTTTTAAACAACCGTATTTACTATCTACTATCAGTACCATTCTTGGTAAGTTATATTACTCGATTAGAAAACTATTCAGTAATCAAAAAAAGATATTTCAAGATTTAATATTCCAGCTAAAAAGTTTCAAAACGATAAAAAAAAGAAGGTAAGTTTATGTATTTTTATTAAAATATCTCACTCATACTTGAACCAATTTAATTTTCAAAAATCTATTAAATATATATATATATATATATACATGTATGTGTGTTTTTATATGTGTATGCATATGTATATAATATTTAAAGTATAAATATATCAGAATATCTAATCAAAAATATCATTTATTTATTCGATCGAATATCTAGATAAGATTGCTACTGTTAAACAAAACCATATATAACCAAAAAAAGTCGAACGATTGTATAATTAATCAATGGTCAAAAACGATTTGTTCGTTTAAACTGTCGTATATTAAAATATTAACGTTTCTTTTTAATAAAACAATACGAACGTATGTAAATCATGCGACGAACGTGATTCTGTTTGTTAATATAAAAACACAAAATTTATAAGAAAAATATCATGGCATATCGTGTATACTTGCCAATAAATAACATTAATTAATTTCGTAATTTAAATATTCATATTGATATAATGTATACAAACGTAACATGAAATGTATGGTTAATTTGCTCAGTTTATTTTTATTTCGTCTAGAATTTTTTTAAATGAAAAATTAACCGAAAAGTTATTTTGTTCGTAAAACAAATAAACAATGATTTGAATCCAAAAATAAAATATCTAGAAACAGTACAATGATTCATTCATGTAGAAATTTTATTCAAAATCATTTCAATCTTAATTCAATATTCATTAATTGTTTTCTCGATGTATCCAAATTGAAGAAAATAAAAATCTTAAATTTTATACCTACGAAAAGTTTAATAAAAATCAACAGACTATAAATCTTGACAAATTAATCTTATCCGCCGAGGAATATATAATTTATTCCGAAGAAAATTAGGAAGTTTTGTATCTGTTTCAATATTTAACAGCTGGTTATCTTTCTTATACGTTAATGGCTCATGAGCCCATCCATCAATTTATTCTCAAAAAAATGAAACAGACACCCGAAAGAAGTATAAAAAAAAACTTTATGATGTATTGTCAATATATTGTCGATACGTTATTTATTTTAATAATACGTATATATTTTCTCTAAAATATTGGTCTCGATTTTCAGTCAAGATAAATGAAGATATAATTTAAAAACTTTTTCGATTGAAAATTTTATAAATTATATATATATATATATATATATATATGTGTGTGTATATATATATATATATATATATATATATATAAATGAGTTATCAAAAAAGGTCATTTATAACACAAGGCAACAATGACAACGTAATCCATCGCTATTCGTGTCTAATAAATAATAATGTTTGAATAAAAAGGTAGAGAGTAAAGAAATTCTATGAAATGCTCATGAAACTCATTTATTAGATTGTATTATAATAAATTTTCACTGAACATAAGCATTCACTTGACATGATTGGAAATACTAAACGTAAATATATTCAGAAATAAATCTATATATACATATATATATATATATATATATATATATCAATTTATCTTAAAATTGCCTTTTATACTCTACTTCAGTTTTAATTAGAATAGAGGTTTTTGATATAATATTATATATATATATATATATATATATATATATATATATAACACATGTCATATGGATATAAATCCTATAAAGTAAATATTCGTTTTAATAAATTTACTACTTACAATAATTAAATAGTTTATACGATATCAACTATCTCACATAATAATAATCATCTTTATGTTCAGTACTAAAATACAAATTTAAAAAAATGCATTCGAAACATTTGCTTTTATAAATTTTCTGTCTAAAAAAAATACAAATTTTTATAGAAATTCATTGCTATAGTGATCGATTTTATATCCTTACATTCGTTGTATCCTTTGATAATAAGTCACATTTTACAAAAAGCACTTCTTTGAAATGTAATTTTGTATGTTTGTATCTAAAATTGTTTTTTATATTAGTCATAAAAACAAACGTTTCGATTTATCTTTAACAATAGGTCAAGCACGAGAATAGAATTCGAATTCTTTAAAAAAAAGTCACATCAAGATTGTTTCAGAACTGAGATTCTGTCGAATTCGACACAAAAACGAATAAAGAAAGGTGAAGGTTGAGTAAAAAACGAAGAAATATATGTGCTTTGAATTTAACGTATATACATACACACACACACACACACACATATATATATATATATATATATATATATATATATATATATATATATATATATAAATTTTACTGTCTGTATCAAATAAATCTTGCTGGAATGCCAATATGTAACCTTTTCTTAAAAATAGCTATGTAAAAATATGTTTATTAGTTGTTATTTCAGACATGTTATTTTTTTAAAAATCGTCATTATTTTCAAATGTAATGAAAGATCTCATTTTATTTCTGTTCATTTCTGGAACTGGTATTTATCTTATTACATTTATTTAGATACAAAGTATTTGTTATAATTTTCAATAAAATTTATTTTTTCAACAAGTCATTAAACATGTGCGGAATAAAAATTATAGAATAAAATATAAACAATTAATGTTAAATTTGTAACGATGTTGATTTTTTCCAAGTACAGTAGATTTCATAAAATGTTATATAGAAATGAAATAGTTTACATTAAACAGAGATATAGCTCGAGAGACTGTAAACAAGAACAGAAACTTAATTCAGTTTTCTGCATCAAATTTATTACTTTATTTTTTTTATAGAATTTATAAGATTATCTGTCAATTAATTAAAGACGAATATATTTTTTTGTACTTCTTATAGCATCTAATATATATATATATATATATATATATATATATATATATATATATATATATATATATATAGATATATATATTATAATAATAGAGGAAATTATTGTACTTAATCATTATATTTTTCTTTTAAATCTCATAAAACGAAAACGATTTTTTATAATATTCTATGATATTAAAAAATATGTGAAATGTACTGATTCTTTTTTTAATAAAAAGATATAATTGAATTATAGCATATATGTACACATATACTTTTTTATATATTGTAAACATATTTACAAGTTTAAAATAAATGAATTATTTTGAACAACTTTTCATGTTAAATTCCTGCATTGTGTTTCATGTTTTTGTTAATGTGTAATAATAATACACATGATTATATAAAAACATTACGTGTGTATGAAATAAATAATATAATTAAATACTCCCAACAACAGAATATCATTCGGCAATTGAAAACATGCACAGTTTTTTTTATTATTGTTTGTAATAATAAAAAAAATATTTTAAAAACACAACATTGCTGACAACACAACGGTCGAGTATTTTTTTTTAAATGCGTATAAAACGTTTATGTGTCCTGTGATGTTTAGTTAACGTGTTATGTCAACAGTGCATTCAAATATTATCGAACGATTTTAATTATTTGTATTTGCGAATGTAAGACAATGACGAACGGATTTTTTAACTGATTGTTAAACAATGATAATTGATTTGACTTCGTGTTATTCTGTATTCGAATTTTTATGTAAATATTGACTAAATATTTACAGCTTTTTTTTCATTGTACCGTTTCACAGCAGTCATATTTCATATCATTTATGAAATTTGAAAAAGCAGTAAATTATTGTTCAGTCGTCGAAATGTCAACAATTTTGTTTTTAAATAAAGAAAAATGCATAGGGAAATGAACAGGGATGAAGATTTTTCTGACATTTTTATTCAAAACAAAACAGGTCAGAACAAACATCAACAAATGTACATTGCACACATTTCCAGTTGTGTAAAAATTTAAATTATTGATGAAAATATTATTTTTAGCAGAATTTAAAGATAGAAGTGTTCACCAAATATAAAATTAAATCATATTGCAAGCCAAATAAAAATGTATAATTATTTGTATTATTTAATACAAACTTATTTTTAACAGAAAATCAAAATAATTAAAGTAGAATAAAGAAATTCACATTTCTTAGAACAATTAAAGCATTATCTTACATTGCTATTAAATCAAAATTATAAAAAAAATAACTGTAATACTTGAATGGATACATCTGTGAGTAAAATTTATAAGAAACAATTCTAATCATCGCTGTGCATTTTCCTTTTCTGCAAATAACTTTAACGGACATTTTGTCTATTGAAACACAGATGTGTCGTATTTCATATCTCATATCTTATTTACCTGCTTTGTGTGGCAGTGTAACCCAAGTGAATACATACTTTTATTACATACATTTATTCATCTCGTAAATCTATCATGGATTAGATACATATGAAATGTGATTTTCACTTCATCTTATGAGTTCTGTGTGGAAATACGAATAAATACGCTTGACAATCAAGACTTTTACTAATAACACATTTATTATTTATTAAATTCATATACGTTCATGTCTTTTATCAAATTTTTAATCAAAATATTATGAAAAAGTCTGTTCCATATGTTTAATTTATATTTTTTCTTTCTACGTATTTAATAAGCAACATTAACAAAATATTTATTATAAAAAAATAAATTGTTAATGTCAACTTTGAAACGAAAAGAAAAATATTTATTTTATATTACAAACATCGATTATATTATTTAGAATATTATTAAATGCAGAATTTTATGTTGAAAATATTTATTAAAATATTTTAAATGAAAATTGTGTTTAATTAAATTATTGAAACAAACAGTAGTTAATTGAATTTACTAGTATAATTTAATAAACAAAATATAAACTGCTTTCATAAATAAAGTAGAATTTAATGTTATTATTTCATTTTTTTAATATAACTTGTAACATTTTAAAACCTCGTAAAATTTATAATATTTCATTTGGTTACAGCTAAATAATGTCATATAATATTTGATTCAAAATGTCATATTCAGAGCAATTACTTTCAAAGTTGCACTAAACTTACATCAAGAGTTATAACAACGTCTTTAAGTAATAATATTTCACGCGAACAACGTTCCATTTTTCTAAAAATGAACATTACAAAGTAATGAACTTCTTAAGGGCACACAATCCGTACTGCTAATAAGTTATTGCCGATAAAGTTTATACAACCGGAAATGAATATGAAAATCCATGTACGAATTATCAGTGCACAACCAATGACGAACGTGTAAAATCTTATAAATGATGACGATTTGGGGGACGACAGGGTGAACTGGTCGGCCAGTGGGTGTAGTACAGTGAGGTGCGCAGAAAATATTCGGTTGGCGGTTGAACTAAAAACGGGTCCCGCAAATAAATCGCTCGTTTCCGAATGCGACGCATATTTAAATTTTAATGTTTGTATAAACACTGAAACTCGTGCATTATTCATGCGGCCTCCCTAATTATCCCCCGCACGTTATCAGATAACCGTATAGTACTGCCACATAGACGCTTATGGTCACGAGTCGTAACAACCTCCAAGTATCATTTACACACACACACACACATATACATATACATATATATATATATATAAATGTATGTATGTATGTATGTCACATAAGTTTGTGAATATAAAATATGTCGTCAGTTGTTCATTCTCTTTAAAAAAAATATATTAAGTTTAAACATGGCATTTTATTGTCTTAATTAAGTGTGCTTGTGCACCTGTAACAAATGTTTAAAATTTAAGGCACAGGATTATGTAGCTGTTCTTTTCGCGGACAGAATGATTTGAATGAAGTACATATTTACTCTCCGTGTCGTGCTATAAAATTCTATAACACTGTATAAACATTAAATGAAATCAAATAAACAGTACTAAGGTTAAAATGAACTCACTCTAGTTTTAAATCATTTATACTACGAAACAACCATATCTCGAACAAAAACAGTATTTGAACGTTTCTACAGTTTCAGATAAATACGATTATTCATTTAAATCAAAAAAAATATCTATTTTCCTAATTGATACTAACAATTTCCTAAAATAGTTAAATCTTTATCATAAAGATAAATTCAAATCACATCTCCATTTCGATGTAATTCTGGAGTATATAGAAATATGTACTAAAGTTTATTACTTATAAAAAAATATACTAAAATGATAACATTACAAACGTACAAATTCAAATCTATAATTTTAAATATAAATGATAAAAATCGTTAATAATAGACTCATAATTTCAAAAAGTATAAAACAATATCAATAAAAAAATATTTTTTTAAAAAACCAGATACCGTATACGGAAAAGTTTTCATTCATTTCGTCTGCTTTTATTAATTTAAATCCAAAAGAAAAAAAATTAACCGAAGAAAAAGTCAATAGATTTAGATATATTGTCAAACGTTCATATTGAGGAAAACTCTTTATTTCAATTATTTTAGAGTATTCTTAAAACTAACAATCGAAAAAGGTTCAAAAATCGATCTCCTCTATGAAATCAATTCATCTGAAAGAATTCAAACTCGTTACATATCATTAACAACGAATTATGATATCTAATCATCGATTTAACTATACTAATTATATATATATATATATATATATATATATATATATATATATATATATATATATATATATAATAAGTGTACGTTTATATGTGTGAGTGAATGAATGAGTACGTTGTATCGTATTATGCATGCATGAACTACTACAAAATAATAAATAAGTTGTTAGCGGTACCTTAATATATACAATCATTTTACATGCAGCATTCATTAATGTACAATTTTATTACATCAAAACGTATATTTTTCATTCAGAAAAAGCGTGTTCCCACTGCAGCGAAACACAATACATCCATCTAACGTTTGAAATTGTTTCGTCCGTTTCATAAAATTTTCTTACAAATTTATTAAAATAATTTGCAATAAATTATATTAATGTTTCATAAAAATGCGATTGCATTCACCGGCATGGAGTGGACGGGATCACGCGAACGAACCGACAGAGCAAAAGCGCCTCGGGAATAGATAATTTATGGATGCCAGTAAATCATGTTATGGAATACAGTTATTTACCTTTATTTTTCTGTAACACGAAAAACAATTCGACCATTTCCTTGTCCGCCGGTTCGTAATAAACCATTGAACAGCGACAACGACGACGGCGGCGACGCGAGAAAAAAATATCGTCAGGTCACGATATATTCGAAAACTTTCGGGATTCCTGAGCGTCGGCTTCCTGACCGAATCTGACGCCGTTCGACCGGTGTGAACACATCGAGGTGTACCGGTTCAGATCAACGGTCTTTTTGCTTTTCCTCACATACCGGAAAAATAATGTATCGAGAAAGAAAATTTTACTGTTGTACGGGTCACGTTCTATTGAATAATTCATTTTTTCTAGGCCGCAAATTGCTCTAAGTCGAATATTTATCGGTACATTATATGTGATGTTCTATCATTTTTCAATCAAGATTTATTTTTTCCACGAGACGTTTTCTTTCATTTTTAACATATAAATTATTATAAAATATATGGTAATAAACCTACTTTATTATTATTATTTTCTACATGTATAGATTTAAATATGTTCTCTTTATACTACTGTATAAAATCTACTGTTTAATGTTGATACTTTACAAGTTTCTTTCCATCATTCTACTTTATTTCAAAGGTTTTGTATCTACATAGATGTTTTATATTAATTATAATGTTTTGAGAGTTAAAAGCTGCCATTGAAAGTCAACCATAATAAAATACTTTTAAAGAAAGTAATATGTGTAAACAAAGTTACTTCATATTGAAACTATCTCGAATTTTGAAAAATATTTGGTGAATAATTTATTCGCTTACATGATTAAATAAATATCTTCTTTTAAAAAATATAAATGAAATACAAATTTATGTTCTTAAGCTTCCTTAAGACTGAACTAATAAATGCCTTTTATAGTATCATAAAATTGCGAATTTAAAAGAAATGTTTACAGAAAAATGTGTAGTATTCAAGGTGGTGTTTTAGAAAAAATTATATTCAGCATATTGAGGACGAGTTTAATGTAGCACAGATACCCAATTAAGATACACCATTTAGGCGGCTGATGTGTACTTACAAAATGGTTCCAGCGTGTACAACGGCGGTCGGCGGGCGGTTGTGATTTAGTGCTGGCGCCGCACTGCGGACTTGCCACGAAATAATGTTATTACTAATTACCATGTAATAGCGAGGAGATGCTACATTTTTATTGCAGTCATAATTTCATGGCACGGCTTGTGGTGGATGAACTTATTTTTAACAGCATCAAACAGCAGATTTTCTACAATTTATGTGTTTCAGTATTTGTATGTGAGAATTTGTGCTAAATACTTTTCACGAAGATATATTATCGTAATCACGTGTTATGAAATATAATGGGGAAATATTTGAGGTAACTGTACAGAGTTTGTGCAGTTTTTTTATTATTTTCATTTTTTTTTTGTCGACGTTATATTGTATTCGTTCGCAGCAGTTGAACGCATTCATTTCGCTTTAACTGTAAATTATCGGTTTGTACTGTCGCCACTTCGTTAATTTCGAAATAATATTTCATGCGTGCTCGTTTTCTAGTTAAGTCTTGTTTTTATTATTAATGGTTTATTATCAAATTTATTTTATACTAGCTATAAGAAAATAAAGAATTCATTTCGAATGCCGTACATTCAAAAAACATGAAATAATATTCGTTCAACGTTTCAGACGTCTAAAAGGCTTAGTAAATCATTACATTACACTTTAATGAAATATTATTTAAAGTGAAGAAGGAAAACATCTGAACTTTTGGATTTAACTGAAGAATTGTTTTATACAAATGTTCAATGCACTTTTTTAAAAAAAATTCTCGTTTTGATTTTTCTCATTAGTAAGAAAATTAGAATAATTTATCTTCTTGTCAAACATACTAAAACAGTATACTTCAGAAACTCTTAAAATTAATTTTCTTCTACTGTTACAACTATTTTGAAATATCAGGTCGTGAACAAGTTTTTTTCACTTAATTAAATAGTGTTTATAATATAGTAAATTTAATAATAAATTTCTATATAATTATATTATGAACTATTAATTTCATGTTGACTCAAAATTTTCTTCAAATAATTAAATATAAAAAATATAGCATAAACTATCTAATGATATCATTATTAAAAATTGAACATTTTTTTTAATATAACTGAATTGTCTTCTTATATACATCGCAAATATATATATATATATATATATATATATATATATATATATATATATATATATATATATATTTAATATAGCTGTATATTTTGGATTAATTAAAAATTCTGAAATATACTATTACATATTATAAAAATAATAAAATTAAATAAACTAATATAATTTTTATGAAAATAAGATATAAAATGAATTAAATTAATTTTTAATCACAAAACTAATGAAAAAATTCGAACAATCACAATCACAAATCAAATAATTAAACATGTTTTTTAAATTTAAAATACATTAGCTAATTTAATAAATAAAAATATCAACTATCATTCAGTTAATTATTCAAAACATGTTTTGTACTTGAATAATTTTAAATAAATAAATAAATTGAACATGTTTAATCGAATAAATGACTTTATTTACAGTTATAATAACTGTCACAAAGAGAATACATTTATATTAAAACGTCAACTTAAAATTGCTCTCATATATGTTCGGCAATTATATAATGATAATCATTACAGTTTTATGCACTCTACAAACTCTCGTAATTCCCTCACATATACATAGATTCATGTATATATATACACACACACATACATATGAGTACATATGTATATGTTGACAAATTATATCGTATGCATGCCACTTTTTTTCCACGGTCTGTCAAGCCCGATTAACTCAAGAGGGTCGCGTTTCATAAAAAAAAAGCGCTATTTCTCTTCAATTACCGACTAAAACCGATCACATACATAATGAATGTGGCATGACAGATCGACGAACTCAACATCGTGCCACCCCCGCACGCATTCGTTCATCCCTCATATATTGATAGTATGATATCCGAACGTTCTATGCCGTTGATGCTCCCTTTATTTGATTTACAATTTCTGTTATTGACTATGATGGCCCGCATGGTGCGTGCTCCGACATCCGTTCGTCGGTTTATGTGTGCCGCAAATACACAATTTATTCCTTTTGAATTTCGATTCGACGAAGATGTATCTTAAGGTACCACCCTCCTGTTGCTTGGTTTTATAATATCAACGAAGCTAATGCCGAACGTATTATATTTGTTGCCGTGTCATTTGTGTGTATTGATAGAGGAAATTGGATTTGTGAACGGGAGTGACCCTGGTTCGATAAATATTCATAACATCGGTAATATAATAGAGGGTGTAATAATACTTTAAACATAAATGGAATGAGATTTACTTGCATTTTTAAGAAAGGAACCTAATATGAAAAACCGTACTATTTTTGGTTGGTACATTATAAATATCAAACATAAATAATGAAATTCTAAAATCGTCTTTTAATTAAAGCTTCTATAGGAATAAAAAATCCACTTTCAATATTAAACATAAGCAAACAACGCACTTATCAGAAAGTTAATATTCGTTAATTATAACACTTTTATTAAAAACGTGATAAATAAATAATGAAATCTTAAATTATTTTCCAAACCAATACTTTTAAGTATACACAAATAATTGAATCGTTAATCTGTTTTCAACTGAAAAGTTATAAATTATAAATAATATTATTTATATATTATTTATAATTTATATATTTATATATATCTTTACTACTTAAATATGATACTTTATACCAAAAAAATAAATGAAACTATATTTTTTTAAAAAAAGTACTACAAATTTTACATACCTAATTTTCACACTTAATTTGCTCATATCTGAAATAAAAAAATAAATATTAAATATGTATATATTAAAAGAATTAACTTATGTAAATATAAAGTACACAATTTTACAAATTATATAAAAATAATGTTAATTGAAATTGTCACAAAAATCCAGTTTTAATTTAAAATATTATAATAATAACAACCTTTTTTCTATTTTAAATACCAATATTTCAATAATAGGTAATACCTTTTGTTGTATGAATATTACTGATAATATAAACCATTTATGTATATATATATATATACATAAAATTAAAATTATCCACAAAAAATTCGATGACGTCTACTTATTCATTTATGTCGTCGAGGTTTTATGGTATCCAAATATGTTTATCTCATACAAAAAACAGAAATGTTGCAATCTATCTGCGATAATGATGATATAGACATAAATAACTTTTCAAAAATAAATTTATTGTTTCATTCGGTTACATATAGAGGCTTTTATTAACAAGTAAGCGAGCGCAGTAAGCCCGGAGGTTGCTGAGTGCAAAGAGCAGAGGGCGACGCCCCCTATTATATATATATATATATATATATATATATACATACTGATGTTCTATATCAAATTTGATAAATTTACTCATACAAAATTATACATATAAAAGTTGAAATGATATCATATCTTATTATAGAAACCTTATAGCGGATTTCTCTATATCATAATACAATTGTGATTAATTATTTGAAACATTCATAGATTCACCATATTAATTATCGAAATAAACTAATTAAAGTTCTTGTACTAAGCTACAATCTACCTAAATTTACATTTGTATCTTGTGTGTATATATATATATATATATATATATATATATATATATATATATATATAATAGAACACAGTTCAGAGTTATTTTCCTTAGTACATATATTTCTAAATATAATTACCAGTTTATATATATTCATTGTAGAAATAGGCATGTTTCTGTTTAAATAACAGTATGTTTATAATAATAAAATTTTTAATTATAAAATAATTATTCTGATCTTTACCTTATCATTTTCATTTTAAGATATTTCTTATAATCTACTACTACATATATTTTTAATTAATTCTTATGAGCTTACTAATTACATTCGTTATATAAGACATCCGATGACAAAAATAAAAAGTTCAAATCGAAAATCGAATTTATGTCGAGTAAATTCTTCATAATTTATTACACATGTGTATTAAAGGACGCATCTCTGCAATTGTCTAAAATTTATTAGTTTTTTAAAAATCTATTGTTCTAGATTTTAATTCTAGTCTCATAAATATCAAAAACGTGTGAAATGACTTCTACTAACGCAACAATTTAATTAAAAATTAAATCGATCAAGCGTTTCATGCTCTAGTACCATTTTAATATTTACTATTTATCGTAGCAAATATTAAAAATAGGTACATTGGTTCACATATATATATATATATATATATATATATATATATATATATATATATATATGTGTGTGTGTTTGTATGCGTGTATGTATGTGCGTACATATATATATATATAAATATAAATTTAAATATATATAATTTTAAACAACGAAACTCTGGTGTAAAACGCATCAGATACAAATATTTTTCTCACGTCACGTGAATAAATTAAATTCATAATTTATATTCATACGAAGAGTGTGCATAAATAAAACGATTTAACTGGTGTCATAATAATCTCGTTTTCAGATAAGAGAACTTGAACTTATTTCAATGTCAAATAACGCGCGAGCCCCTTTCATTATTTACGTCCCCGAAAAAGCGAATATATCAAAATATTCTTGCCGGCTTTTATATAAGGGAAATCAGTCACCTGAATTCAAGATAATATTCACCACACGAACTGTATGACTTTGAATCCATTATTATGTTGAGGATAACGTTTCGAAAACGGTTTAAAACATTTTACTATTAGATGGAAAAAGAATGTTTTATATTTGAATCTTAGGAGAAATTTTATAATGCATACGAGTATATATATATATATATATATATATATATATATATATATATATATATATATATATATATAATAATAACTTCAATATAACTTTTTAAAGCTATTAGTGAAGTATAAAAAGACTAATAATTTTAATATTACGATATGTTAAATATAATGGAATTAATTATATTTTCTTTGATAAGAACTCTATTTTGTTCACTTATTATTGATATTCTATCATAAAATAATTATTATCTGCTTATAATTTAATGTATTATATGTTTAATATGTTACTATTTTTCATACAGATTTACTATAGCATACATATATTTTCCATAAAGATACCAAACAATTTGTTAAAATAAGGTAATGTTTCGCAGATAAATTATTTATAGGTAGACATATTTTATACAGTTGTTCTATATGATAATATTTCTATAGGTAACATGTAATATTTCTGTTCATATAAGATGTAATGTTTCTATTCATATTTCATAACAAAATTTGAATAAAAAATTGATACTTATGATAATTTTTAGGACAAAGTATTATACAAAGACAATTTTATAAAAAAATAAATTAGATATTACTCATATTTTTAATCATTAATGTCAAATAAAAATTAATTAGACAAAAGATATTTTTTTCAATATTTTTTTTTATTATTTAGACGTATATTCGACACTATTTGATAATTTAAATAAAAATATCAAAAGTTATTTTCGTTTAAATTATAAAATTATCTTTTATATTTGTTCTACTAAAACCACTTTGGGACATTGTAAGATATAAAGTAATAATTCTAGGTTTAA
Source organism: Acanthacorydalis orientalis (assembly GCA_034766995.1). NCBI lineage: Eukaryota > Metazoa > Arthropoda > Insecta > Megaloptera > Corydalidae > Acanthacorydalis > Acanthacorydalis orientalis. Next base: position 19,425,225 of record CM068323.1, read on the forward strand.
TTTATGAAGATATTATTCATTAATTTCATTGTATTCTATGTATAATTAATGTTCATCATTAAACAGTGATGTTAAATATTTTACAACCTCATTTCATAAATAAATTAAGAAATATGACTGAATATCAAAATCTACATCGTATGTTTTATTTTTCATTAAAATTATAACTGTTCACTTATATGAGCTCAATATAAATGAGTATAAATTCGTAAGTCGTTTCTAGAACACATTTGAAGTGTTGAGAATTTCATTTAAGTAATTATTGTACGTACAAATTATATTCATATTATATATATATATATATATATATATATATATATATATATATATATATATTAATTTTACGTATTGAATATCCTTGATATTAATATTATTAGTTTAATATGTTGAAGCATATAACTTTATTAACAATATCCTAACCACTACCTGTTAGAGTGATTCAGTTAAGGGGTACATATTATTATGGAAATATTTGCAAATTATGGAAATATTTACACGGATATTGTATTGTATATTATCTCCATAATTCAATCAATAGCAAGTGATATTTAATATACTCAGAATACATTTACATTATCTGTTAATGTCACCATGAAAATGAAGTTGATGAAGTTTAAGCAACGTTTGTTATATCCGTAAGTAAACACTATATATATATATATATATATATATATATATATATATATATACATATACATATACATATAATATCAATTTATATTCTCAAAATATATTTAATTCTTCTACATAATTTTTTTAAATTTTTTGACTAACTATCGATGTTTTTAAATTATTGGAAGTAAAGGAAAGAAATACAGAAATCGATAAAAGAATTCAACATCTAAGTACTGTGTAGTAGCTAATTAATTTTTCGAAGAATCTATTAGTAAAAAAATGTTTTGTTTTACAGTCAAGCTACTTCTTATATTTCATCATAAAATTCATTTCATTCAATTGGAAATAATTTATAAAATAAAATTATTTATATTAGTGATTCTCTCATTTATTATTATCATTTTATATATATATATATATATATATGTATATATATTAGTGGATTTACAAATAAGTTTGCATTTAATTTAATGATTATAGACGTCATTATAGCATGCGAATAAAGTTGCATGTTAACAATAATAACAAATAAATCAGAAAATTATGTGGATACTTCTATTATACACATGATGCTAATTTAAAACTCTGCAACTTGTTATATAACAAGTTGAAAGTAGTCGTGTGTGTTTGTTTTCATTTTTAATGCAAATGCAATTTTCATATTATCCTCTATAACGTATTCATAACGTTGCATGAGCAAATTGAAGAGTATGACACGAACAAGTTTTTATTGTTGAATTCCTTTTTATACACATTACTTCAGAACGTGCATAAATCACAAATAAGTGGTATAGAAATAGTTAGTAGCTAATTACACCCGCCATTCCTAGTAACTGAAAGTTTATTTGTTTTTTTTTTAATAGTTTCTATTCCGAACTTTATATTGTTTGTCCCGGTGATGTCATTAAGTTTAAGCTTCGATTGACTATAATCAGTAGTCATAAATTTAACTGCATAACACTTCGATGTATTGTAAAAATATATTGAAATATGTGAAATATAAAAAAAGTAGTACATGCTTTGCATTTTTTTCATTATTCGACTATTTATGTGAAAGGAATTCAAATCAAGTAGAAATTCTTAGAAAACCTCCATTTATAGACATCTTGTGCATATGACACAGTTATATAAATAAATATTCCAAGTATTCAATAACTTCCCAGTTATAACCTATGTCGTCGTACGAGGAAGTCGCTATGATATTGAATACACGAATTCGATTCCCGTGCGCGCGTTCTTTACACTAGTCTGTTTCCAGTCTGGTAAACAGATACTTCACTTCTCTGCGGCGGAAAGTTACAGATTCTCTCCCATTCCTGCCATCACCCCTGGCGAATAAAAGTTAACGTAGCAGTTACTTTATGCGTTGTATATCGACAACAAAATGCACTCATAAATTCCGGACTTATGAGCTGTGCAACGCATTATTTATTTATATCATCGCTACGGGTGGGTAATCCGTTCGAATGAAAAAGGTGGTAAAGCCGCGATAAAGATAATATTTTTCTGCATGATGATAACAACCATTATATATATATATATATATATACATATATAAAGAGAGAGAGAGAATCATTATAGTCCAAAGTACAAAGTTGTAATTATTTATTAAAAAGAATAAAGCATAAATCATTTATTTTTATTTCTGAAAAGAGGAAGGATCCGACCTTTAAAAAAAATACAAAATATTATCTTTTTTGATGTAAAACAGGTAATATTAAAAATTTATCTTAAACTTATGATAAATAAATGATGTTTGCTTTTATTTACACAATTATTGAGAAAGATAAAAACTTTTATAACATAAATTGAAGATTGGAATAGCATATTTCGATTTCATTCTTATAGTATTTTGATAAAATTAATTTTAATGATTTTTTCCACGAACTTTAGCAATATTTACGTATAACTTCCACATTGAAGCTATAATTTGTATATTTTAATAATTTAATTGAATTTTTGAGTTCATTTCATTCATTCCAGTATAAGAGAATCTTAAATTCTAAAATATTTATCCAGTTTCCTAAATTTTAACTGAATAATGTATAATCCTTACAAAAAAAGACCTGACATATCGTAGAGGCAATGAATAATACTTTTTTTATTATTTATAAGTTGAAATATGAACTGGTCATTGGAATGATTAAATATATTTAAGAATGATTAATGTACTGTTCTTTCCTGTGCTAAGAAATATTTCAAGATAACTTCACGATTCCATTTAAAAATGATTCATATAAAGCAAATATGGAAACGTGCACGAGTCTATATAAAAATATGTATTTATTTATGTATACATAGAAACTGTAGAACAGTTTAACGACGAAACCATAAGAAGGTGAGGTCTCTTATTCGTTTAGACATGCAACTGAAAGCGCATTGCAGAAGTTGCAAAGGCGGACATAACAGTCATAAAACATACATACATAAATATATATATATATATATATATATATATATATATATATATATATATATATATATATATATATATAGACAATTTTATGCGTTTATGTGTTGGAGGGAGTTAAAGAGAAGTCATGGTTTCATATCTGTGTAGAAAAGCGCGTGCTCTTCGGTATCGTGCAGTCTAAGCTGCCATGTCCCGACCATAACTCGACGTATCCATGAATTATATATTTTGAAATATGGCTTCTAGCATCGCCGATGAAGCGGTACACCGCGCCATGCCGCGGATGAATTTTAAAACAGGATACGATATTTACCACCGTGAGGCAATCGTAAATTGTGTTTTATAAGTAGCTTTGTGAGGAACAGGAAAAACGTTACGTATGACATATGTGTCGAGTGTATAGTGGTCGGATACACTTTTTGCCAGTTTTGAATAGCGAAATGATTTAAATTGGGTCGATACTAACCGATGAACGTTCATTTCAGTATAGTATTATAAAAAGTTGAGAACAAGAATAGGTTCTAAACAAGAATAAGGAATAGAATGAGGATCATATATAATCGATAGTATATTAGTTTACTAACGAAGTAATCGAAAAAATACAAAATAAATTAATGATCCGCCGTACATTAAAATAAACATTTAAGATTAATGAATATTATTTCTGTATCATGAGGAAATGTCAATTAAAAAAATTCTATAAAAATCATATCTTTTCGAAACTAAGTAATTTTATCGATAATATTATTCTACGGTTAATTAAACAATGATATTCATTATATTCATTAATCGTTGATTTAATCCGTTCATTTCAATTCATAATAAAATGTATTATTATACGTTTAAACATTTAACCTCGTAAATAACTTTGTAAAGGATTTAATTTTCTTCTCTGTTATTACTCAGAAATAATTAGACCTAAATAGTAGCCACTCTAGAACAGAATTAAAGGATTCGGTAGATAAACTAAAGTGTTGGAAATTTTCAAGCTAATTTTTAGAACTTAATACTAATTCTGTATTATTAAACAAAATTTAAAAATACACATCCAATTTATTTAATACCGTCGGCGTAAATATGGCCAGAATGATTTATAAATAAACCAGGCCTGCATATACACACACACACATATATATATATATATATATATATATATATAAGCTATATCTACCAACACAATCGCGTTTTCGATATAATATTCATCAATTCATGGGCCGCCATCTACTATTACCTTTAAAAAATGATTTAATTTTCACCTGGTCCGTGATTTATATCGCAACAAGCCGAAATTATAAGGACCGAGAGCTTTATGTTTCGCTGATGAAATCAAGTATATAAATTGTAGGTATGTTGTTGTTGTGTTTGGGCTTGTATAATAACACGCACCCGTTGTCAAATTGTGGTATGATAAATGTCGCAATTTGTGCTTTATTAGTAACAAACACGTGTCATCCTATTCTATTGTATTCGAGTACACGCAGGTGGAATAGTATGTGTACACGTGTCAAGTGTGAATCTAGACGTGGAATTAATTTCTATTGCGAACGGGCGATTCGTATGATGAATAAGGGGAGTGCTTCGTAAACGATGGATGTAATTTTATTAGAATTTTGAGTATGAGCGAACAGTGTACGGTGTGGATCAGATTTAATTAATATAATGAGGTATTTTATGGTACCTGTGACATGAAATCAGATGGGATGGATTTTAATTTGATTACACTATATGGAAATAGTTAAGGAAATCTCAAATCAGAACTTGTTATCATGACTTTAATATTAAAGAATTAATTTATATTTCATATGAAACAAAACAATAATAATGATCAAATCATTGTTTGACTGAATTTTTAATCATTTATTGTTTATTGGATTCTTTCTCACAGTCTGAGTGTGTTATCAACTATAACATGCTTGTTGATTTTTTCAAATAAAAGATAATATGTACCAAACAATCGAATAAATACAATACCGACAAAAATACAGTGATAAAATAACATCACTTAAAGCGTTGAAGAAAAAGTTAATAATAGAAGATGATTCGTCGAAGAGTGCGACCGTCATTTGAATAAACATGAAAAGTATGTACTCGACATCCCATTTGAGTACATTCAGTGTTCTGGCTGAAAATGGAAACGGAATCGCATTGTAAGACGACCCCATCCGATACAACCCACCGAGAGCGAAACTCTGCCCTATTAAATTTAGTTCATTGGCACAAGACTCGAAGCCTTAGGAACGAATCACATCGTCGTTCCAGAACACGTACGTGTGAAGTATAAATGGTTGTTGTCCATTGTTTCGATTCCATTATTACGAACGTGGATCCCGGAAAAGTTTACAAATTAACTTAATTGATTCTTCGACATCTCGATGCTTTATTTATTCATATTCGAATATTTCACTGTTCACGAGGAATTAAACGAATCTTGCGCGAGAGTTTTCATTAATTAAATGAATGATCCATCTTAATTGATCGAATATAATTAATTAGAAATTAAAAGTTTCGTTCCGGAAAAATATACTCAGTACTTTTGTCGAAATTAAAACTTTTATATAGAATTGTACTTTCCATTGGTAGCTATTTCTGTACATAATGATCAAAATTTCATTTTGTTAACAAGAAGCTATTCCAGTTCTAAAAAATACCGAAATAAATTTAATAAAAATACTTATAACATGTAAAAAATTCTAGAAGAATCTGATCAATAATACATATCACAGTTTTTATGAAATAAAACAGATCGAATGAACTAAAACGAATATAAACAGTAGAAAATTTCAAAATAGACGATTTTTTTAATACTTTTTTTTAAATAAAAAATATGAAATAATAAATAATTTCAATTAATGAATTTATGAATAAAATTAAATTGAAAAATGTTAACATGGACTAGTCATAAACAGTAATAAAGTGTTGTGTGCTACGCCTTAGCAGAATCCTGATTGTACCACTATAGTGCTTCTAGCTCATCCAATTACGCTGTCGTCGATTCCCCGTCAAGCTAGATTGTTGAACCGAGAATGGGTGGAACACATCTATCCATCCATCCATATATCTATCTATATATCTATCCATTCATCTATCTATCGTACCGTTCCATTTCCCTCGGGAATGCGAAGAGAGGTGCTGATCTGATCGATATCAATGGGCGATTATCTCACACCTGATGCGTAACGCATTCTTCTTTGATTGCTGCTTTCTTTGTCCCGACGGTAAACGGGTCTCCGTCGAGCATTTGGTTACAGTACATTTGATACGACTACGTCGACGACGCCGACGTCGAAGTGAACGCAGCAAGAAGTTTCGCATGGTATAAGAACGAGCGCCCGGTCCCTCGATAATATGAACTGGATGAGTTCGTGTTACGTCTCATCATTACAACGAACGACGGCCTCTCATGGCCCGTGTACGTTTTCGTTACGAAACGTAAATTTGATAGTTGAAAATTCCAGAATTGCGAAGCTCGGATCGCATTAGACGTGCTACACACACCGGTGCATCTGCTGTTACGCCGGATAGGTAATTTTCGAGGTGATATTAATACATCAACACTACGCATTGTGTCGTGTCGATACAGTTTATTTTTATCTCTCGATATTAATCATTGTGATATTACGTTTTCGCAACGGATCGTTGTTTTCGAATTGTAGATAATGTTTGCGAAGCTAAGACGCCGTTTCATAGGAAATGAGTTTGAATGTTTGTACTTGAGTTTTGTAAAATGGAAATTGGCAATATTACAAATGTACAAGCAAATAAACAGCAGTATGTATGTATATATATATATATATATATATATATATGTGTATATAATAGACAAATAATAACCAACCCACACAAATGTTAAAATATTTAAACGAGTATTATATTATTCCACACAACAATACTACTTTTGTTAATTTATTTAGTTTTTATAAAGAAATGTATACAATGATGCTGTTATAAATTATTACTCCGTTTATAAAAATATTCACCTTTTATAAAAGTGTATATTCATAAATGTATTCATTATTGTAATTCAACTACAATAGAATTTTGTTCTTTAAACGTTTCTTTTGCTTATCTAAACTCATATTTTACATACATACATACACACACACATATATACATATATATATATATATATATATATATATATGTGATTTAATGTATGACTTATAAACAGAAGTTTGTTTCTAATTTAAATATAAATTAAAAGCATATAATCGAAGTGAAAGCTATAAAAATATTTCAATGACATTAAATAAATTTTATCCGAATGTCGATGGAAATAAGTTACGCGTCCCGTTTTGAAATTGAAGTCATAAAACGGTTAATTACATTTAGATCACATAGAGGACTATCGTTCGATAAAAATTAATTTTCGAAAATCCGACGAAAGTTTGATACATTATATGGAACAAAGGCCTGTGCTGACATTAAGCAAAGCTATGAAAAAAGGTTGGGCCACGCAAAGATCAAGCTATAAATGTAAGAGGTAGTGACAACGCTGATTTATTACATTTAATCTCACATTTTTACAATTCCGGACGCTGAAACATCGCAGTTTGACCATTTCTGTTTATAGCAGATAGGGAAGAGAAGCCCGATTGAAGCACATGCTTCAGATACGAAAGGATAATACGGTAAAAAATTCATGTTCGTTTGCACTAAGACTGCAGAATGATATCTTTTGTTAGAAGTCAAATAAAAATAGTACTTTCTTTCGTTTCATTGTTTGTACTTCAAAAATGAATCTTTTTTAAATAAATTACAAACGTTTTATAAACGTCTGTTCAAGTCTTATAAATTGGTAACAAGCACTATCGTTAATAAAATAAATCTTACTAATAAGAAATATACATCATTGAAATATTTTATTAGAAATATTGTCTCACTTTACATACAAGAAATCGTATATAAATTTAACATATTTTTCTGTATCAAATATTTATTAATTTATAATATATTCTTAATATATTGTTTTCGTTTTCAATAAGACATTATTGTAAAATGTATAAATATCAGACAAATAATCCGTTTTTTCATTTTAATATTCCTTATTTGTTAAGTCTCCGATTTTCTAAATATAATTACAACTTATATTTATAGATAACTTTATTACAAGTTTGTTTTATTATCAAAATATATAAATTATTTTTTCGAAAAATATTTATATTAATCGAAAATCTAAATATCATCACTGTTATCATTTATTACACTAGCTAAATTTATTTTTAGGAAATAAACTTTGTTACATTACATTGTATTAAATATGAAAATTATATATATATATATATATATATATATATATATATATATATATATATATTATAATAATTAATTTAATGAAAGTTTAATAATTTAAATCATAATAATGTATTAATGAGGAAGAAATGTTAACTAACCTAATGACATTTATTGAAATTAAAATAAATTTCAGTAATAACATTAATGTGAGTTCGAAATTCATTTAACAAATTATTTGTGTTTAATATTATTTTGATTTTGTTTTAATACAGAAAAACATCATAATTTTGATCAAATATTTGAAAACGTAATTACTGTTAAGAAGACATTTGTATTTTTAAATTTTTTCCGATAGTTATTTTGATAATTGTAATATAATTGTATCTTTTGTAATATTTTTATTATATATATATTATATTTACTTGTGTATGGTTTTTAAATAAGGCTAATCGATATAACTTTTATTTGTTCCTAAGTAAAATTATTTACAATGTAATTAACATTATAATATAATATAACAATGCAATATAGATTTATATGTTTTTCTGATATAGAAAATATTTTAGTTTAAATTTTGGACAAACAAATTTAATAATTAATTTTAAAATATTAAACTGTTATAAAATCATTTCCAGAATAATTCAAACGTTATTTGCTATATTAGCCGAAACACAAATACTATTACATTTTTTTTAAAAAAAAGCACGACTATTATAAATATGAAAATATCAATGAATAAATTTGATACAGGAAAATGTAGCGTTCAGATATAATTTCACATCGGCCGGCCACTGTTCTGAAAACTAGCTCAGAGACATACGTACTGCAGATATTCAGTGACAGGCGAACGAATGACCTCCAATTACAGGGGGCGCGCAATCAGACAAAAGCATTTATTTTCTGCTAGGTTTGTTATGGACATAATAGCCCCTGTAGCATGCGGGAGGGTGCGTCGCCACCATAGAAACCATGTATAAAGTCGTATTGGGGTCGACTTGTTATCTTTTTAATTTTTGCATGGCCGAGGGTTGAATTGATGAAGGTTACACATGAAGTAAAATTATACCTTTCTCGTTTTTATGTCGCCGGTATTGTGTCTCGGTATTTTGGTTAAATGTTTAGACGTGTATATGGCCAAAATTAATGTTGCTCGTTTTTAAAAATTTTTTTCATGGCATCGATTTTTTTTTGCACGTACGTTATGTAATTTATTATTTTCAACACATTTAATGTAATTAAATTTATATATTTATTACTTTCACGAAATGTAGTAATTAATCTGGATTTATATATATAAGTATATGTATGTATATATAAGCATTTTTTAATAATAGTAATTAAAAAAAATACATGCCACTATTTTACAAGTGGGAACAATGACAACGTTATTAAGTGAATTTGTATGGTATACATTTAAAACGAATTTATTCAGGAATAACGAATCAACAAAAGTAATCGTTGTAAAAAAATGAATCCCAAAAAGAAATCGTTTTCAACGAAAAACATCAGTAGAAAATCTACATAATGTTTGTTTTTATTGCCTTTTGAAAGAATCGTGTTTGATATTCAAACATGTTTTAAAATAAGAGATCAATTAAAAAAATACCACACAAAGAAGAGAATAAACCAGTTTCACGTATTAAATTCTATAAATACACTTTAAATTACATAAAAAATAAAATGAGATTAAAAAATATTTCTGATTATAAACGAACTACCTATTCAGTGACTTTTTATTATAAATCATTTCACTCTAATATTTAATACCGAATAATTTTAATAAACTGTTATTAAATATAAATTTTCCAATATATTTATCAAATATCTCATTCTTATAAAATAATATATTATTACATAAACCGCAACGTAAACTATTAGTAAATACATACATACATATATATATATATATATATATATTTATTTATATATATATATATATATATATATATATATATATATATATATATATATATATATATATATACATATATATATATATATAAGATAATAATGTGCCATCTGTTCCATTAAAAGCATTTCGAACGAGCTTTAATTATTAATAACGCTTTGAAGGACAGATGATTAATAAATATTTTGCCCGAAAGGCAGATACTTTATCATCAGCTGAAAATAATAATGTTTCCATTAAAAGAATATATTTATTCCGGAAAGAAATTTCCTGTACTGTAAGTAAATATACATTATGTGATTTTCTTTTCAACTGAAATGTACATCAATTCTTTATATTCGTTTTATCATATATGTATTATTGTAATTAATTTTTTTCGAGAACTTACTGAAAGAAAGTATTCTTATTATATTATAGAAATAAATATTTTTTTACTTTACTAGAAATGCATTTGTAAAAGAGTAGAGAAGAAATTAATGTGTTTTTAATCATATAGTAAATAAGGACTTATGGTAAAAATTAGGTCTCATTGAAAGCATGAGTTTTTAAAAATAAAACTTTTCCAACATTAATATAAACAGCATACCGAAAGATTCCATTAAGGAAAACAAAAGCATCAAATTTTTATAGGAATTTGATATTTAAGCTTTTAAAACTTTACTTATAACCCAATAAGACTGTTTTGGCTGTTAATGAGATTTTTATCTAAGATATAATTTAAAAAAAGGTGTCGATGTAATTTATAATAAAAAGCATATGAGGTTTTATTCACACACTAATTTTATACACATCTATATACGTATTATACACGCGTATATTTGTTTGGATAGATATTTAAATAAATACACAAGTGAGATTATCATATAATTGAACAAACATGCAATAGCAATATCCGGGCGTTGGAGCGACAATCGTAACAGGTAGTCTTTGTCCAAATTGCTACACCATTGAGGTCTACCAAGACTCCTTCGCACACAGAACGTTAGTACAATGATTATAATTCGCACAATGTGTATCAAGATGGCAAACGGGATACGAAATACATTCGCATCAGCGTTACATAATAGAACGAGATCATATATTTTCTAGTAGTGTCTGCATAGTTAAACCGGTACCGCCGAGCATTACCGTTTCCTATATTATCATCCCGACGGAATGGCGTCTCTGAGCCAATTACCGATCCAAATACGGACTAATTTAGTAACACTGACAGCTCAATGAGAGCATAACGTATGCTTTATCTGTTGACAGTAATGCATTGTCAATTACTTTCGTGTAACATGGCCTCATGAAATGATAACGAGATTAGGGGATTTGTATTCGAAACATTTTATAATTCATATAGGGAAATGTATCGTTCTTATTGAATATTTCACATCTGTTGAAGAGGACGTCCTGCTTTTAAGTCGAAGACATATTTTCCCTGAATGTATGCGTTTCCATAAATGTGACTCCTGTTCATTTAAGATTATTTTTTTCTAATTCAAAGAAATTCTTATATATATATATTGTAAAAGAAATAATATTTAAATGATGGAATAACATTTTTATATGGATATTTGATATAATAAAAATATAATTGTCATTATCAATAACAATGCATATTTATAATGTAACTCTTTTTATAACAGAAAAAAATACAGTTTGGTTATATTCATACATATTAGAAATAAATAAAATAATTTGAAATCATTGACGATAAATATATTTAAATTATAATAATATATATTTATCGGAAATCGAATTTGGCTTCAAATATAACTATTACATTATGTATATTCGCATACTTAATCTATGAGTTTCTATAATATAAAAAATTTAATAGAAACATAAATGCTATGATGGAAGTCCAATCGATTAGAATCTACTTTTTTAATATCTATTTTGGACAAAACTAAAGATAAAAGTATATCATTTCTTTATTAAACTGATTTTATTATTTTCTCGCAGGTTTTCATTTTGAAAGTGTTTTTAAATAAAGAACATAAAAACATATAAATTCAAATTTGTAATATTAATTTTAAAAGGTTCGAAAATAAGAATCAGTACAGTACATCAGTTACATTGTTTTTATTTTAAACAAATGATAAACAAATATAACTTATTTTTGAAATATTGGTCATCATTAACTGTTTGAATATAAAATTATGATCAGAGTTTTTTAATACCGTGTCTGCAGTCTTATGCCTCACAGCTGACCTAAGCAGTACACTACATTTCACTGTACAGTCAAATTCATTCCAAAATCATAACGATGTAGGAATTTCAGTCACGTTTTCTATATGAAACTCATAAAATTTAGATTGAGAATGGAAGAAGAACGAAAAAAATACATATAGTAGCAACGAAATATGAAACGCGATTTTTCGCCACGTACTCGTTCAAACATCAACACACAACATTGGGCAGAGCATATTATTAAACTATGGAGAGGATAAAATCGTTTGGAAGTTTCAGCATTGAACGTTAGTTAAGACACGAAGAAACGAACTTAATCAAGAACATGTTTTTATATTATATGAGAACGTATTATGCACATGCTATGAAGTACAGTTGCATGTGCATGTGGGTAAAATGCACGCGCTGTACGGCTAGGAAAACGTACGGCCAGCTGTGACTTTACTCATATAAACAAGCTGCCAGCCACAGTAACAGACGGCAGTGCCAGCAACAAACAACACCACCACCACCTGTCCGTGACTTATGAGTTGAGACTTCAGTGGAAACGCCTGCGTGAACCATGTTCGTGATTAATTCTTTCGGGGGGTCGCTGTTCAAACGGACCGGTTTTTCGTCCAAGTTTATGAGTTTTGAGAAAACAGTGTCGTATGAATTTGTTATCTCGAAGACTTAAATTATATCACAAAATGTATTACACTTGTATACTTGTTTTATGGCTGCTAACAATAAAAGCAAAATAGGCGGTTCTTTCGAGTAATTAAAAGTACGTCAGTCAAATTTATATAAGGGTTAAATACATGATTAATTAAGTAGTAAAATTTTACGGTCAAAAGAAAATATTAACATTTTTCTGTTGCTTTCATGCCATTAATTTCATAACTTTAATCGCTGTCGAGTAACATAAATATTTTCAATATTTAATTTTTTTTAAAAAAAATAAACACCAATATAAATAAGAAAATTGCCTATGTGTTTATTAATAAGAGAGACTTGGGTAGATAGAACGGTCAATCGTTCAGCTATCGATGTTCGATATGAAGAAATATTATATTTTCATTTCAACTGTCTATTACAATTTATAAAAATTAAAAAAACATTATAGAGTTATAACATTTACTACTTTCTGGATTGATATTTTATAGAGGTTTTAATCATGAAAATATAGTTATATATATATATATAACCTAAAATTTGACTCATATTACCGGTTATAAAAAATATTTTATTTCACATTTACACACATGTATTAAAGCATATAAATTATGTTCTACTTCACTATATTTTTTATAATATATATATATATATATATATATATATATATATATATATATATATATATACCTTAAGGTAAAAATATAAAGAAATAGTAAGCGGAAGGAAGTATGAATTGATCTACGGAAATGTCCACCCTTGCACGTTCTATTCCTTATAAATTTTTATATAAGAAATGCATTTTCATAATTTGATTTTGTCACGTAGACAAATAAAAGTTTTTTTTTAGAATTTCGTTGTACTCTTTCGTTTTAATGCTTTTAGCGAATTGTGTTTTTTCTATTCACTCGGTTTTATTTCAGTTTTGTTTGCAATCGATCGACTGATTCACTGAAAACTTGAAATCTATAGTCTATTTCTTTCCATAGCAGTTACAAAATAGTATATTTAATTTAAATATTGATTAAAATAAATTGTACTTTTTAGATAATGAATTAAAATGTATATATTTTATTTTAATAGAATAATTTAAAAAATATATAAATGTTTTCAGATATATCAAGCAATATATACCTGTTTCGTTAATAAAAACAAATTATAATTCAAAATCTTTTTATGCTTGTGCATAAATATTTAAGTGACACACTCTGTAAATACCATTCAATAGCAGACATAAAATCTACCTACACCAGATGAAACTAGAACCACATGCGTATGCATTATATCAAATGTCATAAATAACTTGAGGAGCTCATCTCACCGATTAATAATAGCGAAGCGTAACATTAACCCTGAGCTATACGTGATTGTAGCATGAACGTGATAAAAATATAAATAATTCCGTTCAACAGAACCGTGTCTTAAGATCCATGCAAAAACAGAGGAAAGTAGTAAAGAAAAAGAGCACACGAACCTAACGTTTCTTATATGCATGAACCGATAAAACAGACGTGCAGTTTTGGAAAATGTGATTTATCGTGTAGAGAGTGTATGTTACACAAAAAGAGCTGCATCGGTGTCTGTTATTTCGGATAATTTTAAATTCACTGCTCCATGATTACCATACCATTGTCTTTTGAATGAGTGTGTGTGTGTGTGTACACAGTTTATGTTATATACATAAAGTGTACAATTTAAATGCATTACATCACTGCACTGTTAAATTTTTGCTTTTACTGTATAATTTTTTGTGTATATTTTTTTTTATCCCGGCACATTTACATATATTATGCACTCATTAAAGAACTATTGTAAAAGCTGGTGTATGCGTGTAGTATTTTACATGTTTTTAAGTTTAAAATTGTTTGATATTTTCACAGAATTTAATTTTTTAGAGTTTCAGAAAGTACACTAATATAAATATAAAAAAATATTTCTCTTACAGCTCTTAGAAATTTCTTTCTATTTTTCAAATAACATCTACTTTAAACATGAGGCATACACACACACACACACATATATATATATATATATATATATATATATATATATATATATATATATATATATATATGTACTATGGTTAATATATGTAAATTTTAAAAAATTATTCATATAATAATTCGTAAACTTGTACCAAATTTACACACACACATTTTCATTTATAAAAGATTTCCCTAACATATGAATTAAATTTTTGAAAAGTATGCTCTAAGTTATTAATCATGCATGATATACAGTTTTTTAACCTAAGAAACCCATATAACTAATATATGTTGTTACACGGCTTACAAAAATTTTATCAGAACATTTTAATAGTTGCTTTGATTTATTATTAAGGACGTGTACAGAAAGAACAATTACTTCATTCTTGAACATTTAGATAGTATAATGTTGTTGGTTTAAATTTATGTACTTTTCACTTTTAATAAGAATATAGTATTTTATATAAAAGAGTTTCAATATAATCCCATTATGTACAGTTTAGTACATATTTCATATTAATTTTTAGTTAATATACAACATACATTAATGACTGTTCTTTAATTAATTATAAAATTGAATTCTATAAAATAATGTTAATGAATTATTTTTTATAGGTACTAAAATATTTTTTCGTTTAATTAAAACGTGATTTTAATAAATTACAAAGAAGTATTTACAAGTATTTGAAATATATTCAAAGTATATTTAATCCATAAATATGTATCTTAAACATTTTAATAAAATTGATATGTTTAATTTTATTTTATTTCAGTTTATAATGTATGAAAGATTATTAATAAATAATCGAAATATTCGCCGTGTTATTTTCAACAGCAGGCATTATCCAAGTTAAATAAATCTTAAATAATTACATCTCATAATAAATTCATAAATCTTGAATGTATCTTGTATATAAATAAACGGGATGCCAAGAATATTAATGAAATAAAATCTTATTTATTAACATTAAAAAATGTTATGTACATGTTTGAAATATTTCAATTTTTCAAACCTGTATTCGAGTGATAAACATTCTTCCTCGGTTTTTATTTGAATTTTCGCATAATTAAAACAAAATATAAGATAAATTACAGGCTACATGTGCTTTTTCTTCAGAGATGTATATTTTTCTATTACTAATTGAAATTCCAACTTCTGCCACGTTTTCTTAAGAAACTTGAAATTATATTATTAATTTATGAACTCATATTTACTATTGGATTTGTTAATATTATAATTACAATAATTAATATACTTTTTTATTATTTATTTTTTAGTAGGGGAGAAAATACTTTTTTATGTATTATATATATATATATATATATATATATATTCCTAGAAAAATTATTATTAATTTTTATTTCTTTAAATTTACATATTTATTACACAGATAAAAGGAATATCGAGTCGTCATTAATTAATTAATGATATATTTATACAAACTGTACAAAGGTATTTGAATATAAGTATGTCTGCACTTGGTTAAGGTCGCATATGAAATTCGCATACCTCATACGTTACCATCATAGCACTATACGAAATCACTATCACAAGAATCCGTGAAAGGACGTGGATTTTAGATGGTTGTGTTAGCATCAAACGACGAACAACGAGACAAGCAACGACGTCGACGGGCGCTCCAACGCTCGTTTAACGCACCGTTAAGTTATGGCGTGAGAGGGCGTGTCGCAGATATATTTCATTGTTAACGTAAGCTGTACGTTCCAGCAACAGCAGCAGGAAAGTAAGCGCCGGCAGGAAAGCTGAGGCAGCTCTCCTGCCACTAAAACTCTTTTGGGTTAAGGTCGGAATGAAGGATTTTAGGCCCCAAGAGTGAACAGTAACTCGTACGAATATTACTGACTCTGTATTAAAAAGAATTAAATATAAACTGACGTGTGCTTTTATCCCAATTTTATCCCTTATTTTGAATTACTAAAAGTAGTTCAGCTCACGTTTAATACTCATATATGTGGTTATAGAAAGTAAATTTATTAATAAAAATATTTCTGTTCTAAAACTATATTATTGTAAATAACACTTAATTTAAATAACAATTTTTTTCAAAATATTGCAGCTCTATAATTAAAATAATTTTAACTAATTAAATTTTATCAATTCTATATCTTAGTTACGTATTTTGTAAAGAAAAATTGTATCATATTTTAAATTAAATGAGCAACTTCATATACTCTTCACCATAAAACCTTACAACTGATTGACAAGTAAATTATGCTTCATTTTTCTTTGTAATATGTATCAGTCTATCCGTATGAAGTACTAGTTTATACATTAGAGACAGATTTCAAATAATGAACATGAATCATCTGTCCTTACTGGTTTTACAAAATATTTAGATTAGAAATTAACTGTCAATAATAGTGAGAGTAGAGAAATAGAAAAAAGTGCAGATAATTACGAATAAAATGGTTGAATGTCCCTCTCTCTCTCTATATATATATATATATATATATATATATATATATATATATATATATATATATATATATATATATATGAATCAGGACTCATTTCGATTGTACTGTTGCTGTTTTGCGTCTTTCCTAATTACAAAACGAAAAGGCAAATGAAACACTGTAACTTAGATTACTAATCAATGCCTCTGATTGCAAATCCTAGCATCAAGATTACAACATTTATAACTTGAAGGAGATTATGTTAAACTGTAAATAATATAGTTTTTTAATATTATAAAACAATCTAAAAAAATTATCACTATAAATATTAATAGGTTGTTAATGGAACAACAGTATGTTAATTTATTAATTATGTTCTACCAGAAATAAAAAGACTAAAATTGTAGAACACTTTTAAATATATCATAGATTAGAGGAATATTGCATAGTGGATTGTAAAGTAAGTTTGAAAGTTTTATTTTTTAGGTAGCATTTTTAATCCAACCCTGTACTACACAGTACGTATGTGGATATGTTCGTATATATATATATATATATATATATATATATATATATATTTTGTTGTGCTACCCTCGTTTTTATATTTCATCTGGTAGCCTACTGTACGTATGTTCACACCGACGTAGTGATAGAGCAAACTCTCATACTGTCTGTCTGATTGTGCTCCTGGGAGTGTAGATTACACTATGGCTCTTTAGTTTTCCATCCACAACAAACTTTAGTGTTATTTACTTTAAAATGATTGCGGTTTGTTACTAGACGCAAGTATTGGATATCGAAAAGTTTCGATGCATCCAAAGCGGACACAAAATATATACAAATATATATATATATATATATATATATATATATATATATAAAGAGGAGTTTGCTGTTGAACGCTATTTTTTCAATATGTGACGACATAGAAAGAAGATAATCTAAAATCAATGAATTTGCTCGCCCCGAGTGTTTTAAACGCATGTAAAGACATTGAAATATTGTTTATTATTAAAAATTAAGAAAAATTCTTATTTAATTATTAAAATAAGATGCTATATTAATTTTTTTGTAAAAAAACTAGATATTTTTAATAATTTGTGGATACAATTTTTATATATACGAGAAATGAATGTTAAATGTTTATTAAACATATAAAATATACTATTATGGAAATTTAATCAGAATATTGTCATAGTATTTAATTAATAAAAGTTAAGCAAAAATATTTGGAATTTATATTGATATCGAATATGAATAAAGTGCTAATAAAAAAGTAATTTGCTGATAGAATTTTTTTACTAAAACAAGGATAATAAAATTACTTTTAAACACATATAAAATAGATACATTAATTTTAAAATATTTACATAATTGGAATTCTTTTTTTATTAAAATATTTAGTTAAAAAATGAGTATATATAGAGAGAGAGAAATAAATAGATAAATATACAAGCAGAAACTTTAAACTGAACATATTTTACACATATGCACATGACTCTCAGTTCATACTCCAGTGTTTTCTTGTCACTGTCTGTGCTCGTTCAGAGCACCATCAGTTTTAGATTATTTCGCCAGTACCACACCGTGTATCAATGCTTTTGTGAAACTGGGTGTGTTCGTGGAATTAAGGCATTTTGAGCTCATTTATTTTACATTTTTTCCTCCCTGTACACAATCGTATTTAAATTGCTTCTTCGTCGAATTGACCCGATTAATCTCATCTATTACCGAGAACAATTGCGGTCGGTAATTAAATTGAGGTCTGTACATTTTCAGAAACAAATGAAAACAGTATTTCATTGTTATCGGAATACTGAATTCTTCGCTTCGAAATGTTTTAGTTTTATTGACACGCCAATTTCGACAAATAGTTGTAGTAGCGGAAAGGTGTGTATATGTTGGTTTTTCATTTAGTGACGCTTCTATATATTGTGTCGATCGATTCAGTTCCCAATATTTTTTTTTTATTTAAACATCATGAAAAAAGGCAATGTATATATATATATATCGACAGATATATAGATAGATAAAGATATAAATAGATAGAGATATATACAAACAGATAGACAAAGATAATTTTTCGTAGCTTTTATGATTCATACAATATTTTAAGCTTATTAAGTTATTATAAAGAATTTTAAAATATAACAACTGATGTTAGAAGTAGTTTCAAATATTTACTAATAATTTTACATACCATTTATGAATTCTATTTCATTTTAAAATACGAGGAATAACGCATATATAAATTACAAATAAAATATTAGATAATGCTTTATACAAAAGTACTTTAACTTTTTTTAAAATTTGTAAAAGAATTACATGCGAAATGAAGTTATTTAACGGAAATTTTTAAATGAAATTAAGGACAAACCATTGTCAACAAAATTAAATAATAGTTTTTTTTATAAGAAGAAATTCATGTTCTTCCCTCATCTCCAAACATCTATTTAGGGGTTATTCAAGAGTGATGAATAAAGTGCTAATAAAAAAGTAATTTATTTTACGCATCTGATCTTACAAATTTATGCTATCGTCAGTTGAATTTTTACTGCACATAAAACATTCTCTAAGAGATCATTTTTTTAAATTATTACGAAAAAGTACATTTCTCGCATAATTTTTTTACACATTTTTCATATAATTTATTAATTAGTATTTGAATTTTGTTATTTTTGAGAAGATAATTTTTAAATGAACAGTATATATTTCTATAGACATATATATAATATTCTTAGGATAGATTTATTATTTTTCTTAAAATATATCGAATTTGTAGAAGTAATATCAAAATGTAATTTATATATGCGCATAATACATAAGAATATAAGTATAGTCTAAAAATATTAATTTGTATCTAGGATTTAATATATTCTAACGAATAACACTTCCATGTAAATAATTCTTGTTGATATAAACACCAGAATAGTTATTGAGATATCAATAAGATACTAAAAATTGTAACTCATCTGTTATATTTTAAATTCAACCATAATATTATATATATATATATATATATATATATATATATATACACGTGTAATGTATACAATGTAATAACTGATATAGAAAGGAAACTTTTATAATATTTAATGAAAATGAATAAAGAATATTATTCGTAATATTTAACATTCATACCTTTAATTTTGTTGATTAAGTATATTAACAGTTTTGGTATTTACGTAATAACTAGTCATAAATTCAAACACGAAATGATAAACGGTTGATCGTATATTGATTGATGAGAACTTCATAAACTAGATTACAGAATTTCATTGAAATCAATCAATTACTAATATGAATTCCATAACACATACGAAAGAAGTAAATTTGATACATCTATAATTTACACTCACAGGCTACTTGACAATGAACATGTTCTCAATTATGGGTGAAGACTTACATACTGTCAAATTAATCAATTGTATATTTGTCCAAGCAGGTTATGCTTTTATATAATTACTGTATAATTAGATTCAAACTATATACATGTTCTATTCATACACGAGAACATATATATATATACATATTAATTTAAAAAATTTCACAATAAAGGCTACAAAAATTTATTCAATTTTACATGTATGCATGCATGCTCAATTTATTAAGTTTTGCATTTATATTAATATATATATATATATATATATATATATATATATATATATATATATATATATATATATGATTTACAAAGGATATATTTATTCATATATCTATATATCTGTTTACCTATATATCTATTTATCTATATATCTATATATCTTTGCAAAAATTCTATCTTTAATGAACATAAAGATGTAAAACGAGCATTAAACCAATTTTAAACCCCTAGAAAGTATTTTTTGTGGTCGGAATAAGCTTAGAATTGAATATAAATTTGAATATCGATTCAAATATTGCATAATTCTTATCCCATGCGCCGTTTTTCGCATGAAACATATTTGTTATGTCTATTAGATTCGATCTATACCGAAAAAAGTTCATCTTTTATACTTTCGATTTTTATCCAAAAAAACGTCAAGGTATACCCCTTGAATTTTAGCCGAAAATTTTTTTGAATTCGATTTTCTGTTTTTTGCCATGAATATGTTCTTTTATGAACGAAAAGACGTAAAACAAGCATCAAACCAATTTTAAACCCCTAGAAAGTATTTGTTGTGGTTGAAATAAGCTTAAAACTGTACATAAAATCGAATATCGATTCAAATATCGCATAATTCTTATCCCATGCCCCGTTTTTCGCATGAAACATATTTGTTATGTCTATTAGATTCGATCTATACCGAAAAAAGTCCATCTTTTAGACTTTCGATTTTTAGCCAAAAAAAACGTCAAGGTATACCCCTTGAATTTTAGCCGAAAATTTTTTTGAATTCGATTTTCGTTCTTTTGCCGCGAATTCGTTCTTTTATGAATATAAAGACGTGAAACAAGCATTATACCAATTTTAATCCATAGAAAGTATTTTTGTGGTCGGAATAAGATTAGAACTGAACATAAAATTGAATATGTAAATCAATTACTAATATGAATTCGATAACAAACACGAAAGAAATAATTTTGATACATCTATACTTTACACTCACAGACTACTTGACAATGAACATGTTTTCAATTATGGGTGAAGATTTACATACTGTGAAATTAATCACTTGTATATTTGTCCAACTAGGTTATGCTTTTATATAATTATTGCATAATTGGATTCAAACTATGTACATGTTCTATTCATACACGCAAACATATATATATATATATATATATATATATATATATATATATATATATATATATATATATATATATATATATATATATATATATTAATATATTATTAAACTAAAAAAATTCAAAATAAAAGCTACAAAAATTTATTCAGTTTTACATGTATTTATATACTCGTATGCTCAATTTATTAAGTTTTTCATTTATATTAATGTATATATGATTTACAAAGGATATATTTATTCATATATCTATATATCTGTTTATCAATATATCTATTTATCAATACAGAGGATTATCTATATATCTATTTATCTATATATCTATTTATCTATATATCTATTTATCTATATATCTATTTATCTATATATCTATTTATATATCTATTTATATATATATATATATATCTATATATATATATATATATATATATGGTAAAAATTTTAATTATTCTTCTAAAAAAGGAGATTACTTTTCTACTCGTAAACAAATGATTCTTGCAGAAAATTATTTGCCTGTAAATACATTTCCGTGGTACACAAGCACAAAATAAAGAATGTGTGTACAATGAAAAAAAGTCTATCATTCGTTTGGGTTCAAATATTGTCGAATAGTACATACATTCATATATTAAATACAGAATATGTTTTTATTGCAATCAGTAGCATGATGAATAAAATAAAATTTCGGTGACATATCAAGCTATACGTATTAGATACAAAGTATCGAATTTGCTAGACGTAAACTGTTTTAGAACTGTGCTGATAAATTCAATTTATAATATAAAACAGTTAAATTATATATATATATATATATATATACATATATATATACATATATATATATATACATATATATATATACATACATATATATATATATATATATATATATATATATATATATATATATATATATGTATATATATATATATATATATATATATATATATACATTTATATATATATATATATATATATATATATATATATACATTTATATATATATATATATATACATTTATATATATATATATATACATTTATATATATATATATATATATATATTTATATATATATATATATATATACATATATAATTTTTGTGTATATGAAAATACACTGTATATAAAATAAATTGAAGAAATGTATAAAATATATCACATACTTTTGTTTCCTTTCAAGGTCAAGTCGGACATTGAACACCGAATGCACGTGCACTGATAAAATAACGCAATAAAATTTAAACTAAAACCGATAATAGTCTATAAATGTCCCATTAAGTAACTACACTAATTATCTATTCGATTTTAATACGAAATTAACTGATCAGAGGGTCTATATTCACTTTCGAAAATAATTTTTACACAAGAAAATGTCACGATAGTCTATCACCTACTCCTCACACCACTACTACGTCACTATGGTTAAAGTATACCTACAGTGAAAGTAAAAAAAAAAATGCAGTATTATATCGAGTTAGCTACGACAATCACAATTGTGTATGATGTGCTGTGAATTTAACCAATTTTAAATGTATCGTTATCCTTTTCCCACTCATACGGAAATATTTTTTTTCAATATTCTATTTTTCATATTTATGTGCGGTAAATTAACATTGAAATCCGTTCATAGCTACCCAGTGTATAAGATATACAATATTATGTAATTTATTGAAATTGAAGTATATTTTATATTTATACTGTTTTAACTTTATTTATTATATATCTTCTATTTCACAATATTTCTATCTATTATATTTCTATATAATAAACACCAACAGTATTAGAACTGTATTTTGATATACGAGAACATTATGTTTGAAATTTCTATAAAATTAAATAATCGTTTTTTTTATAAGAGGTATTGATAAATTCATTTCGATATGAAAATGTGTTATAATAAATGCTGTAAATTATTGAAATTGTCTGTTGATACATTCTTATGAAATAAAATTAGTTATCTTTTACATATGATCCATAACTAGTCATTCTCCCAAAATATTCCATCTTATATTATAAGAAAACTAGATTTCTCATAAAAATCGAATCGATAATCGAATAAAATAATTGTCGTATGCCATTCGAGACATCACAATTTATTTTTAGATACGAATTATTTATAAAAGATTTATAAATTTTTCATATAACCAGACATGTTTAAAAAAATGATGTTAGAATAATGGCTGTAAGATTGTGAAAATAATCTATATTCGTTATTTTCTTGAATATGAATTTTCTGTTAATGTAATTTTAACTGATCGACACCATATTATAAAAATAAATAACTATCATATAATACGAAGTAAAATTAGCCAGATTACATAATTGATTCATGAAAAGAATGAAAAAATGAACGAAAAAGTTTCCACAGAACATACTGGTGTGTATGTATGTAGATGCATACAAAGATTATAGATCGGGTGTATAAAGCGTCACGAAATACTGATTCAAATGAAGTCTCGTTAAATATCGATTTGAGGAGTAGCAAGAATTTAAATTCACGATGCTGTAGTTCGAATCGAGCTCGCTTTTCCCTCGGTCAGTGGCGGCGGGACTCGGTTCGGCTCCTGTGACGCGAGTTCGATGTATTGGTTTATTTGAATACTGGAATTTCTGCGAAACATTTCGATGTAAATAATTTAATACCGTAAAATAGAGTGTACGTGCGTCTCTCTGGTAGATATTTTTGGTTTTGATCACGATTTCAATGAAATATCTTATTGTTTTCACTCGCCGCTTCCGTTTTTATTCTGCGTTGTGTTTAAGAATTTTTATCTGAGCTTACAAGATGAAATATTTCCATCTTGTACATAAATATTCACTTCAGATTGTCGTTTTTTACATGATGGAATGACTTCGTGTAGATTATCATTTTTTTGACATTGTTTTCATTTGACTAGGATATTAACATAAACTATATAATATATATATATATATATATATATATATATATAATGAATATTTCAAAATAATCATGAAAAAAATATACAACAAATTTAAGACGAACTCTATTTTTTCACAGGTCCAAAAATATATATATTCATTAGTTTATGTAGAAATAAGTAAACAATATTTTATTATTTTGGTTCAGTTGTTCCAAAAAGAAAAAAGTTTCAAATGCGATAAACTATCTCAAAAGTAAAAAATAATTATGTTTCATAATATAGATGAATTTTTAATTATTTCGGAACTAAACTTATTGCTTGAAATACATTTTTTTATGATCTATGTATCTACTTTAGGCTAAAAATCAAACAACAATTTTTATATAAAATCACAGAAATGTATTTCTAATAAGTTTTTAAGCAATTTACTTCGAAAAAATATACTTTATAGTAAAAGGAAATCACATTACTGACTTATTTTTTTGTTACTATAGTCAATTATATTTACTAAAGTGCATACATTGAAAGTTTTCCGCTTATAGTTTGTAATTAATTCAGTAGAATTGATAAAGTTAATAAAGAAACTATCTGCTTTCATAAACTATTCTGTCGTTTTTAATTACTGAAAACTTTTAATATACCGATTAATATATTGTATAGAATTATTGTATAAAAATTTGAGCACAAAAACGTTGAAACTTTTGATACTTTAAGGATATTCATACTCCGTAGTCAATTTTACTGTTTAATTATATAAATAAAATTACTACGTACGTACATTTTTTCTAAAGTAAACTAATATTTAATAAAACTTCACTACAGTGATTTGCTATTTTTTGCATTAAAGTGTATTTGAAAACTTTTAATTGCAGTTTCAACGAGAGTATATATATATATATATATATATATATATATATATATATATATATGGAGTGTACTAAACACATTTTATTCTATAAATGATAACGGTTTTTTTAGTTTAAGCAAATTAAAATAATAAATGAATTTTCGAATAACGTCGAACATTTTCATCCTAACTTGATTAATTGTGTGAACGAGCACCGCTACTGGTTGTGTCTATAATAGTATTTAATCCACCTTAATTGAACTCATTTGTACGTACCAAGTCACTCATGCTATATAGTTAACCAGTGAATCCCTCGTCCGATCAACTTTTTAATTTGTGTGCTTAATTAAATTTTACCCGTACGTTTTCTTTGGCCGTGTCATAAAATAAATAGAAAATCGACAGAAGCGATTGAATTTTTTCGCCATCCATTTAATACGAACGCGAATATTTATGCTGTGTAATTATTTTCAAACATCTAGCGAACGTGTGATAACGATTATGTATTTTTTGTGAATGAAATTTCATCTAAACATGTTAAATTACATGTTGTTCGTGCTATGTGATAAAGAAATTTAATTCAATCTTTTAACTGTATCGTTGCTGAAGAACATTTTTTCAGTGTATACACGGATGATTTCGTTAATATTTTTAAAGTCCGTTTATATTTAATAAAAATGATTGTTTTTTTTATAAATTAAATTAAAATGTGAACTCTCATCGAAAATCTTTCGATTAATAAGTGTATGTAAATCTCCAATATGAATCTATAAGACCATGTATGTAATTAAGTTTAATAATTATAATTCTTGTTTCAGCTTGGTTGACGTGGCATGCAGTACACGCTCTAAGGCTGACAGAACTTCGTGTACCAGCACATGCAGTTCGTGGTGCTGGTGCACTACTTGAATGTCACTATGATCTTGACGGTGAAGCGTTATATACTGTCAAATGGTATAAAGACGGTAACGAATTCTACCGTTTTGTACCGAGAGATACGCCAAAAGTAGTTGTTTTTGAATTACCTGGAATCAGTATTGATGTAAGTATAATATATATATATATATATATATCCAAGTATATCCAATCATTATTTTGTTATTTACCAAGACGATTAATGGAGGAAAACATTATAGATTCAATCTGAACTTTAATAAATCAAATCAACATAAATTAATGTCATAGAAAGTTTTGTGTCACAAGTACTTAAATAAGTGATATTTTTGAACTGACGAAACTTATTTAGAAGTTTGTGCTTAAAGATACACATAATTTAATTCTGAAAATATTAAAGATAGTGTAGATATTATTATGCTTAAAAAGTGTTGATTAATAATTTAATAAAATTTTTACAGACAGCATTGTTTTATATTTGATGAATGTCTGTATCATTCTTTATAATTTAATTATTGTTCGAAAAAAATTATATTTTAAAATTAAAAATTAAATACATGAAATAAAAATGATGGTTATAGAATAGAATGCATTGATTATAAAAAATATATAGAATTTATACAAATATCTTTTTCAATTGCTAATCAATTTTATATCAAGCATATTTTTTTAAGAAATGTTAAATGGTTTATGAATATAAACATCGTTTACCTTAATAATCAATATTATATTTTCTAATAAACTTATTTAAAGCAAACGTTACACAAATATGAAATGTTGAATATTGTCATGTTATTCAAGCCTCTGCTATTGCAAACGATTTTAGGTTTTTTTTTAATACTTTGTATATATATAAATTTGTACAAATTTGTATCTGTTTGTTTGTCAGAATTGAAAATAACAGTAATATATGTCAAATATAACTGTGGTGTGTTTTGTATTTTAATTAACAAAGCAAACACATTTCCTAATCAAAAACAAACACAAATAACACTACGTGCGTATGCTTTCATGTTTTCATTACGAATAAAATAAATTTATCAATCTACAGACCTTTCAAATGTTAACTTACGGAGCTAAAAAGCGTTTTCTTTAAAACAACATTCCGTGTGTTTTTTTTAAAAAAAAAAGTACACAGTCGAAATCCCAAACGTAAACCGGATGTAGAAAAAAAGTGATGACGGAAAATACATCAAACTCTCACAGTCTATAGCAATTTTCAACTGATTTACATAAACTTTTTCTTCGAGCACATATTTTAAAAGCTCTAATACTACCTGGAAGCCTCCAACCGCCAACGAACAACGAACTTTGCACATTTTTCAATCTGACAGTGTATTTTTCTTTCTGTGTATGTTCATAAAACTTATGATTTGTTTAAGCGAATTTAAATTCATGTATGCATACGAAAATGGCAAGTCCTTGTGTTCGAAATAATAAATTCAATGACCTGAATTTACAATGGAAAGTTATTGACTCGTTCTATTTTAATGCCATATGAAAACTGTAATAAAAAGATTTTCATAATCGGTGATGGATTCGAGATTTTATATTTCAGTGTTTTATTTTTTACCCTTATATGTTCAATCTCCTAAGAGATCTCTGCGCAGAGCTTTGTAATCTATAATAATCATCTATTATATATATATATATATATATATATATATATACATGTGTATATGTGTGGAAACTCGATAAGAATTTTTTATGTCGTTTTGTTTCATTTTTTATCGTACACAAATCACAAACGTGAAATCACCAGATCTGTTTAATAGTACGCGTGTTTTTATCGACTTTAATATCAATTTTTCACGGTTGTTTGAGCAGGTCAAGCAAAGCACACAGTTTCCATTAAAAAACACAAGTGTTTTCGTACGTTTATTTTTTGTTTTACATATTTCAGTCTGAAATTTTCATACGAAACATCACGTGTCAGTGTCTTTTTTTGTGTTTGTTCGTTATTATTATTATTCAGAGGCGTGAAAAATAAGAATTAATATTAAAGTGAACAAAATTTAATTTAAAAACTGTAGACGTTTATTAATGGACACTGAAATAATTTTAACCGTACAAATAAAATTTACATTAATTTTAAAACGCTTTTATTTAATTTCATGTGATATTGATGAAGAGTAGAGAACTGATAGAAAATAATAAGTAATAATAACCAAGAGAGAAATTGTATTAAAAATAAATTATATACTAGTTTCTCATTAAGTTTAATACCTTTAAATAGACTGTGTAAAATTATTATATATTTCTCATGCACTATTATTTTAAAAAGATAATCTTTCTCTAATGTTTTGTTTATTTATATATACTACCAAATATTATCTTTAAATTATATATAAGTGTACATATTTCTTTCAACTTTTATAAGTTTCACAAATATTTACGCTTAACATAATCTCCAGCAGTACAAAAACATCTAGATGTTTGTTTTCAATTTTCATTCAAAATAATCCCTAACCTCGATTTATTTTATTCTATACATTTTTTACTGACCACGTTTTCATTACCTTGTTTTTTTGTTACTGTAAACATTCAACTATCTTACGATGAATTATTAAAATGATTCTCGATTCATCTTATTCATTTTAGCATATAAAAGAAAATTTAATATTTTAATTGAAACATCCTAAAAAAATATTTAATATTTACAATAAAAAATTGTATATTTTAAATTTATGAACATTTCTAGAATTTCTATCTAGAGACTCGATTGTTCACATTGTTTTATAATTTTATTTTATCTGTTACAGTTACATAATTCTTCGGAAACTGTAGTAGCTCTGAATTCATTAACACTATCTAGTACGGGTAGATACAGATGTGAAGTATCTGCTGAAGCTCCTTCATTTGAAACCGTCACCGACCATGCAGATATGGTTGTAGTAGGTGAGTAAAACTTCTGTTTACTTTTAATATATTTGCATTATTTATTGAAAACACCTTATGGACAAAGCAACTAATTGAAACAGTTTATAGCGAGATTTTCAATGAATGTTAATTGATCATTAATATTGTCGAACATTAATTGAACAGTGTAATATTATTATGTAATAAAACATGCATATGTATTGATACATCATATATTTTAGGAACAGTTATCATTAAATATTTGATACTTTGATAAAAAAAATTAAATACTTTTAAAAATAAAACTGATTAATTTATTCATAATTAATTTATAGCTGTAATAACTGTTTAAAATCAATTTCTATTTAAATAGTGTACTTTTGAAACAAATAAAAATCTATATGGTTAGCGAGTTAAATAAATAATCATGTTTTATTTGTGAACTTAATTGAACGCTGGTTTACAATTTTTAATATAGGGAATGATATTATCATTGAACAGATTTTAATTAAATCTATTAAATAAAAAAAATGTCTGTTTACTCTAAAAACTTTTTATATTTTGGCATTATATATTTCTAGAAGACATACTTATTAATAAAAACCCCTAATAATAGATATTATATTGTTTGGTATTAATATTTGTGATGACAATTTCGATTGACATTTTTCTTGTACGAAAAAATAATATAAAATTTTCGCCACGAATAAACGCGTCAAGAAAAACAATAAACGACACGAAAACGAAACACTAACTCAGAATATAAAACAAAACAGTATTAAATCCTGTTTCGCAAAACGAACGGCTAAGATTACGTACACAACGTTCCATTATCTTAAATCAACCGAGTGAATCCCGGCCACAGTTTTCAATTTTCCAAGCGGGCCTACTAATACCAGCCAGTAATGTACTTAACGGCCAGCTTATCGAATCTTTCGTAGTCGGTGGATACGCTCTTATACTTGTACTCATCGAAAAAAATGTCAAAAGATTATTCATGTATATACATGCACTTATATATATATATATTCATGATTTATTATCTTTATTGCGCGTATCTATCCTCAGAAATAGTCGTTTTATTGTATTCAACCTATACAGTGTTTAAAAATTTAACTTACACTTGTCTTTTACAATATTGTTTATTACTACTTTTCAATTTTTACACATTACTTACTGATAAATATATTCAAAAAATCATTTGAATATAAAAAAATCAATAAACATTCTTAATTATCTATAAAAATAGTAGTGAAGATAATTCTAGTAACTGAAATATACGAGTACATAATAAATAATGTTCAACCCATTATATTTATTTATTGTAGAAATAAATTTCACTGAAAAAGTTCAATGACACGATTTCTCAAAAGGTAGGCGTAGATAGAGATATTGTACGACCTTATGCCAATGTTTTCAATTTTACATGAAACGTGAGCCCTTGTACTACGACGAAAGACCGTGAATTTATGGTGAGAAGTGTTGGAAGTAAAGAACGACATTTTGTTCTCCGTCAGTAAGTCGGATCTTGTGCAGAGATATCGGTTCTTGAAAGACAACTGATTTGATAAAATCTGTATAAGAAAAGGGTTGTTACGGTGACGGGGATGGTACCCATTGTATAATTCATAAGAAATGTTCTATCAACGGCAACATGAATATCTGACGACAGTGATGTTTTAAAGTGTGCAACTGATTTATATAAAATATTTTTTAATTGAAATCATTAGGAATCATTCTTTCTATTTCACCAGTATTTTGATAAATTTATTAAAAATAAAAGTTAAGGAATGATTTTTTTACTTTTCACAAAAATGTTATTATCTTTTAATAATAATATGAATTAATTTTATTTCAAATTATTTTACTGCTAATAAAATAGAATGATAGTATATGTTACACAATAACAATTTCCTATTTTCAATATTGGTTCTATGCTAAAACTAGTGTTAAATCAACATAAAACTTGCCGCATTGAGCGAATGAATATGTATAACTACAAACGAATTTATCTGATGTGACATATTTCAATCAAACTTAATTAATTTGCAATCGTAAACCATTTTATTAAAAGCAGTATAGAGTTTATGTGTAATATAATGAAATCAATAATAGTTTTCCAGTGTTCGTGACTTGTTTTATTTATTAAACTGATTTGGGCCAGTTTTTCATATTCATTTAATAGTTGATATATATATATATATATATATATATATATATATTGGTATAAACAATTATTGGCGTAAAATATTATTTAAATTAAAATATAGAGCTATTCGTGCAATAAAACACAAATCATATCACTAAAAAATTAATATTGTGTTTTAGTGTTTAAATAATTTTTCAAATGTCAAATAATATTATTAATAATTAAAACTGAAATGAAAATGAAATAATATTTTAAAATAAAGTTTAATTTTGTTATTTATATTTTAATTAATGTTAAGAAATAATAGTAAATAAAATAATTGACAGTGAAAGATTTTGTTTATAAATTACAAATAGTGCATTGTATCTTTTGAAAAATAATTATATACTTCTTTTCATATAACTATGTTTTTAATTATATTTTACATACATGTTTTATTTAATATTCATTATGCATTTAACAATGTGGAACATGTACATAATAAAATGTGATAGTGTAAACTATATTTTTTTTAAATGTATTCAATTATAAATCACAACGAGAACAAATATAACGAATGTATAATATGTTAATGAATTTAATATTCATGTTAGGAATAACATATTATTTTAGGCAATGTTTTACACATTTTAACGAACGAAGAAAAAATGTATACGTGACGCTAAAATAGTACAAGTGAACGATTGTGAAATCAGTAATTTAACGTCAATCCGTTCGTGAATATATAAAACCGGAAACAAAATGTCCTGACACGTAAACATGTGATGACATGCATCTACCACGAACTACAATACTGTAAAAATGTCGCAGGAACAACAACGGGACACAATAGAGTCGCGTGTCGTTCCGATAAAACTATAACACAAAGAATAGACATTGGCAGCAATGTGCGTCACATATATTATTACAGTGCACGTCAAAACCTCGTTTAAAAGATACAAACGCACACACACACAGAGACAGAATTCTTTTAACTGAATTTATTGTGGGTGGAACTGTAATCACAAATTAGCAGTAAATCCATTGACGTAGTTGAAAGAGACAATAATTAGATTTCAAATTCGACGAAATTAAAGACAGCTGATTTTATTGATATAAATAAAATAATTTATTTTTCTCATTTTAAAAGCTGTATTCGTATTCAATTTTTTTAATAAAAAAAACTGTATTATTAATGTTTAATTGTAATTTAAATTATTTTCTATGTCGCTTACAGCCACTTAAATAAATATAAGTAGCACATTTTGATAAAGTAATTTACCACTGTTTCATAATGAAAATCAATTAGAGAATCTAACTGTTTTTTTCAAACATTTCTGCTACTAATAAAATATGAAAATATTATTGTAACATAGAAGTTATTTAATAACTAATATGCTTATTCCACAAGTACAAAATTCTAATATTAAAGTAAAACTATTTTGTGTATTCCTTTATAGTCCTCCATACGATAGATCCATTTACTATCACAACACACATATCATATATTAGAAAAAGTACCACTACATAAATAATGGATTGCTTCAGAGTCAATATTTACATATTTTTTTTAATATTTATCGTATAAAATCGAACACAGATCGTATTCTAACGAAATGTGATCTAAACTATAAAAAAATCAATCTAAAATACCTTTTTAAAAAACTATGTCCGAGGTATTGGCTCGTTTTTTACAAAAATATAGTTCGCTACATCATCATAGCATTCCCATACTTTATCAAACAATCATTGAGACTGAATAATCTTTACATATCTTATAAATTCTATATATCTTTAATTTCATATTTATATTTATGCTATTTATAACAGAAATCTCTTGTCCTAAATGAACTTAATTGATACTTTGAGTATTGTTTCGTTAAGAAAAACTGTTAGATATTTAATAAGGTTTTATCTGCACTAATACGAAAAATGTATTATGGATGAAAATGGGTTTTTCTGAGAAAATTCCGTACTATCGCGGTTTCAGCGGTCATCGTACGCCAACGGCACCGATCGGAAATTACAGAGAGAACGCTGTTGCCGCAACAGCATTGGCCTAAATGGCGGGCTAATCAATCAACGCCGTCAGAAACAACGGAGCGAGTAACCAGCCACGAAGCATCGTGGCAGCGTTGTATCGAAAGCACACATACACACACACCTACATGCAAACTTTCAAACACACACACACACACACACATAAATATATACACAAACAATGGGCACCGATGTTTGGAAAAGCGTGCGCTCGTCGACGTCGTCGGTGGCGTCGTCATCGAGCTGAGGTTATGTGCTGCTGATATTGTAATTTGTCTCGGATACGTTGTTTTTATAACCGTGGAAAAAAGTCCTACGTCAAAATGCCATGCTTTTCGAAACGAGATATATCTCTCGCAGCGTACCTCAAAAACTTGCTGTTACCCCTGTTCATTGTCCAGCATGTAACATTTGTACAACACGGATGGTGTTTCTGTTTCATTAATGGATAGAGATGATTTTCCGTTTTTTTTATTTTGTATGCATTTCAATTCATGTCGTGAAAAAGATTGCAGTATTGTGAATTTTTTACACGCTTACATTGTTATTCTGTTTGCAGATATTTTTAATTCTTGACTTAAATTCAGTGTCAGTATAAATAATATAATACTTATAATACACATTTTTAGAAACATTCATAAATATAAATCAGTACAAAAGTGCGTCATAAAATATTTAAAGATAATTTATTATTTCAAATACTTGCCTTTTCTTTTATTTAGTATACTTTATTATTTTTTTAATATATTAATTTAATTATATATATATATATGTAAAATGTATTAAATACTTTTTTTTGGTAAATTTATAAAGTGTATCATTATTAATATTTTGAAATAATATTGTAATATCAATATATTTCTTTATTATTATAAAGAAAATATGATCTGTTTTTTTTTTATTTTATACAATTTCATACTAAAAAAAAGTCATTTTTTGAATATCTACTGAGTCTTTTAATTTGCGCAGTGATGTGAAATTAAATAAAAAAATATTCATTCATGTATTATCAATTTATGAAATATGTAAACAGAATATTGAAATAAATCGTTTATCATCATTTGATAAGAGTATATCTGAAATTAGAACAACCACAAATTTGGAAAATATCGATTCTGTTTATTTATAACGCTTGTATCAAAATCTATCTAAAATTTTTGATCGTTGAACCGGCTATCTATAGATTTTAGATGCGTGTTTTTCTTCATCCATCCATCCACTGCCTAATAATAAAACGAAAAATCGATATTATTCTGTTTATACAACGGCACCGACCGTTTAAAATGCTACACGGTCCGCTCACCTCACGTGACCATTAACGTTTTGTTGACGTTGGCTAATTCCACGGCCTAAAATTTAAATTTTATCTTTTCCCCCACTCGCCGACCTGATGTTTGAAAGCCGAACAATAATGTCACATACCAAATGACGGTATCAGCTCCCCATTAATCAAAAAAAAAGTAGATGCGATCAATCGTCCGGGGCTAATGTTTTTGTTTCGGCCAAAACGAATATTGAATATCAAATATGCAAACTGTCATTACGCTTACGATTTAGCAAGAACAGTTTGCACTGTATATTAGGTCATACGTTTTAACCCGATTGGTCGTATTTCTTTATTTGATTGTTCATCACGGATGTGATGAATGCAGCAATAACTGTACGATCGTAAAGTCGATTAACTCTTTCCAAAAAGCACTAGTAACAGCTTGGCTGCAGACGGCACGAACATATTTCGAATACGGAATGAAAATTGCACGTTCTGTGTGTGTGTTTTTTTTTTGCTTTTTATTCGAGCTATAATTTTTAATTTGGAAATATTTATGAGGACTTACTTCATTCGTTTTGATGACTACTCTTTTTTGCCCCTTTATTCAATTAATAAGAATATATAGCATTCATTGAAACACACACACATGCACATGTATATATATATATATATATATATGAAAATACCTGAAAGTATAGTATCATATATTTTAATCAAAACATAAAGATTTTCAATTTCATATTTTATATAGAAGTTCGAATATAAACTACTACAGTTATAGAGATAGTACAATATTATTTTAAGTCAAGTGAAAAAAATATAAATATAGTTATTTATCCGAATTAAATAGATTTAATTTTAAAATTGTACTTTTAAAAAAAATAACAACAGGAAACAGTTACGGAAATGAAAATAAATTCAGAATGTTTTAATCGATAAGATTACAAAAATCCAATCAAACATCAAAAATCAAATCCGTCCGCAAATATTAGTCTTTTAATTTTTCACTTAATGCAGCCAAACGGGTTTAATTAAAATGATCCGTCAGTTTTGATACAGAGTCGTTAACGACATCATGTACACAGAGAAGCACATAAATAGTTAAAAAAATATCAAATTATACTCAGCTCATATTCAGAACATAAATCACAAAAAAAATGTTTCTGCAAAAAGCACATCCCTTTAAAAAGTATATATCTTGATAGTCACTCTGTAAATAAATTTTACTTCAGTGTGGGGAAAAATTGATAATGTGTGAGACTGTACAACGAATTGAATACTTTATGAGTTTAGGTGATAAAGTTGATAATTAATATTATATATATATATATATATATATGTATATATATATATATATATATATATATATATATATATATAAGGAATGAATTGCGTTGAACAAAAAAAGTAATAAATAAAATGAAACCGAATAAACATAATTAAGCAAATTTGATATTCAATTAGGTTCTCTGACAAAAACTACCATCGTCAACAAAGAACCATTTTCAACGACCCTTAAGAGAGTACGTTACCGTTATCTTTAGAGTAATAAATATTCCTTTCGTGCCTTCGTCGACATTAGCTTTTAACGTTTACTTTTTAAATTAGTAGCGAAACTTTAGCAGTTTATCATTAGCTTGCAACAATACTAAATCAATATTCTTACACATTTCAAACGTAACGAATGTCTCTTTTATAGTTTGACAGAGAATTCGTTTCCGTTGTGTAAATTAAGAGATACCTAAATAACACACACACATACATGCACACACACATATATATATATATATATATATAAACTCGAACAGAAAGATTTATTAATAAAATATTTTACTTTATTTACTAATTAACTACATCACAATCAACACCACATTCATACATTAAAAAGTGTAAAGTAAAAAAAATACATTATTGAATTATGAACCAGACTTATTTATGTAAAATATTTTTAATACAAGAAACATATTAACGAAATAATCCAATAAGTCATAAAAAAAGTATTGAAAGAGAATCGAAAATTTCATTATAACATGAATATGTAGAGTAGTCAATTTGAAAATTTACAATCGATAAAAATGGTAAAATACTTCTGTCGTAGAGATCCAATATACATTTTTGATTATTTTTAAATTTATTGTTAAACTTTACCAACAAGCTACATTGAATAACTTAAAAATCGAAACAGGAAGTAGTAGATATTCAAGTAATTCTCAAAAATCAACAAAACAATACACGATTGGTGTCACAGGTAGAAAAACAGATAATTATAGATATGATAGTACGTTCATAATTTCTTATATATTTAATTATAATAAGTACTGATAAATTCTAAATAAAATATTATCAGCATTTCACTGTTTCTATTTACAGAACAATGTCTTCATTCGAATAAATTGAGTTATAATACAAAAAAAACGTATTTTTTAAAAAACAATTTTCCCCTAAAATAATCATAAATTACAGTGAGAAAAATCACGATTTTTCATCGTGCATCAGCCGGTTATGTCAAAACTAATCGCTTTTTCCCATTAAACGTTCAATTTAATTCAGTAGTCAAAAATAATTACATTTTTTCCTAAATTCACCGCAAACGATTTTCTGAAAATCGAATCAGCAATGTTTATTGTAAAAATAATTGCTATTAAATTGCATTATCTTTTTTTAAACCGATAAATAAATTAACGGTAGTTTAAAAAAATAATTCTTAATATATATATATATATGGGTGTATGGGTGTATGTGTGTAGGTGTATATACAGACTTTCCCGACAAAACCATTAACAATTTAATCCTTATAAGTATACGAATACTCGTTTAATTCTTTTATTAGTACTTACAGATAACCTGTTTCAAGTATTCCCTTTAGAATACACCAAGTAGTATACAAGCTTGTCCTCTATATGGATATTTAAAGAGCTCTCAAAGATATCTTTCTCTAAGAGACTTATCCAAGACAACCGTTTCATTTTTATTTAAAGAACAAATATGAAAAGAATCAAGGGTAATGACCAAATGAGAAATGGTAGTTTTCCTTTATATATCACAATTGAATTATTTGATTTTGTACACTACAAACACCTGTATAACATAACTGTATAAATATAACACAAAATAAGTGTAAAACATTAAAATTATTTTAAATCATCTGTATAAATCTGCATTTATATATATAATTATATCAATAAAAATTAACATGTTTTTTTAACGCAGATCTTCATAACTGCCTGATATACCTTTAATAAATATTCAATTATAAAAAATGTATATATACACAAACGTCAAGTTCAAAAGAACACCCCCATACTCCCATTTATACACATTTTCAGTTCACCGTTTTTAATAAAGCGATATTATTTATATTTGCTCAATTGTAAATTTCATACGTCAATCTATTATTTAGTTTAATTATAATTTTTGATGTAAAAATTCACCCATTCAAAATAATCGTGTACAAAATGTGTTTCTCATTACATATAATGTCCTATATACATATTATATACACACGTACCTACACTCACAAAGATAAGTATATATATATATATATATATATATATATATATATATATATATATATATATATATATATATATATATATATAGTAAAAAATAAACACACATGCACTGTTTATTATTACATAATATATATATTGTTTAACAGGAACAGACGGCGTGTAAATAAATTAAACGAACAAAAAAAATTAACATAATGATAATAAAAAAATATATACCATTAATATTAATGTAGAAATAATTATGTGAAATATTTACACGTATGCTTCTCATTAATCACTTCAGCTGTGCCTTTTCCGTGTATTAACATTAAGTGATAACGTTTTTAATTGCGTTTAAATTTTATATGCATTTCCTTCTGAAACGCCGTTTCTGTATTCTAACTCTGGTGTGGTTCATTCAGAAACTTTGCTAATTATACATATAACGATTTTCATAATTTGATTATTTTTTTATTCAATTCTTATTATTTAATTACGGACCACTTTCTGATATTTTTTTTATTTATATAGTATTTTCATTCACGATATATCTCTCTTTCCATTCAGACTAAATTCGTTACTACAAACGTTTTTATATAAAACATTTAAATTAATAAGTTTTGGATTGTATATTTTACTTAATTAATTATTCATCCTTTTGATGTTTTACTCTTTTTTTCTTTTAAACTTTCTCGATGCAGAATTCATTATCCAGAAATGAATTTCATAATTATTATGTATGACTTTTATAAGATATTATTCTTGTTTAATGAAGAACTACAAATTCCATATTTGTATATTTTAAATGTTTAAATTATTTTTTTCTATTTGATTTATTTAAAGGTTCTTTTCCTTATATATATATATATATATATATATATATATATATATATTCTTGGAAATGCTATCATATTTACAGGAAATCTGTACAAGCAATGTACTATTTCGTTTCTGAATCTGTTTAGTTTCATTAAAGGTCATTTTCAAACAACAACCCTTAATTGTAGACCACTTACGGGAAGATTCGAGGCCACTTGACGTATCTTCACTTAATTGCTATCAATTTCATGTAGAAACTATTCATCACTCTGTGCCCATTCATACTCGCTTGTAATTCCATAACTGCTGTCATAAGGACCCCAATTAACACGCCGGACACCCTAAAATTTACATTTGAAACTTGGTCAATGACGCCTGATACTGTATCGAAGTTCCATCGCCGTCCAACTACAAGGACATTATTCTGTTAATAATCTTAACTTGTAACACTCTACTACTTCACGAACATATTGATATTGCAAGTTAGTCGACATGTCTAAATTTATGTTCGGTAACCTTAAATTGACATCACTCTAACTATGATTTATTACCTGAATGTAAATTAATACGCGTCTGTTATGTAAGTTCCTAGTTCTCGACAAACATAAATAAATATGTACACATGCATATATGTATATATATATATATATATATATATATATATATATGTATGTATGTATATGTATTTGTATATATCATATTGACATTTTAATTCCAATATGTAAAATAATATAAAATCTATCATAAGTACACCAGAAACCATAAAGTTCAACTAATATCAAAGGAAAACAACAAAAAATAATAACAAACATTATAAGAATATTGGAAAATATTTAAAATGAAATAGTTATACCAAAACAAATTTTAATAAATTTTAGACTTCAGTAGAATAATTAATTGAATTATAACAATCGTAATAATTCAATACCAAATGCCGTTATTCGCTTAACTGAAAATAAAACAAAGACTAATTGCTTCAAACATAATAACTAGAATATTATAAAGGGAATGAAAAACATAGAATTAGTTTATAAATACTTTACTGCAACGATTAAATTGGATAATGAATAATTAGAAAAGGGGCTAGAAAATAATATAAAGCCATTAGTACCATATGGCGAATAGAACGGCTATATATTTAAACATAATTGAAAATTAAACTCTTGAAAAATCTAAATCTGTATATATATATATATATATATATATATATATATATATATATATATATATATATATATATATATATACAGAAAGAGAGAATATTATTTTTATTCTATGTACATGTTAGTCAACAAATAAGAAAAAAGTTCCTCTCTTCTGTTCCCATTTCATTTAATATACGTAACAAAGAAAACCAAATTAAAATTTTCCAACAAAAATTAAAA
Organism: Acanthacorydalis orientalis; assembly: GCA_034766995.1. Classification (NCBI taxonomy): domain Eukaryota; kingdom Metazoa; phylum Arthropoda; class Insecta; order Megaloptera; family Corydalidae; genus Acanthacorydalis; species Acanthacorydalis orientalis. The sequence continues at coordinate 19,465,977 of CM068323.1, forward strand.
GTAGATACAAAATAAAATTAACTCATCCAGTCACTGTAATTTATTCGTTGCGAGTTTTCTTCTGTGAATATTTCAACAAGATGTACAGTACAAGTACTTTACATACATACATACATATATATATATATATATATATATATATATATATATATATATATATGTATAATATGATATAAAATTCCAAGTTCCAGATAAACTTTGTTAGTTGGTTTAAATTCATACACCGCAGGAGAGAACATGGTAGGGCGAATACAGAAGGCTGACACAAAGATTCATTACCTAAAACGCTGATAATTACTTACAAAACTTAATTTCGACTACATTTATTAAAATAGTTTTTTTTACACTGTTAGAATGAAATATAGTTAAAGTTGAAACGAGTACGGATGCTGAAAATGTTGACAGCACCTTTATATTCTTATTTACTGTATTGTTCTGTTTAAAATTGAGAAGTGCAGATATTATAAAATTTTTGTTGAATTCTGTTAAGAAAATAGGCAACATAGATGCACGTTATTTGTTTTTAAAATAAGTTCATAATGAAACAAAATAAAAGTAAAATATTATTTAAATTCTTGTTCCTGTTTCTACGTATTTTAATTAAAACTCTAAATTGAAATAGAGTGTAATGTTTACAATAAAACTATTTAAAATAAACTAATTAAATATCAGAATAAATATATTTTTTTAAGATCTATTTAAGGTTAAAAAAATTAATCGAAACCCTGTATTATTTTATATTATATTAGAATTTATTACATGTGCTCATTTAAAAATATATTTAAATGTACTTCAATATCATTTTCCTTTAACGATATTTAAAATTTAGAGAAATCATTTATGTCATGATATTTTTTTATATGTTACTTCTAATATACATGTGTGTGTGTCTCTTTGTGTTTAAAGTAATTCTTAAAAGAAAAAGTCATTTATATTCCAGCATACAAATCACAGTTCAACCAAATGCTACGATTAAACAGTTGATACTTCTTAGTGAGTTTTTAGTTTAGTTGTATATATATATATATATATATATAAATGTGTGTGTGTGTGTGGAACAAGTCGATCGTCTAAATGCAGAAGATAAACGATCATCACTTGCAAAACTCATTTCGCTCATTCAACACGTTTTAATACAAGTTGTGTCTGCGTGAGATGTCTGATTTCTTTGCAACAAAATTCTCGCCAACAAAACTTTACGATTCTTGCAGTACTCGTGTACTCACTGTCTACGTGTGCACTGCTGTTTCATTTTCATGCCTTATTGATCAAATTTCTTGCCAGTTCCACTGCCGTATTCTGAACAGAAGTTGTAATGCTCGCGGATGCAAATTTTAATAACTTTCTATCCATTCGTACAATGCTTTTGTAATAGGTAGTTGTACATGAATTTAAACATACATAATACACACACATTTATATATATATATATATATATATATATATATATTAATATATAGACTGCATTTACGTACTTTTATTGCTTATAGTTCTGAAATGCAATTCGCGTTCTACACAGAAACTTTACAACACAATCCAATGACTTCGTATGAATCGCAGCATTTAGTTTTTCATTACTGTTTTTAGATTTGCATGTTTTAAGCATAGCATGTAATAAAATTTAAACATACCGTGTTAACAGTTTTAATTATATAGATATTTTTATAACACTGCATTGTAAAAGTCAATTTTTGTCTTAATTATTATATTATAGTGAAGTTGAAAGCGTTTTTTTTAATTGACGATTTATTAATAATTTATTAGTTATACTCTATATTCAGTGAATATTAACTAAATATATGTATTTTTGTTTGAAATAATAGTTTATATCTATGTATTTCTGAAATACTGTATTGGTGTAATATTTCTAAGAAAAATATTTTCAATAACCTATATTTCTGTTATTAAACGAGTATTATATACACAATATTTTTTAATCTGTATGCAATATATTAAATGTGTATTTATTTTAGTACTCAGTCAAGTTGTAAAAGAAAATGGTCTTTTATAATTAGTGATTGATTCATTGAGTATAAAATTTAATAAATCATAATTTTTTCGAAAATTACAAGAATGAAAAAAGAAATAAACATATATATATATATATATATCTACAGGTAAATAATTTCACCCACTCAAAAAATACAAATTAAATAATCTCTTATTCATTAAATATTTAATACAACTGTTCAAACGTCCATCAATTCATTACATTTTTCGCTTTGTTCAAAATTAATTAATTATTTAATTCTCCCATTTCACAAATCACTTAATATTTATTTATAAAGACGTAGAGTGATTACACGTACTTACACATTTATTCACAATCTCGCCTCCATAATGTGCACTGAATATTCATGTTACACAAATATTGAATGAAAAAACCTTTTTAAAACGCGAATAATTTGTTAAGTCTTATGTTTGTTTACATATTTCACATGTATAATTTTTCACATTTAACAGTAAAAAATGTGAACGTAACTTTTTGTTAACGGAAAAGCAGTTTTTGTCTACAACACTTTTTTCGTTCTGAGAAATGAAATTTGTTCTGCCGAAAAATATTTCACACGCCGTTTGAAAATTATTTATATCAATTATTTTCTTGTAATAAAACAAAACGTTCGCGAATTGTTTATCAAGTTTTTTAATACCTTATTTAATTCTTAATTAATTATTTTTTCTATGTACATTCAAATTGTATGTAATAGATATCTCTGACGATATCGCATTCATCAGTACAACATATAAGGAAGGAAAACATTCATTAAAATATTTCATAGCACATCATTTAGCGAATAAAATACCATTTCTCTAGAAATTCATATCAATGTAATCATGTAATATTTACATGATATCTTTAAAATTCTTACAGCAACCAATTAAAAACATTTTTTTTGTTTGTGAAAACATATTAATTAGTCACTTTAACTATGATTTAAAGATTTTATTTTATTTATACTTGAATCAATAAATAAATTTACTTTCAGTATATATATATATATATATATATATATATATACATATATATCCTGTATTTGAACAAACTACGTTTAAATTTATATGAATATATATATATATATATTGAATTTTATTAGGCTATATAAAATTTTCATGACAATAAAATGATTATGCAACGAAAAGTTTCATTTTCTTTTGTTGCATGTCTTACATGATTTTATATTTTATACTATACATATAAATACACACAGACACACATACAATATATATATATATGTGTGTTTGTGTGTGTGTGTATAAATATATATATATATATATATATATATGTATATATATATATATATATATATGAATGTGTATAAAGCTTCATTTTCTTATCTCACCCTTTTCACCATATGTAAAAGGAACTTTGACTTTTTATCAGCTTTTAAATATTCCACAGTCAGGTGAAGAAAGTACTGTACGTGATAACCTTAGAAGGAATAAAAAAGTTGAACACGTGAAAACGTGAACGCGTGCTATCTTAGTGCCGAAGATAAACGGATAAAGAGGATCAAATGCTGCAGTATTTTTTATCAATTGCGAAACACGTTCAATTCGTTGCAAAAAAATAATAAATTAGATGAGAGAAATGAAGACATTCTATTTTAGTATTCTTTTAAACGTACACTGTATGTATATATATATATATATATATATATATATATATATATATATATATAAATATATACATATATATATATATAAACATATATATATATATATATATATATATATATATACGTCTTTTAAAAGGAAAAATTAAAGTTTCTCTCAGATTCAGAAAAGTACCCGTAGTTGACAATATGTTAAGAACTAAAGAGATTTTCGAAGACAAGTGAAAGAATACAATATATTGAAATATAGTAATTTTTTCCAATATGTCTACATTTTTATTATATATATATATATATATATATATATATATATAAACATGAGTGATTAATGCCGAAACCCTTCAGGCTCTAAACAGCATAGAGAAGTATGGAAAGATGTATACTAAAAATAGCGAGAAGAGATAGGAAAAGTATAGAATGGATACGAAAACAGACAGGAGTCACAGATGTAATAAGAAGAGTACAGAGACTGACACATAAATGGACGAGACATATTGCAAAAAGAGAAAATAACTGATGGATAACCAAAATTATTAACTGGGAATCGAGGAATATAAAAAGACCAAGGAAAAGATAAATGAACAGTTAAGATAAGGAAATTAATTTTTTTATTAGAAGTCAGTGGAGAAGAGAGGCATTCAATCATACAAAATGGAAAATCATGCAAAAGGCCTTTATCCAGCATTGGATTGACAGATGTTTCTGCTATTGATGATGATAATGATATATATATATATATATATATATATATATATATATATATGTATATATATATATATACACACATATAAATATGTATTAGTAAATAAATCTATATAAAATAACACACTGAAACAATATATATATATATATATAGATACATGTATATATATATATATATAATCGTAGGAGTGTATGCGTAGAAATTGACAAACAACAATGTAAGGTAAACTTTGGATACATAAATCTCCTATAAATCTAAAAGCTTGTCATATCGTGTGAATTGATCCGAAAAAACACAAACTTCAACGTCTTGATTTATTCGAAATATCGTTACTGTTGTCACATCAGTCTACACGAACACAAAGTATAAAATAAAAATGTGTTTACGTACGGCCGTTGTATTTTTTTTTTGTTGTCGTTGTTGTTGTATTAGTCGTTAGGCATTCATATCACAATAACATATACGAAAGAAAAAAAAACGGCACCGTGTACGTATTTATTTATGTATATATTTTTTATATACCTGTTTTATTTTATTGAAGACGTGTTTCGTGCATTCTTTTTACTGGAAAAAAATTTTAGTGTTGTTTGAAAAAAGAATTGTTTTTTTGTCTAAGGCAGAGACACAGTTGTACATCCTTTTCAATTTTATAAGACATATTTTTAAAAAAATCATTACTTTTTCGTTTTTATTTCACTTCGCTGCCAAAATAAATAAATAATATTTACTGTATTAATATCTTACGGGCATAATTTGAAACCAGCATGATATTTCTGCAAGATAATATTATTTTCTAGTTTCATTTTATAACTTTATGATAATTCATTTTTATATTCCTTTATTTGTAATATGATTAATTCATTTTACTTGTTAACATGTCTAATATCATATGTTATATTTCAAATAGCTTATATTTTCTAAATAAACTTTGTTATAAAATATATAAAGTAGTAAACTGATAAATGTTCATGAATCCTTTTTTTAATTTGAAATAATCCAAACAATCGAACCTTCTGTATAAGATTTCAATGTTTATGAAATCACTTATAAACATACTTGTGTGTATAATAATAGAAAAGTTATAAATATTTATAATTACTGTTTACATAAAATTCAAACGTGAAACGCTCTATGAAAGATAAAGTTTGGTATTTTCCATACGTTCCATACGTACAGGCCGACAGAAAACTCTGCCGCTGCGCCCATGTTTGAATACTAAAATTGTAAAATGTAACAATTCCAATTTTCTTACTTTTAAAATGTTCTACTTGCCTCATACCAACGAGACCAAAGATTTTTAATTAAATCCAAATTGCCTATTCAAGTCTTGAACAATTCCAATAAAAATGTAAACTTTTTAATGAGAAAGATATACATTTTTATTGAGCATATCTTACGGTTTTGTTTTTTTAGAAGAAAAAAAAATAAAATTACTAAATCGAAAAAATGTAGAGTTGAATATTTTTATTTCGATTTATGTATGAAATATAACTTCTAATATTTACATCAAGATATGCATAAAATATATTTTGTACAATAACTCTTATTTTATTATTTTTTCTTTGATATGTTAAATTATTTTTCTTTTCTAAGTAATTTTATTATAAACGAAAAAAAATATTTCTTTTTGTTTTAATATGTTTTCCTTATTTTATAACGTCTTTGTTCGCCTAATATTTTATTTATATTCTATAAAGCCACTTATAAATTACATTCAATAAAGCCACTAATATATAATTATTTCACAAATGTCATTATACTTCTCTTATATTGTTAATGAATTACTATTTAAAATTCCTTTTATATTTAATCTTAATATAACATTTTAAATTTTATTTGTGATTTTTTTCATTAATTAAATTATTATCTCAAGTATAAAATATTTTTTATGTCGATTGATTAGTCTGTAACAGAAATAAATCTTTTTTAAGATTTTTTGTGTAGGGTTTTAACAACTTTAAAGGAATATACTACGAATTTATCCCTTTCTCAGAAGTTTTCAATCTAACATTTGTGAAAATAGAATATATATATATATATATATATTATCCATAAGATTAATATATACTGTCCAATAACTACCATAAAAATCTAAATAATAATTCAGTTGTTCACAAGCACCGCAACAGACAAAATAATAGTGTAAGTGATAAAATTGAAATTCATTCTTCAATTTTCGATTATAAAACAGTCATGTCATTAAAATTTAAATATCTGCATTGAAGAAAAATTGTGTGTATACATGTGTTTATATAACAATTATTCATTCATGACATGCAGTTCTTTTTTTATTAATAACTCGCAAGACGTGTAACGCCGCTCGCGTTATTAATTCGAAATCATAATTTCACATCGTGCAAGTATATACGAAATATAAATCAAAATTCTAATATGAATCCGGGAAGTATTCACGTGAATAAAACATTTTATAACGCGAGTCATTGCTCATATCTTACATTTTAAGAAAATTGATGCGCGAATGCATGCGGACCCGATATAATTTCTGAATAAAATACATTGAATAAATTCATCATTTAAAATTTAAAATGTGGTACGACGGGTAACGGAAACCATTCACATTGTATAAGACATTATATATATATATATATATATATATATATATATATATATATATATATATACATATATATAATATTTGTATATGTCAGCCACTCTGGCGTCATGATTTGTGTGGCATTCTGTGCTGAGATAAACGATTCTCTCGAATAATATGAAAGTCTCTGTGAAGAGAACCTTGACTGTTGTCAATGTCGAGAAGAAGATGAGATCGTCGTTGACCCGCTGTGCTTCGGTTCGATCCTTTAGTGCGCCACCAAACTGTCGCAGCATTTTCAAAGAAAAAAAATGTATATTTGAAACCGTTTGGCTGGTTGTTTCTTCATTGATTTTCCATTTATTTTCGTTGTTTTCACTATGTGTGCGTGTATATGTACGTACGCACATACAGACATGTGTATATGAGTATTTTTCTGTTTGTGCGTGCGCGTTTCATCGTATGTTTTAACGTTTCGCCCGTTGACAATGGATTTTTCACAATGCTCAATTTGAAAACAGGTCAAATTTATAACTGTTGTGTTTTGAGCACATTTCTTGTAACATTTTTTTATTTTGTTTATTGTTTCATATTTATTATCCAACATATTTCTTTACAAGAATGGTCACATGGTTAATATTAACAATATAATATATCTCAAAGCATATATATATATATATATATATATATATATATGTATATATATATATATATATATATATGTATATATATACATATATACATATATATATATATACACCCATATGTATATGTGTATACAGAAAAAATCTTTTTTAAAAATTGATTCAATTTGCTTCATAAAAAAATCTTATACATTTATCCTACATATTACTAATGATGAAAGGTCATCTTCAGTTATTAAATTTTAATCTGAGAAATTATTAGAAAAAGTTTTATTAATATATGTTTTAAAAATTATATAAAACTAATTAAAATTGATATAAAAATAAATTAAATACGCCATTATATCATAAAATGATCTCATCTTTTAAATATTATATAGTATAGAAAATGATTTGAAATTTGATATTAAATAAATAGTTACATTGACCATAAAAATTAATAATCTATCTTCACTAAAAATGTAATTACAACATAGAAGAGCATGCACACACACACACACACACACACACACATATATATATATATATATATGACATAAATAAAAATTATCTTTTAAATAAACTATTATTTATAGATTCATTTTATAGATTCTTTCTGTAGATTAAAACCAATAATATGCTTATCAAGAAAAAAATAAAAAATGTGAATTATTTGTAAACATTTATTTATTCAATCGTATTTGTACTCTCATCCGATTCATTATCAATATTGTTGTTTTGAAAACCCACTTATCACTTTAAATATTTTATACTGTTCTACTAACAGTTGGAAAATCTATGTACACGTTTCTGTTCAACCAGTTTCCTCTCTAAATAATTAAATTCATATTCGTACGTAAATATAATGAATTTATTTTTTTTGTGTTATATCAATTATACATTTTTAACTTGGCAGTGTAAATATTTGCTATCGATAAAGCACACACCGTTCACAACAATGGTTCACAAACTCGACGAATTACAAGCACGCGGACATACATATTCACATGTATGTAGAGGAAAAAAGAACACATAGCATCAATAAATTAATTAAATAATTAATGAAAACACATAAACAAAAACGGGCTCGCCATACTATTTTGATGAAAACACAAATTTTTAACGGTACAAAAAGCCTCGTGTGTGACCATCGATACTTGCTATTGTTTTCCGACAACAGTGGTTTGAGTGTACAACGAGTACGTCGAACAGAACACCAATAAATTATTTTTCGACGAACATTTAGCCGGTATAAATCGTTTATCTACATTTCATGCTACACGTGTAGATAGGTAGGTGAATGTAGGCATAGATTGTAGGTAGAGAGGTAAAACACACCACTGACATCGTCCCGTGCAGATAACGTTAGAAATATGGTTGTAGTAACTTGTAAAGAGCAAAGGTTTCCACTCAACTAGCTATGTTCGTATTCCGTTCTCGCCGCACCATATATACGTCTCTGCATATTCTTTTTCATACGTGTATGTGTCCATTTGTATAACATAATAGATGAAAACATAATATTATATATATATATATATATATATAAAGTTTATACATATAAAGACAGCTAGATGCATGTCGATGAAAACATTTACTGATTTTTTTCTGAAACATTAATTTATTCAGATATTGAATCTATTTATTAACTGACAATGAACATAAATTTCCTTTTTTAAATTTTCTATATTTTATTATTTAAATCTTTAGCATACTATATTAAAAGACAATGTCAGATTTGTCAGAAATATTTAAAAATTAAAATTTTGTTAATACTGTAACACATTATAAAGGATTTAAATACGTGCAGTATTATTACAAAATCACAAATTTCACTCTTATTTATGAAACGATAATAGAGTCAAAAAGCATCATATTTTAAAACGGTTTAATTTAGAAGAATAAAATTAACCATTAGAACAATGTATAACAATGAAAAAGTAGATCGTTTTAAAAAAAATATATACTCACGTTAATATCGATATTATATTCTAAAAAGGTATGAACACTTTTAGCCATCTGTGTCTTAATTTTAGAATTAAGGATGCTACATGAAGTTTGCTCATCAGAAATGTAAAAATTAGAAATCTATACGAATATCTAATAATAAAAAATCTAACTTAATATATAATAATGGGAATTATTTGACAAAGTAATTAAATTTCTAAAGAAAATCAGTTTATTTTTACTAGAACGGGTGAAATATAATTTTCGTTTAATTATTTGTACTAATGTTTTTGTTTAACATATATATATACATATATATATATATATATATATATATATATATATATATATATATATATATATAACTAGACAAAGTATTTCATTTTGAATAAATGAATACAATGTTTGAATACAATGTTTTCTCTCGAAAGTTTAATTTTAACAGAAACTAATTCATTACAGGATCTTTTGAAAACAATCTCATCATTTTTAATTAACGTAAAAGCTATATTTGCTGATTGATTGATTATTTTGGATTCTGAAGTACATTAATATTGCGTTCAGTTATTTACTTTTACCAGTATTGAATTTAATACGAAATGATTTTAGAACTGTCAAAAAATATAATATTTTTTATAAATAAATATAGAATTATTTATGGTTTATTTCACATAGCAAGTGTCTCTCTCATTTCGCTATTAAACGATAAACGTATAGAATTGAACGTAAAACGTTTCATTCGAAAGATGATTAATAGTACGACACTCAAACATTCGTACCAAAAAAGAATATATTGATTGATACAACGAGTATTAAAATATCTGATAAATAATTGGCAATTGTACTTAATCCGAGTAATACATCAAAGGGAGAGAGAAAGAGAACTGGTACTGTTGTATGGATGTATTGTTCGTTTTCTTAATAGAATATATTTTTTTCCATTTATTATTTTGACATATATTGAAGGACTAAAATGTCAATTTCACTAAAGAAAAGAATGATCCACACGCACGCATATACTTATATATATATATATATATATATATATATATATATATATATATATATTATATATATATATATTGAATTATGTATCCATATAACTTCTATATCGGTAAATATTAACGGTTTGAAAATAAATTTACTAATGTGTAAGATTCTTGATTAATAGCAACTAGTTTTAATATATAAATATCGACTATATATATATATATATATATATATATATATATATATATATATATATATATATATATATATATATATGTGTGTGTGTGTGTGTGTATGTATGTAATATTATAATGTTCAAAGGCCTTGTTTTGTACGAGTCCAGAAGTACACTCGGACTCGAAGCTCGCGAGAACCACAACATAAACTTGTAAGATCATTGTCCTCGCGCTTTCGGCTACAAAACTAGCCAACAATGGCCGTGCAACGCCATCACAGTCAGAGACGTTACGTTTGAGGTCGTTGGCCTGAAAAGTTCGCGTTGCGGTATCATGAGTTCGAATACCCCCAACGGGCACCCGATGTCGGGCTGTTAAAAACAATGAAGTACAAATTAACATAAAGACATAGTCGTGTTTTAAGATCAATTAAAACTGACTATTTCTTAATGTGAGTTTCGTAGATCTTTCGACGCGAGGATCAGTGCCTTGAATGAAGAGACAAAACACTCACAGCTAGTGTGAATTATTTGGATAGCGGATCACACAGAATGAGTTATTTAATGGGCAATTAGGATTAATTAACATAGATCTCTGTCAATGAGTGAACATTGTATTTAATATGTGTTATACGAATACGTTAACTAAACATTTACTATTATCATTATTAAATCTATAAATATTTTGTCAGTATTGAGCGAAACTAGTCATTGTAGTATCTCATTCAAGGGGGGTCCGTTTGCAAGCGGTTAAATAAATTGTACTGTAAACAAAAACCATCGAAATGTTTATTTAATTACATTCATTATCAATATATTCCTAATGTACACAACATTTTGTAACCGTGTACAAATATAACCGTGAAATTACCGAAAACGTCAATAACATGAAAGAGGAATGAGGGTCTGTTGTACAATGCATTATATAGACGCGCATTGTTTTGCAAGTGGATCAATCAATATATCGAATTATTTGTACTCATACCAGTAGAGTAACAACAGTGTAAGCGTCGGTTTCAACAATAATATCGTCGACGACAACAACAACGCAAAAAATACTGATTGAGTAGAAGAGTAAATGACAGCCGAACATCCGAGTGATTCGCAACAGCCGCACGGTGGATTGTAGAGGGATAAAGGAAACGACGTCCTGTATAACTGAATCTTTCACTGAATCCAGACGGGATTTCGAAACATTTCGACATTATTTGAAATGTTTTTTTTTTTGTATTTTGAAAGACCATGCGGTTATATGCTATTCTTTTTATTTCAAATCGTTTTTTTTTTCTCTGCGCGACATATCACAATAACATTTTAATTTTATTTTGTGACTCATATTCAGTAAAGAATAGAAATTCATTGAGACATATATTTATAAAACGATTGGTATGTTTTTTTAACATATTGTGTGTATATATATATGTTTTAATTTAAAATATAATTTTTATTGTATGATCTTTCAAGCAAATAAATAAAATAAAACTGATTCACTAACATAATTGCAGTGAAAGATATATATTACTCAAACAGTTATAATATTTATTTTAAATACAAAACAGACATTTCCTAAAAATTATTATTTATTTAAATACAAAATTACAAAATGTTTTAATTATTTTAAATAGTAACGTTTTTACTTTCAAATCCCTTGGAAATATACATTAAATATTTTAATAAGTACACTCGTGTATATATATATATATATATATATATATATATATATATATATATATATATTATACATGTTATTTTAGTTCCAGTTTCTATAAAAAATAAATAACTCAAATGCAAGTTATTTATTTTTAATTAAATTTATTTCAGATTTAAACGACACTTTTTAAACGTAATATTTATCAACACATTAAATATTACTTTTCTTTTATGAAATAGGATTACATTGAGCCATAAATTTATAATCTATCTTTCCTGTTATAATTTCAATACTGAATGTATGTTTCACTTGATATTCATCGCGTTAAATGAATATCGATTCTTTCCGTACATTTTCGATATTATTTCAAGTTTATCTCTCTATTTATTTTTGTGAAAACTGATAACGTATTCTGTTGATATTATAGAGGTATTATAATGCGTGAGGATAAGTGAATGAAAGAAGTGCGTGTCTCCGTGTTAAGCATGCACGCACGGATCCTTGTACCCACACCGATTCTAATGCGTCGGTTACGGCTCATTCGACGATTGGATATGTTCGCGCGTCACATGGAGGTGAGATGCTGAGAGGATTATGTATAGGTTCGAAAGTTCGGATAACGGATTTATTCGCATTAAGGCCGACGTCTTTGGCAGCGGGAAGTCCTGAGAGACGCGCGAGAGTGCGCGGACGCACAAAACACTCACCGTCGCCGACACCGGATTGGTTTTGATTTATGGATTACGTTTATCAAATAAGATGGAAATTTAATGAAACGCTCCCACCTGCTTACTACAGACACTGAATTGTCTGATATCGGTAACAGTTGAGATTTATATGAAAATATTTTTGATCAATGTCGAGACATTAATCCGACGAGATTCGTGCACGGAATGATGGAGTCGTGTTGTATTCTGAACGGATATGAGGACGAAAAAAGTTTTTAATAGCGAACTTGTTGCCGACAATTCGATTCGAAATCGAGAAGATTGTAACATGTCTCTATACATTTATTATATTTATGTTTCGGTGTAAATTAAGTACCTTTATTTTATTAATTTCTATTCAAATGACTTTTTTTTAATTCTAAAAACAACTAAATTAAATCTAACGAAAATAGTTTATACTAAACAATTCACACATTTCTTAACTTACTCGTTAACTTAACTAAAAAAGCGCATTTATTAAAATCTTACATTCAATTTAAATAATTAACAAAGAATTGTAATGAAAAATAGAAACATGTATAAATTTTCTAATAAATTAGCACCGTACTGAAATCATTTTAGAATTTTTTATTTGATTTATATTCGTCCTGATACTTTTTCGTTCACTATAAAATATTCGAATTTAATTTGTTTTTAATTTAAAGGATTTGTAGAATTTATATAACATTCAAGTTGCTACGTTATCTTAATGAAAATTCAACGTGGATGGAATTCGCAATCCCTCAGCTCATTAATCATTAGTATGATGCGTTTACATTCAGAGTACATTTATGAACGATCTTGTTTACAATCGCAACGAGCTCTCGTTTTTATAAAGATCTAATTTAGATTCCTAGGTTGCTTTCGTTCGACGATATTTTTATTTTCAGTGGACGAAATGTGCAACTCGAGAGAATTATTTCAGAATCAGTTACTTTCAAATAAATCAAACCGAGTATTTCAATACATCACAAATAAGACATCGGTTTTATCTTTAAATTTTTGTAATAGATTATTATTTAAAGAAAATTGTAAAAGATAACATTTTTTTTAATTGATTTCCTTGAAAGAACTTAAATCATGAACGTATCAATACGCCTCTGTTGTTATTCATCACTCATAAGTGAAATATATTTTAAAAGCATGTTTCATTCATGTGCAAATGAAGGGAATGAATATTCGTGAAATTACTTAATATATAAACATGATTATTAGAAAATAATTTCTAATTTAATATATTTGCCTACGTATTTAAACTTATTTACACAAATAATTAACATACTTGTCTCAGTATTCTGTTTTTATCAAAAGGATAAAATAAATTTATGATTTTATCAACTTGGTATTTAAATTTTTGATTGAAAGAGATGTTATACTTAATAGACGTTTAGATAATATAATGAAACGGCTATAATGTCGCGACATAATCAAGTGAGTGTGTGTATATACATATATATATATATATATATATATATATATATATATATATATGAAATTCATAAAGGACACCGACAGACTCGTAGATAAGCTCATAATAGCCACTATAATGTATTATTCGTGCAAGCTAACGGCGCTCTACCAACACCACAGCAAATTCTAATTATTCCAGTAAAGTGGTCGCGAAGAAGGCACGTCGGTATAAAAAGATAAAAAAGTGTGTATGAGCCACCGTTACGTAGTTATACTCATTCATTATGAAAATATATAATCCTCGTATCCATTCCATTATCCAGTAATGACGTCAGGCGACGCCGGGGGTCGACACCGTGTCCCTCAGGATTACGGTCGACGGTGAGAGCGTTCCTCTTCTGTGTTAGTGTTCCGGCCATGGGGAATGTTGTGTTGGCTTAAGACTGGGGAGACTTATACGTACGTATCGAGGGCGTCAGGAATGATGACAGAGATGTCAGGCGATATTACAGTTTCACTCTTATTGGTACTGATATTGATATTGCTAAGAATTACCGGAGATTATTATTATTATTATTTCCCTTTTTTTCGTGTATTTGATTATGAGATAAAGTTTTTTTTCGATATGAGATATAAAAGTAATCATTATTTATGCCTTTCGCTTAATTTTCTTCCACATTGATGTCTAAGAGAGATTTATGAAACAGTTTTAGTATTCATTGAATATGTCTTTATTTATTTTTAGAACGACTTTTTTTATTTCCAACGTCTTCATTGCACATTCTTTATTCATAAATATAATATATTTTTTTTTATTATATCAATAAGTTACGGAAATAATTTTATCACCATTACTTTTTGTTTTAAGTAAATTTAATTTATAGTTCCATTATTAAAACATAGCTTTCTTAATATACAAATACAAATATATATATATATATATATATATATATATATATATATATATATACTTGTAAGATAAAAAATTGGATTATGTATACAATGTACATAAATTTGTATAAAAGAATATGTAACACAACTTTCGTGGTTGTACGAATCCATCTATTTAATTTAATACGACGCTAGTATTGTATTGTTCTTACATTGTATTAAATAAACTCTTTATATCGTATAAATAAACAAATACAATGTTCTTTAAACACTTTATTTTCGCACGGGATCAGCGACAAGTAGTGATTATTTCGAGGACGAAACTTAAAAACAGCACGTTATCTATCCGAAAATCGCATTTTAACGCGTCGCAAACCTAAAGGGGAGTCGTGAACAATTTAAGCGGATTTTATCTAGTGCGCAGGATTTCAAGAATTCGCGTTTTTATTGCCGTCAGTGCTTCCGGTGATGTTATATATAGTAATACGAAACCCCATACGTTCTTTAGCTTTAGTAGTTGCAGCAGAAAATGCAGAGATAATAAGATAAAATTGAGTAATTCAATCCGTCTAAACTAGAAATTGTTTCGAACGGACAGTGAAATTAATTATTAACATTTATTAGCTCGGTGAGGAATTTATTTATTTTAATAGTATACTTTTACTGCATTATATTTTTTTGTTTAAAAAAAACGATACTTGATAAAGAGTTAGTGTAAATTGGTTTTACATTACTAACTCTTTTTTGATTAATTTTCTTTAAGTTTTCTCAATCAAAATATATTTAGTTTAAAACAAAATTGTTGTTACAAAAAATTCTTTGAAATTTAAGATGAACGTTTTTCTTATAAAAAATAACAAATTAAACGATAAAATAAAGTACAAACTTTTCAAATATAATTATTAACACACGTAATCAATTCTGTATGTATTTGTATAATTATTCAGAGATTCATGTAAAAAAAATCTGATAGTGAAATAATTAATATAAAATGAATACATTTAATCTGAAAATAAAATCGTATTAATGGTTTTCCTCGTTACACGTTTCCTTTCTTTCAGTATATTTATTTTCTCAGTGCGTCGAAAATAAAATATAAGAAGTACTGTACACTCATAAAAGTGTTCCTTAAATGAGCCCCTTGTATCGAATTTTCTGTCTTAAACAGAAATATATTGAAGACTTCATGACTTGAACAATAATAGAGATTACATTGATATATTATATTTTTCACAAGTTTAGCTTTGATTTATTAAATTATTTTTTTAGTTAAGTACAAGGCTTTGTACCAAATCTCTTTTTACTCTTTATATATATATATATATATATGAGTGTGTGTGCCTATGTGTGTGTATATATGAGTCAAGTGTATTTGTATCATATTGAGAACAAATTCTTACACGATGTTTTGACAGTCGATTTGTTACAGTATGTTCGTGTAAGCGACTATAACGCTTCATGACACACACACACATGTATATATATATATATATATGCGTATGTGTATATGTATGTATATATATGCATTTGTATTCGCTTTAAGAGATCCTTGTTTTAGAACCATGTAGAGGAGAATATTGAAATATGTGCACTACATTTTACAATAAGCACATGAATGCTAGAAAATAATGTGTTCAGTTTAAGTTTATTTTAAAATTCCAATACGTTCTATACAAATGTCACATAAATAACGAACAACATGTTTTGAAATGTACATTTCATGTGTTGAGTAAATGGTTTATTTTATAGAGGAATTGTAATTTTTATATAAAAAAATATATTGTTTTCTATCGAAATAGCAAGTATTAAGCATATTTTACATTTGAATAAAGGTATAAAAATATAATCAAGTATACTAGAAGACTGTATATTCATATAATATATACTTTTTGTCCGTAAAAATAAAACGAGTCGTTAAATTCAAAGGTTTCTATTAAAATTCTGACATGACATAATAAAAAAATCTAAAACCGTTTACAGATATATATATATATATATATATATATATATATATATATATATATATATATATATATATATATATAGTGCTCGCACACATAACTATTGCGATTTTCTTTTTTTTAAAAAAAAGGGATTTTTTCTACAACACAACCACCACAAGCATGTACAACGTGCGTTATATAATCATAAACGTATGTGTTAAATATTCATTACAGTTTTGATCGTGTTTAGTGTAAAAATAACCCGAGTAATATATATAAACATGCACCATAAAATCAACAGCGGTTCAACGAGGGCTCAACATTTTAATTCAAAAGATTACATGGGCCGTATAAAAGCGCCCCCGTCCGTAACGCACAAAAGAACTAGCGGACACACGAGACAGTGCTCCAGTGTTGGTGGCATTTCGACGACGTCGACTTCATTTACAACAAGCTCAGTTTTACAATATTTAAATTAGGAGTTACACTTAATTTAAGACGAAAATTAAGTTTTGGCTCAAGCACCGACGCTCGTTTTAAATTCAAAGCGCATGAAATCATTTTGCGGCGGTCGAATTGTACTCGAGCGGCCATAAATTGTGACGTTTTTCTACTGAGAGAGAGCGGCGCGGATTAAGGGCTCCTTGTGGTCAAAACGGCACTCGCGTGTGCGTGCTGCTTCCGCCGTTCTGCTATTGTGTGGAAACAGGTGCTCGGCACTGGCTATTTTTAATATGTTGCAATGTAAGGTTCAGTTTAGATCTTAGATTGTTGTTGCTGAGCTTGTTATTTTTTTACATGACTTTTATTGGCGTACCGACATACCATATAATAAGAAGTATATTTTTCTTACAGCATAATCATTGTATACGAAATTTCATTTAATTCAAAACTCAATAAATTTAGCTATTAATATAAAAGTAATCGAAGTATTAAATTATCACGCTTTTTTCCTCCTCAGTTACATAAAATCTTTAAGTAGTAAATGTAATCATATTTTATTTATAAACATATCTAATATCAAAGAATTAAATAAAAAAGTTTCAATCCAAATAAAAGAGACAACAAGAATTTAATTTTAATTAATTAATTTCTGGAATTTGAATTTAATTACTATAACGTTTCCAAAAAATATCAGTTCCCATCAACACTCCCAACAATTTAATTACAACAGCCTATATAAGCGATTGATATTCGATATAAAACCTATGTACGTTGCAAACTATGCGTTGACAACTTTTAGCCGTTTCGAATACAACAGAATACTGATTTTCTAAGTAAATTCAACTAAACCTAAAGATTGTATAACATATAATAGAAGATCCCTAGAAAGGTCGTAATTGGTGAACAATACTATTATATTAATAGGGTTGGAACTAAGAAGCTGCGTAAAGTATTAATGCGTTTACCCAGTCGCATACATTGAATGCAAGGGATACTAAGTGCCTTATCTTATACACGAAACAGTTTACATATAAATTTAATTTTAATATGTAATTATAGAAGGACACACCACGTAAAAATATTAATTTAATATTAAGACGGACGGAAATGAAATTTTGCGTCGGTGACCAGTTGAAATTTGATTAATTTCTAATCAAGAGTTCCGAAAATTGGAAAATAAAATTTTAATAAGATACTCGCAAGCTCTAATCATAAGTATATTAATTCAATAACTTTTTACGCAATGAGTACTATGAACTTCACTTTTCTATAATTGTGCACAGTTATTTTTTCTGAGAATCAATTTAATTTTTTCATCGAATACTTTTAATTCAAAAAATATAAATAATATGTACTTGATAGAAATATAACATAATCCTGTAATAAACTGAAATTTCATATTTTAACTTCCTTGTTTTACTTAATTTCTTTTTATTGTTGAATACGAGTAACATTAAAACATCTTTTTCATAACAGTACACCTACTGTTATCGGTCTTTATCTGCGTGCTTTTATCTTTAATACAATATAAATAAATTATACGAAATGAGATCTAGATCTTATTCTAAACTTCTTGAAATTTCACACACAATACTTGAAATTAAAATACATAAAATGAAAATAAATCATTTCTTTCTAAACAAAACATTTACTGAAATATAAATTCTTTTATACGATCGAGTCGATTTTAGTTTTTATTTCAAACGAAAAATACATTTCAAATGTCTAAATCAAACATAAATTCAAACTTTTTTTGATAAGACTTAATGTTAATTTATGCAAATTACACCATTACAAAATTTTAACATTAAAGTATAATAAAAATGTCTTGAACAAACAATTACCATTCCAGTGTACCGAATCAAAAATAATGTTACTCATTTTTTTATGTATCGATTGTAACACAGTGTGACTATTTTACTTGCACCGTACATTCGTGTTAAAAGTAATCACCATCTATTTTCGATTAGTAATACATATACTAACATACATACATGTATATATATATATATATATATGGGTTAAACCTACTTCAAAATTGACAGGCCTTGATCGATAAGCATCGGCAATAAGTAAAGAAACCAAACAGAATATATGTGTATGTGTGAATTGAGAAATGTACATTTTCTTCCAAGAAAGGAAATTCGTTAAAAAACACTACAAATATTCTCTATACGAAATGTATATTATTTCGTTCTTGTCAGCACAAACATTAATTTCAATTTGCTGGTGGTTATTCGAAGGATTTCTTTGAGGTCGAAATAGTTAAATAATGATATTGTTTAAGGTCTGTATACACGTCTGTTAGTAATTCATATGTTTCGTAAAAGTAAACATTAAAGTTTGATTGATTAAATTTAAATGATATTTGTGTTCCTGTGCCTATATCAAATATTCAATGTTTTCCATGCTAGTGGAACAGTGTCACTAGTTCAATAATACATATATATATATATATATATATATATATATATATATATATATATATATATATATATATATATATGTACATATATAATTTTATTTCAATGCTCTAATGTATATTTGAACAGAACTTCTGTTTCAATATTAATATAATTCTTGAAATAAAGATTTCATTATTACAACTTGTATTGTAAAAAATCACAAAATATTAATATCTTAATGTAGATAATAATATTAACATGATTACCATAGAATAAGTGCTCCTTTAAACAGATGTAACTTGAATTACTCTAATACTTTGTGTTTAATATATTTTATTAATCATTATAATGTAATAACCAATCGTTCTTTTATTAATTATTTATCCAAATAAAACAATTAAGAAACGAGTACTTTTCTTTCACAACAGTACTTTACCAAACACCTGTCATATATTTTTTCAATAAGTAAAAAATGATTAGTGGTAAAATGCTTTTTTAATGTTCAATTTTTGTTCAAAAATAATAGATGTCGATTTTTATTACTATATAAAGAAATATATTATAGAATATTTTTTTCAGAAGGAAAAAATCTAGTATTGAATTTTTTCTTTGTATTTTTTCAAAAGAAATTCAATTTTTTTTCTAAAAACACAAACTCTGTTCAGAGTACATTATATATATATATATATATATATATATTCATATTTTAATATATGATTATCGGATAGATAATAATAATTGTAAATGTCCTACTCATAACAGTAAGTCTCATTTATACGAAATGAAAAACTGCAGACCCATACATTTCTCGAAAAGAGATTACAGATCGGCAGCAACATTTTCATTGAATAAAAAAAAACCCAACGTACATTTCATAGTCGTGCATAAACTATTCGATAGTCGCTTAATTAGCATAAAGTCGCACTTAAAATAGATTACAGTGAATTTACATTCTTAATTCAGTGTTCGTATACCGTGAGCGTACAAAAATGTTAACAGAACGCTGATTTGAATCGCAGAAACACTAATATTATATCCATATATCATCCGCGTACTGTCGAAATACGTAATGTTTACAATAATATTATACAAGGAAAAGTCGTGTCTATGCAAATCAGACGTTTATTAGACGTCGCTGTTAGCTGAACTTCGCCAATTTCTAATTCAACGATAAACGTAAAAAAATATGCCCGAAAACGTTACCACAAATATCCATGCAAGTTGTATATTTACTCTTTTTCTGTTTTAAATGAATATATATATATATATATATATATATATATATATATATAATTCTTAAGAATATTCCTATTCGAGAAATATACTTGATAGAACCATATTTAAATATGAAAGAGAAACATGTAAAATTATAAAAAGGAATAACAGTATTCAATAGCAATAAACGAATATAAAATTATAAATTATACCTAAATGAGATTTTTTAATTAAAGAAGATTTCCAATGGTCTTTTATTAGTTATTTTTTAAAATATGGCATGTTTTATTTGCTCTGTTTTGATTAAAAATGAAACAAAATACCTCTCCAATAATTATTTGGGTTAACATGATTTTAATACATAACTGATATCGAAAACATGTGTAATATTAATTTTAAGGAGCTGATTTTTAAAATTCTTGTTACTATTATATTTATTTTTGTTTCAGCATTACCTGAAGAAGGCCCTCGGATAAGTGGTGGAAGGCCAAGATATCAGATTGGTGATACAGTTCGTGTTAATTGTACGTCAGGAAGATCGAAACCTGTAGCTCATCTCAGCTGGTTCATAAATGGAGAACCGGTAAATATGTATATTTTTTTGGTAATATAAACGTTTCATATTTGTGAATATTCAATGCTAAGAATTTTAATTTCATTACCGAAATATTTTCTTAATAATCCGTATTTGAAGTGCTTTAAAATTATTTAACTATTTAAAATAAATAAGTTGTATATAAAGAAGTTTTCTTAAATTAATATTATAGAAGTAAATATTAACTTAAGAAAAAAGTGTATTTCAAAATAAATATTTGTCAGTAAATTATTTCATATTTTAAAATATGTATATAAAATAAACTGAAAATAATACGAACGTAATACATAGTATTATTTTTAATTACAAGAACGTATTTACTTTGGAGAATATTAACTTTGATTATGAATAAAATAATTTGATATATAAAAGAATATTTTCAGAAATTCAGTGTAAAGAAATGAATAAGGAAGTATGACTAAGATAAAAGACCAAACAGTATATAAGGTAGTCGAATCCAATGTTCAAGTTAATATTCCGAAATCATATTTCAAAACGTTCACATTTCCTGTCTTTACAAGCAAAACGTATCGCAGCCGGCATAAACAGAAAAGCAGAGAAGCAGAAACGAAACAAAGGTTGATATGTCTAAAGAATTTTATATTAAAACTAAGTATGCCGTATTGGGTAAATATTTCCGAGTCTAGACCATAACAATAGGATATAATATACTGTTCGTTTACACATAAACCAATCTCATTGGAGATACACGGAGCTAAACCTTGAAAGTTGTTCTTCGAGTTGCAGAAACCATCACACATGATTAATTTCAGAATACTTAATGAGCGATTAGATATTGTATTCAACGGTGTGATGCGAACCGCATGGGAAAGCCACACAGCTCGAGAATTTCCTAAAAGCAAATAAACTGATGGAAACACTGTTATGAATATATAATCCGGATTATGAAGACATATTTTAACAATTATTATGAGCATATAATAATACCCGTGATTAAGATGCTTCCGAAATATTCGAAAATCAGGATGTTGTTGTCATGGTTTTGATTCTAATAACTTTCTTGTCAATTAACGTTGTTGAAACTGACAGGTACTTAAATCTATACGTTGGATTGAAATCCTCTCGGAGCGTGTAAAGGGTTAGCATTTGACGGTTTAGCCAAACGAACACTCTAATGTGATTAAATATTACATTTGTTTACTAATTCGATATTGCCGTTTTCATAAGTGTTTTTCATCGACAAACACAAAGGCACGTTCTCGTATATATACATGTATATATATATATATATATATATATAAGAAAAAAATTTAATTAAATCTTTTTCAATCTTTTCAAATCCAAGTATGTTAAACGAGATTAAAATTTTATTGAAACTACATCTAACATTTTTCTTTACAAACGCACACACACACACACACATATATATATATATATATATATATATATATATATATATATATATATATATATATATATATATATGGAGATGGGGTATATGTGTATACAAATCAACATTTTTCGAATAAGGACAGAGACTACAACTCTAAAATATTTTATATAAACTTAATTAAGTGTGATTCGATCGATTGCGTACACTTGATTCATCTAACATTATAATTGATTAAATACTGATGATAAAGTCTATTTTGCCTAAACACTACCGTTTTGATTTTGATTAAATTAAATTTCCATGAACGATAATGGATTTCGTGAAATCAATTCAGTACTATACTATAATTATTACATCGTTAACGTACTGAATAATTGAATGGCAACTTTTGTTCTAAGTGATTTTATTTGTTTTCTGTCGGTGAATAATTTTCACTTGTATCACATCAGTCTAATATATCTTTAACTTTTTATTTTGTTTCGTTTTTTCTAAATAATTCATGTATGCCTTTTTCATGCATAAAAAAGAGAAACGTTTCAATTAAAAATACATAAATGAGGATAACTAAATGTTAAATATTTCCTTGAATTCAATAATTCACTTCGAAATAAATTTTCAACTTATTTTTTCATTTCTTAGTTCGTATACTTTTATAAACCCTACTATAAACATATTCAGAATATCAGTAAAAGCTGTTGTATAATATTTCTTTCTCAAACTCTATCTGTCCATTTCTGAACAAATATATTTTTCAGATAACTTCATATCTGTCGATCTTATGATATTTATTTTCTCTGATGTATCATCTTTTAGATGTCGCCTATCTATCTCTTAGGAGTTCCATCTCGACTTCTTGTTATTTTTGAAGTCTCCGATAGATACTTTTTAATAATTTAAAATTTATCTTCTGAAGATTATTTTTGTAAATTTTTGTTTATTTCTCCTATCAGTAAATAAGTTCTATGATACTTTAAAATTTACTAATAATATTCATCATTTAGACTTAAAAGTAGATATCTGAAAAATGTATGTAATACACTTTTTACTTGTTAATTATAGAAATAAACATTCCTCTACATGATTATTCTTTAGAAATATCATGTCCTCGTCAATAATAAATTCATTAACAATAAACACTTTGAACGTCGCATCTTTCAGATAAAAAAAATCTTTTTAAGAACTCGTTATCCATTTATGACAAACTTTTAAAGTATTTTATAAAATAAAAGTCATACTTTATAATGTAAATAAGCACAGTGGCACTTACTTCTCTTTACAGGCGGATAAGAACTTCTTACGTGGGCCAGAGGTGATTGTGACAGGTCGAGAAGGTCTCGAAGCCGCCGTCCTTGGTCTGGAGTTTACGGTACGTCCACGTCACTTTCGTCGTGGCGACATGAAGCTCAAGTGTCTGGCAACAATTGCCAGTGTATATTGGCGCTCGAACGAGGAGAGCGTACAAGGTGAGCGGCCTCAACGACCTCCAGCACGTGAAAGCATTCAAGCTCCACCAGTGTCCGTTGCAGCGGCACCGCCACCACCTCCTCCTGCAAGTTCACGAGCAGACCGTGTACAAGGTGAGATAATCTGAATATAGGTCTTATTTCGAATAATTTATAAAGCTACCTAGAATGTTTTAGAATAATTATTAAATTGAATTACTATAATTTAAATAATTATCCAAAACTCATAAAATTGTTATGATTATTAAAATCTTAAAACATAAATAGAGCTATATATTACGGTTAAATAAAATTATAAATATACACATATTATATACATTATATATACAAACATACATACATATATATATATATATACACATACATACATACATATATATATATATATATATATATATATATATATATATATGTTTAAGTAGCAGGAAAATCTTTTATTTATATATTAAATATTTCAGATTTCTCGAAAATTGTTTATTCAACAGTAAATTAATTTTTATATGAAAGAAAATATGAATATTATATACGAATACATATACTTATATCTGAGTGTGGGCAAGATTCATTTAAATTAAAATTAAAACATCTTGTTGAGATTTACACAGTGTTTGTGTTTATGAAAAGAAAATAGCACAGATTGTAAAAAAATGTTGACGATGCGTCATAAAAATACTTAACGACTTTTATAACCATTTTATTTGATCATTAAAATAATATTACTTATTTCGTTATAAAGATACTCACACGTTATTTTTTTATAATCATTTAATCTGTTTTATATTAAATCGTCTGCCTGGATATATATTTTATTTAAACGAGATCAAGAAGAAACGATCATGTTTTCGGTTTAAAACCTTTATATCACATCATTGCGAAATAATATTTCGGTATAAATAATGGTTATTGTGTAATAAACATCCCAAATATATCACAGTAAATTATATATATATATATATATATATATATATATATATATATATATATATATATATATATGTGTGTTTTTGTGTGTGTGTTTATATACGTACTGGTGTATGTGTGTGTATAATACGTACAAGCAAAATTAGAATTTATTTTGAAAATTACAATTATTTTATAAAAATTGTTAAAATATCGGTTACATTTTTTTACTATCTATCTAATTTATTTATTGATTAATGATTTTACTAAACACACCGAGATTTAATTCAATTATAAATTTTATTTGGTACGTTATTAAAAACATTCATATTCTATGTAATATTTGAATTCAGATCATTGCCAAACATTATTTTACTTGTTTTTCAATAAGTAAAGTAAAATAAGGTAAATATTATATATACATGCATATTTAAATATGTTCTTAAAATATATAATGTAACTGGTGTATATTCAATTACATTATAGCATTGTATTATTATTGATAAATGGCTGTCTAAAAATAAATTACACTATATGATCAAAAATGGGTAATGTAGAAAATTAAAAATATTCTAATTGAAAAGAATGTAAACTAATTTTTCATTGGATACTTATTTTTACTTATTGATATTTCCTACATCAATAATTCATTACAAAACAGCACTTTTCAAGCACTTATCAAAGAACGAGTCTATAAAAATAATAAAAGGTATGTATATATATATATATATATATATATATATATATATATATATATATATATATATATATGAGTTCTGCTTGTAAATTTAATTGATAAGTATATGATACCAATTTAAATTTTATTATATTTGCCTTTCACTTCTTAAATAAAAGTAAACTTTAATCATATACATACATATATATATATATATATATATATATATATATATTTATAAGTACATGTGTATTTAAATATTATCGATATCGAATATTGAAACTTTCACGATCATAATTTAAATATAAACGACAAGACTGGACAGTTCCGATGTCATTTGGAAATAATATAGAATATTTTACATCCGTCCACTCGTCAATCCTACTAAACTGTCTTCTTAAATGTAACGTGCGGTCCATTACATTATGCAAACTAAGTTCTAAATGTGTCCTACGGGACCCGCCCTGTCATGTCTCATAGGACTTACAGCCCGCTGCGTTGCGTTGCGTTGCATTCGCCGAAGTAGATGAACAGGTAGAACGTTGTCGACATGGGACGATGTGAGAAATAAAGGTTTGACGTGCGTTACACTCTTCGTAAGTTCGAAACATGAATTTGAAACTGTTTAGTGAATATTTCATACTGACCTTATTTATACATATGTATATATATATATATATATATATATGATTGTGTTTTTGTGTATGTATGTATAAATGTATTAAAACTCTTTAATTGTACTATAAAATACCCACTTTATTTATCTTAAAGTAATAATTAAATCCGTTTACGCAGATCATACATTTTAATTCATTTATAACATTTAGTGTATGCACCGGGAGGAAAGTTACGAGAGATTAGTAAAATGCAGTAAATTACAACTGCACTTCACTACTGTTAGCAACTAAAACTTTGTTAGAATTCTCAATTAGAGACCAACCACTGTAGTGTCTCTGGTTGGACATCGTGGGTTTTTCATTGTTAATACTCATGTAAACTACTCGGTAATTGTGAATGTGTAACATTTGAATTGAGTGTATGATAAGAGAAAAATGAAAAAAATATATTTATTGCCCAGAAAATAGTTTACATTTATGTCGTTCACATTAAATATGCTGAGTGTTTAAGTAGAATATGATACATCATATTTATTTATTATGTATGTATTTTTTTTATTTTGTTAACGTGTAAATATATATTACAAGAAAATATATAGCCCACGCGTATCTCTCTCTCTCTATTTGTTTTAATCTTGCAGCACATCAACGTATAAATTAACACTAAATACAATAACGTTCATTTAAATAAATAACAAGATAATATTCCACGAAAATAAAATACAGTATTCATTCGCGAGAGCATAAATGTCAAATGTTAAAATATCGTGTATGATGGAGAGCATAAAAAGGTGTGTTGCGTTACAAATACCATCTAGCGGCAACATCTCACGCGACATCATTTCGTATAGCATTGAGGCTTTTAGCACCTGACGCATTTCCCTAAGTTCCCCGAGGTTCACTGTCTGACTGACACGGTGCCCTGAGGTGAAATTTAGACAGGAAAGAAGGGGAACGTGAGTCGGGTGTCAAACATGTAACCCCCGTTTTCGTTTTTTTTTTCTTCTTCGTCGTCGTTTCGTCAATATTGAAAATAAAAATGTCGAGACCGTTTCAATAATATCATTTGATATTCGTACGCGTTCGTGACAATTCTGGGACAACTTTGCGTAATAAGATTTAAAATGTCATTGATATGATAACTTCATCGTTTTATTGCTTTTTTATTATCTATTTCGGAGGAATCAATGTCGACGGATAATGTTATTGGTTCGAATTGACGATTCACTTTTTTTGTAAATTGCGATTTTTCCTCATTATCGAAGTTTCGATTCAATTACGAAATATGGAATTGAAAATTTGAATAATTTCGTCATTATTTACATTTTTTTTCTGGTTCGGAACTTCGTTTCTAATATATATTGAAATTAGCTTTTGTGGATACGACAAGAAATGTTCTTACTAATGCGGAAATACATTAAAACCCTTATTAAATACAAAATAGATTTCAGAATAACAAATTATAAATTAACATAATTTAGTTATTTTAAATATAATAGGAACAGTCATTTATTATCTCTCGACGTCTTTTAATATATATATATATATATATATATATATATATATATATATATATATATATGCTTTTCCAATTATTGATAAATAAAGAATTGTTTCATTATAGAATCGAAATGTTTTTTTTTTGTTGTCTGTGGCCATAAGATTTTTTGTCGATTCAAATTAAATCATTTTTTAAAAAATCTATTGTTTTTATTCGATATAATCAAAATTATTCTCTTTTTAATAAAATGTTTTATTTACAGCGGCCGGTCGATGCGCGTACATGTTACCATGCGCACAACTAGTGACAGCCTGTGGCATCTTTGCTCTTCTTAAGACGCACATCACAATAACGATCGCTGCACCTCACAGGTAACCACTCGACACCTGCCTCTAGACATGAAGTCTTAACCGGAGCGCCTAAACCCGCCGAGTTCATTGTATGGGATTTGTGTATGTATGAGGAATGTACGCCTGGATGATTGTGTGTGTATGCATGCATGTATGTAAGTGCGTGTATATCTATCCGTACACGTGTCTATTTATATATGTATGTGATAAACGTCACTGTGAATCAATATTTTCCAATTATTTTCAATATATGAACATTGGTCGTACGTAAAATCGATTATTCACGAGAAACATATCACTTTGTATATTAGACAGATATACTCAAATTCGAATTGCAATTTTCGAACGAACGCTTTTAAATATTCATAACTCTATGTGATATATTCCAATCATAGGATTTGATCAATCAATACGTATATGAATGTGTATTGCAAATGATGTTGATGCAATTATATATGCACAATATGTTAATTCAAATAGAAACAATTTCAAATTACGGCTACTGAAATGAATCTAAATATATTATGTATACATAGCATATATATATATATATATATATATATATATATATATATATATATATATATATATATATATATATTTCAACGCACACACACAATAATATTGATGTGCTTTTTGTTATCATAGATAAAGGTAACAATTACCATCCATCACAAATTATTAACAATTAAAGCAAATTTAAAGGATATACTGTTTAAAGTTTTATAAATGAAATTATTTGAAGCTTTACAATTTTTAAAGTACTAAAAAGACTAATATATTTCATAATATTTCTAATTTTATATAAGTTAATATATTTTTTTAATTTGATAATTATTTTAAAGGTTATTAAAAAAATATTTATTTTTTGTTTAAAGTATAATTATATATATATATATATATATATATATATATATATATATTAAATATGAAATAAAATTTATAACAGAAAATTATGTTTGAATATATTTTGGAAATCTTGGAATATCGATGTCGAAAAATATTTAAAAAAAGTGTAATTGTACAGACTATATTGTTAAAAGAACTCATTTATGATTATATTTATAAATAACTCAATTTAAAAATAACTGTATGGGAAAAAAACAACATTGAAACGAATAAAAGATCATTACTATCAATATTATTACCATGTCATAAAATATATTTTAATCATAAATCATTATTGCCATTATATATTATATGTCTATTTTAGCATACTATATAATATTTTATTTAATGTTATTCAATTAATTAAACATAAATATTATTTTATGCCAATAACGATATTAATTTTCGTTCGATCGAAACAAAACAAACTATATTCAAAAAGCGTATTAACATTTATACACATTCGAAAACATACTGAAATATTAATATTATATTTAAATTTTAATAATAAAAAAACATATTTTAATATATAATTGCAAAAAATCCTAGTCAATTTAACTTGATGACAAGTAAACCTTTAATATTTATAATTAGTTATATAATGAATCGTTTAAAAGTGTTTGATTTTTATATACAAAGTCGTATGTTTCCCGATTATAAATAAAAAATAAATAAAAAAAACAGTATAAATATGATTGTAAACTCAGACTTATAGAAATATAACTTCAAACAGAATCCCATAATAATTATGAAAAAGACTTGTGCTTTTTTAGTATATAAAGTATATTAAACGAAGTTAAATGATTTTTTAATGTATTTCTTAATAAAAACAAACTAAATAAATAAATAAAGATTTGGCGAGCGCTTATTTAATGTGTGCATATAAAGAAATAAATAAAAAATAAATAATAATTGTTCAAAATAAGATCGAATACACTACAAACAAAATGAATGAGACACTCGAAGAACTATGTTTTAAATGAAAAAGAAGTACCGTATTAATAACATTTTCTTTTAATAATTACTATGTCATTTTTCCGTTCGGTTTTTATGTAAATGAACTATTTGTAAATACAATTTATTATTTGTATGTTAAATATTTGGTGAGTGTTTATTGCTAACAGTAAATAAAACATGGATAAACGCGCGTACTGGGCTGTAACGAATATCATATATCCAAAAGTATATTAATATTTTATAATTGTGGTTACAACCGTACAGTGTATTTTTGTCGGGAAAATTCATGTTTGCTATTACAGTTTTTATATTTATATTTTTCCAGTCTCGCCGGGAGTATTCAACATCCATTAATTTATCTTCAGAGAATGCTAGTCGTGATAATTTTATTTTAATATATCGTTTTATACTCGATATTTGTGTAATTGAAACACATTACTAAAACTTTGATTTATTTTCGTCTAGAAACTATGTTCATATCATTGTTCGACGTAAATTAAATTCAAATTAAAAATCAAAATATTTAAAAAAATATATTTAATTTAAATTCTTTATACGTACTTCATCCATTCGTATGCGTGGATTTTATCGAACTTGGTCTTTTTAATTGCATACAAACATATTTTCAAATATTCTGTAAATAGTTATAAAAGCTCATCATACTTAAAATTTATAATCAAGTGATTGTAATTTATCGATACTTATATATGTAAATATATATATTAATATAAATTGTTTATAATAATTATATTTCTTTTGCATATAAGTTTGTTATTATAATTATGTAAATATATATAAATATAAATAATATATTACACGTATATAAAAAGAACGTTTCATAAAATTTTGTTGATTTGAATGTTTATTTATACTCATTATGTTTATAAACCAATGGCCAAAAGTGATAAGTAAATTGTAAAACAATCCTGTTTCAAATAAAAACATTTTATGTAATTATTATTTCAAACTATGTGATTTAATGAGTGAACCCAAATAAATAAACCTTAAAATAAAATTTAAAAACAGTGTAATTAACGGATATTCATTTAGAATTATTGTTATACCTGTTTTAAAATTAACATAGCGTTGATTTTATTTACACGACCCATACATTCCAATTAGTATAAATAGGTCGTTAATAATGATAACATTTTTTATATTTTTGTTGAAATATTATCTGTATATTATTCAAGCATCTTTTGGCCACAACACTTTTTCCTATTGACAACGTACTGCTATTATTTAAATATATAAATTATATATATAAATATATATATATATATATATATATATATAATTTATATATAAAGTTATAATACATAAGCTGAATTAATTTTTAAATTTTTTAATAAACCGAGAAAAGAAACTTGTTTTCAGTAAGTTGGCCAATGGAAGCGAATACGTAAAAATACTGATATGGTGACAGTGTTGTTTGAAATTGAAAAAAGGATATATAAAAACTGTCGAAGATTTACAAAGAACTATGTTATAATTCATTTATTGTAAAAATATCAGTGTTCGATTCCAAAAATAAATGGTGAAAATTATAAATTATTGTCTTGTACTTATTTTTATTCCAATAACAAATAAATCAAGAAGGAAATAAATATAAATTTGTCATACTATAATATAAACTTGGAAACATTTTATCTAAATAGCTTCTAAAGTTACTTCCAGATGTTATTCCAAAAGATGTCTGCTGTTTTTTGGATTTTTCATAGGAAACTAAAAATGTATAATGGCTGCAACTAAAAAGCGATATGTACTAACCCAAAAGGGCATAATTGACATTTTAGTTGCATAAAGTATTAGTTAAATACTCATATCTATAGACTGGCAGAATGGTACATTTTACAGATACTTGCAAAAAGATTTTCCGACTTTCCATTTGAAACACTAGTGATAATGTGCAGACAACCAAAAAGTAATTGTCACTTTATGTCGTTTCATTAACTGATATATCTAATGATAATGCCGTTACTGACTTAATATATTTAAACAAATAATGTTTGAATGATAAATTTAGTAATTTTCTAAAGGATAAAAATAAAATTTCTAATGAAAGCTGCTTCACCCTCATTAACTGAAATATAATGTGATGGCATGCACCTATTCATGAAGTGTTTTAGACGCAAGTTAACGGCAATTAATCATCTCATTACATGCAAACTAAAATATTTCAGTCACAAAGATACAAACTATTTGACAAGTTTATTTCTTTTTTTCAAAATTGGAAAAATGGCGATCGATAATTTAACAATGCGAATATTTCAAACGTTAAACTATTGTAATTAAATAAGTTTAACCGTCTGATACAAAATAAAAAACATGTTAGAACTCAATGTTCGCAATACTGAAACAGCCGCATTTCATCCGACGCGAAAACGTCAAAAAATTAATACATACAGGTATAGAATATGAACAAATATCGATATATGTATTTTTTATTGGTTAAATTAGATTTCCCGACTACAGGGGCTGTACGTATGGTATAAATTTTGTCTCCGTTCAAAATAAATTCGCTTTACAGTAACATGATTTTCTATCGTTGATTGCTTATACAACTTCCTATATAGATTCACATATTTCATTTTAATACAATTGTTTGCTCAATTTACCATTTTGAACACTATATATAGATACGTTATATAAACTTATGTAGTCGATGAAAATACATATTTGAACAAAACAAAATGTTTACATTCGTTCCTTGCAATATTTCCAACTTTCAGATATGTATTGGAAAAGTCTTGCGGTTGCTGTGTAGCATGAATATGAATTATAATCACTTATTTAAAAGGTTAACGTACTACCGAGGAAAAGAATCTGCGGAGTAATCAGATTTATGTTTATTTTATATACATTATATTAAATACGGAAACGGTTTATCGATTTTTTACAAACGAATGAAATATAATTTACAAACGTTTGATAAATATAATTTATATATATATATATATATATATATAAAATTCAATCAATATTACGAAATATAATTCTAAAAAACGTTTTAATTATCTTTTTATAATTTACGATTCGAATTAGTTATTTTTTATATTCCCTTTGTATTTTTCCCTAATGCGACCTTACGAATTATTACATTTTGTTAAGTCATTGAACTTTAGAAAACAGACATTCTGAATGATTTTAATTTAATTACAATTATAGGATTTACATTTAATTGTTTCTGTTAATTACTTGGAAAATGAATCAATTTATTGAAGACATCTTTTGAAGCAAGAATACGCAAAAGGTATTTAAATTACAAAAAAATGATAATCAATTATCTCATTTTTTTTAGATTGTAATATAAATTAATGTTCAAAAAGTCTGTTATTAATTTTATTTTATACAAATAAAAATCATTTTTGATGTAATAACTTACATCCGTTTTAAAGACAATATCATACGCCTGCTTCGAGCCAGATTTCTGAGAATCTATTTTTCACTCGTTTTCAATTTCCTCTTTATACACACATACATCTATATACACACACACACACATATACATATATATATATATATATATCGATGGCTTTATACAGAGAGTGGCGATGAAGCGAATTTTTCAAGGCGACGCCCCACTATATGAATTCCTACACTGTTCTCATCTCTTGCACAAGAGGACACACAATGATGATGACCCGCTGTCTCGGCCATCGTGTACAATTTTCCAGCAGGTGGGATGACAAGTGTGCCTGGCCGACAATTTTCCGATGTTGTCCGGAAGCCTGGTCGCTGACCACTCAGACGAGGCATCGTTATAAAGTAGGTGGGTGGGAAGAACACTAGGTCTCGATTGTACGTAACGTTCAGTGTAAAAGAAAATCCATACCCAATGGATAGAAAAATCTTAGGTTTCTGCCAGCTTGCAAACTTCGTAATAGGTAATTGGGAAAAAAACGCAAGCTAGAATTTAAATATATTGTTACTCTATGAAAATTCTATCAGCTTATTGTGCATTTTGTCTTCAGATTTATTCACTAAACCATCCATTAAATGAACTGTTTCAATACATTTTTTTTAAAAAAATTACCTCTTTTAAAATCGTTTATTAAAATTTAGAAACCGTTCAGAATGAAATATTTTCAAAATGTGCATTTCTAACAATATTTTTTCCTATTGTATACTACTTATTATAAATTATTAATACCTTTTTATATTAATCAATTTTAAATTGAGGAATTTATCAAATCGTATGCCATGCATTTCAAATAATCCCAAAAATCCAGTTTTCACACCTTACTTTTTATCAAAAAATAGTTTTTAAAATGTTGAAACAGTTAATATATAGTGTATAAACCGATTAAATGCCAAAAATATACAAAAGTAACTAATTTTTTTAAACTTCTTTAAGCTCGGATTAATAAACAATTATTTAAATCAATAATTTAAATTAATTAAATTTGTATTAACAATTAAATGATATTCTTGACAAATTGTAGTTAATTAAATTCATTTTCTAATAAAAATAAAATGATATAGTAATCATGTGTATTCGTATGTATATTTGTGTTAATTGATAAATTATATAATCCCAATTCCTGTTTTGTTTAAAAACAAATAAATATAAGTTTTTTCAGGTGATTTTGAATTTCAAAAAAGAATAAACCTAAACAGAAAAATATTTTTTATATATCATTTTGCTTGGCTTCTGAGTTTCAAATTAATATAGTAATAGTAATGATTTTGTTTAAAATTCTCTTCAAGATTGATATGAATGATAAAAAATTCATTTAATAAATGAAAATACACCTACATAAAAAAATGTTTGTTCTTTGCGTTAACCTACATATTTAATTTATTATGTGTATATCTTGATTACGTCTCTCGATTTTTTCTTTCTATAATAATTACCATGTTACTCACACCATGACGTTATGTTTATCAACTGATTGATCACTTTATCAAACATTTACATTGACATATGAGTTTGTATTTAACTAACTCATCATTCAAGAGATCAAGGTAAGTACAGACACAACTTATCTCCCTACGCAAAGTTTATAGTGGTTTCCTTGTTTTCTACAGTAAACAGTGTAGCGGTTTCAGTAATTTATATGATAAACATCTATTCCGTCCGACGGAAACTTTGATTATAGTTAAATAAGAGTAACAATGTCCAAAACATGTACACACACTCACACGCACGCCTTATATACACACATTGACAAAACAACACACGACATTAATGAAACATATGCATGCAAATTTATGAACGCAATATACATAACCGACATTTTTCAATTTTAATTAGCTATCTAATTTAATTCATAATTTGATAATAATAATATAAAATCAGTTCAATTACACAACGAAATGCGATATGTAAAAGTCTGATTGCATACTATTAACGAATTATTTATGAGTATTATTTATTCTTTTTTTTAAAAAAAACTGCAATGAGTTGAAAAATATTAGATTTCGTTGTATGTAAAGTTTAAAATCTCTATACAGCATTAAAAGCTCGATAAGCTTTGTAAAAATTTAGATTCTAGCCTGTGTATCGAAAGTCATGAAAAAGAGTCGTACAATAAAACGACTTATAGTCTGACTTTAAACCAACGAACATTGAAAATGAATTGAAAAATCGTAAAAACGTATCATAATATTAAAAAGTCAACACATAAAACAGTTATAGTAGAGAATTTTGTAAGCTACTTTGAGAGTAATTGACATAAAAGCGTACTATGTAAGTAATGGTTAAATTGAATATAATAGAAAAGTACATTCTTCCTATTTTCTAAAAATGTATTTTCATCCAATTAGTTCATTTTTATGCAAGCGATAAACTGAAATATTAATTTCTAAAAAAATTAATCAAATTTATTTTGTAGAAATTTAGATTGTATCGTATAAAATTCATTTGTCTTTATAGATATTTTTTATGTACTACTCTGACATCCATGTATATACAAATTATTTGTTAAAGCAAACTCATTTAATAAAACAAATATATTGCCATAAAGTAGTCGAATATAAATTATACATTAAATATTTGTATACACAAATATTTTTATTCAATAGTAAAATAGTTTTCGAGTTATCAAAAATATTTTCCCTATATATCGTTTAAATTATCCCATCATCTCACACTCTAATC
The DNA here is from genome assembly GCA_034766995.1 of Acanthacorydalis orientalis. Lineage (NCBI taxonomy): Eukaryota > Metazoa > Arthropoda > Insecta > Megaloptera > Corydalidae > Acanthacorydalis > Acanthacorydalis orientalis. Next base: position 19,502,653 of record CM068323.1, read on the forward strand.
CTGATACAAATTTACTGAGGGCGAAGGCGTAGTTTTCTGTCAATTAGTTCCCCTTTATTGGTTAACCATAAAATATACGTTCATAGATAAAAGGTGATAACTAGATGAAAGCGTCAGGTTTATAGAACATACCGATGATTTGTTTCTGTTTTTTAATTGTGAGTTTTAAACAGGGGTTAGGCATCAACAATTGTCCCCTTTCATTCAAGATAAATTATTGTAATAGTCTTTTGATGATTCACTAACTGTATGTGATTTTATTTGATACTAATCAAGAATTATACAACGGTTTTTATTTTTATCATCCCATTTAGAACATTTTTTGGGTATGTATTATTGATATATTTTTTAATTTTCTAATTTATTTCACATTTTGTCAACAAAAACATATACTGTAAAGAATGACGACATGATTAAAAATTAAATATACGTCTATATATTTTATTTATTTACTTTTAAAATAAAATATTTTTAAGAATGCATTAATTTTTACTAACAAACTGAACAAAATCTCTTCTTTATCACCTCAAATTTCAACCAAGAACTCTTCAGTGTATTATTATCATTATAATAACGAGTAAGGTATAACATTTTACGGTCAATTTTCCTCTCTTAACACCGTTCCACTATTAAATTTTGAATCAGTTAAATAGAATGTACTTTGAAATTGGTATTTTTCTTAACCGCACGATCGATAAAAGTTAATATTTTTATAGAAGTACTTCTCGACTTACTTTGTATGCAACGTGCATATGATTGTCACATTGAATCAAATAATAATAGTTTCAGCAGAATTACATTTGAGTTGATCGGTCATACTAAACTTAAAGTTCGACGTAGCGTCTCCCTTCCCTGCAATTTTTAAATTTTGTATGTTTTCTTGCACGTACATGCGACAGAACGCGAGTCATGCACTTTTTTGTTATTTTTTTTGTACTCGTACGAGACAGTATACATGTTTTTATCACCATAGATATCGAGTTTCATATTAAAAAGCATTTAAAGTCGTTCTGAATTAAGTGGTTGATTGCTTTATTGATTCATGGTTACGATCTGCGCTTGTAATAAAATGGAAACTTTTATGAGACGATATTATTGGGTTATAAAATCGTTAATTAATGAAAGTCGACGGTACTATATCTTTTGATTGTTTTTCAATTGCAATAATTGTTTGATTCTTATCAGACGTCGGTATAAACAGAGTTTATATTACACGGTGTGCGAGTTGTGCACTGACAAAAATATATAAAGTAAACATAAACGTTTACGAGTTGTGTATTAAATATAAATTAATTTATCCTTTACATTGTTTCAATTCGTTCTCTGCGTACTTTAAATTATAATTCGCATACAAACGTGTATATATATATATATATATATTTGCATATATGTGTGTGTGTGACTATTATTTTATTTTATAACTTTTTTATGCATATTTTTAACAAGAAAATATTGCCTGAAGTCCAAATAGATGAAAAATAAGATACTATTTAGAAAAGTGTTACTCTTCTATTTTATTATTTTTTCTTGAGATAAAAAATTTTATGAAAGAGGATAAGTAACATTTAAATAAAATTAGTTTGCAGATAGTAATTAATTTTTCTGAAATAAATCATTTAGACGTTTTTAAATTAGATTCATTCTTGTTATTATCAATAAAATATAAATAATAAAATAGTAAAGAAATTCGCTCGGTCTATTGAAAATAGATTGAAATGTCTTTCAAACTCAGTTTTCTTCTTTTTTGAAAAAAGACGTGCACTAGTATATTTACTATGTACAGAATCCACTACTGCCAGTGACAAACAAGCGACAGTTCAAGTTAACAAGGACGTTTACAACAAAATATAACCGTTAACGCCCAGTCCAAGCAATTTGTCACATTATACGATAAGTAAAATGGTTCTTATTACATCACGTTCGGTCAATAAATCTCCGGAGGATAATCCAAACTTAGCTCTCCCACTTGTCTTAAAAATTTAATTGTTCTCAGATGAAATATATTCTTACTTCGCAAAAAGTTGTCACAAATAGTTGTGCTTTGAATTCGTAAATACCGCAGAGTTGAGTAGTGTGGACGTAACGACCACGCCAGCACAAAATACAACGAGAAATTGCGAAAAGGAAAATCGTACGGAATACAAATACACATTGCACTCGGAAAATGTCGCATTTACCACGAGAATATAAACAAGCCCTGTGTCCGCTGTGTGTCACTAGGTATATTTCAAATTAAAGTTAAAATAACAATGAATGTGTTTGGAATCGTTACAAATATACATTATATTTCATACACATAAACGTGTATATATATATATATATATATATATATATATATATATAAATGTGTTTCTATATAAAATTCAGATTCTACTTGCTAATTTATATATGAAGAATATCATCTATAATATTATTCAATCTCACGATGCACGAAAACTAAAATAGAGTATAAAATAAAATATCTACCTGTTTATACTAGCAAATTTGAAACACAATAATATAAATTCTCTTATTCTCTTTTGTAATTGAGATTTAAATATGAAATTCAATAATCTTAAAAAATAATTCCACGTACGAATTATTTCTCAAATAATATTTTAAATGAAAACCGATAAAGAAACTAAATAGAATAAAATTATCAATTGCAAATATTAAATTTTTAAATACGCTACTATTATTATAATTAATTTTTATAATCCAAATATTGGCTTAAATGTACAGGAAAATAGAAATTAATAGTTAAATATATTAGTGTTTTCAGAATACATTTCAATACTTAATTTATATAAAATTATTATTTAATTAATAGTACAGATGTATATAGGATTTTTTTAAATATATTAAATATTATCTCGCACTGGTTTGTTGGAAGTGAAACGTTTTTGTAAAGGTTAATTATTCGATATTGAATATCGAACCACTGTATTCAATAGATTCAAAAAAAAAAACATGAAAAGAGATAAAATTAATTTTGCTACAGTTATTTTAATCATATAAAAAATGAAATCATTCTGTAGAAATCTATTTAGTTTAAAAATTTAAATGGTTTACAAAAATATAGTTAGTTACTTTTAAATTAGTGCAAGTAAATTCAAATTAAAATTCATTAAAACATGTTACCTTTCGTGAAAGAATTATTAAAGTGTTATTCTATCATAATCAAAATTTAATCGAGAAGGAATTAGACTGAAAAATGGTAGATTAAGATACGTACATGCATTAAAAAAAGCAAAGAATATATGGCAGAGAAAATAAAATTGTTACAAGCCGAGGGCATGCACACAAGACGAGAGCTAGTTTTAATTACAAGAAAACTATTTGTCATCCACGATTCCAATGTTGGCAAGAAAACTATTGAGACAAATCAGCCGGTACTTGCTACGGATGTCTATCAGTCTTCGTAAGCCACAAAGGGAATATTTTATTATAACGGTTTTGCTTCCAATGAGAACAAAATTTAGATGTGAACTGAGAACGTTACCAGACTCTCAAACAGGGTTAAATTATTCAACAGGACTAGCAGGAACGTGTGCACTGTAGAATTTTACTTAACTCGTTACGAGCGAGAATGATAACAAGAAGATACTCTTGTAAAATAACGGAGTGGTGTTTTTGTCTTACGAACACTTTGAAATAATACTATTTGACCGGTCGCACAGTGTGGGCACCGACGGAGTCGACGCTGCGCCCCATGCAGTTTGTTCAGAGATTTATCTTGACTTTTTGCTGTGTACGTTTTTACATCTAATGTATTTCGCAGTCTTGTGCCGTTTGTTCCGATTGGTGTACGTTGTTTATTTTTACGAAAGTTTCGAATAGTTAACAAGATTTATATTTTATTAATTCATGATAAATTCCATAAAAAAAATACGGAAACAAAATTTCTAGTTTTTCCAGACAAGCGAATATAACGAAAAAAATTCTAATACACAATTATCCAAAAATAATTATACAGTTGCTTATAAAAAATGAATAACAATATCATACAATAAGATGTACATTTACTTCCCAATAATGTATTAATAATTAATTGAACGATTATTTAAAAAAATATATTTTTTAATTGTAAATGCAAATATTAAAGAAATATTCAATATACACACGAAAGGTGTTAATTTGTTTTCTTTAAAAAATACTGCATCTTTAATTAAAATAAGAGAAGTTAATATAGTCGGATTGTTTATAACAGTAACACCCACCTTCGGGATTATAAATTCAGATAATTCAAAATAAAGCAAATCATTCCAGGAATGCTGAAGTGTATTTGTATTTTTTATAGAATAATTAATGGTTATAGAATTTCAAAGATGTATAATAATTGTTAATCGAAAAATTTGAAAATAAATATATAACAGACAATTGATTTAATTGCCATTTTCCAAAATTGAATTGTATATTTGTGTTGAATAATCTAATTATAAAATTTATTCAAATGTATAACATTATTTCCAATATTTGGGTATATAAAACGAAATTACTTATTTACACAATTTTATAAATGAACAGCGATTATTCTTAAATGTGGTAGGGTACAGCGATAAATAATCATTTATTAAATTTGAAAATGTTAATATTAAGTTTCTATTCTAAGTTCTTGGTAGATTGCCAACACAACTTTCATCATACAAAGTTATCACTAGTGCAGAAAACTTTAATCTTTCCGAGAACGACAACATAGTAAAACCAAGTTGTTAATTGAAAAAATAATTCAAAAGCATTGAAAGTTCAAGACAAATTTTTGTTTAAAAAATATATTGAAAATAACTAAACGTCATTTTAAATTATTTTCTCGGTACGTATTCAATTGGTTTTTTAGTCTAAGCAATTCAATGGAACTATTTCGAATAATGCTATTATTATCTTATATTAAATTAAACTGGACTCATATATTCACAGAAATATAAATAACAGTGATAATAGCTGTAAATATAAATTGAAGCTATTATTCGGTTTATTATTAGGATTAAGAGATAATTAATTGTAGTGCGAAACGATCGATCCATTTCTGCACTTACCAAATATCTACCATACCATCCATAAACTTCGTTCTCCACACATACACTCGAACACATTACATTCGAACGTATTGACGTATCACTATGTTTGATGATAAAGCGTTATTAGCGGTTAGTTTTAAACTATTATGGAGTGATATTGCATTCAATAAATTTCGATACTGCGTCCAGACAATATAACATTCGTATCATTCCGTCTCTGTACAACAAATCAACACATAATTGTATGCACTGGACAATTAATTTGTATTTTATTTACGACTTTGAACAATTGATTAGTCGAACACGAGCAATTGACATTCGTACAGTACGATATTAAATTGCAGACGTTTCAATTTATTGATTATTAAATAGGGTTCGTAAGATTCTACAATCAATTTTAGAGATGTTATCTTTGATTGTCAGCATTTTATAACCAGAATTTGAACGAAAATACCTTAAGAATACCTTTAATGTTCATTGAAAGATTTTAAAGTATTTTATAAAAAAAAAAGTTAATTTGAAAATGAAATTGTTTACCAAAACAGTACATGTGTTCCTGACAAATTATATATTGTATAATATAATATACTAATTATTAGACTTTTAAATAAATACATAGTTACATGTCTAATTTTATTGACTTATTATTTACTTTATTTGGATAATGAATAACTTTGTAAAGTGATATTAATAGGCATCAATATTTTCAAGGTTAATTTTACTTTTTATTTTCATAATGTTTGATTTTATATAAAGTTAATATTGTGTTTAATCATATATATATATATATATATATATATATATATATATATATATATATATATATATATGGAGATTTAAATGAGTTTTCAATTCAATGAACATAATTCAGTTCATGTTAATAAAGTGACGGTTTTAAAATAATCATTAAAACATATATTTCCTTCTTAATTTCGTTTATGTGCTTTTTTGAAGTTTATTTTCTGCCATGTCAGATTTTCCAGTCCGCCTATGATAAAAACTGATCATAAATAGACAAGGGCACGCATCGACTTATTTATAAAAAAAAATCTATAAACGGAATCACGTTTCATATCGTAAAATATCGACTTCATTCACTGCAAACACATAAATATCCGTCAAAAGGCGACGATATGAGAGTCGACGGCGTCTCGGCGTCCAGTTTCTGTATCGCACGGCGTGTCTTGGCCGTCGTTCAGATATACCACTAGTGCTGCCACCGGCTCCCCTACTTTCCTTACAGAGACCGGCTGACCAGCTGCTGTTGACGTCGAGTAGCCCATATACCGATATACGGTCCACCGCAGCGGTCGTATACCTCTTAATAACTGGTTTATGTTGTCATAATGCGGGAAATATTGCACCATCGTCACATACCTGACCTATATGAGAATGACCATGCCAGATTTCATAAATTCCACCATCATCAGCACTATAGTTGTTTGTTGCTGGTTCGAAACGTTGCATTCAAGTGCCGATATTTTTGTTCCAAGTACCCACTTGTTCGCGTTCGGACCGTAGCACTTTTCGCCATATCTTCCAGATTGGATCTCTGAATACAACGCTTTTAGTTTTTTCCACCCTCTTTTTTCAACGTCGTCGTGTTTGTCTGTACGATGTAAGTACCGTTCCGTTGATGTTATGACGTTGTAATATAATTCGTGTACGTTCAGTTGATTAAACATAAACTGCATATAGTGCTGTTTTTATTATCAATAATAATAATAATAACTGTAAAATATTTTGTCCTGCCGTGACACATATTAGAGTTTTTCACATGGTTCTAGTGCATTTTCTTCATATTATATCTACTTTTATTTACTTGCAGTAAATATAAAACATGAAACATTTGAAACAGCGCCATATTTTTTATTTTTAGAAACAATTACACTCGTATACATACATGATATATATATATATATGTATACATACATATATGTATATATATATATATATATATATGTATACATACATATATATATATATATATATATATATATATATATATATATATATAATACTTAAAGCTGACTCAACACATTTCAAAAAAAGAAAATTATGCTAATATAAAACGCTTTCAAAGGAAATAAGGAAAAAAATAAACATATACACATTCATACATCAATTTAAATTCAATTGAAAACAGAACACAAACGAATATTTTATAAATAGGGGTTTTGAAACTTTGATATAGATGCAAATAACTTAAGGAAAACGTAAACATGTTAAACGTTATTACTATATCAAAAGAGGCAATAAAGTAGAGGTATCGATAAAGAAAGATGACTTTTGTTATGCTGTTCATGGTTGTTGTAATTGACGACTCGTTTTTTTTAAAAAAGAACAAAATTGCACATACGTTAAGTTCACACACTTTTATCTATACATACACATATTCGTATAAAACCTCTTTACTTGTACTTCAATTATATGAAGTATTTATTGTTGGATTGCTGCTGAAACAATTAAGTAATTACACGAAATAATATAATGGATGTTCCCTGTATATGTGAATATAAAATATTCGAAATATATTATCGAAAACTTATTAGCTTTTTAATATAAATTGAATAACTTTTTTCAGTAATTTTCTTATGTTTTTGACAAATTATAATTTAAAAATACATGAAATCGTTTTAAAATTGCAAATCAAACAATAATATGTATAGAAGTTACACATTTGATCACTATTATTTATTCTCGCTATCTAAATTATACATACATATATATATATATATATATATATATATATATATATATATATATATATTTAACTCCATGTATCAGAGTTTCATTCTATTAAATTTTAAATATCTAAAAGTCTACCTTTTCTTCCCATTCGTATAATTTCTCTATTAAGATTAATTTGATTAGTTGAAAAAATATTATTTTCTATTAGATATTAAATTTTCGTTTATTACAATTTTAAACTTGCGGTTTCCTAATAAGGTATCAAATATAATTACTATATATTACAGAATATAAAAGTATGTCTTATGTAAAAGGAAAAAAAAAACACAACAAACAATTTTTATATTAAGTACACAAATTTCATACACGCAATATATTATATTTTTATTATATCAGTACGAGAGAATTCTGATGTCGTCGTATCTGAAAAACATGATTCTTTTTTTTTTGAAAAACCAAGAAAAAAAACACACCTCCGCGTTTTATTCAGTCCTGCGAGATCAAAGGACGACGCGACGCGGAGCTGTGTGTAGCTGTTTCATGAATTTTTGAGTTATCCATCATTCATCTTTGGTACGGAATTAATGTAGAAACGAGTAAGAACAAGCCATCTTCTTAAATTTAATAATCCTTCTCCTTATATACGTTCCGTTCGCACAACAAATTGAATATTTTGTGTGCGCAGTAGTGGATACACTTGTAGAAATCTAACGGGAAGAATTTAATATGAACGTTATATATATATATATATATATATATATATATATATATATATAGCTCCAAGTTTTTCCCATTTACATAAAATGTGATATTTTTATATTTTATAAATATTTAATTATAAATATATTATTTGCTCTTTTAGTTATATATCATAAAAAGCATACTCTATTTTTATTTTTATCACTTTAAAAAGATTTATATTTGAAGAAGAAACTGTGTCATATATTAAGGACGATAATGTGGGTACTGGGCAAAACCTTTGTAAAGATGTTTGAAATATATACACGTCTTTTTTCGGACAGCTTGTTTTATTTTAAAGGATTTATTAAAACTAATTACTACTACGCAACTGATTTTAGAAAGCTTTTTAAAATTACTTTCAATATTATCTGTGAAATTTCAGGTGTAGAGCATGTAAAACTTGCAGGTAAGAACTTATTGTTTCGTTTCAAATAAATATAGTTTTAGTGAAATGCTAAAATAACTGTAGCCGATTAGTTTTGTAGGAAGAAATCAATTTGCAATACTGACTAGACTACTGAACTCATTTAATAGATATCCAGCACGAGAGAAATTTTTCCAAAGAATAATCATAAGCACAAAATGAAACCAAAACAGTATAAAGAAGGTATACGTATATATATTCTAGTATCAATACAGACTCTCTTATCTGTATATACTTGGAATGAATTGATTCCATTCTCCTGTATTAAGCGAACGAAGTAAAGAATGTAAAAGGTTTCTATTTCAAAAATAACTCTTACTACCATACTACTTTATTCTAATCAAATGTTTTATTATTATATTTTTAGAAGAAAATAAAGAATTTTCTATATAAAAGAAATATAAGTAAATATTTTCTTTAATTATATAACAGTTATGCAATTTTATACAAGTAATATAAACTAAGCACTTCAAATAGATGAAATCATTTTACAACATAATCAAATCCATGAATATTTTATACTGCACAGAAAAACTGATAAAATCTATGTATGTACACGTACAATTATATATATATATATATATATATATATATATATATATATATATCAATGAATGCTATTTCCTAAACGAATTACATTTTATAATCTGTAAGCAAGCATGATTGCATTCCCTCGTTACTTGTTTTATTTTCCATACCGACAGTTACACCGGAGATTAAATTGACATAGGACATTAAAAATGAAGCGTATTAAGGCACAATGGGAAAATAGCGGAGTCAGTACGACGTTTTCTAGTTATTCAATAATGGAACACGTTTTCAAAATTCAACAGATGAGGCATTCGGTGTCGAATTCAACAAGTACTTCTCTCTTTTCGTTATCATATTAAAAGTTCTTTTTCTCGCCATCCCCGGTGGAACAGGCAAGGTGTAACTGTGTTCCGTTGAACGATACAACTGTCTTATATGTCATTGGATATTTAACATGTGTAAGGAGTACATTTTTACGGCATATAACTTTCTACACACATCGTTATATATATATATATATATATACATGTATGTATATGAAGTTCAGTATAAATATTTTCTATTTTTAAACTTTTAGTTAAAACAAGTATAAATATCTTTTACAATTTTGTCGCGCATGTAAAATTGCCGCTAGCATAAAAAATTGCCAGCAATAAATTAATTAATAGAATGTTTATGTGATAAAATCATGTTTATCTGGTACATCTGTACATATCGCGTGCAGTAAAATGCAATCAACAGATGACAATAATTCACAACAGTGGCGCGGCGCATCATTGCAACGCTCCGACTCATTTAAATAGGGATTTATTTAAATTACCATTCCAGAACTGTGAACTGAAATACTTGTTGGGGGGAGACTGTGATGCGACGGCTTGTGCTGTACATACGCTCTTTATTGATATAACGAACTCATACGGTCTTCGAATTTAACTATAAATAATGTTGTAATTTAATTAACACGAAACAATAAATAATAACTATTTTTGTTCAATATTGTATTAATATGCGTTTATGGTTTTGTTTGTTAATTTGATTTTAATGTTAAACACGATTTATCATATTATTATTAACAATATGAAAACAACAAGTTATAAAACAATATATATATATATATATATATATATATATATATATATATATATATATATATATATATATATGTATATATAGGTACGCGTAGGTGTAAAAAGTTTCGTACGCATTAATTAAAAACTCATAAAAAATATTCAAATCATTATCTCGTCGAGCATACACATAAATCTCTGTTGTACTAATTGTTCAGAATGTTCGAACAAACTAATTTTCAGCTCCTACAACCGATAAATCGTCAAACAGACACTTAATTTCGTAATAATAAACTTGTGCCGTAACAATAAAATAATGCATCTGTAAAATATTTTATCGTATTTCTTAAAGGCAATTAATTTACAAAAGGTCGAGTTTATTTCACGGGATGGCATAAAAACATATAGAAAAAATAAATCCGTCGGCTGTATTTTTTATGTAACGCAGCCGTATAAAAATTTGATCACGAAATTAAAATTTTAATCTCTCTAAAAAAATACACAATTATAGGCGTGTGAAAACCTTAAAAATCGTAATAAAGCGTCGCCGTTTCGGGCGCGAGTCGTTCGTTAGAACAGTAAAACCGACCTGGACTACCTATAAAACACTTCGGGTGTACAGAACAAAAAAATATATGTGTGTGTGGGTGTGTATTTCACCAGGAGTCAACGGGTTGACTGAAAAATAAGACGTCAGATAATGAGGCGATCCGTCGAGGATGGGTGAAGATGTCGAGAGAGAACGTGAGCATGAAATGGAAACAACTCGGAGGGCGGAAAACACAAACATAAAATGTAAAATTACGAGACGACCGCATGAATGGGCCAAGTGTTAAATTAGACACGGTGCTCGCTCTCTTTATCCATTGCAGTGACATTAAACAAATAAAATATGAACAATGAATTTTTCGTAAGACTAAAGAAACGGATGGACTGAATGAAGATTATGAATTTTGTATGATGTTTCTTTTCTTCTGTTTGTTGTTGTTGTTTTCTTTATTAAATCGTGTGTAGCAATAAAAATATGAATGTGTACTTCTTTCTCTGATGGTTCACCTTCTTAAAATTAAACAGAACGTCTTAGTAAGCTTTTTATTCTCTTTTGTGTATTATCCTAGTTTATTTCTTAATAGTTTACATTTCTTTGCATATCTACAATTCTGTAAAATAACAAAATTTTTAGAATCTACTATATGAGCATACCTTATCAGTTATTTATATAAAATGTATTTAAATATTCATCACTCAATTAATAATCAACGTGAATTTCAATTTTTATTTATATTTTAAATAAAACTTTTGCAGTTATATAGAGAATAAGTAAATGGAAACATTAATAATAAACAAATGACTGAAACGAATAAAAGTCGACGATAAAATCCATCTATTCGAAATGACATACGAAAAAGAACTTTTTTTATAACCATTTTAATGTACGCAATTTTATTATGTACGCTTCTTTATTCTTATTTTTTTAATTCGCCCTTTATATTTAATGTGCTTTGTTTGTATACAACATTCAGTTTAATTTCAATTAATTGAAAACACGTAAGAAAACTTAATGCTTCTAACGAAGAATAAAAGAAATAAATACATATATCAACATGTACAAACGTATGCAGTGGATTGTTAAAACAGAATATTAAAAAAAATGTACCATGTGTAGATAAATATTCGGTAGGCCTGGATTTCACTGTTCATTTCCCTAATGAAAAATGATGAAAAGAAAATTGCATCGCGTAGTAAAGTTTCGTATAAAACTGCTGTTAAAAAAGACTTACTTTATCATCGTTTATCACTTTGTGTTGTTGAGCGCAACCTCTGGACAAATCCTGCAGTTTCTTTCAAGTCCAGATATTCCCAGAGCTATCAATAGATTTGAGTCAGTTGGCATATATCCCATGGGAGAACTGGCTTTACTATCTAAAGTTCTGTATAAACCGTACAACTAAATTGTTACTTTTATAGAAAAAGAAAATTTATACGGGCACCGTAGCGGTAGAAGCAGATAGACACACTAGGTCTGTTTTTCATACTGATCCAGAGTAATATTTTAAATACAGAAACTAACAAAAAATATATTGAGAAAATACGGGTGTTTAAAGTGTGTTGTAAAGTTAATTATCACGTTACTAGCAGATAATTAAAATCTTATTAAATTTAACTTGAAAAGTTTTCCAATAAAACTCTTTTGTTACTTTGAAGAAATCGATAAATGAGAAATATCGGTTCTCCATACCATATTCAGTGTTGTTAAATATTGAATATGCTTTAAAATATACTTATATATTAATAAACATTCTTGCTACATATAAAAAAGAGAAGAAAAATTACCAACGTAAAAAAGATAATTTGATTTTACAAAAGATCACGACATTTTCTAAGAAACAAATATTTTTCGTAGCTATTATTAAAGAAAGTAAACATGATTTTAATATTCTCTACTTGACTGTTAAATATTACCATTTACCAGCCATATATACTGAGAAATTGATCGATTATGATTAGAAAAAATATGGTTTTCTCGATTTTCAATACGTATTGATATCCAAAAATATTACAGATATTTCATTTCATAACTAGAATTTTATTTGAAAGAGTATGATTTTTAAAACAACTATTTTGTTACACAATATTAGTTTAATTTAAATTAATCTATCAATCCTAAACGTATTCAATCACAAATAACTTCATTTTCTGTAATTTTTAAATTCCAATAATATGTTTATCAAAATTTAATTAAAAAATATTCTACTATTTCTTCTTCATAATTTAATTATATATATATATAGATAGATAGATAGATAAATAGAGAGAGAGACATTTATAATTTCTGCGAATGAAACAATTTTACAATATTAAAAATACGTATAGCATGTCACAGTTCTAGAATAAATGTGATGTTTACAGTACACGTATTTATTTGCATTGCACAACAAATGAATCTAATACATATATGTCTATATGATACATTAGGAAATTAATAAATTATATATGTATATATATATATATATATATATATATATATATATATGCCTATGTGTACCAATTGTAAAAAGATGGATTAAACGAGAAATGTTTAATACTGTATAATACCTAAGTGTACTGTAATTAAGGAAAGTAATACAGGAAATAGCAGAGATGAGAGATTATATATTGTAATCCTATTTAATCAATACAATATACAATGTGTGTTTGAATGAAATAATATGGGAATTATTTCAATTCCAGTACTAATTAGTGCTATAAATATCTTCACCTCTAAACAGTCATATACATTCATACATATATATATATATATATATATATATATGCAGTATAAACATACATTATACAAATTAGATACTAATTTATAAAATTCTTTGGATTCAACTGATAAATTACAGACAGATGTCTACATAATATTTCAATTAAAACTGATATATATATATATATATAACATTTTACATCTGCTGTATTAAAATAACGTTTAATTTTAAAATAAAAAAAAGGCATACAATAATTGAGAAAACTATATTTACAACTAAATTTTATGCGATGCAAATTTTTTATTCACTCCTAGTGTTAATAATTCCAAACGAAAACGTTTCGGTAATGAAAAACATTTTAACAAAGCCCTGTTTAAGTCAGAACCAAGAGAAAATAATCCAATTGTCGTTCATCGAAACTAATAAACTGAACTATCAATCGTTACGTGTTTCGATCGAGCCGATAACAACGTTCATATCAGCGTGAGCCGTTTCTTATCCGGTTCTTAGATCGTACTCAATTTATAACTCATCAATATATTATAAGCGAACGAAACGCAAATATAATAAAGAAACACCTATAGAAGGGAAATTCACAAATAAACCGCGATGTAGAAATTACATCACGATATTTCGCTAACACGACGGCCGGAACACTTCATCAATCAAACTCTTCCTGTTGTCATACACGTTTACCGATTCAATATAATAAACTGCATGTTCTCTTTTTTCTGTACGTTCACGTTAAGTTGAACAGCCGATGGAATCGATAAGATTTGTTTTTTCGAAGATTTTAGCAATTATTTGCATACCTCTATATAGCCATATATACGAAATAAGAAAAAAGTTAAAGAAAGAACAAAAGATCTACTAAAATATTTAAAAAAAAGAACTTGTTACAAAAAGTTGTTTCGGCAAGAAAATGAATACTAAAAATAAAAGAAAAAAAATATAATCTTATTGATTTGTTCTGCAGATTTTATTATTTTTCATATATGTAGTGTGAAAAATAATCAAAACAATGATCCGTATAATATTATTTATATTGTAAATTATCTAAACATCAATTAACTAGGTACATGACAGAATTAAATTGGTTAACATTAATAACTTCAAAAATATTAACACTTGTAGAATAAATAATTTGTGTTAAAAGGCGAAAAATGTATTAACACACGAATATCATCGACCTAAGTGAATTTTCTTAAAGAACGAACCGATTCTTATAGTTATTTAAATTATATTTGTTATCTTTGATTTTGAATAATATTAAAAATAAAAAACAAAATAATTAATGAGTAGTTGTTTTTAATATAACATTACGAGTAAATAAGATAGAAGAATAAGACATTTCAAATTAGAGAAAAATAGCAATGGGGGAAAATCTCACTAAATACAATTTAAATGAGATCATATCTTCCTTTACCTACAATTATTACTCTGTTATGTTAAACGGTTCTTAAGGTGGTTAAAACACTTATCTAAAGAAATACAAGGGTAAAAGTTAATATTAAAAGCTCTAATCGTCAGCTCACTGCTGATGACATTATCGTTTTATCGTTAAGATTTCATCTGACTTTAATTTTTGTTTAAAAGCGAAAAAAATTATAATTATTTTCGTTTTTTCTTAACTTACATTTGAAACGACAGACAAAATAAAGAACTTATTTAAGTTTATCAAAATGAAACTCGTGAGACTCGAAAAAATTAAAATGTAAATAAAAAATGTCTATAAAAGCTTCGATTGGAAATGAAATATTAAATAAACTTTAAATATCCTTCAATCGCATGCACTCTAAGAAAATACGATATTTAATAGACACATACTTTGCTTCGATTACAAATCCTTTCTATTCAATAAGATCTTTAGAGTATTATTTATTTTATTCATCCTAAGGGACACTTTATCAAAGGGTTTTAATATCTATTTTAAGATTTTATAACTATTTTAATATGCAAATTATAAACAAGTTCATTTACGCTTTGAAATTTAATACTTGTTTTAATATGTAAATTAAATATAGTAAATTTAAATTATTTCAGCAGTAAATATCAGATGTTTATTTATATGTCCATTATATAGTTATTAGTTGAATAAATATTACACTGCTTTTTACGAATTTATATTCAAAAACCTAATGTATTATATTTCTCGTTTGTTTATAAATTTTGAAGAATGTTGTTTTTAACTTTTATGCATAATATTTCTTTATATTATATTACGTAAAATTTTTTATACTTCTAATTATTTTATATTGTGGTTTATATCTCGTATAATTTTTTTAAAAATACATTCTACAATAAACATTTTTAAAAGATAAAATATTTGTAAGCATTTTCATTTTATACAATATATTTCTGTTATAAATGAATAAAGATATATTTCAACGAGAAGAATGTGTCCAACTTTTTTGTAATAAACATATTGGAAATTATCAGAGACCGCAGATATTTTTCCGTGGTCTGTGCCACCGTTCGATCGAAACAAATGTATTTCTCACAAGAACATGCACTCTAAATCTTACTAATCCGCGTCAATTCTGTTTTCCCGGTTGACCTCGTCCATATCTCCGACTGAAAATTGCAAGAGCGCGCCGTTCGAACGTCAATGATATATAACGGACGATGACGTCACTGCCCATGATGTATAAGACGGGGTTGCCACGAATATATTGTCGTCGACCGTACCGGAGGGGAATCGAACGCGGACTTATGCTGTCGCTGACGGCAGTCTAATCGCGTCGAACATGTCACGATACCCGGATCCTCTGAACATTCTGGAATGAGTCGATGTAGAGAACGGATTCAGCACGTGATTGTGCGAGCGTCGAGTCTGCACCGAGACGCCGCAACGTCCGACGTCTTTGTGTGCCGGATGCGACAATGAGAAATGTGAGTTATGGCTGACATCGATTGATGTTTATTCGAGAGATTTGTTATTTGCTTAAGATCCGCTTTGTGTTTGGATATGTTTGCCGGAATAGGTATATACAGAGAGCAGTATTTTTCAATTTGAGATTTACTCTTATTGGACACGTGAAAATATATCCTCGACATATTGAACATTAAAATCTTCTTTTCTAATCCAACAGGGGAATTTGATTCACATGAAACTAAATTATATTTAGCCATCAATAAAAAAACACTAATCGTCAATGAAGAAAACATATGACAAAAAATGTTCGGAAAAGAATAAAATCGTTTATTTAATCTAATAAAAATATTTAATAGTAATTATATATATATATCCATCAATCATATAAAAAAGTTATTTATAAACTGTTAGGGTACATAAAAAAATTTGATATAACGAGATAACAATATTTTAAATCAATATTATTATATACATACATACTAGGAATACTGTTTTAATTTTCATCATCAAGTGTCAATCACATGATTGAACGATTGAAATTATTTACAATGTGTATCCAACATGCACAAAACGGTTAACACAATACGACCGAATAGTTTACAATGTGTTAGTAAAAATGAATAATTCGCTACGAAATTCGTGCAAATTTTCAATCAGTAATCGTCGTCACAATATGAACAGGATAGAGTTAGTGTACCAGTAACATTTTTAGCTTGGGATTAGTAGCCGAATACGAGACAGTGTCCCAACGGTAACCAGTCGCACTAATCCTAAGCAGGACTTATTCCGGAGATAAATCATACGTAAATACACTAAATCGGTTGCACCGCATCCCGCGCAACGTCGCTACAACCTAAAAAACATGCGCTTGCGAAGAGTATGTCCGGATGCAGGCACGGACCGGCGACCTTTCGCAATGTACGATTCAGCACTTTTATCTGCACTATATACACAGACGGCATTACTAATAAATAGTTGCAGGAAGTAAAACATTTCTATTATTTTCTGTACGGAATGATAATTAAGTTTTCTTTCAAGCAAACGAATTAAAAGTAGTGAAAAATAAATATGTTACCAAAATAGAAATGAATGTCCTCAAAAATATTTAAATACATTTTGTACATTTTTATTTTAATTAAAGAAAACAATATCAAACAAGTAAATTACACAACTAAATATCAGAGAATGAAAGGTTTCTTCAAACTATTTTCTCGAAAGAAATAAAACCCATGTGTTTATTGAAATAAAAATAATTGTTTTCGTATAGTTATAAGTATTTTATATTTCTCCCCCTCCCTCGTTACATATTTTCTTTAAAAGAAAAGAATAGTAGTTTAAAATACACACACACACACATATATATATATATATATATATATGAAAATCAATTAATTTTGTTGAGCAATGTTGGTCTACTCTTTTTTAAAAAAATCAATTTATTCATATACATTAAAACCAATGTATATATATATATATATATATATATATATATATATATATATATATATATATTCAAAGCGAACTGCAAAATTCGATACACCAATATTCCTGTTCATTGACAGAATTTTCAGTACACCGTCGCTCATTCATAAAGATTTAAATAATGCATCTCGTTTTCTCCTGACACACCGACTCCGGCTCTGGATTTCCATCTAAAATTTGTACGATTCGTAGCAGTATTAATCTACATAAGCCACGGTTATTAGAGTTATCGCATGCGTAGAACCGTATTTTCTCCATAGCATTAATCCTTTAATAGCATTGCCTGATGTTCCTTCCCAAGCCGGAGCATCCGATGAGCGGGTCGAAGAGAAAAGGGATATACATATATATATATATATATATATATATATATATATATATATGTATGTATGTATGTATTTATAAGACGTACAAGTAAATGAATATTGTGCTTCAATTGGCTTACGAGACATGTTTGTTTGTATTATGATTAGAAGAATATAGATTTGTACTGATGCAAAGCTTATAACGCTATATTTTAGTAAATACTAACATATTTTTGGATTTAATTTATAATAAAACAAGTAATTTTAAATTAAGATGCATCTCGTTTCATTACAAATATATTTATCAAAAGAAAACACTTTTATATAAACATTAAATACCACAATCAACAATACTAGTCATTATTTCGAAAATGATAAAAATTAAAATCAAAATCTAGTACAGCTGAATTTTGATGTAATATGTTTAATTTCATTTATTTTTTTTAAAAAAAAAAACAAATAAAACATGCATTTGAAAAGTAGATAAATATCAATGCAGTCATATCTTTAATATATTAAAGATGTTTAAAGATAATAATAATAAGCACCTACTTTTATTTAATTACATCTGGACAATTATTTCGTTTAAAACGTCACTGGATAAATATTGAACACATTGTTGAGTATTGTCACTGACAGTTGTATATAATATTATGACTTGATGAAATATACTGCTTTATTGCAGTTGAACAAACTCAGATGATCCAATTAATAGATCAACAATTTATTTTCACTTTACAACACTTGATAAAAATTCATTTTAACACACTGACAATTTGTACGGATTAACGGTCAACCATGATGGAAAACAAAATTAAGGGCATGCGTACCGCTCAATTTACGAATCACTTTAAATAATGTGATCGAGGTGCACATGACATTCGCTTGTAAGTGCATAATACAACACATGCATACAATACATAGTGCATGCTTTGACTTTGTTCTCTTTTATTCTGAAACAGAAACAGATAACTGTGATTTATTTATATATATATATATATATATATATATATATATATATATATATATATATATATACATAGTTGGTACAAGGTTCTAATAAAATTATTTCATAAAGAATTCAATAAAATAAAGTATTGAAAAATCTTCTCGCCTATGAAAATGCAAACGACAGTAGGATATTTTTTTACAGTAACTTCGACTTTGCCAACGATCTGGAAAATACAACGTGTACACTATTAACTGCGATGCTCTTTGGGGGAAAGCCACGCTCATCCGAACCATGTTCTTTCGTTCAATGAACAAAAGTTCGTGCCTACTCAAAGCGAACTTGTTTTTCATTATGCGCGCTTTAATTATGCGAAAGTTTACTTTCCGCCAATACTGGATTTCGTGCGTTGTTCCTTCTATTGACCAGTGAACAACGATAAAAATTTTAAGTAACTTACAGATTAAATATAGATATATTGGTACAGATACGTGCACATGTACATAATCATCTGTATGTGCATGTATATAACCTAAATTTTCTACCATTCTCCCAAATTTAACAAGCCTCTTTTTAGATTTTGTACAAATTTTCAATACAATGTTATTATTACATATATTGATTAATTGCACATTTGAATAAAACAATTGAAAAATCCAGACGGGAAAATTTAGAGAATAGAAGAAAATTCATTATTTTATCTTATACTCATAAATTTAAATAGTCGATAGGTTTTATAGAACGGTTAAAATGTAATCGAAAAATAATTTGGAAAGAGTGGAAATCATAGATTTAAAATCAAATATATATGGTTGTAAAAAGAGAAGGGTTGAATGATAATTTAGAAACATATAGTTTGTCATATATGGTATAAATTACATTGCTCATTTTTCAGCCTTTTTGCTCTTAATTTTCAGTAAATAATTAATTTGTCCTTATATACTCTTTTGTTAATATGTTTCACCTATTCATATTCAATTTTTTTTACTTATATTATCTATCAATTACTTTTGTATAAATAAATTGTCGAATTACTAGTCATGTATTCAAAAAACGAATAAAATATATGTTGAAATCATTTTTTTCGTTAATTTTAGTTTTTTATCTCAGTACAATATTCTAGTATGAAATATTTTTTAAATAAATGTTTTAAGAACAATTACAAATTAGATGAGGATGACATTTAATCTTCCTCCAAGAATTACTTTTTATAAACATACAAATGACAAATTAAAAAATTGTTGAAGAAGATTTTAATTAGAAATAAAATCCCCGATCTATATTATTAATAAACGTGTACAGATCGATAAAAATTCGATCGCACTTGTATGAGACTATTGCAAAACCGTACTGTACGAACGAGACAGATCACTATAATATCGTAAATAGTTGCCGGTAGTAGCAATAGAGTATGTACAGCATGGAGCGTAGTAGTATCCTGTCTGTATTTGACAGCTTTCCATCCGGAGCTTATTCGAGAAGCTTTGGAAATATTCCGAGAGCTTTAAAAATTCATGCTGCGGTGATAGAGAAGCGTTGGCTATGTGTGGTGTCGTCCCGCGCGATACACAACTGCCGCCGACGGGTATCGAAACCATGCCGTATACGTACAGATGCGAACGACTGCTGTCAGAACGTGGGGAAATGTTAAATAGATTTGTCAACAATGTAGCAAATGTATCGCGAAATAGCAATGTCGACGGGATGCGGACTTTTCCATCAATGTGCATGTATATACATATATTTGTACACATATAAACATATATATATATATATATATATATATATATATATATATATATATATATATATATATATGTATGTATATACATCTCTATACTTGTCTGCTTCACTACGCACATATTATTATGTATTTGTTGTTGTCGATATTTTGGTTCTCTGCATATAAATTTTTCTGAAATTTAAACAGTTTCTCAGTACATACACACACATAGAGTAGATATTGCGTTTCGAATTGACGTGTAAAAATGAATATATAAAAATAAACTAAAGTTGATGCACTCAATGTATTCGAGTCAAAAATAAATTCTATAATGTTAATATTTAACAGAAGTTGTATGAAAAAAAGAGATTACGTCGGACGTGTTTGTATATGTGTAGTGTTTCTAGTTCAGATATTTGCATTGGTTAACATTTTAAAAGGTCGAAATCCACTTAAAAGTAGAAAGTAATTTAATTAAAATTTATCAAGCGGCGATTTAACACACACTACGGTCGAAATACAGAAATTTTAAATCACTATATCGTCAACATCCCGCATTGGTCAAACTTTATTGCGTAGTTGTACGTCCTTTTGAAGAGAATATTGTCACACAATGTAGAGTGTAAATTAGTTGACAGTTAAATACACACATAAACGTTTATATATATATATATATATATATATATATATATATATATATATATATATATATATATAATAAGCGAGCTCAAATACAAATATAAATAATACTAAATGGAATATTATCAAATAATATATTATTAGAAAAATAATGAAAAAGGTTTTTAATATTTTCTATTAAAAGTATTTATAATATATATATATATATATATATATATATATATATATAATAAGATATAATCTACATTTAAAGAGATGTTGATTGAAAAAAATACATAGATAAAAATATCAACACTTGTACACACACATATTATGTACATATATATATATATATATATATATATATATATATATATAAATATATATATATATATATATAATAGTACATACATTCACCAACTTGATGTATAACCTGTGATTATTTTATATATTGTGTAAATTCTTTACTGTATGGTTTCGGCAATTTATTGTATTTGGTATGTATAGCATTTTTAATTAAATTCGTTTCGTAATTAATAAATGTAATGGATTGCTTAGTGTGTATCGTGTACGTTTGCTCGTTTGAAAATACAAAAAAAAGACCTTTAATTCGTTACAACGTCTATGTATAACATGTTAATGCACTGTTTATTTACATTTTAGATATGTATGTGATTTTATTAAGCAATACCATTTTATAAATCGCTAACGTTGGATGTGTACGTATTTTTTTCAATTAATTCTTTTGTACAAAAATATTTCAACAAATCTGGTTGATACAACACACATGAATTTTTTTATTAAGGTATTTTTCGAAAAAATATCTTAAATCTCTTAAATCGGATACAGCTTATTTTTTATTCGTTCATTTTCAAATTATTTGTGTAACATTCACTCGTAACTTTTTTGAAAATAAATACTTTATAATGAAAGTCTGAAAAAGTTTCCTTTATGGAAAGTATTATAAATTATAAAGCGAAATTTCAGTTGAACGTTCAGTAGATATCGAATTTTTTTCGGTACTTTTTGGTTTCATTCTTTTATTTAATATATTAAAAAAATATTCTAAATAGTATACTTCGAATTTCTTGAAATTGAATTGCTTATTTTTTTACAGTTCAGCATATTACACTTTTTTCAAAAATAGAAATAAAATAAAAATGATTTCAACTTGCATATAGATAACATTATTATTTGAGAAAGCTATCGATCATTCTTTCGCAAAGTCACTTTATTATCCATACTGATTCATATTATTTATTTACACATTATAAGAGAGGTATGAGAGTATTTCTATTACTTAAAAATTATATATATATATATATATATATATTATTCTAGCTATACCCACTGTTAATCAGGCACCTTATAGTTTATAAATATTAGAATTGTATTTAATTCACAAAATCCTCTAATATCAAGTGACGTTCCTTTTTATAAATAATTAAAGATAATAGATATTAAAATTTAAAAAAGCACTCTGCAGTATTCACAGTCAAATAATATGACATTTATTTGAAAAAAATACCACTGAATATTTCATTTTCAAAACAAAAACGTTTATTGGTTTCCGCAAACTTGGTTTCTAAAACTCGTTTTTCATTTCCTGTAAAATGTTTCATTTATTATGTATCCCGTTCGTTTTGATTCTCTTGATATATAATTTCATTATTGGCAAAGTATCAAACTCAATTTAAAAAACATAATTTTTTTATGTTCAATATTTTTATATTACTATTAAATATCAAATTGAATAAGAATTGTATTAAATTTTAATTTGAAACAGAAATAAACTTCATAAATCAGGCAATTTATTAAAAATTTATAACCATATCAAATATATGTTTAGGTATTTAAATTAAAAATAGCAATGAATAGTTTCACTGAACTGTTATTAAATTTCCTATAAAATTTAAGTTTGCTTTAATAAACGAAAGTGAATGTTTCGCTTTTAGAATATAATTTTAGCATATTTTGATTAGTATTTCCCAAAATGTGTTAATTATAAAAAGCTTTAATAATGATCTGAATTTTGTTTTAGTTATATATATATATATATATATATATATATATATATATATATATATATTCGGCTATGTAATAAACGTAAAGATAAAATTACACTGATAACACTTGAATTGATAATGACATTGTAATTAAGTACCTGGTTTGGCACTTTACGCAAGTACCGTAAAATAGTAACAACATGATTACAATAGCTCTTATTACATTACATTCGCGAATGTGGGTTTCAATGTGTTCATAGTACATTGAACAGACTATATAGCATAAAAGCATGCATGTTTTTGTAATGTGTCGTCGATCGAAACAATAATTTATAGTAGGAAAGTTTTTTTCGGAAACAATTGTACGGAAATGAATTCGATTACTAAAAAAATATTAGTTGCTTTTTTCTATTTGTATATGAAATTTCACGCACTGTTTTTTAAACATGCTCATGTTTTAAAACCGCTTCAATCGATATACTAAAATAATTCCTTTTCTAATTGAGAATGGAAAATTATCAATTATTGTAGTGAAATTTGTTTTTAAAACAATCTGATAAATTAACTGAAATAAAAAATAGGATAATGTAGAACAAATAAATATATAATTGAGCCTGACGTTAAGTAGTATAATCAAAATTATAAATCAACTCGTACATATATTTCAATAATATTTTTAGGTAATAATTTTTTTCAAACAAAATAAAATGCTTGAAAATAATTAATTGATCAATAAATATAAATTTATTGCCGATAAATAATCTTTAATTAAATTTATTTGTTTGATAGGCTCATAACTGAATAAAGCGGTGAAAGAAAACATTGATTTCATACAATTTTATTACATTTCGTAACCAATTTGAATGGTTCAAGATTAATTCAGATTAAAAATCATGAGAGTGCAGAACTCGATAATCGATCCGCACAGAAATTCTTATAGAAGCAACGCAGACATATAATAATAATTAGCAATTCAATCAAGCTACATTGCGAGTATGCAAATTTAAATCCGTCAGACACCACAATGAAAATTAAAGTAATATCAATAACAATTAAGAAACTCGTACTGTGCACGCGAACATATCTTGTTGAACGATATTACGTGTGTCCATCGCGACGAGTACCCTCCACGGAACAACTCTTCATTCGCAGTATTCTGAGCTGTTCGAGATGAGCGGGCGTCGGGTCGGACTGGCGGCGCGGTAATCAAGCAGAGACAATTCCGACTCAAACTCCCGCAATAACGAGTCCCTCGACGCCCAGCGCCAGCCACAAGTGAACAAAAGGGTAAATGCATGCGGGAACAGCCACTATTAGGGATGTCTTACGGCAGAGTCTAGTTAAAATGTAGACTGTATTATTTTTATAAACGAGAGGATCGTTTATTTTATCAGTAACGACAATTACTAAACGTATATAAATGCAATCGCGGGAATAAAAAGATTCGACTTTTATGTGAAATCGAAAAACGCCTTAAGAAATTTAAATATTTTTTCAATTTCTCCTTAAAAATTATTTTGAAATAATTTCATTGTACTCGCTAATCTAAAGATTCCATGAAAATAATTAAAGATATTTATTTCGAATTAAATAAGTAATTAAACTTCTATTACGTATTCGTACAAGTATTTTGAGATAAAAATCCATTTCTTGTTCTATTGAGAACAATTTATTTATATGTTTTATATTTTAAAATAACCCGATTGTTTTTAATTACTAAACAAAGTTAATTACAAAATTCAATCGGTGTAAGAAAAAATAAATAATTTCAAAATATATGTATATTTTTTCCATATTATGACAAGTAGTTTCTCTTTTTGATTATTTTTTTTCAATGTATCTCAAATAAGTAATTCAATATATTATATAAAATAATAATAAGATTTACTGATATAATTTACTACTAAATATAGATTTACTGATAATATCACTGTTTAAAATTATTTGAAACTTATTTCAATTCTAATAATATACATTTACAAGTCTTTTATTAATAGGATATTAAAATTAGATAATGTAAACAAGAGGAAGTCATACCAAATGAATATATTCTTAAATTTTCTGAATAGATAGAATAATAATAAAATTCTCAGTATTCTAATTACACTTCAATATTTTTCCTAGTACAAATAAACTAATTAACAATATAAAAATTAGATACACATTGAAAAATACTCGACTATATTTGCAACGATAAAAATTTAATTATTCAGAAAAGAAATATACTTGAAAAATATAGTCTGTAAAAAAATCATTACAAACAGGACTTAACAGAATCTTCTACATATTTAATTGCACATCTCGAGTTCATAATAATTCTTTAAGTATTAATTATTTGTATTCAATTCGCATAGCTCACATGAATAAAAACTAATTAAAAACACGCCTTAAGGCCCGTCATCTCTATCCCTGTAATGTGCGCGTTCTACAAGTGAGCCACGGGTGAAAATTGTGGGAGTAGAGAGAACGCGCTTAACTTCGTTATTGTAGCGCTGTAATTTAATTAGGTATAGCTGGCTAAAGCCTCCGGAGCCAGCCGGACGATTCCGGTACTGGACCGAAGCAACGATGGTGTCAGGGTATACATATATATATATATATATATATATATATATATAAGTGTGCGTATTTATATATGTATATGTTATATATATATATATATATATATATATATATATATATATATATATATATATAGTTCGTTGTCGGTTCTTGTCCGCTGCTTGATGTCTAATTGGCACGAGGCTACAATGAACACCACAGGCAAAACACGCAACCAGATTCTATCTATATTTAGTGATACAAGATGTATAACTCCTACACATTCGACCTATTAATCTTTAAATCTTAACTATAAAAAAAATTGTACACAAACTTTTGTATTGTCTTAACACCTGAACCAAATTTAGTCCAATTTTCTTATAGAGAAGCATCCTCATCATTACTACATACCTTTAATGAAACGTTGAGATGATAATATAAATCTTAAAGGATAAAAAGTAATATCCTGCATTATATCAGTTTACAGTTAGGCCTTTACAATCAAAATTGAAATGACAGTATCTCATTTAAACTATATTCAGTTATTGTTAATGTTGTGAATTTTATTTATCTAATAGGATTCTCAGTTCACACCAAACCTATCAATTCTGGTAGAGAAAACAGAACGAATTTTATTTTCTATCATCATTGCATATTAATTTAAAAATATTTCAGTGAATATTAATTTAAGACATGCCCTAACAAACTTAGATTCATATTGAATCAAATCTGCAAGTACAATTTTCCCCTATTAATTTTTAAGGCTCGTGTAACTTAAAGTGTAATTGTTTTTACATTTTTAAATGGCGATGTACATTCAAAACTTTAATACAAAATGTTCTCTACTCTTAAGATAAAAATTATTTCATTCCTGAGTTATTACTGTATATATATATATATATATATATATATATATATATATATATATGTATATGTATATATATATATATATATATATAAATAATAAAAACATCACCATTTCAATATATCATAAAGTCGACTTTAAGATAAATTCAGCACATAAATAAATTATACGGTCTATTTTACATGTAATAGATGTTTACAGTCAAAATAAGGATGAAAATTCATTTCGTCGAAATATATATATATATATATATATATATATACATATATATATATATACATATAAATATATATATATATATACATACATACATATGTGTTCATACATGTACTGTTTTACCCTGCTTAATTGCATTAACCCTTATCCGCATGGGAATTTTAGAAAACCCTGTTTGTAAAAGTTATACAATCTCTAATTGTTGACATTAACAACGTACAACTTTACGTAAACGTAATTATTTAATTACAATGGAGATTTTGTTTATACGATTATACGTAAATAATTTTAGACAGTCTCTTTTTAATATCGGATTCTTTGAATAATTTATGTATCGCATTTTATTGTTTAATCAGTTTAAAGCCAACAAGATTCAATTATTTCATATATAAGTACTGTGAATAAAATATTATTATTTATTTATTATTAATTATAATTTTCTTTTATTTACGGAAATTAATACAAAAAATAACAGCGTATTAAGGATAATAAAATGATTCATACAGAACACTTACTTAAGACAACATTTGATAATTAAAAATAAATCAAAATTTAGTTTAATTAATTTAATAAAAATATTTTATTGTTATTGTATTAATACTTGTTTAATAATTATTTGATTTAGTTAAAAAAATATACAGATATATTTAAATCTAAAAGTGATTGTTATGTTAATGGTAAATTTATAAATATTTTTATTTATTTAGGGGATCATTCTGTTTAATGATAACAAAATATATTTATATATGAAAATGTTTTAATTATATTTATATATAGCGTAGAATTTCCCAAATATTTATTTAAATGTTTATTTTATGAAATCGCCAAAATAAAATCAAACGTATTTGAACATAAATTTAATTTTAATATAAAATCATGTTTTCAAATATTTACATTTTCGCAAAAGTATTAATAGAATTTATTTAAATATATCAATTTTTAAATACACATGTTTTATTAGTATTTTCTCTTTTAAATTATGTTATTTAAGAGCATAAATAGAAAATGAATTAAATTATAGAAACATTTTATATAGTTTATATGATTTTGTGAAATATTTACATTTAATTCACAAAAATTAAAATATACTCAACCATACAATTCGTAAGTTATCTGTATCAATATTTTACTTTTTATTTCGTTTGTAATTATATAAAGTGGCTTAACGTTATTATCAAGTAGTTTTTAAACATTTTAAAATATAATATCAAATAAAAAATAAAGAGTTTTATAAATTTTATAATATTTGTGAAAGTATGTTTTTAAATTATATTTTTGCGTCTAAATCTTTTTTAAAAATAATAAAAGTTGTTAAAAAGAGAACTAGAATCTTTTTCAAGTACTCTGTCTTTAGCCTGAATATTTGTTATTAAATTAAGAAAATATATTATTTAAATTTTTCTCATTTTTTACAATATGCTTATTAATCAAACTCTAATAGATTAAGTTATCAAAGCTCCTTTTTACATATTTTACGGTAATCTTATTTTTTAAAATATTTTATACTTTTAAATATTCGTTATGTATGAAAACGTCTCGTCATCTCTCTTAAATTCAAAACCTATCGATATAGATAATATTACAATTCTCTCTAGCGATGAATATTATCATAACTTTTATAACTAACCGACAACAACAAGTATATAACGTCGATTGGAAAATTTATCGAAATCATGACTATTTTTCGTATATTCGAGGAACTCACGAGTATTTTACGGTAGTAACGCAACTACATACTTTTTTACTTAACCTAAAACAACACTGCAAAAGTGTGTTTCCTGTGATGCAAATGAAATGTATAATTAATGAAGATAATAATTTAACTCACTAGCGAACAATACAAACAATACTGGTATAGTAATGTTATGCATGTTGAACGCAGCCAAAGTATACGTTGTTTGTTTTTCTTAATTTACATTTTTGCATACTACCACTGTTAATATAAATAAGAGGGTAAAAAACACAACAACACTCTTCACATCTTATTTATGGAAATCATATAAATATAAATATTTATATATATATATATATATATATATATATATATATGTATATGTATATATATATAGAGAGAGAGATTGATATATTGATAGATAAATAGATAGATCAATCTATTAAAATATATACATTGTATATTAAAATCAAATCATACATATTTCTTCCGTATATTAACCAAGAAAATGAAATTTGTTATTACTAGGTGGTATTAAAATTAAATAAATATTTAATAAATATAAATATAATATTTAATTTTACAAAATAATAAATAAACAAGAATATAATACAGAAAAGAAGAGTGGAATAATAGTTCGAATTTATATCAATGCTATTCTCTTTAAAATCTTTGAAAATATTTCCCCACTATCGGAAAGAATAGTTACGGGTATTTCAATCGAGTAAATGTCTTCTTTTTGTCAGTACTATAAAACTTCGGAAACTATTGACAGCATATTATATATAACTCGATAATAGATATATTTTACACATATTTTAGAAAATTTTGATTTTAATCGATGATTACTCTGTACAAATTGATATTTTCTTTCAACGTTCTTCGTGTTAGTTGTCTTTGGCTAACTCTCTTCCTCAACGAATGTACAATGTACGACAAATATGTCGAGGGATCATAAAAGAATCTATTTTTTTGTTCGATTCCGTCTTTTTTAATATATTTAATCACTGATCAATGTTCAGTTTTCTCGTAACTTAAAGACACATTTACTTTAACGACGTCATGCACTTACATTACTCTACAGAAATTTCCAAATATTTCTAAACACGAGAATACCAAATAAAAAATAATGAATATATATATATATATATATATAAATTGCGAAAAATATACTGAATAGAATGCATCAGTTATGCATGACATACTGTTGAGAATTATGAAAAAATACGGATCGATAATAAGAGCGGCTGAAAAAAGTGTATAAAAATACAACAACGAATATTTCCCGATTAACAAAAACCTTACACCCATTGAAAAGCAGTTTTCACAACGGCAACACACTTGTTTATAATATATACATCGTTTCGTATATCGCACGAAGTTATGGAAAAATCACTCTTCCACTCATTGTACATTTGACTGTGATAAATTCTTCATGGATGTGACATTATCGATAACGCGTCAAATGATTCCGACGCGCCGTCGTCTGCGTCCTCGGTGTGCGGAGCTAACGTTGCTTGAAGATTAGATTTCCCAAAAGCAATAAACATCGATTTGCGTCCCCTCACTCCCAATGGTACCCGGCTCAACCACCAGCGGGCAATATGAGGGGGGCACGCCCGACGCCTACACCGCCCGTCTCTGACACGTCGACGCCGTGCCGCTCGCGTAATACAGCGCAGCATAATGGTTACGATGAAAAGTTTCATCCGAGAGCGCGCGCGTTCTCACCACAGATTCACGTCCTTTTGTTATGACGAATCAACGCGTCATAACGTGTCGATTTTTTTCAATTCGCTTTCCGACCGGTTTGATAGGAGAATAAGAGTATACGGATTACGTTATGTGAACGATTTTTTTGTATCCGAACGACATTATTTCGTTTAAATGTTTCAGTGTGACAAGTATATAGAACAGTAACTGAAACAAAGTGGAGATTTATGTTTGTATAAATTTTACAAGAACGTTTTTTATCTTTATTATATGTCTGTATTATTGTTTTTCAAGCTAACATATCACCAAAGATCTAGTACGATTCCGGAAATTGACTTAGATATAGTTAGGAGTGAGACTCAAACGGCAATCAATATGAGTTTAAATGTACTGAAATCGATAACTACGGGATTTTACCTTAATGAAGGTTTACGTTAAATAAATTTAAAAGAATGTTTTTCTCTCTATTATATAAATCGTTTTTCGGGTAAAGGCATTTTTGAAAATATAACAGAATTCTAGAAATTTACTTATTTTCAATTCAAAAGTAAATGTTGAACTGTTAATCAATAAAACTTGAAATATATCTAAAGTGACATATTTTCTCAATACAAAAATTGATATTCTATTTTTATCACACCATATACACTAAATTTATATTTTAAAATATATAAAATAGATGATTAAAAAAATATAACTTGTGAAATTTAAATATAAAATCATAAAAACATTTCCCATAAACGTTTAGACAATTAAAAATAAATATTCCTTTTCTCTTAATTAATTTTCATTAAAAACATCTATTCGAAAACTAAATCTTAATACCATAAAGTGAAAATCCATTCACACAATTTAATCAAACGTGTAAAGAAAGAAAATACAAAATTATTCGTTGAATAAGATATCAATTAACACAATTGTTTAATGAAGAACAACGAAAACATCAACACACATTGAAATTACATGAAACATTACACATGAATTTCTTAGACTCCATCATACATATATTATACTACATGGAATATTAAATAAAGTAGATGAAACGTAAACAAGCAAATGTGGGTTCAAAAGATCTGCAAGCGTTTCAATTTTCAATTTAGTTCATTAAACACATTCAATTTGAATACCAGAGCACATCTTGTACAGAACGTACTCTGTAACTATTTAAACTTGATTCCGTATTCTAATTAGAACTGAAATATCTTTAGCCTAAATTAGATACTTATAAAACATATACTTATGAACATTTTAAAATATAAATATTTGAATTATGCATACGATTAAATATTAATGTTATACATGAATATCTTACAGCATATATATATATATATATATATATATATATATATATATATATATATATATATATATCAAAATATGCAAATATCCGCGAATCTACTAACATCCATGGGTCAACGATTAGCTGCGGACAAGCAGATATATATATATATATATATATATATATATATATATATATATATATGAAGGTAGGAGTATATTTTTGTGTACATATATCATGTGGCGATGGTTTTCCACGAACTCGAGCGTACACAGCTTACGGCAGAGCACAACGCGCGGGTGCAGAGGAACTCCGTTTCCTTGCGAGTTCATTTGGCACATCAAATTATACTCATTACACTCGGAGATATTATAGAGATATCAATGAAAATTAATGCGCACCCTTCATCACTCATTCAACCTTTTAATGCGATGAAAACTGTGAACCATCATTAAGATTAATAATAAGGGCCGCTTCGCACACCGTACACAGTTCATGTACGCTGCGCCATATTGATGTTATTGTTATGGATGATAAGTAAACGTCTTGCGCGTATATATGAATTTTCTACAGAATAAATATTAATAACATCTCGTTACTCATACGTGAAGTGGAGAAATGTTATTTTTTTCTCCGTTCCAGTTTTCATACATACATTCTTTTTTAATATTACTTTTTATGCTGACGATATTTATTTTTCATGTAATCTGTACGAAAATACCAGCTTGACATGAAATTTGATCATTATAAACCCTTGTAATATATATATATATATATATATATATATATATATATATATATATGCACTATAATATATAAAAAATATATTCTCTCTTATTTAAATCATTCATATCAATCATCACTTACATATTTTTTTTATAAATGCCTTTCATTACCTTTCACAATCATATTAAACATATTTAAAAATACCTATCATTAATTTTAATTGAACTTTCAAAATTCACAAATAAAACTATAATAATCTGGTCAAGTAATAATAATTTGAATTAAATTGCTTAGTTTCGTAAATCTCTATGTGTTTTGTAAACGGAATCCAATGCATATTTAAAAGGAAATGTCTAAATGTTTAATCATTACTTCTAAAAACGAGTATCAAATCTACGAAATCTGTTACCCTAACAAGTCTATCTACTATTGGTATTTTAATTTTTTAATATATGTAGTCTACATCTACAAAAGCGATACAAAAATAAACTTCGAAATCAACTCATCGGTTATTGAATTGATTCAGACAATCAAATTTAATGTAAAGATTTTTTTTATTGGAATTTAAACATTAAAACTATTTTTAAGACAATATTCAAATAGACAGTATTTTTAAATCGTATGTATATACATTTCAATGTATTAAACATTGTATATGTATGTATGCATAAGTATTTACATGTGAGCGTTTAATGTATGTAAAAGATCTGGAATACCGAGTGCGAGTTTTTTCTTCTGCAAGAAAATAACATGTAGATCAATGAAATGTACCACTAAATACATCGCAATGAAAACTTTTCTCACCAACAACTTTCGAAGGGAAAGATATTCACTTGACTGACTTCGAAAACTTAAGTATTACAAGAACAAGTTACGTGCCCATAGTTTTTAGATACGATGTTAAATTTTTCAAAAATGTTCAGCGGAGTTGAAGAACTTTGAATCCAGACATAAATTTCAGTTTTACGTTTCACGAGTGTACGTTCGAGTATTGAGAATCGACGTTAGTTTATGAGCTTTTTTTCGAAAATAACGTGCAGTGTTTGAATGTTCGTTCGTATAATAATTACTGTTGAAGAATTTCTTATAAGATTATTTAATGATGTATTGTAACAGAACTTTAAATTTTATCTATAGATGTTCGTCTTTTTTATTAAGAGAAAAAATATTAGAAACGATTAATAATTTTAGTTAAAAAGTGTTTATAGAAAAAAATAAATAATTAAAAAAGAAAAACAAGAAGTCATTTATATAGAAAATTATTTTTATTTATCAATTTTAGAGTATGTAAAGAACTTTTTTTGTATTTTTTCTTTGCTATAGTTCTTTTTTCCTGGATATTTAATAATCCTTCAACTATTCTACTAAATAAATTACATTTTATCGACCTGTCTCTCTTCGATTATTATTGTTTCATTTCGATAATTATTCACATTCATTATTACTCTTTTTCTTACAAATAAATTAATTCTACAGAGACAAGACAATTTCAAATAAATCAATAATTCATGAAAGAATAATCAAATTTAGAAAAACACACAAATTCAGTAGCTAAACTTATAACTACAAATACAAGTAAATTTGTATTAACGAAAGTAGAACCTAGAATTATAATTTAAGAATAAAATTCATATTTTGTTGCATTCTAATAGAAAAATAATTTTTAAAATATCACAATGAATGCATTATTTTAATTTCAATAATGCAATGAAAGTTTTCAAATCAAAAAAAAATATTATATATTTTTAAGTAGCGTATCTAAAATCAAATTTTTAACCGATACGTTAAATTTAATAACACGTTCGAAATTACAAAGATGTAAAACTTTGTTGAATTTAGTTTTAGTAGAAATATTACGCTATTGAAAAGCAATTCCGCAAACTGCGGAGAACTATTCAACAAGTGCAATATTCTGCCGGCTCTAACATGTTGCTATGAAATTCTGAGTTTAATATCTAATTTTGTTGAGAGGAGGTACGGTTATAACAAAACCGTAGTACGTGTTGTAAACGAAGTAATTCCAAATATCAAACTAAATCGATGGACAAAAGTATTAAATGGTATTTAATGTTTTTAAT
This sequence comes from Acanthacorydalis orientalis, assembly GCA_034766995.1. Taxonomy (NCBI): domain Eukaryota; kingdom Metazoa; phylum Arthropoda; class Insecta; order Megaloptera; family Corydalidae; genus Acanthacorydalis; species Acanthacorydalis orientalis. The sequence goes on from CM068323.1 coordinate 19,537,400, forward strand.
AAAATAACCACTGTTTTCACTACTCAGTTTCAAATAAATCCAATTAAATATCTATCTGCATCTTATTTTTCCGAAAAGTTCAAAAAAAAAATAAATATTGAAAATATTTCAATTATAAATCGATCCAGATTATTCCCTTATATTATGGTACATATTTTCTGAATAACGCTAAAATAATGTTACATGTTATGTAATACTCCAACCGTTTCGCAGATTTCTACTTCAATACGTACAAGTTTATGGAAGCTTCTCCGAAAGTGTTCTTTTATCGCAATGCAGTCATGCCATAAAAGTGAAGTAAAACCAATGCCATACATTCACGAAGATATATTATCACGCTGCGTTCCTGTAACCAAAAAAATATGCTATTTGATTTGAGATACGCGGAAACACTGATGGCACTCGCGCACTGATGATAATATCTAAGTTTGATTTGTGAATCTACATGTTATAACTTACGTCGTTCTCTTAGATATGCATTAAAACGCTGCTCGTTTCAAAAAAACAGATAATGATGTTCAAGAAATAAATAATTTGTGTTTTATAAAGTCTTTTCAAAACAATTAACTTGTTTTACTTCTAACGATGATATAATTACTTTATAAAAGTGTGTAGAATTTAATTTCTTAATAGAGTATTCGAATGAGAAAAGTATACCATTTTATTAATATATATATATATATATATATATATATATATATATATATATATATGTATATATTAAAATAGTATATAACACTGATGTAAGATGAAGTGTTGTATCTCTTAAATGATATTGAAGAGATAAAAAAACAGAGTTCTAAAGGAACTATAAAACAATATTTTTATTTACATATTTACTTAGCTGTCGAAAAGTTGTAAAACTCCAATAACCAACCTACATATTTACTGTAATATCTTTTGTATTAAGCATTTTATAACATTTTATATCATTTAAAACTTAAATAACGTTTTCATTTTTATATATAATTTAAACTATCTCTAAATTTTGAAATATAATAGTTCAATTTCTAGAAATACCCTATATAAAAAGAGAGTGAAAAAAGTGTATAGGAAATGATACTTGTATAAATGTTCATCGTCATGTTAACAACACATCCTATATTACAATACAAATGTGACGTATTGTCTTCGTATTGAAAAACAACCCGTCAGCCGGGTGTAAGGTTTTCAGGACAGAATAGAAAAGGTTTAACTGGAAACATTCGAGCATCGATGCGGGCCCCGACACGACGTGAGTCGAACCGAGAGGATTGCGTTCCCCACTTTTTACTTTTCACTTCTTTTGTTGTAAATCTTTTTCATTTATTTCAACTGATCCTTCCACGTCTACACTTCGGCAAAGCTTTTTTTTCGCACCCACACCGCTACTGTCTTGCCACGTCACTTAATCACTTCGTCTTAGTTATTGATCAAGTGCACATAGTTGGGGAAAAAAGTCACACATTTTTCAAATAGGTTTTATGGCGCACGTTCGCAATGAAGATTCCCACGATAAAAACGCGCGAATCTTGTTCAACTGTTCACTATTGTTTTTATCGATACGTTTTATAGATACACACACATACTCACGCATTTATATATATATATATATATATATATATATATATATATATATATAACCACAATGTTTCAACTACATTAAATCGTATTTCTCTTGGAGGTTTTATAGTCTGTAGTTCAATTAACAAGTTTAACGTTTTATGTCTGTGAATCAAACATAAGTATTTGTACCATTATAACTTTTTATCAACATATATATATATATATATATATAGAAAATATTTGTATGGAATAAGTTGTTCATTTTCTTTTAAATTGAAAAAACAACTCCTTGTTACAAAATTCTTATCTTATATCAATAATCTAATTAAAGGCCTACTTTCAAGCATACTCACACACACTTTTATGACATATACCAATTAATATGTATATATATATATATATATATATATATATCTGTGTGTGTATGTATATATGTAAGCAAAGCTTTTTTTAGTTTGGCAAACGATTTACGATAAAGAGGTCAAGGTAAAAACAACTACTAAATATCTAAGATACAGCGTTATGATAACCAACATTAATCATAAAAATACTCGACATAAAGATTAATTGTTTTAATGTACCGCGAGCAATTTATTCCATCGTGAAGGTATTTAATAATTCACGCCTATCATTTTTGGAACTGATGTAAGCTATACTAAATTGAAAATATGCATGTATATGTATGATAAGCAGGGGTGAAAATTTTTGTACGTACAAGGAAAAAAGATTGTTTTTACGTGTACAGTAATCGATTTTCGGATAATTCCATTGATTATCTACCATTAACTGTTATTTTATGTAGCTCATATAGTATTCATTCGATTTACACGATTATTATTCTGATGAAGATGTCATTTAATGTTGTTCAGTCGGTACGTTTTTAAATAGATTTTTTTAATATTATAGAGACGATTTTAAATACCTGTGACGTTTTGTACATGTGATAAAATAATATTTATAAACAGTTATTATAATGCTATAAGACGTATTTATTCGAAAAAAATACTTTATTGAGAATCCAGTAAACACTATTATCAGTATTAATAAAAAAAAAACATTCAATCGAACCAAGTTTATGTGTGTGGCCGCATAAAACCTTCTACAGGAGTCTGCGTCATTCATTCTCACGATGGTAGCTAGGCAGTTTTACACTATAGTACTTTAGATGTACGTGGAGGTCGATGGACAAATCTAATATTGGTAACAAGTAACACAATGAACTACCAATGTTCATGATGTTTAATAGAAAATACTATCTCAACATACATATTATATATATATATACATATATATATATATATATATATATATATATATGTATATAATGTTTTATTAATAATATTAAGAAAAATAATTAACAAAATTTCCTCAGAATTCATTAAATAAATATAACGAATATTTATAAGAAGGACTAAAAGTCAAAAGTGAAAATTTAAATACGATTGCGAAACTTAATTAAACATATTCTTCATTTTGAAAACACTTTTTAATTTTATCCACAAAAAAAACTGGATACGTTTATTTCTTTTATTAATTTCCAATCTTATTTTTATCTGCTTAAAATAAGTTAATGGAACAATTTAGCGAGGTTAAATTTTATTAAACGAAATATGTGTCGGAAATATTTTTACAAGCGTTCATTAATTAATTTTCCTTCGTATAAATAAAAAGGAAATGATATAAATCAAGAAAAGAATACATTTATAGACGAAACGTATTTTATATGGTTTACTTTTGAATTATTTTGTTTTAAATACCAGAATTTTAGAAAATATATTTAAAACGTTAACGTAGTAAAAATATAAAACAACTTTGGATCAATGAACTTGTGAGGCGTATAATGAAAATAAATGTAAGAATATATTATTAAAGTTTTATCTTCACGCTTATATGACATGTAATATAATCCGAATCAATTTCGGTGAACGATACGATGTCTTCGTACAATAATAAATGATTATAAACTGAGACTTTGTGATAACAACGTCGTAAACAACAGGCCAACGCAACATGATTCAATATGAGCACGTGTGTACGTGTACGAACTGATCATAGGTAATTGGTTCCCGTAGGAATGTGTTGTTGTCGAACTCGCGCCATCGTCTCCTCATTCTTCGACTATTGTGTACGAACGGACTCTCTTCGTGTTTACCTGTTCAATGCGATGTAACTGTAGGTAAGTGAGTGATGCATGTTTACAGTGTCGGAGGCCGATGTTCAATATCAAGACATTACAACGAAAATAACTTATGTTTTAATAACGTTTCGATATCAGTTCAAAATATATTAAATTACATTAACAGATTTTATATCAAACTCATATGGTTGTCTTTATCGCATATGAAATATATTTATTTTCTCGTAATTAAAGTAAATAGAAACATTTAGTATGACTCATTTAAAGTACGTCGGATACATGTAATTCAATTTTTACTCCTTGTATAATATATTGCTTAGATAAATAGTTATATGTTAGATTTTAATTAAAAATTAATTAAACAAATGTAATCTGCTGTAATGTTCAAGAAAGTGTGCTAAGATAATTATGTCATATAATGTCATATGGATGGTTTTAATAAGTAATTAGATCAGTATAACATTTGAAATCATCGTGCATAAACAGAATGAACAATATATATATATATATATATATATATATATATATATATATATATATATATATATATATATATATATATATATATATATGTGTGTGTGTGTGTATAGAACTCATCATGTAAGGAATATCTTGCAACTCGATATATAACATCCTTCTATGAAGATATATATTTGTTAATGAATAGACAGAAAGTCACAAGGATTTAATATATAAAAATATCTTAAAAGTATAAAAATAGAAATAAAATTTTTAACTAAATTTTAAATAAAAAATATGATTAATCTGCAGCAAATTGAATTAAACATGAGATAACGAATGAGATATTAATGGTATAATTTAAGTGTATTTGTCCATTAATATAATTATATATAAAATAAATTAATTCATTTTTGGGTCCCTTGACAACTTTTTCACTAATTGCAATTTTTTTTTCGAAACATATGATTAATAATTTCTAAAAATACCTTGAAAATTCAAACACTATTTGTTTCCTAGTGTATCACTATTCGATTTATATCTTCATATTGACTTTTTTAATGCAGTGCCCGCGATACAAATAATAATCAGATATGAAGAGTGTATATCATTGATTTCAATTAATCTTAAATGAATAATTTTAAATTAAAATGCCTATATATGTATATATGGATAATAAGTGGAATATTTTAAATTGAAAATACTGAATTGTTTTTTATACCTTCTGAATTAAAATATAACTTAAAATTAGCAGAATATGTTTATATGATAAATAGAAACGAATGCCAAACAAACGCGATTTGTTGATATAAGATTAAATTAAATCTTCTGACTGAAGAATACGCAATACAATATGATCCACGTTTTGTATATAACAACAACCGTTAACTATTGAGTATAAACAGGATCACAAAACAAACATTGAAAGTGTTCAGAATGTAATTCGAAATTCCATATGCCGCCATGAGAGCGAACAAGCAATCCTGAACAAAAGGCGTGTATACTCTGCAGTACAAACCATCAAAGGTCTCGAACTCAATACGTACAAGTAAAATCCTTCACGTATAACACGACAAAAAAGTATATACTATGTGTGTATGAGTGTGTGTGTTCTAAAACACTAACACGTCCAATGTACTCGAAGAGAGTGGCGCACAGACTTTCTTTGAACAAACGAGCTGCATTCCTTTATACCTACGTCAAAGCGGTCAAATTCTATTGCATCATCTCTACCCGAGGCCTGGTGCTGTTGAGTAGAGGTAATTTTCCAGCAGGTGGGTTGACGAGAGCAGTAAGCGAACGATGGTGGCAATTTGCACTGCCACTACCCTCGGATGGTCAACGGCGCCATCACATCGAACCGAACTACTATGTCCACAGTCCGGAAGTGTCGTCGGACACTGGTGACGCAGCTGCTGTCCGCTTAAGTGTACCGGATATGGTCGCCATAGACGGGAACCTTTGTTTTATTAGAATGAGTGCGATGGTGTTGGATTTCATGTGTGCAGGAGTCGACGAGAGTCATTCGCACACAAACACACACACACGCATATATATATATATATATATATATATATATATATATATATATATATATATATATATATATATAATCCAATTGAATATAAAATAAATCCTACATCCTTAAGATATATTTGACAACTAAAATTCTTTCATTCGCTAGAAAAAATAAATTGAGTTCTTTTATATCCGTAGTAATAAAATAGAAATATGATAGAATAGTATGAAAATATCACTTCTCTTTCTATCTTGTTAAATATGTTTTATAAAAATTTATAATTTTGTTTAGTAAAATTTTTGTATCATATTTTATTTATAAACATAATGAATTTAGTTTATTGCAACAAAACATATCATATATATATATATATATATATATATATATATATATATATATATATATATATATATATATATAAATACTGGAACATAAATCTTATTATAGTAAACTCAAAGTAAATTCTTGTGCCTACGGTAATATTTTCTTATTTGAAATCAACTGTTTATGACAGAATTGTGATAAGAAGAAACATAATGCAATTTATATTAAAATGAATGATTATATTGTTGACCTAATGCAATTTTTGATATTTACACATCCATTTATATATTATCAATCACACTTTTACTAAAGAAAAATGTATTAATTATTTTTTTATAATTTCAAAGTAATAATTTAAAGTTATATTATTATGTCTATATCCGGCTACAGTAATCTTTGGATTCTTTCACACCGAAAAATAACAGTACGATATTAATCGGTTTGAAACTGTAAACACATATGTTATTAACAAACAATATCAGAATAAATAAATTATAATGGAAAAAACAAGATTTCACTGCAACGTTCACCTGTATTCTTAATAAATAATATTTTTACTGATTTAAGTGAACACTTAAATCTTCTTGCATAAATCTTACAAGTTTTTATGGATAAATAAATAAATTAATATAAGCGAATGTCGCCTGAATGTAGAATTTAATAGCTATCGTATATCATTTTGATTTGTTATATATATATATATATATATATATATATATATATATATATATAACAAACACACAAGTGAATTGTCGATTCTACGAGTACTTTAACGCCCACTGTATTGCAATTCGACCGCATTGCAGTGTTGCCATAACAATTCGTAATTCGATACGTGATTGTCTTTCACGACGTGTCTTGCCATCTGATTGGTCTATGTTGCCATATTGGTACCATCTGTGGTACAATAAAAACCAACGTTATGTAAATTTGGCTATATATATATATATATATATATATATATATATATATATATATATATATATATCAATCGACATATGTATAAGTGAATATTAACATTTTTCTATTATTTTTCCTGCAGACAGAATAGCGAAGCACTAGTCAAGCATTCAATCTTTTTATTGTAACTGAATTGTAAGAAAGAGATTTATATATATATATATATATATATATATATATATATATATATATATATATACTAAATCGTTACATTTTCAGATCAAAATAAATTACATATCTTTAAAAAATACCAATCCTTTTTTGTTGGATATATAGAAGAACCGAACAAAAAATATAGTAACATATACAATTTCTAATAAAACTTGTAATAAAATATTTGTGAAATTTATAAATCCTAAGAAACTATCTTTTGACCCATTGATCTTAATTTTCATACTAATAATAAATCATAATAAATGCATTAATGTAAAGGAAGAAATATAAATAAAAGAACACTTTGTAAGAAAGAGTTTGTTAAAATGTGTTTCTTCCATTGTTCAAATTCATTATCAACTTTATTTGATATATATTTTTATTCGTAGTAAATAAAGAAAAAATATAAAATTAACCTCAAATATGATAGGGTCATAAGTATTGTTTTTATAAATAATTAATAATTCCTGATAAATCTTCTCGCATTTAATATTATCTTTTAAAAAACAACGAAAACAAAATAGAAAAATTCATACACTTCTGTTATAACCATAATAATGTTCCACTCACAGTCCGAGTAGTCATCGTTCTTTTATCCGTTGCCATTAAATAACACCGCAAGAACATTTCCGTCGAGGAAACGGTATCTTCACTGTGTAGATGTCCAAGTTGTACGTGTGTCACACGAAACCACTGTCAATAAAGTTTCCGTTCATTTTGAAGCGAGGTTTCCACTTATTGACAGTCACACGTGTGCGAGGGTTAAAAGCTTCGACAAAAGACTGTCACAAAAAAACACACACATATACTGATAAAGTAGAAAAGACAATGTGGTGACACTTAGAAATTTCTGTATTGTTCATATGCACTCGTATAAAAGGACAGTGTAAGATGAATTGAAATTGAATGTAGTTCTAATGAATTTCAATTGATTGTGAAACATTTTTATTTGTTATATTTTTTTTTATTTGATGCATGTCCTTCAGTATTTTAAATATGTCATTTTTCGTAACAACAATATAGAAAATAAGATTCGTTTGGATTGCAAAACAACAGTAAAAAAAATAAGAAAATAAATATGAAGTATGTATTGAATGTGTGTTCAAAAAACATTATTTTCAATTTTCTAAAAGGGAAATGTACAATAATTGCTTAATTAAATTGAATTTACTTTAAATATTTCCCAATCAACAGCTTCTCGTAAACATTAAATTCTAATCAAGAAACTATTCATAGTTCACAACTTTCATTTCATAAGAAAACCAGTTTCAGCTCATAAATAAAATATAAATACTATTTTACGATATAGTTGATAAGATAAAATATCTTAAACCATAAAATTAAAAGACTTTTATAAAACTTTAGATGCAAAAAACTTTATCGCAAGTTTTTATAGTAATACAAACTTTTTAGTAGAAAATTATTTATATGTACCAGCTCTGAGTTGATCTTTTTCAATTCACTTAGAAGAAAAATTTCATTACTTAAATCTGTTTTCACACACACACACACACACATATATATATATATATATATATATATATATCAATTATAAATAATTTATAATTTAACAAGTAAATTACTAATTAATTTTGCTTTTATATAAATTGTAAATTGCGCAATTATTACAATACAGAATTATATTTTATTCATTACAATAAAACCAAATACTACATAATTGAAAAAAATCGCTGAACAAATAAATACTTTAATATCGAAATGAAATTTTTGTTAATTAACAATACAGAATTGTTGGATTAAAAATATCATTAATCTGAATCAATCCGGCTACTTTTTTTCGCATATCATTTTTTTTTAAAAAAAAAAAAAACAAAAAACGTTATCCACATATAATTAGTTGAATGATAAAGGTAACAAATTAATATGATGAATCGGATTATTGAAGGTTTCATCCAAGCCAAAACAGAACTAATGAACTATTATTATATCGAAGGGATTCTATATCAATAATTGAATCAGAATCAGACTAATACTGTTTAATCGGATTGATATGTTATAGGTATATAATACACAAAGGTTAGGCAAGTGTTAATAGTATTTGATTTATTTATTTTTACGAATAATCCTATTAAATTATTATAACAATTATATTCATTGATTTTGTAATTAGTTTAAATATTTTTTTATTATTGTTACAACTTAATCCGCACATGTACAAATTAACTTTAATGGAATATATATATATATATATATATATATATATATATATATACATATATATACATATATATTTCACGGTTTTCTGTATACATGTATAGAATATATTGAAAACTCATTCATATTAGATTTAATAAAAAAAATTTAAACATAAACAAGGTTTCTAAATTATATTCAAAAAAATACCGTCTATTTGTTTTAAAATAAAATATATTAATAACAATTTTCGGTAATTTTCATTATTCATTTTATTATTAATTGATTCAGAATTTGTTACTGAAATTCCTTTTTTTAAGTGTGTATTAAATATGTTTAATATAATGTGGCACGAAATTATTGAAATTAATTAATATACATTAAAAAATAGTAGGCCTCTTTCAATTTCATCTCGATTAATATTTAATGTTTAAATAGCAATGTATAAAGTATTCTGCTCTATATTTTATATCCAGTACATTATCGTTATAAATATACACCTCTTATCTTCTACATTTATACGCATTTCATTTACATTTCAATTGGTTTTATCGAAAACATAACATCGATATACGTTATATTATTATTATTATTATAATTTTATACAGATGCACATACAGTTCGTCGAAACGAATATCTATGATAGGAATTGAAAATAATAAATTGGAACACGATCTATTGAGACTCGCATTGAGTTTATACGACTCCGAAACTGTCTGTAAGCCGCCGCGTAAGCAAATCCGATCAAATTTGTGTAGGAGTAACCGAGCGTAACGCGAGAAAATGCGTTCCGTAGCGTACAGACACTTTTATTCAACGACCGGATTACATTTTCTGTATGCAAGCAAAACTAATATCGTCAGGAAAATTGAACTTGTGTTTTTATGTTCGAGTACTTAACACAAATCCCAATGAACACGAATAATTCCACGGCTGATAGTGCACAGCAACACACACTGCATTTCATTACTTATATAGTTTCCCTTCTATATACATTCATATATATATATATATATATATATATATATATATATATGTGTGTGTGTGTGTGTGTGTGTTTGTATGTGTTAATATATTTAATATTATATAAACACTTTCAGAAGATAATCTAAAATAGATTACAGCTTATTTAACGGTTGAAAACATTTAAATGTTTTAAGTAATCGATAGTATACAAACAGTTCTATCCGATACAAGCTTTCTCAAAAAATGTTATTTAATTTCTATATATAGCAAGTGAAAGATTGAATATTTATTTATAATTTTACTGTTGAAGGAAAAAATCATAAAACAAATGAAGAAAAATGATATATATTTGCAAAGAACACAATAAAGTAATAAACTTCTTGAATATATTGTCTTTTATAATAGTAAGTTAGAAATTTATAAACGACATGTAAAATTGATGTAATTATGAAATTAATATTGATCTCTTTTATTGGAAATCAACAATTTATATGAGTTCATTCTATAACAATTATCATTGTTTATTAATGAAGAATTTTTTATCAATTTCTTATGAAAATTGATACACTTGAAATAAATTGAAATATATTTCTTAAAAAAAATTCGTATCAGTCCTATTTAAACATGAAAATAATGAAACCAAAATATTTTATTAACATTCAGTTTATGTTGTCTGATAGATGTAATTTTCATTCTTGTTCGGTTTCATTATTCGAACACAACATCCGATTGATACAAGAGAGTACATTACGTTCTTGCCGACTTTCCTTATTTACTTCGTCGACATCGAAGTGACGACCGTTCGTAGACGACTCAGCATCGCGACCAGTTCATTACGCTCAAATGCATCGGATTTAATTTAATCTCATCCCACTGGATCTATCCAGTGGTCTCAACACGACGTCCTAACAATCCCTCTCTAAAGTTTATCACAGGATCTGTTGGTTGATACGTTATGTCAGCGAAGGTGTCTTTATTACATACATACATACATACATACATACATACATACATACATATGTATATATATATATATATATATATATATATATATATATATATAAGGACTCAACAAAATGGAAAATCATGGAAGAGGCCTTTATCCAGCAGTGGATTGACAGGGGCTGAAGATGATGATGATGATGATGATATAAGGACTCAGTATTAAAGTAAAGTAATAAAAAATAAAAATTAACTTACAATTAGTTTATATTCAGCTACAAATATTATTTTCAAAAAGTTTATATCGTACTACAAATCAGTTTTACAATTATAAATTTTGTATAAACAGTACACCACAAAATTGATAACTGTTTAAAAAACGGTCGTATTTTTAAAACAGAATCTGGTATATCCCTGGTAATTCCTTATATTATCATAAAAAAAATGTTTAAAATTATTTCATTTCGTTTTTAGTAAACACATGGTTTGTTTTTAATCCAAGATCTAAAAATAAAAATTGTTTACGTTGTCTCTCATAAAATATTAATTAAAAATTATACATATTTGTACAAGTATACAAATATATGTACACAATCCAAGTTTAAACATGTCATTTATTTTAGATATAATTTTTTTTCTGTACAAGGTATATATATATATATATATATATATATATGTATATATATATATGTATATATATATATATATATATGTATATAAATAAATAAATATATATATATATATAAATATAAAAAAAGACAAACATATCATGTCAAACAAACGATATTTGTTGTTTTATAAAACGATTCATTTTTCTTCGAAATTTAGTACAAAATCGAGCTTTACTGTGTAAGCTGAAATTATTATAATTCCAAGAACTGTTTTCGTAATAAATATATGAATAAAAGATTTTTACAACACACACACACACACACACACACACATATATATATATATATATATATATATATATATATATATATATCGGTTTATCAAACTGAAAATTCATTATATACTAAAGGAATACAAATAATCCATTCGTTAAAATAGAAAATTTAACAAACCTATATGTGATTGTCCTAAGCTATGTTAATTAATAATATTTATGGAAATAATAAATCCAGGAAAATTGTATTTTTATATTTCTAAATGCAAAAAAAATTCTAGAAGTAAAACTTTATTTCTTATTTTATATGAAATTCAGAAATAGGAACTTTTACTGTAAGTAAAATGAATTATTAAACTTACTATACTTTTTATATAAGTATATTTCATTTTATATTATTGAATAGGTTATAGTTAAATTATTTTTTATCTGAACATAATTAATGATAAATCCGTTACAAATATAATTTCAAGTAGTATTCGATCTACTTTTAAATTAAGAAATCCAGAAATAAATTCTTAATCAATTTAATGATTAATTTTTCGTTAAATAAAATACAATTTTTATTTTTTTAATAATAGTATAAATCATCATAAAATTATTTCTCCCTTAAATCCGGTACACGAAAATAGCTCTCTTTTTATTGCACGAAGAAAGGTTATAAATTAATGAGAAATTTTCAAGATAATTCGCTGTAAATGAAATTAATCTAATAAAAATATTTACTGTTAGAAGTAGGGAATTACGCGAGTATACATGTTGTAACGAAAGTCTTTTAACAAGCTAAACCAAATAAAAATCCGTTTTATATGCATCATAAAACAGTTTGAAAATCCTTACTTAATCAAGCGAGCACGGCTGTCGTGCTCTTCCTCTTCTAGCTCACTTACTTAAATTCAAACATTCATCAACGGACGAACAGTGTCATCAATGAATATAAAATTGAACACATTGTCGTTTATTGAATGGAAGAAGAAAAAAGTCGAAGACCACGACCTGGATTATATGTACAATGAAAAAAGAAAAAAATAATTATATAGACATTGACAAAGAAACAAATATATTTCCCGAAGACCATAAAAAACAATGCGGTTCCCGAGTGAAATTAAAGCGCTAGACCACGTCGCGTCCCTCAGGTGAACGGCGTATCCCGCAGGATGTCGTGTTGTTGTCTTTGTTTTCGGAACACAATGGTGTAATGAAAAGTTTCCATTACTGTAATTGACAAGACGTTGCTGCGTAGACTCGGAGGTCGTCGTCGGCCTTTTTTTGTTGACGTCTTCCTTTTGCCATGCGAAGACATTTCCAGATCATTTATTATGAAGACGATTTTCTTAATATTCGTAAAGAATTTTGTATCGGATATGGTGGACCGGATTGAGACTTATCAAGGGCCGAAAACTTCTCGTCGTCGCCGTCTCTTTTTTTCTTTTAACATGTGCAAGATCTTCTAGATGGTTTTATGTGCATTGTGTTATTTTTTGCAACGGCTGTGAAATATTTTTTCTGTTCTAAATATGTTTCACGTCGGATGAACTTTTTTCTAAAAGCACTTTATTAATCAAATAAGATTTCTTATTTTTAGATTAAATGTTATATTATTAGCATTCTTATATTATCAAGTTTTTTCATGCTTTTACTAATCAAATTAAATAATAATTTTCTTTTAATAAATGTTATTCTTTTCCTTTGAATTTATTTACTTGTACCTTGGATTTATATAAAGCTCCTTAAACATACCTTAAATATTTTCTGATTATTGATCAATAATATAACAACAAATATGTATATATATATATATATATAAATAATGAAGTAAAGTACAATAAATAATAATTAATGTATTAAAAATATACTTTAACGCAATCGTTATTTTTTATTAAGCTGATGTGACTAGTTTACACAGAAGAAAAGGCATGAAATCAACATGATATGTATACAAAAAGTGCAAGAAGGAAGTCGAAAAAACGCTTCAAGTCAAACATTAACACACAAATAAGAGACGACAGTGAATTACCGTTGACATTTTTCAAAGAGACAATTGCGAAGGGGAAGTTAGGACCATCCAGTGGTCTTTTGAATGACATTCTTTGAGTAAGATATTAATTATACGTCACTAACAATGCGTTTCGGTCATTAAATTGTTTTAAGACCATTATAACTGAATAATAATTTTATCCTTAGTAAGTTACACTTTGCGATCAATTTAGCTGATTATTTTTCTTTGTGTATTTTTCTGTTTCTGTTTAATTGTTAGTTTTTACTAATAAAATAAGATCAGCTTTTTAAAATTTTAATTCTTGTAGTAAAAAAAAATAGCTCGACAAACCTTGCAATGAATTTAATTTATTTTTATATTTTTCAGTTTACATTTTACTCAGTCAATTTACTTGAAACGATTCGTGTGAATATTTATAAATACGAAATAATATGATAATTTCAACGATTTTAATGGTTTGAACTAATGTAAGAAATACTCTAACCTGTTTTTTACATGATTTGGTTACTAATCCCTTTTAGTTTTATCTCGTTCAGTCGTTACCACATATATGCATATATTGTCGATTCTGACACTAAGAAATATCTCACAACATATTTTGTACGATATATAGACACACATATACTATATTGCAAAGTTTACGTAATAATTCTTTATGTTTTCAATAACCTTAGATATTTTTTCTTGTAGGCATCACACTTACTCCAAACTATATCTCCATATATTCATCAAATGTCAAAAACCAGAAAGCAATAACATAAACCAAACACACACACATATTTCACTCATCTGTATTCAACTGTTTTCTTATATAGTTTGACGTAGGCGTTTGTATACACACACTCATCCGTATCATACATATATATATATATATATATATATATATATATATGTGTGTGTGTGTGTGTGTATTCATGGAAGCGTAGACACATAAACAAATACGGATATAGCTAAAGATATATAGAGAAATCGACATAGACGCACACACACTCATATCCTAAGCAAGGGAATCTCGTCATTTAACCGGTATACGTATTCTGTCCGACTTGATGTAAAGGTGAAGACGCTCGTCTGCATCAGTCGACGACGCGTTAATTTATTCCCGTAAGCCGTGCACGAGGTGCTAATCTGTCCGTGTGCGGCTGCGACGCGCACCTGGGGGCATGTTCGCTTCTGTTTACCCAACACCGCCACCATTACCCGGCGTTCACCCAGTATTTTCGAGTCGCAGCAGCCGTCGTCACTCATCTCTGATGACATCTTTGTGACCGCGTCGCCATCATCAACATATCCGCAGGCGTTCGCTTGTCATGTTTCCGAAACGACAAATATCTCGGGACAAGTAATTATTTGGACCCTTCCGTCGTTGTGGTTTAAGATGGTGATGAAGACGTCATTGATTGTTTCAATAGTTCAATGGGACCGTTGTTGTAGGATTAAAACGACCGGAATTTGTACACTTCGATGTCGACATCGGTTTTCATTTGAGTGTGTTGTTCTTTTTTATTAAAAGTCCACTCTGACCACACATTTTGTAAACCAAAACAATATTACAACTTTTCATACAAAAAAATCTATAATGAACTCATTTATATACACTTATACAATAAAGTAGAACCCTATATATACAACTAAATTATATATTATATTCAACAATATAAATCTGAATACTTTTTTACAAATAATAAAAATAATTTACGCAACTTTTGAATAAAAAAGTTAATATACAAAATATTGTGTAACATTATGTAGTAGAAATAAAGTTTTATCAATTTTTTTGTTGAATAACTTCTCTTTTATTTAAATTATCATAAAAAAAATTGTAATTATAATGAAAACGGATAGTCTTTTTTTTAATATTTAAACTATTGATTACTCTGCAAAACTATTATATAAATTTTACAATTTGTAATAATATACTTTTTAGATTTTATCGTTTGTAAGAAATTTCAGGAGTATATTTAATTTTTTTATTTAATTTTTATAATGCGTATTTTTTCATAATAAATAGGATAAAAAATATGACTCATGCATGCTACAGTTTCCATCAAACTCAACTAAAAATAGCAGGGTATAGCGTGAGGACTTGTAATATACGTTAACTGTATCAATGATAAAATTCTTTAACGTTTACTTGAGCCAAGTGAATGTCAGGTTTGTTATAATATCGTCTTTGACCATACAACTCGTGAATTTGTTAATTGTATTCTAATAATCACAGAACGGAATTTTCAACTGACACAAAATTTTATCAAAAAATTTATAAATATTTCACACATTAAATCATTTTTCTTTGAATACAAATTTTAATACTTATTAAGCAAAAACATATACATTTGATAATTTAGTTACTATAAGAAAGATATATATTTTCATGTAATTTTTTATAAAATTTTCAAAACGCGCTGAAATAAAATACACACATTCACACACACAACAATGATGCTACAACGAAATGCGGATTTATAAGTAATAGGAACACTTATTAAAGTTTCATTTAAATCTTATTCACCGGAATCAGCTTGAAAAAGAAAATTCCTTTCAACAAAAACTGTTAAGGTTCGATGAAGAGGTTAAGAAAGCAATGTCTCCAGTTCAAAAGGGAAGTCAGATGATCAATAGAAGAAAGAGAACGGCACGCACTGATTCTGATTGATATGCCATGATTAAAGGATTTCGTATCGACCTCTTCTCTTAACTTTAACTATATTCATCCTATATCATACTTCAGACGGATATATATATATATATATATATATATATATATATATATATATATATATATATATATATATATATTCCTTTTGATCGCTATTAGTGTACACTTACGGTCGTCAACGGACGGTCATCGATTCACAGGGAATATTTAAATAGTTCATTATGCTTTTAAGTTTTGTTTGTGAATTCTAAAATAAGGTACGGTATCTTATGTGGTTGATTGTATTTACTGTTTAATTATTTAATTACATATGTGTTTTAAATAAACACATTAACGAATATTTTTTATACGTTAATGTATTTTTATAATTGATACACGCATATATAATAAAATTAAAAAAAATTAATTAGAAGCAAACTCAATATTTTTATAACTCTCTTATTATTGTCTAAGAAAATCTATTAAAGTATATCTTTATAATACAGAAATATGAATATAATTTTAAATTGGTCCATATATATACTTTCAATTGAGTCTTTTATTCACAGTATAATATATAGTGGAGATTAAAAAAATGTGAACTAATATTAGAAGAATAAAAAGTTTATTTTAAAATAAACATTTATGTTCTAAAATGAAACTAGGATTAAAATGAGATACAAGAATATACATTAAAACAAAATTATGAAGCAGCATTACTTACTTTTATATATACGTATAAAATATAAATGTACTAATAAAAATGTCGTATCACAAAAATGACTTGATACAGTTATTTTTACATTACGATTGATGAAAGCATGTCCTATTTTGTTATTTAATTATAGATTACTAAAGTGTTCTTGCTTCATTTTTTAAAACTTTATATATTTTTATAAATCATTAAATATTTAATTATATAAAAGCTTCATTTATAAAATAACGTACACATTTTACATACACACACACACACACACATATATATATATATATATCTTTTTATTAGAATAATATATTAAAATTACAGTTTTGATTATTTTTCAGTAAGTAAGATTTTTCCTCAGCTTAAAAATTATTTTTCTGATGATACTAATTAATTAACGTTTTAAATCTCTTTTAAAAACAACTTGTTATTGAAATATTTGCCTTACAGTCTTATTTATTTCAAAAAGCATGCTACAGTTTTACCTTGAAATAATTTATCTAATAATAATATTAAATCGAAATATCAATTACTAATAACTCGTCATTGTCAACAACGCAAAACTAAACCGAGTTCTACCATTATTCATTATTTCAATACTACTAAATATATAACTTATACTTCATTAATTATTAATTTTCTTTTTTGTATGTGGGTATCATAAATTAAATGTTAGTAAATAATTTATCGGGTACTATTAATTATACAATATTACTGGTTTTGTATACCACATTGAAATTATTAACTAAACAAAACTTATTGTCGAGTACATGAAATTTACATTTTAGTTCATTATGCATTCATATACATACATACATATATATATATATATATATATATATATATATATATATATATAATATTGTAATATTATGCATTCTCCAAATGCACGATAATGTCATAGTAGCAGAAGTTCATCGGATATCATCGTTCTATATTGAATCACAACTGATATATCACTGATATACTCAAATCATACTAAACCAATTAATTGCAATAATTTCCATCCTATACCATGTTTCACTTGGATTTGTAGCTCAAACGTGACACTAATATAAATTTTGTATAGATTCAAAACGATGCATTTGCATGGACAATACAAGCAGGTTTATCTCGATTATGGAATCTAAGTGATGAATGATTCAATTGACTTCCTATTTTATATATATGTATATATATATATGTATATATATAAATAACATACATCAAATTTAATTCACTCAAGAATATCTTAAATTAAAACAATGGACATCAAACAATTGAAAAGTTTTTATAAATCATGTGATCAGTTTATTTCATTTTTCCAGTATTGAACTCGTTTAGTTACTTTTTTTCTCAAAAATTATTCTCATGTATCAACCCCTCCCATTTTATTGATTTATAATCAACAGATATATTATTAATACATTATTTATAAGCAATTATAATGCCATGATTAGATCATGTGTTTTTCATTTATTCATTTATAATATAAAGATGTATGAAGACTATTAAAATATATTTTTATGAATATATTAAGAAATATTTATTCATTTTGGCCTACAGGACTAAAATTTGCATACCTATTTTTGTAACTAATGAAATGATGAACTATATAATATATGCATATATGTGTGTGTATATATATATATGTGTGTGTGTGTGTGGATGATTGTGTAGGTGTATGTTTATTTTATATATTAAAGTTTCAAGTTTGTACATAAGGTTAAATAGTAAATATATAGAGAAAGAGACACATAAAAATGGCATACAAATGAGACAGACAGAGACAACGAAAAGCGTTACTGCAGATAGTTGTGTCGACGCGCACATATTTTCATACGGACGAACTAATTAACCGTGGACGACCAAAAAAGGCAAGTTTGTAACGTTGAGCCTGTACAACAAACTTGCCATTCGTTATTCTAGGATTATCTCGGGGTCGTTTGCAGCGGCTCATTTCTCAAGCGCGCGTTCGCCCTCGTTATACGACGAATATCACAAATGTCATAACTCTGCACGTCACCGCCTACTTGTGGACCTTAATCTTAATCGTCGAGGCTCGTGCGTCGCCGGTTCATTCCATGTAGAGGTACGACTTTCGCAGTATTTTTCTTTTTCAACAACGACTACATCGTCCCCGTCATCATCATCATTATTATTATTGTTATTATTATTATGTAAAGCATGATAGAATATGTGATGTTATATGATACGTGTAGCGGTTACTTGGTCGTTTTATAATAAATTCTACCAGCGTATTTGTTTAGCTGAGTTGAAAGAATTCACAAATCTTTCATATCTTGACAAAAACATATATATATATATATATATAATTTATGAATAAATATATTTAAACCTGCATAAATACACACACGTGCGTTCGTATATATATATATATATATATATATATATATATATATATATATATATATATATATATATGCATATGTGTATACTCACACATGAAATAATAGAAAAAATATTCTTGAAATGTAATTCAACGACCTATATAAAAAAAATCATTCCCACATTATATGTTTTAAAATAAACTAATTAAAGTCTGTTATATTTATGAATAAACCAATTAATTTAAACATAAAATGACTAAAATCCAATCATCCCTTCAAAAAATGCTATGAGAATTATAGAAAATTGTTTTTTACATTTTATTCATTTCAATTAAAAAAGTTAGAGTTATGAAAAGGTAAAAATAGTTTCTAAATATTTTATGAAAACATTCTTTACTCTTCAAGCTTTCAATTAGTTTTATGACTTTCTATGAACAGACCACATATTGACTTTCTCTTAGAGTTGTAATGAAAATAAAGTATAAAGTATAATGAAACTTTTCTTCGAATATAAAACGTTTACAGTCTATTAATAAAACGTTATTAAAAATTGAAAGAACTTCAAGATTAATGTTTAGTAAAGCTATCAAATATACATACATAAAAAATATAATAAGAATTTTGAGAGAAACGTTTCTAAGTTATAAAATAATGAATGATATTTTAACAAATAACTTCAAGTAAATGACAAGTACATTTTTTCATCCTATTTCAAAATATTTTGTTATCCCTCAATCAGCCACAAGGGATACAATTCTAATATCTGAGAACATTCTTAGCCACTAGCATTCTATTTACATATATATAAGCATTGAAACTGTTAGACGAGAACAAAGCTAACGGCGCATTAAATACAATATATGGAAAGTTACTGAAACAGAATGGACCGACTAGGGTGAACGAAATAATCTATACAAGACGTTAATCAGACCGGTAACAACGTATGCTGCAATAATAAAGATCCAAAGTGCTTTAAGCTCTCGTGTACAATAATTAAGCTCCGGAAAATTATGAAACTAACTAGTTAGTTACTTAGTAAGCTAATTAAAGAAAAAATGTATAAAATTTAATTAAAAGCATCTATGAATAACATTACAGACTGGAAAGTTATAAGATAAGAATGTTATGTACTGTTTGACTTTTCAATTAATTAAAAGCTAACAGATAAATTAAAAATAATATTTCACATAACTAGTTGTCAAACTTTTATTATAAGATTATTGTAATGTCAGTTTTATAAAAAAAATATTATATCCAACATCGTATTCTTTTAGTATTCATGAAGCATGATGTTCAGTTTTATATGAAATGCACTAATCAAGTACATTTCATTCGAAAATAATATAGAAAAACACTGTTCTTTGAGGTTGTTAATACATACATACCAAATATATATATATATATATATATATATATATATATATATATGTATATATGTATATATGTATGTATAAATGCTATTAAGTTATTTATAGAATTTATTTTATACAATTGTGGTTGATGTAGAGGAAATGAATATTAATTTCATTTTAATATGATGTATAATTAAATAATTAAAAAGCTAAAATAACTAACTAAAACCAATTAGGAAACTGTTTTAAATTTTATTTTTTAACTAAAATTGTTTTGCCTAATTATTAATGTAATAAATTCACAAAATCGTTCTTAGTTTTTTTTAAAAATTGTTTAATTTATTTTCTAAATGGATTCGACGTTGAAGGCATCATGATTTTAAAATGAAATCACAGCAGCAATTCCAAACGTTAAGTGGTGTAGTAAAGACGAGCTTCTGGCTCGCGCTTCCGTCCGGCAATAGAAACAGTTCACATAAAACAGACCGTCCCACGTTTCCGTGTAATCCGAACACGGCGCGCACGAATATTCCCATAATGATAACGTTTTAAGCGTGGCAAAACGTCGAATAAACCGACAATCTTTGAAGAAACAGATATTTGAGGCAAACGTGACCGCGAAGTCGTTATCTCACTTGATGCTCATATACTTAATTAGGACCTGCGTCTCCGCTCATTTCCTATGCGAATCTGTCGCTCCAGGTATTTGTACAGATTAGAAACCGCGTCGTAACTATGGTAACTGACCACGGTCCAACCGAAACCAAAATCTCAAATGACCTCTCTCATGTCCACCAGACGCCGACGATTTTGTGCCATTAAAGCTTATATAATCGGTTTTACAACTATTTCGACTTACGAAACAATTTTAGTTTGAAGTTATTTATAAACTGTTAATAAAACATTTTGCTGCCAGCATCGTTTTTGCACACTCGCCCCGTGCGTTTCGCTTAAATCTGCTGTAATTATGAAATACCTACAACAAATTGTTAACTTGGAATTATGTTAACAATTCAAATTAAACTTGAAATAGTAATTGAAACAATATTTCCAAATATTCATGTCAGTTCTTTCAAAGTAACACACACACACACACACACATATATATATATATATATATATATATATATATATATATATATATATATATAACTAGAATCAAAATCTAATCAATAAATAATTAATTCCTAATATAAATAAATGACGTACAATTTAATTCTATACAAATGAAGATTAAAATAAAATAATGGTATTGCAAATATTGACCTTAAATTTCTTTATTCAAATTTCTATTCGCAAATATTCATATTTTATTTTTAAATGTTTTTTTTTTAAAAGAATAAAATCTAGAAAATGTAATTTATTTAAAAAATATATATAAAATAATAACAATTGACTTTTATATAAGAGTTATGCAATATTTTAATCGATATTCAATTTTATGTCCAGTTCTAAGCTTATTCCGGTCACAAAAAATACTTTCTAGGGATTAAAAAGTGGTTTAATGCTCGTTTCACGTCTTTTTGTTCATAAAAGATCAGATTCGTGGCAAAAAAACGAAAATCGAATTCAAAAAAATTTTCGGCAAAAATTCAAGGGGTATACCTTGACGTTTTTTTTGACCAAAAATCGAAAGTCTGAAAACTGAATTTTTTTCTGTATAGATCGAATCTAATAGACATAACAAATATGTTTCACGCAAAAATTAAAGCATGGGATGGGAATTGTGCGATATTTTAGTCGATATTCAATTTTTGGTCAATTTTATGTTCAGTTATAAACTTATTCCGAGCACAAAAATACTTTCTAAGTGTTTAAAATTGGTTTAATACTTGTTTTAAGTCTGTATGTTCATTAAAGGTCGGATTTGATGTAAAAAAATGAAATTTGATTTCCAAAAAAGCTTGGGATAAGAATTATGAGAAATTTGATCGATATTCAATTTTATGTCCAGTTCTAAGCTTATTCCGCCCAGAAAAATACTTTCTAAGGGTTTAAAATTGGTTTAATGCCTGTTTCACGTCTTTATATTCATAAAAGAACGGATTCGTGGTAAAAAAACGAAAATCGAGGTCTAAAAATTTTTCGGCTAAAATCCAAGGGGTATACCTTGACGTTTTTTTTGGCCAAAAATCGAAAGTCTGA
>CM068323.1:19563111-19568111 GCA_034766995.1 Acanthacorydalis orientalis
TATTTTTTTCTGTGAGCTACTCGAGCACTAGATGAAACTTTTTTTCTGTAATCACATTGCTGGAATGGCGAAACGACGAACGTTACGGTCAATATACAAAAGGACGGTCTAGACGTCTGATGAGTTACTCCGCTGTATCTTTTGTTGCCAACTTTTACGAGATATGAACATATAACAGTTTTACGAGTTATTTTACATCAAATCATTTGAATTTCAATGATCGATTGTTGAGTTTAATAACTAACAGTGATTTTTTTTAAACTGAAATCTACTACCTAATAAATAAATGTGAAATAGTATTATATTAACCTCTGTCTACAGAACCAACAAATAAAATTAGTTTTAATCAATAAGTAATTTTCAAATTTTATTTCGTAAATGTAATATCAAAACACATTTTATACATTTTTTTATTATTTAAAAATAAACTTCAGAGGTAGTGAAATATATTAACAAACATAATAAAATAAGACTTCAATATTTGTACTATTCATGTGTTTAAAATAGGTTTTAATTTTTTTGGAATGTTTTGAAAGGTCCGTTGTGAAGTATTATTATAAAAAAAACCTGCTATATTTATATCTATGAGAATACTTTGTAGTTATATACTTTGAAAAAAACTCACTTTTGTCTTGTTCAAAAAATATTTTGTAACTGAATGTTTATATTTATATACCCAATGGGATTTCAAATCAAATCAGAAAATAAACTCTGCTTACGTCAATCATTATTTGAAAATGTTAATCTTAATTAAAATTTTCAGCCTCCCATTTCCAGCAATAAGTGTGCATCCTAAAAAACATGGCGCAGTAAAACACTGTTCACGAATTTTAATCACCTTACGAACTGTGAACATGAATGCATTACTACAACGAAAAAGTTAATTTGATCTCAAAGAACTCTCATCTTACGCCTTCGCACAAATACACCCACAAAATTGTTATCCGGGTAAAGTCTTTCATTACTGCAAAGATGTTGAACAGCGAGTCGTGACTTGTGTGTGAGAGACAACACGGCACCGCCGCCGGAAAAGAACAGAAACGGGGTTAAAGACGTTTCGCCTTACGACGACCGATGGCGATTGTCCTTCACCACCTTTAGCAGATGTTCCCGTCGACGAATTGATACCCTCCTACGCCGCTGCAAATCGATAGGAAATTGAAAAACATTGTGGCGGTGAGTGCTGGTCAAATCGTCACGAACCGAGCGAATGTGTTTGTTGACTTTGACTCAGAGAGTTTTTTTTT
This sequence comes from Acanthacorydalis orientalis, assembly GCA_034766995.1. Classification (NCBI taxonomy): domain Eukaryota; kingdom Metazoa; phylum Arthropoda; class Insecta; order Megaloptera; family Corydalidae; genus Acanthacorydalis; species Acanthacorydalis orientalis. The sequence continues at coordinate 19,564,359 of CM068323.1, forward strand.
GACACGCAACCTATTCTATGGCTTATATTATGTTAGTTTTCGAAATGTACACGAAAAAAAACGTTGACGGAAAATGAACGAACGATTAATTTATAATACAATATTCTGTAAATAATTTCACGTATTCTTAAATAGTTTTAATTGTTACTATTATTCTAATATTAACACTTAAACCAAATTTTCGAAACATTACTTAATTATTATTATTTATATATGCATATATATAATTCATATTTTTAAAATAATAATCTATCACTTAAATCATTCCATCTAATTAGTTCAAAATGTTGTATTGTTCACAAGTCCAAACATCACAATCATTTACCACAGAATTTGCAATGAACTATCAATTAGATTAACTAATTGAATATTCTTTGTTAATTTATTTTACCTTATTATTTTATTCAATTGTTCATAAATAAAATAATACATTTCTGATATAGAAATAAAATAGTACCTAACTTTAATGCGTCGATATTTTATTTAAGCTTGAACTCTTACATTATTCAATATAACTGTTTTTTTAAAAAAAAATAATCAGAAGGAAGAGGCATTATATACATATATATATATATATATATATATATATATATATATATAGATAGATGTATATATATGCTTATTTGTGTATACCAATTGCACAAAAAATATGAACTTATAGTTGATATCGCTACTCCAGGCACATTTGTAATATCAAAGTTTTCAATATGCTCAAGTTCGTTGAACGCAGTCAGAAAAGTGAACCGATGTTTTAGAAAAGTTTTTTTCATGCATGCATTGATAAATATATTTTTTGTTATTTTTAAAGTTGTAATTCAAAATAAGTACTCCAATCCAAAAAAAAAGAACTCTGAAGAAAGTTATTGGTGAACATTTCGATTTTTATTTGTTGTGTGTTGTTTTCCTTCCACCATATATACATTATTTGATTTCGATGTAAAATAAATTGATTTCTGGTTAACTTTATAAAAATACAAGTTCTCACACTTCAGTTCAATTTGAAATACATGTTATTTATTTTTTAACATTCGCAAGTTTCTAGAATTGCATATCCCATAATGTTTTAATTTATATTAAAACTGAATGAATATAAAACCAAGCTTTCAGCCGTTCAAATAGTATTACTTTACTCAATTATATACTTTCTTGCAAAGAAAAAATTTTTGCATTAAATATGAATTTATTTATTTTATGTACTAACCGGTTTCTTGTTAAAAATTTACCCTGTACCTTAAAAAAATATCTAGATGCTATTTTTTTCGAATAAATATCAGTATATAGACAAACATTTTGTTCATGAAACATTATGAAAAAAGTTTTAGTTAAAACTAAATATTTTCCATAGAGTTTCAATTTTTCTTTTCATGCAAAAAGTAATAAAAATAATTAAATCAAATTAGAAACCATAATATCTGAGATTCATTTTGAATTTAGTCTTAAATAGATTTCAGATATGATGAAAGTAAGTGCAAAGTTTTCAAGATCAAAAATCCACAGGATACTGTATTCACAAAGTAAAATGATTGTCGTTACGCGACAGGAGGTTCCACCGATACAACATTACAGAAAAGAACACCCGCGTCGCTATCATTTCTTATACATAAAACCGAACGAAGAAAAACTATATATATATATATATATATATATATATATATATATATGAACACAGAAATACTTGCCACTTTTTTGTATTCACTTGCGAGACAATTTCGTGAAATTATGCCGCTGGCAAAGAAACGAACGAGCGGCCGACAATGATAATCAAGTGGCCGGAAATTGAAATCTGGCGCACAAAACGTAGCGCGCATCGTGAAAAACATCATTAGCGTGGAAAAGAAACTAGGAAACAACATGCGCTCGCCACAGGGCAACGATTACACTGCTTGCACTTGCCAAGCTTTTTCTAGTCGCTAAAATAATTCTACGTCGTCGTCATTGCATCGACGGACGCTCATGTTAAAATGAGACGGACTTATAATGTACCAGAGCCGTACCATAATTGGGTTGTTGCTCTGCAGTAGCCTCCGTCCGGTTTTCAGATTCGATCCTGTGGAAAACGTAACGGCAACATATCTTTTAAATAGGTTCTCGTAGACGTCGTTCTTGGAAGTGCAAATCTTGTGGACGCAGTGTACCTTTTAGTCGAGTTGAAGATAATGCAATCTTACGTCGTTTCACTTCTGAGACAATAACTTTAAGTTACGTAGATGTAGTAAGAATAACATTTTCACCTGATATTTAAAACTGGTCAATTAATATCAATTATTTTATATAATAATTGATACAACATTTTTAAGTTAAAAAAATAACTCATATATCATCTAACATATATCAAATAAAAAAACATATACCGGAACATAATTTAACCGTTAATTCGATTCTCAAAAGAAAATAATACGAAAAGAAGGAAATATTCTAAACAGTAAATGATACAATTTGAATAATAAAAAACTAACCAGGGAATCATGCATAATATTTATATGAAGCTTAAAAATTTCGTAATTAATAAAAGTAAAAGAATAATTAAATTTAAACAAGTTCCGATAAGTTATTGAATAAACATTCAATTTACAGATTTCAAAGTTACACTTTTAATCTAGATAATATCATATCGGACATTTTGTATTATAAAAATGATTTATTTCTTTATAAACTTGGACTTTCAACTGATCTTTCAGTAAATTAAATTTTATTTTCTTAAATATTTATCTCTAAATATTATAGATATCAAGTTATCAGTTAAAGTAAATAATGAACATAATAAACAATACTGTTGTTTCAGTCTGTTATTTAAAACAACAAGCGTAAAAAATATTTCAATATAAATGCGTTGAAAACGTATCAACATTAATGATAATTTTTTTTACCAAACACAAATTATTTCAAACACGAATTTTTATTGAAAAAACAAACTCTATATAAATACAAAATCAGAATCAATTATACATTCTATTACTTAATTATACAGATATATTAAAATATACAGGAACAAATATCAAAATTCTCTGTTGTTTTATTTATAATATAATTGAATATTAATATTAATTAGACTGATTTTCATTCAACTTGAATACAAATAACAAAATAACGAAACGTCTTTTCAAGTATTCGTATTAAAATATCAAAAGGTTAACAAATAATGTAATTATGATTGAATACAATTGAGTGATATCGACGAAAGTCGCAAGTATGAGATAGTGTAATACAAAATTTACATCTTAAAGGTATTGTGGTTACGAACATTAGTGGGTGTATCTGTTGAATATATTTATTGTACCGTAATAATTACTGTTACACAAAGTAAAAAATTGTATAGATAGATATAAACAGAAGCGTCGTTAACTTCAATACAATTTACACATCTCATAATTTTATTATATTCATGTTTATAGAAAAAAATATTTCCTCTCAATAACGACGTCAGTACATTAGAGATACCATATGAACGCTAATAAGGCGTCCATGACGTGAAATAAACTCTCTTGCTATAGAATACATCACCCCCGCATATATATATATATATATATATATATATATATATATATATATATATATATATATAAACATACATACACAAAATTGCACATCTGGTTTGTCGGGTATACAAGAATTACGTCAGATATGTTTATGGCCGCAGAGTATACATACGTTTCCCAGCATTCCATTACTAAATGCAAGTTATGGTCCTGATACGATGCTAGTGCCAAAACCAAAAAAGGGAAAAGTTCAACTGATTAAGAAAATTTGATTCGA
>CM068323.1:19570611-19770611 GCA_034766995.1 Acanthacorydalis orientalis
TGTTTTCAGTAAATTTTAAATTATCTAGTTATATACAGAAATTATATAAATTAGAATTATCTTTTAGAAATACCTTTTGGATATATATGTTATTTATTAAATTATAAAAAAGTTTAATTTTGTCATAAAATGTTTATGTGTAACATATAAAAATCCTAAAAGATATTGTTTTTAAGGCTGTCTTAAAAAACTTTTTTCTCAAAAAATATAGTCTCACTAATTCGAGATCAATTCCCTTTTTAATGTATGTTTTCTTTATATAGTTCTTTTACGTGAAGAATTATTTTATTAATTCATAGAGATAGCAATTAAACTACTGAAATATTAACTTATTTACATATTTTCAATTTTATAATTTCTGTATAAAAATAAACATTTATTATTATCGTTCATAAATATTATATAGATCCATAGTCACGTAGTTTTCTAATAAAATCGCCAATAACGAACTTAACGACAAACATTCTATTTAATTGCCGGTCAGTTCATCGGCTATATGTAATAATTGTCTATCTGTTAAGATAACGATCGTTCGTTCTGTTTATCCTCTATATTTAAACTATTCAAATACAGTTTTAATGTTTGAACGTCGAGCAAATATTTGTAAACTAGTAAACAAAGATGCAATTAAGACCATTCATGTTCTTCAAATATTTATATGAATCATAAATTTATCAAATGGCATCCTCAATCATGAGCTTTTGTAAATGTATCAGATCTAATAAAGTTGTGCCTATTATCTCTGAATAGATTCAATTATTAGCCGACAGATTTTTGAATTTAATTACGTTTGAAACTCGCCACTATTTACTAATAGGTTTTATAGACATTTTATAAACACACATGATTTATTGTCAGTTATATAAGATAGTAGTTAAAAATATGTATGTATGACATATGACAATAAAAATGAACTTGTTCTTCAAACTTCGTTTAGAAAAACAAATTTAAGTTTATTATAATCTATAATTAAACAATCTGGTTCGATATAATTAAGAACAATCAACTTTAATAAAGTCAATTTATTTATTTATCCAGACAAATAAATTAGTAATTTATTTATTTGTTACCAAAAAATGTTTGAATTTTCTTAAAATTGATTTATCGTGTACAATTAAAACATTTTGATCAAAGACATGTTGTTCTTGATAAATTTGTAATTGTACTACTTCATATATTTCTTTTGCGAATATATTACCAATAATTTCATTTATTTATATATATATATATATATATATATATATATACACATATACATATATAAACGTACGTGTGTACAAATAAGTGTCATCCACTAATAAAAATATATAAATCTCGGCTAATACTCCCCCATTATGGCGAGCATATTAAAAACATGTCGTTCCACGCATACTTATAAATCCCACACTCTTAATTCAATTGCAAACGTCTCATGAAATGACGTAATATATCTGACGTAATGCCCGGCCGTTTCCGTAAAACGGGCGAAATTTCATTTCGCGTTGCAGCCTCTCGGCGCCTTATTACAAAAATGATTTATTAATGGATGCAAAACACTGAACGATAGTGTGTACGCCTGTATTATATTTTTCATGCCGGCAACGTTTTATAAAATTAATTAATATTTTATGTGGGAGCACATCCGCGTCCTTCCATCTATATCTTTCTGAAAACGCTCACTCACTCTACCAACATGTATATATATATATATATATATATATATATATACATATATTGTATAGTTTTAGTTTGGCGTCACGTGCACGCAAGCTGCACGTCCGTTTTAAGTCGCTAGTTCAATTCACTACGCTAATATGGAAATTGTTTTCCAATTGCTTTTACATGAAACGTTCGTACGCTTACTGCTTATATCTGATTTTATTGTTGTTGATCTATATGTTTTCCTTTTAGAATACGTTTAGAATACGTCTCTGTTTAATTAGTTGTGTAAGTTAATTATTTTAAAAAGCTTTGTTATTTTTACAAACTTCCACATAACAAAGAGAAATTATTAACACAAAACATAAGTTTTTTGAATTACTTTGTACCAAAATGCACTATAAATAATTGTTGTTTACAATTATAAATATTACACATGCGCACATATATATATATATATATATATATATATATATATATATATATATACATTACTGTGTGTGTGGTTCTATGATATAATAATATAATGATTATAAAATTTTAATTTGACTTTAGCATGTATTTCAATTAACAGTAAAATCAAATATTGAACCAATAAATTGCTAATACATATATCATCAGTTTTAACTGAAATATACGCGTTTTTAATTAATTTAAATAAAATAATCAAGAACCTCTTATTATATATATATATATATATATATATATATATATATATATATATATCAATTGTTTATCTGTGTGTAAATTAACATGAACGTGTATGCACATATATATATTTTTTAATTGCGTCCATTACTTATTTACATATATATTTCATCAGCATTTATTGTAGCGTGAAATCAAAATTGATTATATTATTCAAATAAACAATTAAATATGCATAAAACGAACCTTATTCATGTTTTCAGTACAAATGAACATTATTTATACGTGTATGTGTATAAATTAATATAAAAAGTAGAACTTAATAATTGGTTTTATATATATATATATATATATATATATATATATATATATATATATATATATATATATATATTATCATATGTTAAAACCCTGCATATTCAAATGTTGACCTATAAATCAGAACTTTTAAATTCAGTGAAAGCGAATTTCATTACAAATATATGTACTTGGCTTTTTATCAATTTGTCATGTCTGAAAATCACAATTTTTTGGTAAATAAGCAGGTCAATAGAAATTATTACTTCAGTTTAGGTAAAGAAATACGATTAGATGTGATTTAATAGTTCATCACTTATTATCAAATAAAATAATGGTTCTAAACTAAATAAAAGTCTTAACGTTTTTGTTTTGTTTTTAATATATATATATATATATATATATATATATATATATATATATATATATATATTAAAAACAAAACATGGTTAAGCATGGAAAGTATGTTACTTCCAGGGCAAACTTCTGTCAGAAAAACATTAATTTCAATGAAAACTGCACAATCTGCACAGAAACTAGAAAATCAATATTGCTATTTTATATGAACCGACTATGAAGGACATGACGTGTCAGTTTTGATAGATATTGCGATGGAATAAGTTTGTATAGACATTCATTAATCTAATATCGTCCTACTTTAAAGAAAAAGATTCCTCCATGTTTCCATATTTTCAAAATTATGCACAGTATTAGAATGATTCTCTGAAAAGTTTATCATAATATATATGTATATATATATATATATATACAAAAATTTGAAATATAATTTAATGAAAGCAAAAATCAGTATATATATATAATTATTGTATAACAGAAAAGTATACCCTGTAAAGTGATTAAAAGCTATCTTAAATTTATTTTCTATTAGAGTCTAAATTTCGAATGTTTCCCTACACTTTGAATAAAAGTAAATGTTTAACTTATTTTTTATCATTTGGCCTTTTTGTAATGTATTGATTTATTAATAACTACAATCTGTACACTATTTAATAACTTTTTGTTTACAACAAAGCGGATTCAAAAAAATACAATTAATAATATGGCCTTATGAATATATATGAAATACACAATTTTGATTTGAAGGAAAAATTTTATAAAATTTTACGTTGATATATATATATATCAAAAAAATTCATATATATACGAATAAAATATCTGAGTCAAAAGGAAGATAACTTTTATATATTTTGTATGGTAATCTACATTTTTAAAACTTATACATAAACATACACACACAAATATATATATATATATATATATATATATATATATATATATATATGATGTATGTATGTTGGTTAAACTTTATTTAGAAAAACTTTCATACGGCCAAGGTGACATAAACCGTACCTAAATAATTTGAACCCATTTAACTTGAACTAACATGAAACTCAAACTTGAACTTTACGGCCAACGAAATGATTTGCTTTCGATTAAGTAAAGCAGTAAATTAATCCAGTCAAATACAGGCACACACATTTATTATTCACACCTTTTGACCTGTTCAGTGACACAGAATTCGTTTTTGAATCTGAATGACGCAGTTTAGAATTTATAGGGTTTTTTTTCAATCCGATGCATACAGTTTGTAAATAATTCGTATATAAAAAAACCCACTCATAATGAATACATAAATAATATTTAAATCATCCTGAACTGAATACATTAATATTATAATTTGTCTTGAAAAATTCAAATCTTATTTTCAAATATGATTTCTTAATTGAATTATAACATAAAAGTATCATCCGAGAGCGGAAGAAAAATGAGCATATATCCGAATTGAAATAGTATACAAGACAACAACTGACGAAGAAAATAAAACAAGAAGACAAATGAAAAAAACCGTCGCTATCTACTTACTACTAGTTGTGAAAGTCATCTTAATGGAACAGAGAATACGACGCTATTAAACATTCACAAAGCTGCCGCCGCTAGTCGACAGAAAAACGTCTGACATTTGTCAGGTTATATTGTGTACATCTTGCTGGTCTTACGATTTTTCCAAGCAGAAAATTATTTTGCTTCGTTTTTAAAAGACTCGTTCCATTAATATGATTTGATTTTATGCATTGAAAAGTAGATAGCTAATGTCAAATTATACCAAGTTGTACATTTTTATGACAACCATTTATAATGAAAAAATATGGTCCATTTGTATGAATTTATATGAACATTTACTTATGTTTATACATGTTTATTCGTTTATATACACGAAATTTATTAAAATACATAACAATGATACATATAGAGAGAGAGAGAGAATGTGAAATAAAAATGAAAATAGAAAAATATAAACAACGAAATACTACTCGTATAGATGCAAGAATAACAGTTTCTACAGCCAAACATAAAGTACTCTAAATTTCATTCTCTGTAAAAATATTCACTAATAATTCAACATCCCTGCTGAATGTTTTAGTTTCATTTTTAATAAATATTAACTTATATAACACTTAATATCTCAGTAATGTTGTAGTACAATAATGAGGTCCGTATATTTTTTATTTGTACTTAACAAATAATTTCAGGAAAAAAATATATTTAATGTGAAATAAAACCTAATATAAATATTTTTTAAAAAATAAACGTAACAAAGAAATTTTCTACAATTTCTCGTATTTAAATAAAAGTGAAGTCGTTTTTTTAACTTTCACGCCAAAACAAATAGGTATTTATTTATTTTGTAATTTTTTATACTAGAATCAATTAATACAAAATACATGTATATTAAAAATATTTGTGCAATTCGTAAATTAATTATATATATATATATATATATGGCTGGAAACTGCTTGCTAATTTATCATTTAGAGTTCAAGATCTATGCAAATTATAAAAGCGGTAGATTTTTCATAATAACAAAGTCGAGGATCATCGATTATAAGAGACTGAGAGATACAGATAGAAGAGAAAGATAAAATTAGAATTTGTCTCTCATATATATATATATATTAATATATATATATATATATATATATAAAAGTGTTATGTTAGCTTATGTAAAAATGTGTGTGGTCGAGGACGTATCATCACATAAATGGGAGATGGAAGTGGACGACGATAACAGTGTAGAATATATGTGAGAAGAGCTGAACGGTTGACAGTTGATTCCACATACGTTGATAATCATCGTTGTGTGATGATCGTACATCTAGTAGGATCCAGCCGTTTGTTTGTGTTTGCAGGATTACGAGAGTTCAGTACATATTTACTTGACGTCGGACGTCGAGGCTACATCGCGACGCACACACATAATCTCGTACAGGAAACAAATACAAAACTCATGTGCGCACCAGGAGCGTTATTAGTAAATATAGTCGAAAGTCGAAAAGTTAGATATTTTAATATTTATTGTACAAGAAATAACTGAATATCGAACCCATTTTGATCATCTGTTCAGTTTTTCAATTTACATTTTCAGAATATACGTTCTTCGATAGTCTCAAATTAGAAAAACAATTTCGACTTCTTAAAAACTACTTTTTAAACAGAAGTTCTTTTAAATAATGAAATTGTAGAACTCAACTTGTATATTTATATAATTTTAAAAGTTGCAGTTATTTTAGAAATTAAAATAACATTTATAATAACACACATTTCATACATATGTATTATTTCATGTTTTTAACTCGATAATATTAAAAAAACTTCAAACATTTACAAACATTTCATTATTCAATTAAAACGTATAATACTTTTAATTGAAACAAAAAAAGTTTTATTATGTTTTATACATGTCTGTAAATAAGTTTGAAATTGTAATTATCAATTTCTAAAGTTTGACATACCAATTAAAATTATTACATATTGACATCGATACTTCAAGCATAAAAGTATTGTACGAGATACGACAAGTTTACTTAAATTTATAGGTCAGATATCTGTACTGATTTAAGTTTTTCAGACCTTCGTGTTCGTTTTTGTTCATCAATTCAATAATTCATTACTTTCCAATCAATATTCTTGAATGTTCATCTCTCGAAAGTGAACTCCATAAATTAAATTATAAATCGTCTTTCGATTATTTCGTTATGTTTGCCTAGAGCAAATATATTTATTTCATAGATTTAAGTATTGAATCGTATACGATTTGATGTGTGCGTGCATGTACGTTTGCCGAACTAAATGTTTTAGCTACCTAAAATGGAAAATTTACATAATAAAACTTTATGTATCCTGTGTAAACTTTCCAGTTATTTGCGGTATTCGTGAACCAATATGTAAATACTGCGGTTTAACATACTAAAATATATCATAATCATAACGTTACGGTTATATTATAAAATCATAACAAATGCACATTTCAGTTTTGTTGTCTCTTTAATCTGTTATACTAGAATTTCACAACAATGTTCATTTTTCCGTATTCCAATATGTATTTTTTAAATACTCGACCAAACTTTATAGCACAACGCATCAATATATATATATATATATATATATATATATATATATATATATATATATATGTATGTATGCGTATGTATATATTAATGTATGTAATAGAAGACCTGAAACTTAATGCCTCAATTTCAGTAGGAAAAAAATGAAAGCCACAAAACTTTACACAAAAATGACGATACACCGAATACAATAAGATTGAACCTCTTTTCGTCTGACTTCAAGGTTTCAACGAGAAGGAACCGAGCGAACAGCGAGCAGCATATAAAAAAGCATCGGGTGACATGCGGTGCAAACAAAGAGCCGTGATAGAATTTTTGACAACAGGAAAGAATGTAATATTCACAAGATACTGAAGAATGTCTGTACATGTTCACATATATATATATATATATATATATATATATATATATATATATATATATATGTATGTATGTATGTATATAAACCACTTGATGGAAACAGCAAATAGACAGTTTGATAAAGACGTTGAAAGACAGATATCAGTTTTCTAGGCGTGTTGAAAAGTAGTTTAGAAAACTAATACAGGAACGTATAGTTTGACAAAATCATTTTATGTGAAGTTTAATTAATATGTCTTTATAAAAGTATATAATTTTTATATACTAAATTCCCCATTCGATGATAATGTCTTATCTTCACTAATTTCGAGATACATTTAAAAAAACATCAATACCTAATTAAAGAGATTTTTTGTCTTTAGAGATTTAGTTTGTAACCACATGAAATTAATAACTATATATAGAGATTTAAAACAATAAAGTAAATATATAAATTGAAATTAGATAAAACTCTATTGCTCTCTTATACGGCCAACAAATAATTGCAAATAAATGAAAGGAATTATAACTTATTAGTTTTAATTCGTGTACATGTTTTTATCGTTTGTACAATATTCGAATTAAAAATCAGTTTCGTTTGAAAACAAACATTGAAATAAGACATCGAGTCGTAAACGGGCGTAATTTCTCTCTCGTCCGCAGCTAATATCCACGAAAAACGTTCAGACACAAAACTAGCATTTCATATAATCTCAGCACAAATTGAAGTAATGAATTAGTGGGATTAACAGGATAAAGAGCGTGCTTTTCGGACAACAATGGTCTTTTATCCCGCCAGGCAACTTCACATTAACCGAGTCACAAAACAAAAGCCGACACTTGTATTTTGAATAGAAATACGCTGCCATCATTCTAAACCTGTGTGTTACACTCTCTTTATTCACCAATAGACCCATCCGAGTTAATATCATTGTTTGAAATTTTTGCTGTTCACCTTAAAGTCTGTTGTAACTGTTTTCATATTGTACTGTGTGACTGGATGCGGTCATTGTTAATTCGAATAAATATATAATTATTTCAAAGAGCTACAATTATATTTTAAAATAATAATTTATTTGTTTTTATGCAAGTGTAATAATGAAAACATTCAGATGCAAAATAATGAGAATTGTAATGTTTCTTTAGAAGTTTAACTTCGGTAGTAATGATTCATGTTTGTATATTTTTTACACTATGAAGTGTTTATAGAACTTAATAAACGGAAAAAATACATATTAAAATATTTATAAGGATAATACTTTATAAAGCTTTCCAATTATTATAACTAAACACTTTACTATTGAATAAATTCAAACTCAATTTATGACGTGCCCTTAAATCCAAAATAACTAAATAAAAGTCAGTTTAAGTCTACTTTTTTAATACAAGAATTATTATTTAAGAAATCTTATTATTTTTGTACAAATATTAATAAAAATGCTAAATGTTCATTAGAGATTCATATGATGGTTGTTAATTATGTTATTCTTCCTACAAGTTCAAGAAAAACAAATATTTAGATAAAAAAGTACCATAGTTGTTTATATAATCTGAAGTAGGATTATTATATATATATATATATATATATATATATATATATATATATACATATATATATATATATATATATATATATATGTGTGTTCATATGTATGTGTAGGAAAAAAATAACAAATGTTATTAGTAATTTTGATTGCTGTCTGTACATAAAAATGAATGCACGAGAGTAAAAAAGGAAACATGGTAACAAACCGGACACTTTTCCGAACACTAAAATAAAACTGGAAATGTATATTGTTCTATAAATCAACGTTAATGCCGCAATGAATCATTTTATTAAACTCGAAGTGCGAGTTTAGATTCACTGGAAGAAGGTAAGTTTAAAAATAATATTTCTGCCACATCCAATTGATTTACTGATTTGAAAATCCGCATTGTTCAAATGCGGAAAACTATTATATAAGTCTCACTTATATGATTGTCTTCACAGTACTATAAAATATTGAACGTGAGATACACAGATACATAGAATTGTATCAGTTCTGAAATCGTACGAAAACAATTTCCAGAGACAGTAATACACACATACATAAAAATTCAATGACAGTTTCACTGTGTAAAATAATTTAATCTTTTTATTTAATATATTTTTATTGACCTGTTTGATACTTTAGTGCTTCGTGAAAAATAAAATTAGATAATTGTTATTGATGTGTTTGAATATTTCATTCCAAAGGATATATCAGTTATAAATTTATTTTCTTGAAATTTCAAAAATTTACTGACGAAATAATAATTTCATTAAGTTCGAGAAAAAAGTAATATAATAATCTCAAAATATTTTTGAGCCTTGTAATAAGTAAAAAATAAAGATTTAACTATAAAATTATTTCTGTGTGCAGTTTATATGAACATAATTGGTTTACTTTTTAATAATTCGTTCTTAATGAATCGGATATAAATAACATATTAAGTGATAAGGGATCATCTTCGATTTCTATTAAATACAATTATATATATATATATATATATATATATATATATATAGGAATATGTCTATGTATATATATATATATATATATATATATATATAAATTAATACCTATCGTAAATGATGCGGTACCTATAAAGGTACAGTTTCACAGAGGTTAACGATTCAACGAATTTTACTCTGTTTAAATTGTGTACATTTACATTAGTGCCCCCATACATAAAAGAGGAGAAATGAGACGACACCGCATTGCGTACAAGCAGTCGTTGTACATTTCACACTATTTATTTATTCATATTCCCACGGCGACTCGGCACAGTAAAAAAAAATATGTTTTACGTTTTGTGGCTGGAAACTCGAGTAGCTTTCCATTCTCTTATAACAACAATATAACGGCTCGAAAATATAGTCATCGGCACTCATTTGGTAGCATCTATCCGTTCGCTAAACTCACGAGGTCTGCTGGGGCTAATGTTCAGTATTCCGACTCTGACTTACTGTAACTTTATTAAATATGTAGTCCATTAAAATAAAATACGCGCGAGGCTCGAAAAAGAAAAAATAAATTATGACTGGTACCCTTACATTTTATACATTTAACTTATATCCGCATCTTATTGTCACTTTATATATATATATATATATATATATATATATATATATATATATATACAGATTCTATATCTGTATAACATTTTAAATGTATTTCTTACTCCTACTCGTAGCAAATATTGACTTTATACATAAGCACATTATTTATTCAGTCTATTTTAACTTGACATACATTTTGTCTAGACACATTTTATTGATTGATATATCAATAGTTTTTTTACAGAGAAAGACACATTTTGAGTTCTCAACTGAACAAAATATTTATTTCGAAATAGATTCAATATCTTATATCATATATATATATATATATATATATATATATATATATATATATATATATATACCTTTCTTAAATAAATCGTTTTTCAAACAAAAACAATGTATTCAATAACCTTTTTGGTATTGTAGTTATTAATATAAATAATTAGCTATACATTGATAATATAATTAAACATTATAATTAAGAGTTTGTTTCATTCTCATGTTATAAACTGCCTTATTGTTAATTTATTCAGATGCCACATTTTTGGAGACTTCTCTTTGGAGTTCTTTCAATCAGTTATTATAATATTGTATATTAATATTTTTCTGTTAATTGTTTTCAAATAACTAACAAATTGTTATCTTATATTTCATTACATTCCAATAATTCAGTCTTCGATATACGATATATATATATATATATATTACGTGTATTATATTTATGTATTTTATAAATATCATTCATAAATTTGATTAATGATGTAATTAATATAATACATTTACTTTATGTATATGTTTTTGCATCTTTAAATCTACTCGATATTTAATATTTAGTAATAATAATAATTATATGATATTACTTACATAGTTCTAAGATAAAATTTGAGTTAATCGATAATATATATATATATATATATATATATATATAATACCCAAACAATATTTGAAAACAAACGGTCCAATGTAAATAAAATTTCACGAGTAATGATTATTTCAAACGTTATTCGTAAAGAGAAAATACGTATTATTCAACATTTTTCTTTTCGCAAACAATTACTTACAATACCTACACACACAACGGAGCAGCAAACGTTTTTCGAAAAGTAAAATCCATTAAGTCCATGCACAACGCACCTGCTGGTATATTGTGGTACGTTTGTTCGCTAACACCTGATCGCTTAGAGCGGTCACGTGCCGAGCTTAAAAACGGCTGCCGCTGTGAGATAACTGTGAAACGGAAAATTCTTTTCTGGAAAAAACGAGAATATAATATGCCGCAATCACCTTTCGGAATGAATAAGGTGCATTTAAAATAAAAATCGGTATCGCCAAGATATTCTTTCTTTTTGATGTACACTCATTCTACACATTTGCATAAATATACAAAACATGTATGTATAAAAGAAAAACGGAATTAAATATTGCTGCTGATAAATCCGTCTTACAAAGAAAAAGCATATAATTTATGTATAATATAATAATAATAAATATGAAAATTACGAATGTAAAAACACTTTCAGATAAAAATTCATGATGATTTTAGAAGTTATAAAAGTTTATTAAGAACACATTTTATTTCTATAAACATAATCTCTAACTAATATATCAACTTTATTAAGTATCGATATAGAAATACTACTAATTAATAATTTGTCTTTTTTATGTTGTAATTTGAACATTTTTTTCCATTTATTCTCTTTCTACAGAACAAAATATAGAATATTTTTATTCGAATGTATAAATTTTGTATCTTAAACTATATTTAATATAAATATGTATTTATATATATATATATATATATATAACATTGTATCGGCAATTAATAGTTGTTTTCAGATACTGATCATTACTTATTTTCATATTAAATATATTAGAAAAACTAAAATAAATTAGGGATATAAGGATTCAAAACGGAAATCAATTCTTTCAAATATCCAGTCATCTTTAATCATAATATATAGATGGAAACAATATGATTAAAAATTCAATTCAATTTTCTAACAAAATTTAAATGAAAAATTCGTTAAATGATATTCTAGTGTATATATTACATATATGTATGTGTATGTTATATATGTGTAAGTGTACTGTAGGTAGTAAAAGTAAATAATTAAACAGTGTAATAATTAAATAAATATTTAAATTAAACTACAGAACGAGTAGCGGAAACAATCCGCCCTGTTTGTTTATGTAAAATAACAGAAAAAATACGTTTTTTTCCATACAAATAATTCCAAAATACATATATTGTTTTTAATTAAACCAAAAAAGTAACGCGCGCACGTTGTGAAGAAAAAAGGCACCACAACACAAAATATCGACATAGCACGCGAACGCTTACAGAAGAGATTACAAGAGATAATAAGTATGTATGTGTAGGGGCGTGAAAATAAATACTGTTTAGTTTAAATGACCATAACAGTGTCCGCATCGCGTTTAGTGTGAGTTCACCGCACAGGGACGTAAATACGTAAACAACGCCGGCAGGAGTCCACATGCCGCCTATTCAAAACTTATACCATCATTATTCTGACTTTGTGAGGGCGCTATGATGTCACACGACATACTTCCACACTACCCCATACCATGCCGGGACTGGATGTTGGGATGTTATATGAACGCAACTGTTGTGAGTTATGTTATCAGTGGCCAGTGGCTGCTCGTTCTTTTCACCGGTGAACGACGGGTTTTTTTTTGTCGGGTCGACACATTAGGAACGAAAAAAACGTGTAAAAATGCTAATTCGTTATAAACGGTTCTGTTTCTTTTTTTCCATACCATAAATGCGACGATATGAAACGCGATATTTACATCTGTACTGTAACAGAGCTAGCTGTTTTCAATTTAACTACATACATGTCAGATAACATATATAGAAGTATCGAACAAGAGAGAAATAACAATTTTCGTGTTAATGACAGTTTCACAAAATTTAGAATTGTTTGTCAAAGAAACATTTATCCAACTATAACCATATATATATATATATATATTATACAGATATTCAAAACACACGATCTGATTTATAATTGGATTATCAAAATCAGTTCAATTCTAAGAAAGAATAATTATATAAGAGTAAAATTAAACTGTCTTTATCACTAAAAATATTAAATAGCATTGCGTTCAATAGTAAAATTTAAATATTTTTATTTTTATTCCATTTTTAATTAAAAAGTTATTACCCACTATAATTAATTTTAAAAATGTAATAATAATTATATATATATATATACTTTTAAATAAAAAACTCTTAAAAAATATAAATAATAGATAAAACAGCTAGAAATGTGCATACACAAAATATACAAACGTGTGCTTACAGTTCGATTTAGAAAACGTAAACAGCAATGAAACCTATCGTTTTTTTTGCGAAACGACTGCAGTAACAGTAATAACAATCAAAACGACTGTAAAATAGAATTGTGTGCACTTAATACACGAGATATTGTTTTTTTATTGTTCAGTCTCACATACGCCACTGGTAACTGGAAAATGAATATACACACAAGTTGGCTGCAAGTTTGTGTAGCACTTTGGCACATGAGATGTGTAGAGAAAACACACACTGAATACATAGCATTGTCATTACACGACGTAATAGTTATGTGGCAATGTAAGAATCTTAAGATTCGTCGTACCCCTCGGCTTAAATAACTTATTGAAGTAAGTTTCTCATTGACCCTCGACGTAGACGACGACGGCAACTTCTTAATGTTTAAATTAGCATCGCGCTTATTTAAGTTTTCGTCGTATTTATTACAACAATAACGCGACAAAAGCTTACATTAACACTAGATTTAATTTAAGCTGGATTTAATTTTTAGACAAAGTTTCGTAATAAACGTAATTAAATTTGAATAGAGTGATCAAAAGGAAATTTCATTACTTCGGAAAGTTCATAAAAAAAACGTAACACTGGCACGCACACCCTTGCTTATTTACCTAGTTTCAAACCTTTCTTTTAGAGCACACATACATTATATGTATATATATATATATATATATATATATATATATATACATATATATATATATATATATATATATATATATATATTGTTCTATACTCTAACAATGCAAACTATAATAAAAACTTCATTTAGAAACACCAAAATAACAAAAAAATATTTAAAATGTGAGCTAGTCAAAATGAAGAACAAGCATTGAGTATTTTTTATAATATTCACAATTAGGAATTGATAGTCTAAAAGACTGAATGGCCAGTATAGTAATACAAATTTGCTCATCACTAAATAATTTAGTTCTCTTTAAGATAAACTTAGTGTACTGATTTTTATGCTGTTTTCCGAAAATAATTTATTATTACCTTCAGATAGAAATTAGTTATATTTAAATATCACTTTAGCAATACAATAGTACAAAAACCAACAGAACAATGAAAGTAAGTAGGTTTTTTAAAAAATAATATACACTTTCTGTTTAAAAATTTGTCTGCAAATTAGTAAAGTAAGAACCAAAATTTATTACTAATGATGCCTGTAATTTATTTGAATTTAAATGAATTTATTTTCAACTGTATTCTTAAATTTATATATTTTTATATACGAGTTTCAAATATGTTCATATATATATATATATATATATATATATATATATATATATATATATATATAAACATTATATGAATATTAAAATCGATATACCATCCAAACATTTTATTTTAAGAGGCTTCTTTTATTACATTTATTTTTCATGAGATTTATAAGGTTTCTTTTATTAAATGAAGAAAATAAAATAGTGTATTATAAATATAATTTTCATAAATAAATTTCACAATAATAATTTTATTTTCATAAGACAATAATTTTCATAAATAAATGAAAAAAGAATAACATTCGTTTCTATAAGAACTCATTGTTTTATTTTTAAATTATCTTTATTAAAATAAACTAATAGAAAAAAAATATTATATATGAATTATCTAATTTAAAGATAATTGATAATTAAAACCTAAATAAAAAAATTGAGAAAACATAAACATAAAAAGTTGAAATATAAAATGATAAACTGTTGTTGAAAATGCGTAAGCACTGTTCCTTTCATAAATCCGGCTCGTTAAAAAGAACTTACTTAAAATGTCGTACTGACCGTAAGGTACCGAAACAGAAAAAAAGTACATAAAGAACAGAGAGAATAAAAAGTAAATGCATCCATTCCGGGGTAACCAATCAAAATCACTTTTACAAATAGGTTGGTTTTTATACCTATTATCAACAGAAAAGACTGTCTTCTAAAGGGAAAAAAGGTTGTGACCCGACGAATGTGTACTGAATACGAAATTTTGTATGAAATAAAATTGTCGTAAAACGCTTAATGGTGCTAATTAATCTGTGACGGAAATCGAAGAGGCACTAAAGGAATGTTGATAATTTCAAGTCACATACAAATGTATTTGTAAGATGTGCGTAGTAAATGCGGATTGACTGAAAAGACAGAACGGAACGAATTTAAAACGTGTATTAGGTTTTGAATGAAATGTATTATTCGTTCTCGTTTTTTCCTTCGCTTTTTTCTAAATACGTGATAGTTCTAAAAAATAGTTTTTTGTTATTGTGAATAGAAGTAAATGTTAATTAAATTGTTATTAAAAAAAGTATAGTTTTATTTGATGTATATATATATATATATATATATATATATATATATTAATATGATCTGATTAACAATTTAATTTTATTTATTTGCTAAGCGATAACATT
The DNA here is from genome assembly GCA_034766995.1 of Acanthacorydalis orientalis. Classification (NCBI taxonomy): domain Eukaryota; kingdom Metazoa; phylum Arthropoda; class Insecta; order Megaloptera; family Corydalidae; genus Acanthacorydalis; species Acanthacorydalis orientalis. The sequence goes on from CM068323.1 coordinate 19,586,769, forward strand.
ATACAAGAGAACAAATCTTAAAAATCTTCCCCCGCACTCAATAAGATTCACTGAATCAATGTTTAAAACCGAGTATCAATCATTTGAAACATAATATAGATACAAAGTGTTGAAATATTCTATAAAACGTTAATGGTACAAAATATAATTTATACAGTAAAAAATTCATAAAACTAGAAAAGTTTTAACATCAATCGTCACATTAAATGATAAATACATCAATGTAGTAGTTCTTATTCAACTGTGTTCCACTATTACAATTTTCATGTAGAATATCTTCACGACTGTATATATTGCAAACGGCGATAAAATATTAAGATGTATAAAAGCGCATAACTCATGTAGTTTCCGCATCTCCGTCTCCATCATAATATTCGTTTGTGAAAAATATCACGCCGTTACTTTAAATTATTTAATTAAATATGTAATGTTCAAGTACGACAAATATAATAAAAGTTACACTGAAACGAAAAACATTTCATGATTCCAATAATGGTTTATGTATATTTAATTCCGAATTTTATTGCCTAGAATGAAAGTATTGCCAGAGTGTTACACGTTCACTGGTATAAGGGATATGAATTTCCGACAACTTTTTTTATCATCGGCAGTATAATTAATCACTTTACTTTCTATATTTTACGTATTTGATAATATACATTTAAATAATATATACTATTCCAAAAATGTCCCTTGTTATGTTATTTTTTTCAAAATAATTGTCTATTAACTTTAGATCGAAACCATGTTTAAGATCTTGTCTTTGATATTTATTCTCATTTAAATACTACTTCAGTTTTTCTTTAAAAAAACAAAATACTATTACAGATATATTAAAAATATTCATTTTTTAACTTTCGTTCAAAAAATAATACTAACAGTAAACGTTTTTAATTTTTAAAACATAGTTTTGTGTACTAAATTGTATACTAAATTAAATAGATTATAATCTGATATTTATTATAATCATTTCAATATTTTACTAATTATTTCAAGTGTATATTTGAATCATATATATATATATATATATATATATATATATATATATATATATATAACAATAACATAAATTGAAGTTCAGAAAATATACTTTTCATCAAAACAACTAAAAGATTAAGTCTATCTTAGAGAGTAAATAGTATCTCGACCTTTTTATATTTTACAGCTAACAGCTCTGTGACTTATTTTCTGCAAACATATCATTAACTTAAATTATTTTAAAGGGTCATTTCGGTATAAATTAGTGATTAACCCGATAGAGATTTATAACTTATGAATAATTAAATAATAGACTCTTTTTTGGAAGTTATAATCGTCTGTAATATATCTATTCCTCTATATAAAATATTAAAATCGATGTTAATGTTTATATGCAGATGTTACTCTAAATTATACTTGTATGTATACGCACAACAAGAAATTAAATCATTTACTTGTCTATACATCAAGTAATCAAAAAAAGCTGCAAAAAGCAGTAACACCACTTATTTTCATCATAAAAATATGATCAGCCTTTGATGTGAATGTTTTAACGTTGTGGCGAAAGAAAAAAAACCTCGTCGTGAATTATTCGTACAGAATATTAATCATTTTATGAAAAATTCACAAGCAATGCGGAGCTCACCTTTACCTAGTAACGTAGCAGCGTCGCCGTCAGTGGCGACAACTCTATGCGAATCTCTATTGGGACGCCTAACACACGGCCTCGGGGAACTAAATTACGTCCATGTAATTTTAAAATATACCTTCTCCGATGTTTTATGAATAAATTATAAGCCTGTAAATTGGTTACTGTGCAACAGCATCATGGCCAGTTTGGCACACAGTTTCCCCAATTACGTCACTGGCTCGTTGCGATTTTAAACAGTTGTTTTATTTTCTGTTTATTATTACTAATTATGATCTAATATTGTTTTTTCTTTTATTATGTATCGATTAAATTATATCCAGTGTTAATGTTATTATAAACAGAATAAACGAATAAAAAAATTATTAAAAGAATACGTTTCAGTAAAATGTGTTATTATTTTACAGGTTATTTGTTAACTTTGATCATTAATCGAAATAAAATAATAATTTCATAATCATATTATTACAGATTTAAATCCTTGGATTTCTTAAAATAAGATAAAAATTAATCTGAAGAAACGATTATATATTATGATAAAATTTGATCAAATCAATTATTTAAAAAGCAGATTTCCAAAATAATTTTTATGTCAGTGTAATTCAAACAAAATATATTTAAATTCTACGATTTTATCTTTTATATTTTACAGTTAAATGTATCCATAAAACATGAACGTTTCGTACAATGATTTTATGATGTATGATACTTTTTAATGTAATTATATACCCATATATATATATATATATATATATATATATATATATATACAATAATTTGAATGATTGTTCGTTAATGTTATTCCCAGCAGAAATTCCAGAAGACAGCGGAAACAAGGCACAGATATTAGAGGTTCATGCACGATCCTGTACGATGTAATACGTACGCTACTAGTATACACACTCATCTTTGTTCTCAGATAATTTCCTGATTTCTTTTCTTTTGTTAATCAAAACTTGTTGTAGTCTCTTTTTCAAAGACGTCGCTATAGAGCCCTCGGGATAAATTACAGTCTAATTTAAAATTTTTGAAGCAGCGACGGGAGCTTAAAGAGGATTATAAATTCCGTCGTGGCGCGAAGTCGTGCCCCGGCTGAGATTAATTAAGAAGAAAAAGTCCTACCAATACAGCAACCGGTCCCGTTTCGTCCCCATTTACATAGTTGCGTGGACGTCGCGCTGCTGGTAATTTATTAAAAACGCTAGTAAATGGATACTTACAACGATGTCGTCTGAAATGAAACGTCGCTTCACTTCTCATTTTTAGTTGACTTCTCGATGTCGCCGTTCACGCACAAGATGAACACGTTCATGGTCACAGATGCTATCGGAATTATCGTGTCAGTTTTGATAATTAACGATTTTGTTTTTTCTTTATATATATTTTTTTTTGTACTTGCTGTCACTGACATTCAGTGCAAATCAAATTATTTTATTTATTTCCAAAGATCTCATCAACATTTTCTTTTAACTTCTTTCTCTTTCTCTCTCTCTCTCTCTCTCTATATATATATATATATATATATATTATATAATACACACTGCACGTACAATTCAAATAAAACATCAAAATGTAAAAACAAAAACATTTTCTAAATAATACCATAATAAATTTAAAAATCAAAAGTTAGTGTAAATCAAAATTCTTATGAGGGATCATAAAAAAAATATTTACACTAAATGATGGCATATATGGTTTTGAATTCTATTAACTAAATAAAATATTATCTTTTGAAAATGAAAATAGGATAAAATTATCACGAAGTGTTGCCATAAATAATAATACATTCATAACTAGCTTACAAGCATAATTTGTTTATAAATAAATTATTAAAAAAATATTTTAAATTTGTATGATATTCAAATTCTTGTCAATTAATAAGACAGCCAATTCTTTAAATATATACACACATATATATATATATATATATGTATAATTGTATGTGTGTATTACTGCATATGTATTAAACGTAAATGTACTCGATTATCTTCTACTGCAATTGTTGGATTATTTATAGACCGTATTCGTAATCAACCGTGTTTATAATTTAGCACCCTAGTACTAATAGCGTCAAAACTCAATAATTTCAACTCCGCGTCATCGAACTGCAAAATCCAGCGGCACAACCACAATTCCATTATCTCTGTGCACCTATTTATCGATTCACAATCGATTCCGACAGAAATGGAAGTGACAACGAAACATAGCGCTCACGTAAACAGACATTTCCCTATAATGTGAAATTTCACTCACGCGTACATCACTCCACGTGCAATCATGATCCGCATTCTTTGTCTTTAGAGAACACAACGGTCCCACAGAGCGTTACAATTTCACAGTTCATGAGATCGAGCCACCGGTACGAATACGCCAAAATGTGGATGTTAGTGTTTATCAGATTAGGCAAAATGTTGTTTGCAGTTCGGTGCCGTTGATGTGACGGGCGTCAGAACCGGTTCAGGGCACAGACTGTTCTATGAACTAACTCCATAACAGGATTACGAATAGTAATAAATACAATATTGAATATTTTCGCAATAAAAATGTAAAACCAACAAATAAACTACAAAATTGTGATTAAATAAAACACTTCTTATACGTGTATTCTAGATATTTTAAAAATGATTCGTTTAAAATTAAAAACGAATATTTTTTCAATGATTTTCAACATAAATTGATATTTTTAAGCATAAAAGTACATTATTAGACATATAATCGATTTAATAAACAATAATATATTCTTATTTGTCCTTTAAACCATGCTCTTTCGACAACTTTTTAAGTGTTCTAGTTAAAAAAATATTTTTAGTTAGAATGATAAAACATATACAATCTAAAATTTAATTCAAGCGTTTTCGAAACATAATTGAAATTGTAGCGTATAAAGTACGTCGAGTCGGTCCTGGGCGTGAGTAAATTCAGTTGTAGCTAAGGGTGAGACTGATTGCAATACGTCCAGGAAGTCATTTGATTAAGTTAACACAATGGATGGTAGATACGATTGATCGGACTCGTACGCGGTTTGCAATAGACACGGGTGTAGAGTTCATCGTCGTATCTCGTGTTTGTGTCTCTCTGCTTACGAATTGCGGTTTTGTGACAAACTGATGGATAACACTGTTGCTAGGTTTAATTCCGCAAGACTTTCTGTGTATCTGTACACGTATATATGTACAAAATTAGTGTTTGTTCAGTGAAGAAAACATAAAATGTCCTTGATTGCAAAATGTTTAAATTAAATCGAGCTTCCACTGAAATAGCTCTTAAAAACATCGTTTAACAATTTGGAAACCTTTATTATATATATATATATATATACATACACACACACACACATATATATATATATATATATATATATATATATATATATAAGTGTATTCGCAATGATAAGTAAGAAACTATATATTTTCAAATAAGTGGATGCTGAATAAGTAATTGAAAATGAGGATAAATAAATATAACAAACAAGTACTAATTTGTCATCGATTTGTATAACTTTTCATAAAAATATTTTACCTTGTGGAACATTTATTAGAATTTCCATCATCATTAACAATTTTCAAATATACAATATTATTAAATCATAAATACTCTCAGACGACTCATTTCTCATAAATACTCTTAGACAATTTCTCGAATATATATATATATATATATATATATATATATATATATATTGACTAGATATTTTTCTTACTTCGCCGTCTAAATAAAAAGTCCGATAAGAAAAATGTTTTTATGTAATTTGAAATTTATCCGTTATATATATATATATATATATATATATATATATATATATATATAATAAAATGTGGATGTAATTTTATAAGATACAACTTACACACATGTGTTCGTGTAGATTTTATATAGAAACATAGCCAGTCTTTATTCTTCTACACCTATAACTTTTCTTGCCACTTATTGAAGTGTATACTGTCCACTGCAGAGGATTCTGTATATCAGCAAATATTATAGATCCTTGACTCTTAAAAAATACATTAGTTGTATTCCACTTATTTTATTTCAATATATATATATATATATATATATATATATATATATATATATATATATATATATATATATATATATATATCTGTGTGTGTGTGATTGTTCGCATGCTTTTGACTTGAAGATCAATACTAGGAGGTAAGTGGATTGAAATATGGAACATAAAAATTTTATTGTAAAACTACATTCCAAAAATTAAATTTACTCTAATAAATCTAACACTTTGAGTAAGCTTGTTTTATGGGTCGTTGAATTCAATTTATTTCATTGTTCATTAATTTTCAGAAATAACTTTTCTAAAATCATTAAAATGAAATTTTATATGCTACCATTCGTAACATTTTTTTTTGTTTTCGTGCATAAACAATTTATTTATCTTAAAAAAAATAATATCTAGTAATTTATGTCACATTCATAAAATATTTCATTAAGTTCATGTGAATAAAATAAAATTAAAATATATATTCATTTATATTAAAATTAAATTGTATACAAATATACTGTGTGTAATATTTTCATTGTCAAATTTAACGATTTTTAAAAAACAATAAAGGTATGGAATATTTAATTTTTTTTCAAAGAATAATTTATAATCTTTTTATAATTGAATACCAGTTTAAAAGTTAATCAGGCACTAGATTGTTTTGAAGGCAATATTTGAAATATAATTTTCTGGTAAGGAGCAATTTATTATCTACAGTACAGAAAATTAAATAAACAGTCGTAATTTTGATAAGATATGATCTTCATTATTATCGTCGTATTAATTAAATAGTACGTTATACGACCAATTATTATTTATACGCGTCATCACGAGTGTTTATTACCACCTCCTGAATTCAATCTGGTTATTCGAACTTCTAAAATCCTAATCCCAGCACATTGTTTACCAACTACTTCTCCAACAGCCATTTACATTCGTACGGTGCGACGTCAACGGTCGTAAACTTCAGTTATTCGAAATTTGATGGAAGTATGTGCTCCCATCACAGGTCTTTCAAGATAAATCCGCCGCGAGAACGTTGCTTACTAACGTAAACGGCGGAGAAACCGTGTCAAATGCAATAAAATCCAAAACTTTTGTTAGTCAATGCATCCAGTGCAACTTGCAACAGACCATGTTATGTTACCGCACGGTGCAGTTAAATTTCGCAAACTTGATTTTATGCAAGCTTTGACTAAAATAGAAATTATAAACAACGAAGTTTATTTTATGTTTGACTCTGTCGCAAGATCGTGATCGAAATAATATGTTGCACATGCATATTATATTGAAATGAAATAGTCGTTACTCTTTTAAATTAAGTACATTTGAAATTATCGCTTTTCTGCATAACTACTAACAAGAAAAGGTGTTTATAAAACACCGCTACTTAATTTAATAAGAAACTTCAAACGATCATTGGTTATTGTTAATTAACAAAGAATGTATTAAACCACAGACCAATTATTCACTCTCTTGCACAATGTTTTTGATATTTTGTCGCATTTTTCGTATGTAACGTAGCTAAGCCCTTAGATTAATTTAGATTTCACGTCGTGTGTCTTAATTAATACAGAACAGTATACATTTGCATTCATGTGTAATTATCATGCGACGAAGAACCGTACTGTGACGATGAATCGACGAACGATACGCGACGCCGACGCGCACGGCGGTGGCTCGACAGAAATTCCATCCAGCATCGGTCTACAATGTTACACTACGTCGTAATTCGTCAATTTCAGTGCAGTAATTGGATTTCCGACCGACGCATTCTTTTTCAATCGCTGAAATAAACAGATCGCACAATTATAGTAGTGTAATTCGAAAAGCGTTGTTGATTTTTCTCATCGTCAGTTCGATTCTGAATGAACCACACGGAACATTGATCAATTGATGCAATATTCGTATTGGCCGGAGCTTTTTGTTGTTTACTGAACGAATACGACAAATTGCAGAAAATGTAATGAAAATATTTAATTTTATTTATGATGGACATATATGTATATATATAATGGTCTATATGCTTTTCTGTCCGAAAAATAATTGTGATAATATATTCTTCCAGAGTAATATTTTACTATAATCAATTGTATATTTAATTTAAGTGTATCGATTAAACAAATAAATGTACTCATTTTATATTATATAAAAGAGTACAGAATTAGAAAATAAAATCAAATTATATATATATATATATATATATATATATATATATATATATATCTATATTCAATGAACATTCATTTATAAAAACATTTCTTTTACAAAATAAAATCAAATTATATATATATATATATATATATATATATATATATCTTTTCAATGAACATTCATTTATTAAAACATTTATTTTTTAATAAATCTCTGCCTCCTCTAAATTGTGAATATCAAATAGATGTGTTCAAAAATATAATACCTAAAAAGATACTGAAGTCTTTACGCTTGAATTTATAAAACGTTATAATGCAGTGGATGTAGATAAAGTGTTGCATGCATATTACTTCGCGAATTGATTTTACTGTCCTATAAATTATTACAAGCATGTATTCACAACTTATTTTAGCGATAAATAAAAAAAGATAAACGTAAAAGATTGTTATATTCCAAATAAAGTAGCGGAACGAAAAAATCGCATCTCGTAACGTAAGAAAATTGAAAATTTCCATGTAAAAACTTACTGGAGAAACACATTTCACGCGTTATATTTTGTAACGACAAGTTTTTTCACGCCGCTGTAGTTTTTGATAAATTATAACATGTTTTATGTAAATATTGCTGTATTTTATAACTTTTTTTAACTGTTTATAAAATATTTATCTTTTATTATCAACAAGCACATATTTAAATACATAACACAAAATAAAGTCGAATCGTAAAAAAATGTTTACAATTTTTTTTCTATATAATAATCTACTTTATTACGTTTTAATGTAAATTTAATCATACAGTTAGATTTTAATTTCTTTCCCTTCAAGAACAGCTTTTAATAAATAATTTTTATCCGAAATATGTTAGTTGTTAAATGTAACATGAGCTTACAAAATATTCATTAATTAAATATTTCATATTGTTTGTTATTAAATGATGCACTAAAATAGGTAAAAGGTGTTTAAAATAATATAATCAATTACAACTTCTCTTACTCGAAACGTTTGTTGTATTGACTTAATCGAAAAGAAAAGCACAGTGAAATAAATTTCGGATTAGTTAATGGTACAGACTCACACGTTAATTCTAAACTTTAGTCGTAGAACTGAGAAGTTATGTACGTCTACGCTTGTTTTTCGTCGTTGAATCAGTTTCAAACTTAAACTAGTGTTTATTTTTCTAGTACGATTGTTTATGATTTCTTCAAGTTTCCTTTTTTAAATATTTTACATTTAAAATGTTTTTTCTTTGGATTTTTATATATGAATTGCATGCTGTTTTGACTTTTTATCGTAACGAAAATTATAAAATTTATAATAACACATTTTTATATTATTAAATAACTTGCATAAAACATATATTATAAACTATTTTCAAAATTTGTTCAAACTTAATTTAAATATTTTTATCATAGGCAGCATAATTATATTTAAGGAAAATTAATAGCAATTGTGGTAAAAAATACAATCAATATTTAGATCGTTCTTATTTGTTTATGTGTTTACCAGCTAGCAGGTATCATAATGATGACATTGTTCGATATTTCCTATTTATTGGATTAAAAAATAAACACACAAACACAAAAATATTTTTCATTTGTCTTTTCGGTTGAATATTGTTAGATTACTATAGTTGCATTTTGCTACGACTAGTTTCGATTTTGAAACTATATCTTCTGGTAGCTTAACGATACCGAGTATAAAAAAAAACTGTCAGAAGAAGAATCAAGACCCGAAATCGGACAAATTATTCAACAATTCTGAAAGAATTTCGATATTTGTGAGAAAACCAATTTGTTACGTTGCTACATTTGCAGATTTAAAAAAAAATGAAATACGTTATATTTCAAAGCTTCGTTTTGAGATGGAAGTGCTGATTCTGAACAAACGTAAACCTCTTATGCATCTCGAAACAGTATGACCAATATTTTGCTACAATTTATCATTTTTCTAGTATAACAAAACTTTATTGCAATTTGTTTTATATTCTTTAAATTTAATATCCTGAAAATGCTCATCGCATAAAATTTCTTGAAACAAATCCAGCACTGATAGTAGAGATTCAACCGTGTTCAAAGCTATAACGTGAATCAAATACGTTTGATTTTAATACATACATATATATATATATATATATATATATATATATATATATATATATATATATATATATATGTTATAAGATTATTATGTTCTATGATTAAACTGGACAAAGCATTCATTTAAATTTTGACGTCGTCGACATGGCAAATGTCCGATGCTACATTTCCACTGCAGTAAATTCGTACGTTCGCTCCGTTAGCTGAACGTATTAAACGAACCCGCGACTATTCGTTTTGTAGCATCTGTGCGCATCCATCCATCTATCCATCTGTTTGTCTGTCGGTCCGTCGTCCACCTGGCCAATGTTTTCGTTTTTACCCTCTATTTTGTTCGATTGCGATGCGTATTTCATTAATGTAATTGTGTTGTTTTATTTGTACAAGTTTGTATAAATGTATGTGCGAGCATGTATGTGTAACAATATATATCCCTACTGTCTATACATAAATGTATACATTCGGAACACACATTCATATACAAACACACACACACACACACACATATATATATATATATATATATATATATATATATGTATATATATATATATATGTATATATATGTATTTGTATGTTTGTATCTATGTACGTGTCGAGGATTGTTTGTATGTTTCACTCTAAACATTTATATTATTTTGTTTGAATGAACAGAGTGTAGCCTAGAGAGCAAATGTAATTGTAAGAATCATTAACTCTTTGTTGTTTATTGTTATTTATTTTACTTGATTAGATAGCTCATTCTTTTGTACACTGATAATTAATTGATTACGGTTCGATGCACATTATCGTTTTTTAATCAATAGCAATGTTTGATAAACGATATATATATATATAAAGAGAGAGAGAGAATATATATATATATATATATATATATATATATATAAAGATTAACTGTTATATTTCTTAGAACATTGGCAATCAGTTACATTATCATATAAATACAATTCAACATTTTTTTAAAAAATAAATCGTTATGATATTCTCTCTTTATAAAAAACTAAATGTTTTCTCATAAAAGAAAAATTTTCTTGAACATTATATCTTTACAAATAAAACAAAATGATAAAATCTAAATTACTTATCGGAAAATAGTGATCGATTCAATTAGCCATCTTTTACAAGTAACGAATGAAACAAAGAGCTGATAAATTAACAATTTATATATTTCAATTAACTAAACAATTTATAAAAAAATACTTTTACAGAAGATACAGCTTCTTTACTAGAATACGTTATCTTAAGATTAAACTTTGTACACAAAGTAAAATCTTAATTCGTACCATCACAAAGAAATTCTGATTGATTTTTAACTAAATTTAAAATTGAACAAACTCGATAATTTAGTATTTATCTTAATTTACAAATGAATTTTAATTAGCATGTACTACGTATTCTCAATATCTTATTTAAAATATTTTGTTTTCTAAAATAATTGAAAATATTTATATAAATATATTATAAATAACAGCTAATTAATCTCATTTAAGTAACAGAAAATATCAAATTCATATAACAAATAAGTGTTTTTCTTTTTGAACATTTCAGAAAAGATCACATTACATTGAATATTATCGCTTTTTAACTTTTAAATCCACACAGTTTGCAAGAATTTTACTGTCAGTTTATGCTGACATTTCTAAGAAAATATATCTGTTGCCTTTAAAAACCTAATAATTTTCACATACATTCTTTCTATACAGAAATTTCTCTTTGATATTCCATATTGAATGTCTTTACATTCTTTATATACTTTAAAGAAAACCCGAATAACGTATAGATTTTGTCAAATAACATTACATTTTTAACAATTTCATATTATATATGTATATATATATATATATATATATATATATATATTAAAACCCGCATTTGCGTATGTATATAATAAAAGCCACTTTCTTTAAGAAATAATATTTGAAATGTATACAAATATTTGAAAAATCTTTAAAATGAAAAATATAAACTTTCTTAGAAATGTAATATTTCAATTTAAGTATTATTTTTTCAAGAAAGTATGAAATAGAGATCTTTAAAAGAATGCTATTATTTTTTTGACTTGAAAGAAAATAGCGAATAGAATTATATTTCAATTCTATTAAATAGTAAACATTCATATTTTCAAATGATAAATAAGTATTCTACTATTTAAAAATTAGCAAAAATATCATGTTCAACTGCTGCTCTGAACTCTGAAACTTTAAAATAATTTAATAAAAATGTACAAGAAAAATAATCTTGTTTAGTTACATTTGACGTCGAAAAGATCAAATTATTTGACAACATACAATATATATATATATATATATATATATATATATATATATATATATATATATATATATATACACGAACAGACAAGGATATGTAGCGATTTTATAAAAATTGAAAATAGATTGAATATCGACTTTTTATCATCGAGTATATTTGAAAGAATGTGAAGCGGTGAGTATCGCTCCTGGGGGACCCCATACGTGGATATTTATTCTCATACAAGGATACAACCAAATCACGACACAATGTACGAGAAGACGTATGAGATATGTTGTTCTTTATACGACGAATTCTATTTTTTTTCTAGCGACAGTAAGTTGAGTCCCCGAATTACTATTAATAAGCGCTCCTAGTCTGCGTACTGACTGGTATTGTTTTTATATCGAATATTATATATATATATATATATATATATATATATATATATATATGTATATAATATTTATGTACATAGATTAAAAATAAAAACTCCTTAAATAATAAAAAATCAAATTTATGGTTAGCCAGTTGGTTTTTGTTTTTCTAGCAATTTGATATAAAATTTTAAAATAATTATTAAATGTATTTAAGTGTTTGCAAGTCCTATATATAATTATCACTTTAAAATTATTTTTGGTTCTATTAAACGCTAGTTTTTTTATATTTGTTAACTACGAGTTGTATATATTGTAAATATATTTTTAAATATATTTTATCGTATCTCTTAAAAATATCAATATTAAATTAATACTTTAAATACAAATATAAAGTCATATAATATGTATATTTGACGTTTATAATAGAATGTAAATTTTGTGGCTTTTAAATTCATATTCTTTTTCATATTCTGGTCAAAATGACTTGTTATATAGTATAAGATTTAAATTGAACAAAAAAATCCATATTTGTTTAAATTTGTTTGTATTTTTCGTTTTTTTTTCAATTTTTGATATAATATTTCGTTTTCAAATAATTAAATATCGATGGTTTAGTCCTCATATATTTATTACCATTCATAATAATTATTTTTACCTACTCGTATGTACTTATGAAAATATTCTTGTCTTTAAAAAAAATAAATATAGAAAATACATGTTCAAGAATTTTTAAGAAAAATTATGTGTAAAATTCATTTTAATATATATATATATATATATATATATATATATATATATTATACATAATTTAATTGCATTCCTTTAAAAATTTCGTTTATTATCTACACTACGGTAATGTAACTTATAAAAAAGGTAATTTGAATACATGCACAATAAAAACTGCATATTCGTTTCAGATATATAGTCCGTATGTAATACACATACCTTCATAATAAATAGAAGAAAATATCTTTTCAAGAAAACAATTTCTATACTCAACTTTCGCAGAAACTTTTGAACGTTTTCAGTACACCAAGAAAATTGAATTGGATTCTCGATTTGTGTTTGCAATATTTATATTAGCATAGAAGCATGGAACATACTTCTGTACATTATATTTAATTTATAATTACAAAAAAAAATATTCCTTTAGAAAGATACGTCGAAGTTTCAAAGTATAGAAATATTTATCCATATTCTTTTAAATATAAATTTTGTTCTCATTATTAGCATTCATTAGTTATTAACTGTGTGCTTGTGGTCACACACACTTGTGTATATATACATAAACATATATATATATATATATATATATTATATTATATGTATATATATATATATTTATATGTATACATGAATATATGCATATGTCTGTGTATGTACACAGTTTGGAACAGGCAACGTTTCGTCACAAAACGCAATTCCGTCCATGTGAAATTAATGACGTGGCATTACATTAACGCCCTTTCAACCTGCCAACATCAATAATCAATGTTTTTGTCAATGGCCGCGGCGTCGTTACGTGGACAATGGAAACGGGGAAGCCCACGACACTAGCGCATATGAACATTTTCTAGTGAACGAACGACCGATCAACATTGATTGATAAACCGGCCATCGACAGCCTCGTATATAAGAAAAGGAGATTTCGTATGACGTACTGCACGTGTCATTTTCTTTCCTTGCCCTTACATCAATGTCAGTTTACATGTTTTTCCATTGGACACAATTCCGATTTCCACGCCATTATGTATTGAGTGATGTATTAACGGTTAACCCCATATTCATTGAATTAACACACATATATATATATATATATATATATATATATATATAGCTAAATTATTACTAAATCGAATTTTCGAAAGAAAATAATTACCTAATTTATTTCAATATTTCTTTCCTAACAAATATCACAAGCAATTATTTTAGAATGGAAAATCACTTAAATCCATACACACACAGAAATAAAGAGAACAGGATAACAAAAGCATTTAATCTTATAAATAAATTCTAGTATACGAAAAATGTGAAAAAAAATATATTTCGCATTTTAATTTGTTAACTTGAACGAAACAACTATTTTTTAGCATCACCACATTATTATTAGTTACATAAAACATATAAAGAAGAATTCATTTTTATTATAAAAATATTTTACAAATGTTCAAATTGTTTTAATGATCTTCTCGCTAGATTTGTTTTAAAAATAGCTATGTTTCCAAAAATATATACTCTGTATAATAATTAACCTGTATCCATAAAGTTAGAATTAATTTATATATATATATATATATATATATATATATATATATACATAATCTTAATATTGATCTAACGACCAAAAAAAGTATTAACATAATTATAGACTTTAAAATTTTCTTAGTCACGAATCTATAATTAATACACAATATCCATGTTTCTTTATCTATATTTCGAAAATTACATTCAAATTATTATATTCACTTTTCTTTTCTCTTTTATCTTATGTTTACATATAAGAAAAGAATGAGATAAAATTAGTAATATATTGATATAATTTTAACAAAAAATATGCAAATTTATTAAAATTATTTTAAAGATAATTATAACAAAATTTCGACAAATTAAGTTAGTAAAAATGTAAATGAAATATTTAACATACCTATTAGCTATTTTTCGTTCCTATTTAACTCCACTGGTTTGAAAATTTTGTTTCAAAATTATCTCTGTATACAAATATAACATTTGTCAGTTTAAAACTTCATTACCGAAATAATAATACAAAACTCGTTTTACGCGAATTCTATTAAAAATTCAGTAATATTTTTTTGTTGTTGTAAATTCAACATAAATGATAGCAATTCAGGGCAAATTATTGTTACAAAAAAAATATAATATTGTTATTTTTTTTTATCAACACATATATTCATAAAACGTGCAGAATTTTATTTCCATACACAATTCCTAGTCTTTACTAACATATGTATACATATCAGAGTACAATTATATTTTTTCTAAAATGTTTAGTGAAAGTTATATAGAATACAGTATATATACCTATAAATATTTTTATATAAAATGTATCCAAAAGAAGGTATTTAATATGATTTTCAGTTTTTAATCGAATAAAACAAAAATAATAGTATAATGAAGCATAAATAATATATTGATGTAATCAAACACAGAACAATAAAACTCTAATTACTATGATTTATTTATTTCTTAACATTATTGAAATCTCTGTAAATAAACAAACAGATCAAATAAAAATCATGGTGTTAAACGAGTTTATATTCAAATATTTCGCACGCTACCCTAAATATGCATATGCATATGTATATATATATATATATATATATATATATATATATATATATGTATATATATATATATATATATATATATATATGTATATATATATATGAACTTACAAACGTTGTTGAGTGTAAAGACCGAGATTAGATAATGAAATGCATTAAACATGAGGCAAACATAGACATTCTAAACCATCATACAGCATGACCTCATCGAAGTAACTCAATCTACTATGAGTTTTGCTTGCGAAGGTGCGTGTTTTACAAAAGGTTAGAGAAATTTCGGTACCGTGTGACAGAAGGTTGAGTATATAGCTGGATATTCGACGCAGATTCTCAGTTTTTGTATGCATAATATGTAGACTGTTCTAAATCTATTGATTTTATCAAAATCGTTAAGTAGGTAACAAACTTATAATTAAATAAATATTATTCGTTTTGAAAGTAATTTTTTTTTATATTTTTTTAATACATAATATATCTAATTAGAATGAAATCGTATCTTCTTCGTTGTCTTTTCATCGTAGTTATAAAATGTATTAAAATATAAGACTAATAATTTGATCATTTATATATTTTCATTCATTTGTAACAAGTATTTGTTTTTTATTCTCATAAGTATAATCACAAGCATAAACCTCTATCGATTTTAAAGAGTATAAAAATTGTATAGCACCGTACATATCTAAAATTTAATACATTAACGAGCATTATACAACAATGTTGATAAGTATCAGACACTACACTTGAATACATTTTTATACTCTCTATAAAACTGTATTGAATTGTATATTGCCATCAGCATTAATATACCAGTAAGAATACTACATAACATATATCGTGTTTTTGTTAAAACAATAAAAATGGTTATGCGTAAATATTAAAATAAGAACATATTATAATGTGATTTAAGATTCAACATATTTCCAGTTGATGTTTTACAGTTGTTTGAAAATTACTGAAATATATTTAAGAAAATATTTATACAAGTAATATCATGTATATAAAAACAGAAATATACTAAAGTAACATTTTAAACATATATATATATATATATATATATATATATATATATATATATATATCAACAACAACATATGTAAATATTTAAAAAGTTAGAAAATATCAACACTACAAAGAAACCAAAAAATATTATAAATTAATATTATTCATACATTTTAAAATAAGACTTTAGTTACATTAATAATTAATATAAGTGTACGAATACAACTTTGAGGATTGTATTTTTTAATATTCTAATTATAATTTTTGAAATGGAATATTATCCGAAAATTAATTGTGAACAGATGCGTTTATTTTAAACAATAGTTTATTATCAACTCCATTTTACATACACAGTTGTACAAAAAATCTGTACGGTTCCAGACACATTTACAAACATTAATTATCTCTAATTCTACTTCGTTCCATGAGCACATAATGTCTATTCATTATGTTCGTTATTTATATAATAGATATATGCTAAACATGTTGACTCTTGTTTAATAGTACTTATGTTCTGATTCTACACAATACACAATGTAAATAGTCGCATTAATACTGAATACTAAACATCCACAATATTTGAATTACGGTATAAATTTAGATCTATCAGTCATTGTCAATGATATCATCCAACAAATTATTTCCCCATCTATTATTCATTTAATGCCAAAAAAAACACATTTAGTAACGTACATAAATACAATTGAACTATAAAATAATATAAATAATAGATTGAAATATTACGTCTCGTTTAAATCCGAAAATACAACTTTTAAAAATAGTAACTAATATCAACCGGATTATATTCACTTATGTAAACAAGTTTGAAAAAAAATGTTGATTGTGAATAAATATACAGATATATATATATATATATATATATATATATATATATATATATATATATATATATATATTGGCTCATTGTGACTATTTTAAACTTTGTATATTTCCACAGTAATACAATTCAAAAAAAGTGTATCTCTATTTTACATTTATATACATATCTCTACCGCTACACATATTTTTTTACAGATACAAATATGAAATAAAACTATAGCATATCATTTTGTTCCAAAGTTGATAAATTACTCTCACTTGTGCATAGAATTGAACGAAATGAAAATTCGAAATTGACAATTGTCTAGTAACCGCAGGCTAAACAAAAAGTTGTGTTATTCTAATATACATATATACACACACGTACATATATATATATATATATATATATATATATATATATATATATATATATATATAGTATTTAATATAAACAAGACTTTACGTAGACGTTAATGTTCATGTTTTACGGCAAATATAAACATGGCGAAATAGAATTTTTGAGATATTGTAAAACACACAACCATTTCGTTATTTTAGATGTCTTGAACGATAATTTTTCAAATCGAAATCAATAACGGAACAATATCGACGGTTTTAACTTTCGACCTGCCGTAGACATAAAAAACAAGACCCATGTTACTCAAAAGCGTATGACTTAAGTGTCAAGTGTTCAATAAAGTGTAAATGTTGTACATCAAATCGCTATAAATAATTTACTAGTACAGATAGTATACATTCGATGTAAACATAACATTCTTATTGCCACGCCAATGCCGTATTTCAAAACGTTCAGTAAATACAAATAAAATTTCTTCCGTCGAACGTTTGTCATAAAAATATACCGTGTAGTGAAGTATCGATTATATGTATTGGATAACGGTAAAATATTCTTCTAAAGTACCTACTTTAAATAGAATATTCCAGACAAATGCGTAGATGTATTGTGAAAACCCGTATTCGTCGGATTCAAATTCGAAACGAGCTATCGCGAACAGCATCTTTCATATTTTACTCGTATCACTTCAAAATGATTTCCTACACAATGATTTCTGATGGTTTATTATAAACATTTTTTTTATAAATATATCTTTACATAATTTCTATATTATATAAATTTTCTATTTGAAAACCTCAGCAAACAACCCGAATTATCTCAAAAATATTTTTTAAACGGAAGTATTCGACGAAAAAAATTTAAAGTTATAAAAAACAATATATTTTTAAGAAGTACACCGATAAAAATAACAATCAAATGGAAATCTTATCACTCTTATTTTTATCATTTGTATCTTATGAACAAGGAAATATTCAAATTAATGTTTATGTATGTTAACTAAAAAAAAAATAAAAATGAATCTTTGTATAAAAAATAAATTAATTAAATATATTATAAATTTGATTAAATTATCAAAACGACAGATGAAAACATATTTTAAAAGAAAATATCAATCGTCAGCAGATAAAAACTTCTGAACAATCCTCTGTAAAGAGAAAAAAATTCAATATTTGTAGTCTACATTTTATTTGTGAACGATTACGCCGCTGCTACCACCTCAACCAATATATACAACGTCATTGAAAGAAAGTAGGAACAGGACAAAGTGAGGATAACGTTAGTTACCCCACCGCTGAACGTATATTCACAGAAATCTCTCCTCCCTCGCATACACACACCCGTACACCCATTTTAGTCTATATCCTTTCTTACTATCCAGCCACACTGGCTCGTTATCTAACTTTTATTTTCTACGAAAAGCCAGATTCACCACTAAAAGAAAATGTGCAGCGAAATTTCGCCGATTCTCCGACGTCCACACTAACTTTATGGTACGCGCCCGTTTCGCCAGTCGTGCGACTGAAACCGTCCGGTCGACGCACGAGATTAAATAAAAAGAGACAGTAAGTGCGCGGGGGGTCGGTCCGGGACGACGGCGGGGTAAAAAAGAAAGAAACAATTTCAGAGTTTGTGTAAACAGTGGCGGATTATGGTTCTTACAAAGTTATTTTATTTCGCTACAAGACTAACAAGTTAATATTTGTTCGCAATGCCCGAAATACTTTTTTTAAACTGTATTTTTTCAGATGAAATCAAGTGGATTCTTTTGTGCGGACATGATGGAATGCAGAGATTGTGTTCAAGTTATATCCGTTTGAGACCTTTATTTTGAATTGTTTTCGGATAGAAATTTATGTAAAGGTCTTTATTTGCGTTACGTCGAGGTCTTTATTTTTATCTAAACAATTGGTTTTCATAAATTTGCTTTTATATTAAAACATTTACATGAGAAACATTTATACAAAGCTCAACAAAACAAAAAGATTGAATAAAATTTTACATTTTTGTTAAAAGCCAGTTTTAATAATCTACTTATCAGAATTAGATGAACGTATTATTTATTTACTTGCATAATGATTATATATACATATATATATATATATATATATATATATATATATATATATAACATAATTATTTTTTTTTTTTAAAATAAGTTTCATAAAACATTCCATTTTACCCATTCTACATACTTTATCATTTATATTTTCGTTTACCATCTAAATATACAAAAAAATAATACACTTAAAAATTATATTAAGCAATACAAGAATAAATCTCTTGTAGAATCTTTATATATTCTACTTATTCATGATTTTAGAACTCAATACTCGAAATAAATCACTACATTCGTTTTTTGTGAATCTATTCATTAAATATATATTAAAAATATAAGATACATTTAAGTGTATTACTCTAATTTCAAAATAAGAGTATATAATTTTTAAACAACGTATGACTCTTCTAATAATGTATTTAACGTTAACGCAATATAACCATGAGAAATTGCTGACGCAGCAAATGTGTTAATATCACAACGTTAGGTGTTTTTTCCCCCACACAACGCCATGTCTGGCGGCGCTATACGCTCAGGACGTCCGGTACGAGATATTTCATGTAACCGGCGAGTTGACAAAAACATTGTCGATAGAAAGGCATCAATCACGGCCACACGAGGTGATATTGAACCAATGACCAGAGACATAAACACATAATCCTAGGCTATTGCTGAGAGTCGAACATGGCGAAGACTTCTTTACGTTCAACAACATATTTCAGCATATATATATATATATATATATATATATATATATATATATATATATATATATATATATATATATATATATAGCGTATTATTTTCTATATATACATTTATTTTTTACAGATCAAAAAAATTATATTTCAAAAGTAAAGTTTTCATACAGTATATCGTACACATCATTATCGATTACTTTCATGCTAATCCTCTGGGAAATGATTTTATGATCTGGGATTTTTGAAGTAAATAATTGAGTATACACCAGATAAACTTTAAATTTAGTGCATACACATCGTATAAATAATTAAATTGAATTGTGACATAGTTTATATATATATATATATATATATATACTCGTATATGTACAAAATTTATAATTATCGATTCATCAGTTGTAATTTAAATATTATTTCTTAATATCAAAATGTTCAGCATTTGTTGCCATTATATATATATATATATATATATATATATATATATATATATGTACATAAATTAATTAAATAATTAAATATTTAAAATAAATTTATTTA
Source organism: Acanthacorydalis orientalis (assembly GCA_034766995.1). NCBI lineage: Eukaryota > Metazoa > Arthropoda > Insecta > Megaloptera > Corydalidae > Acanthacorydalis > Acanthacorydalis orientalis. The sequence goes on from CM068323.1 coordinate 19,608,047, forward strand.
TTGAATACTAAAAAAACTAAACTGTGAAAACCTTTTATAACAATCTTGGGTGGGAATTTTAAAAAATAAACCTTATCGTTTGTTCGTCTAACGTGTGCTTTTCTAATAAACCAGTATGTTAATTTATTCATAATAATAAAAACAGATAATAACAAAAAAAGTTAAACACTAGCTGCGGGGCGTTTAACGTTAGCATTGCCACCATCTTCGCTTTATGAGTGACAGCGTTTTTTTCCAATCGGTTGATATCAACAAAGCTTTTACCACGATTACTACAACCTGCACGACGGCCATAAAAACGTCTCGCCAGACATTATAAAACAAAGCAAAGATTAAATTCACTGCCACAAAACGTGCATTTCATTAGGTTGATGGCGACGGTTGAACGAATCGACCAGACACACAAACAGTTGCGTCGACGATCCGATCAGGTACAAACAGGTATGTTAAAATGATTTTACATTGATAAAGCATCATGATGCCAATTTCAATCCATTAGTATGAATAATCATTCGATACAATAACATGCAGTTTAAGTATGGTACTTTTTTAAAAAATCCTAGTTCTAAATTTAATATATTATTTTGAAAGTTCTGACTTGAAGAAATATATTATTATAATATATAATAATATAATATATTAAAAATATTTCACATCAACAAATTTATCAATACTTATCACAGTTACTTTTTATTTTCTACTCTGAATCTTTTAAAATTGTCTTACAGTTCCCTAAATCAAGTATGTCAAAATTCACTAAAGAATAAGAACCAAATTCACGTACCTAATTTATAAATAATCATAAAAACAATTGTTTATTTACATTTACAAATTTATTTACTTACAAAAATTATAATGTGTACACTGGCAGAATATTATCAATGTAAAAAATTATCAATAGACAAATAAGTTGAAAAGTCTCTGAATAAAATAATAAAAGTCAATGATGTTATTTGAATAATGACACATTAACCAAATTTAACCTTTAAAACGATCGACCTATTGCATTTCAAGTATTAATAAAACAAAGGAAGAAATACACCGAATTTTATGTATAAAAGTCTGAATGAGCATATAGTATTAACCTACAGATCATTTCTCAAGTAATAAAAAAAATACTTATACAGGTAAAAATAATGATAAACCATGTCCACATGAGATTTAAAAGATGGGCAAACATTTAAATGTACACATAAAGAAAACGTATCCTGTGTAGTGAAACTATACGCAGAAAAGTTTCAATATTTAATGAAGGAAAATGGAAAAAGCTTACGGAGAAAACCATCCTGGTGCTTCAATCGAATCGACGGTAAATTTTACGAAGTGGATTTTAATTTTGTTTTAAAATTCTTTTTAATCCGCAGAGAGATAAATTTGAAAAGCTTTCTGAATGATATTCTCAAATATTTATTTTGAGATATTATGTTTGAATTTCTTTAACACTGCGCCATGCACAAAGAGTACAGTGGATATTTCGGAAAAAATATCCACTTTTATCTCGGATGATATTTTCGTGTTACGTTTTTAATATTACAATTTATTTCTGTTCATTTTAAGACACGTTTTATGCGTTCTATGTTTTATTAAAAATTTATGTTGTGTCATCTTTCTTTTATCTCATTTACGAGCTCGAATATATATTATTTTTTTCTTTGAGCAAATTGTTCGCCGCTTATTTTCAAAACAATTTAATAAACAATTTTCACGACGCTCGAGGATTCATATTTAAATGTGTTTTGTATTAGTTGAATTGAAGTTATGTTAGACAATAAAGATACATTGTAAGAAGTAAACACTTGATACTGTTTTAATCTGCAAACAAGGGAATCACGTTGCTCTTGTAATATAAGAAATTGTAAAGAAACACACCGATCTGATTTAAAATATATTTTATCTTCTATTCAATTAATAATAAAATTGATTCCAAAATATTTCAGAGTAACTTATATTTTAAAAAAATTGATAAAAATGGAAAAATGGATTGATATTTTATTGATAAAATATCAATTATTCATTTAAAACATTCTGTTTATAAAAAAAGGAAATTTTGAAGAGAACAAATAATTAATTTCCGATGTTATTATTTTGTGCAATCATATATATATATACCAATATCATTCAATGTTGTCTAGAAAGAATAAAATATTTTAAAAAAATTGTATTTCATCTCGAAGAGGTTTTAAAATTCATCAACAGGTAACATGTACATAATATGAATTGGCAGTGATATGTAAATTTTAGATAAAATAATTACTTAATCGATATACAACGTTGTCAAGTATAAATGCATCAATGATTCACTTCAGCAGTCCATTAACTAGACAATGATGTCCTCTGGGTGTGCGTGTCAACAACCACCTGATTCTGTTTTTTTATTCCACAGACTAGAACTGTATCCGTTTATCAATTATATATTATGGATTTTTTCATGTAATTTGCACATTTGCAGAAATTTGACATTTACTGTATTTAACTCAAATACTGTTCATAAATAATTATTGGTTAAATTCTAGTCATAATAATGTTTAACTACAATTATTTTTTGATCATTTTCATTGAGTTAATTTTCTGCTTTCAGATCAATAAATTACATTTAGTCTAACGACATTTAAAAGAAACGAATAATAATTTAAATAAAGGAAAATATTTTTAAAATACAGTAATTAACGAATACTTTCAAAATAGCTTTTCTAGTTCATTATACTCGTATTTTTAATTTTAACTAAAGACATTCCCTTTGAATAAGTTGATTTATTATTGACAAGCAAAAGGAGTAATCATTATATTTTTGATTCGCATTTTAAAGTTCTACGGTCAAGTAATTACTTTTCAAGCGCTCTATATTAATAATTATTTATAGTAAACAATAAAAACACTTTAATCGATATACATTTTTAATGAAAATCACAGATATACTGCCTGGTTTACTCCTTATTTTTTATTTTATCATTTATATATATATATATATATATATATATATATATATATATATAATTTTCAGAAGAGAGTTTGATATTTAACATTTTAAATTGTGTCAATTTAAATAACAATCACCGTATTAATTACTTTACAAATAATTTTTGATTGAAATGGCTGTTATTAGAAGATATTGCAGATGGATCTTTTTAAATATCCCTACATAGGATTTTATGTTAAGTGAAAAGAAAATGTAAAGATCAAGTTTTGCAAACATTCTCGTAGAGAGCCACATTCCTTCTCTGAAACCCGAATGATCAATAATCACATCATCAAGCATCTATGTAACATTGCCGATTAACCGACGACATCGTCTTCTGTACAAAACACTGATACTTTAATTTCCTTCCATCATCCAAAACCGGCGGGTTTCTTTCACACAGACAGTGTTCTCTTCTGTGTATTATTAAATAAATATGCAAATAGCAAAGCATTGGAGCCGAGTAGCATGTTACTCTAATATTTTATTTATACAGCCGTGGCATAGAAGTACGGAAATTATGCATAAATTTTCATTGATATTGCCGTAATATTATGCCGCTGCGCCGAGGAGTCAAACGGGTTTTCGGCGCCGCGCGCGCGGTACGTACGTACAGACGAACGTGAAGTGTCGCGTTCGCATCCCTTTACTTTGCACGCTTAAAAATCTCATCTCCGTATGAAAAGTCACTACCACCATGTGAGCAACGGCGTTCACTCGTGCGTTTGTTTTCATTTTCTTCGACAATTGCCGCCTGTCGAGCACGTTTCTTATATAATCTACCTACATCGAGAAACCTCTTGATATTTCCAAGACACAAAAAGTGTTTTCCTTTTTATTTCGAATCAATTGTCACTTGCCCTCGATACAGAATAGATTTTATATGCCATCAAATATGCGTAGGTGATTACGTTACACGTTCTCGTTCAAATGTCGTTTTTACACCCGTTTCTCTTTCTAAATATTTCTTTATATCACAGAGGAAAATTCCTTACGAAAAATCCAATTTAAAATCCACTACGGAGATAAGTATATTTTGGAATTAACGCAAAGTGAAATTATTTTATCAATTCAGATTTTTGAAACAAATAAAAATATATTAAATATTGACGAAATTTGAAATAATGGACGGTATGTACACAAAAATAACAGCAATAAATTATCATAAAATATTACCATTTCATGATCTATATTCGACAACAAATAATTAAATGTTATTTATTATCACTGCTAAAAAATGACATGACCGCGACCCACTTATCAACATGTCAAATATTGATAATTGAATTATATCATATTTAGTACAATGAACAGTAAGCGATCAAATTTATTTAATTTTATTTTTGTTTGTATTTTAAGGTACGTACACAGGAATACATACATATGTAATATTGTAAAAATAAAAAGGCGATTTGCATACACACACACACACACATATATATATATATATATATATATATATATATATATATATATATATATATATATATACGAAAAATGTTTATCAAGTCCTTTTTAAATAGAAAACATCGATATTTAATAATAATGATAATAATTATTATGGATATAGACCAGTTACTGAGAAAAATATTCCAATAGGCTGGAAATGAAATTTCAATCAATAACTTTTTACTGAGAAAAATGTAAATATCATTTGAGACCCCAGTTTTGTGTTATGTTCTGAATTATTTTTCTTATTACTAATAACGAATATATTATTAACAAAATTATATATATATATATATACATATATTAATTACTATAATTAATTTAAACGAACAGTGGAACAAGAGAAAAACAAATTGCAGCATATTTTGAATAAATAATTTCATTTTTTTCATAGTACTCCCTGGAATAAACTATACAATATTGTCAACACTCAGTAATTACATTTTAATTTATTATTTGTATATTTTTTTCGTTAAAAAATTTCGCAACATTCACCGCATGTGGCACAGACTGTACAACGGCGGGGTGCAATGGCAGCAGAGCGCACTGCAAATCATTTCCACGCCCGAGCTACGTAACGTCAAAAACACCCGTTCTTCTACATAATTTTGGATTTTCCGTGAACATCCTCACTCACACTCCGCAACACCATTTTATCGTATATATATATATATATATATATATATATATATATATATATATATATATATATATATAGGGCAAAGACGAGTTCGTAATGTCTTATACATCTAGCCTATATGATGAGATCTGTGCAAGAATCATCCTGAAGCGGGCAAGCGGGCAATATATCATTGTTTAAATGATGTTACATGCTCAACAGACTATATTGTATTCGCTTTAATTTAATATCAATCGTCAATAGTCTTTGTATTAAGTCGTGTGTTCTATATTAGAATTTATGTTTATATTTTATACCTTCACACGGGCCATACTCTCTTAATATAAGCGTGTGTGTGTATATATATATATATAGAGAGAGAGAGAGAGAGAGAAAGAGAAAGAGAGATATTTATATATTTTACTTGCGTACAAAATTATTATTCTCATATCAAAATGTTTAATTTGTTAGTATTGCATTTTTTTCATATGTTTATTATACTTTTTAATCGCCTATTTTTCAAATTCAAAAATAATATGTTCTTTTTTGAACTATTACAAAAATAGGGATGTAAAATAATTAACTTGCTTAATAAATTATTAAAAGTTCAAAATAAGTTAATTGCCGATATTTAATCTATTTCTATCTATATATTAACATATATATATATATATATATATATATATAATTACCAAGCTAATTATATAACTAGTTTCAATTATTAATATAATTGTTTTAATAAGGATTTTTGTGATTAACAAAAATAAGTGTTGATGACTTGTTTTAATTGAATAATGTAGTCATCACATCAAAATGATTACATTTTATTGAAGTTTTATTTGCATTTATGATGTCATATATATACAGAACAACTGGACAGAAAATTAATATTTTCTATTAGCAATTATGATAACTTACGACGATTATATCAGTATGTTACTATCTATAAACATTTATTAATACCCTTTTCCAATAACTAACACTTTGAAGTATTTTCCATCATTTATAAACAAAACGCGTTTTCCTTAATAAAAGGTTAAATTCATTCTCGATACTTATCATTAAAAATAATATATAATATTATCAATATAAATTTAAAAATCCAAAAACTGTGTACAAGAAATAAATCTTAATTTTTAATTTATTTCTAAGCTACATTTAGTCTAAAAAGTTTATAAAATGCATAATAAAGCGTATAAAAATGAAAAGAAAATAACAATTACAAAAAAGTTTCTATTAGAGAGTTAGTATATTCAAATGTACATAAGTCGAGGGTGTTGAAAACTTGATAAAAAAAAACGTGAATGAAAGTAAAAGTTTAACAAAATCTCAATTGAAAAAAGTCACATAACAAACAGTTGAGCTTTTATAAAACTCGCGAAATACACGAAAATAAACTTTAGAATTAAACGTTTCAGTTTAAACTTCGAACTGTTTGAATAGCTGTTTGTATTATATGTATATATATATATATATATATATATATATATATATATATATATATATATATAACGATTGAATGGTCAAAAACAGGACATATCATTTTTCGAAAATATTCCATGGAAATATTTCACAAACAAAACTCATATAAAACAGCATTAAACATTTTCGTCAGAAGAGGTAAATAAGACTGGAAAAGTTACTAATTGTAAAACTTTTTGTATTATTCCTTTTATTAAATCGTTGAATAATTCATATTGTTTATAAAATGAATTATTTATACACTTAAAGAGTCTGTCAAGTTTCGGTGAGGTACAAGAGCAAACATGAGAACAAGAAACATAATGTCTGAGGCGCACTTACATTTTTACGACTATCTTTGATGTTTGCCACAGTTTTTTTTTCAGAACTCGCATAGTTTCATTTTAGAATGACGTTCTTTTGAAATAGTTATGTGTAGTGCACGAGTAACGTCCATTTATTTAGTTCGTTCACTTGTGCAAATACGGTTGATTTATGTTAACTACAATCGTTTATGCATATATCATATATACATATATATGTTAAGATTTTGTGTGCAAGAATGTTTATAAGATTCAAAACAGACTGTATTAAATTTTCTTACATTATATATGTGTATTAATGTAAACATAAAACATTAAAATATAGTCTACACGGACAAATATATTATGTTTAAAATATTACATAAAAATCCGCTCTTCTAATAAGTCACCACAAAAATAGATATTTATAATACACAACAAAATGATAATAGAATATTAATATATATTTAATTTTTTATTATAGATATTTCATTAAGTTTACGAAATTAATCATCATTATTTCATATTCTTTACATTTCGAATTATACAATACTTGGAAATATTTCTAGTAGTTTTTTTTACATGTAGTACTCTGTTATATTTCCTTCTTCAAATGATTTTACGACTTTATACTGTATATAAGATAATCAATAAAATGTTAAAAATATCAGATTATGATCCAATCAAATAACCTCAGTATTTAAATCGTTGATGTTAGTCATTTATGACAATAAAATTCATGGCGAGCGACACAATTGTCCCAATATTCGATATTTTCTATTTATGGTATTCAAAAGGAAGAAATAAAAAAATACACTTTTTAATTGCCTTTTTCAATTGAATTTAATTAGAATATTCATTTTTAAAAATCCTTATGTCGCTTCAGACTCTTAAATGTCTCATCTGGAAGCTTAATGCTACTCAATTTCACAAAATACCTCTGATTTTAGGACCGAAATCGAATACATTATTCACCATTTCACAAATGAATTAGCTATTGTTTAACATACATACCAACGATAGATACATGTTAATGATAGAATAATACCGACATATATACCAGCGTACATACAAGAATTCTCTAGAAGAATTTTATAGTTGCTATACCACCATTACATTCATCTATACGTTATAAATGAAATAAACGATACCTAATAGTAGATATATATATATATATATATATATATATATATATATATATATATATATATATATATATATGTAGATAGATAGATATTGCTCGATTGTAATATAGTATATTATTTAAAAGCTGGAAAATATTATTAAACAAACCGAAAAATGATGAATTTAGAAAATGTCACATTAAGTGTTAACAATAATCAATGAACAACGAAAAATTACACAACGTTGCTACTTTTTACGCACTAAACAACAAAAAAGAAAGCAATTTACATCGATTCTCTTACGACGTGTCTTATCGATAAACCGTTCGCACCGACAGCGTTTCATCTACACAAACATAAAGAAGACAAGCTACAGAGCGATTCTCGCAGCTAAGAAACCATCTGCGTCGAATAAGGCGAAGGAAAGCAACGGCATGGAGTGAACACGAACAAGCAAAACGAGTCTCTGTCGCAAGCTTGTGTGCAAACTTTGCCACCCTTTGTGCGGCAACTCGTAAAGACCTATAATTTTGTCTCTATACAAACCTACCTACAAGTCCTTGGGTCTCTTCCTCCTTGCTAATTGAGTAGCAGAATTAAGTTATCTATGGAAGTAGCGACACCGTGACCCCCGACATCACCAACGCATTCGACTCCTCCTTACTCCCTCTCACTCTCCTTATATATATATATATATACATATATATATATATATATATTCCCCTGTCGCCCCGCTACTCTATCGTCCATCGACACCGCTCTGTTCGTCCATGTCCTGCCACGACTTGCAACATAAACACTCTAAATTGCTCGTGGTTACTGGAGGTCGCTTAATTGAATTTAACGACCGAAAACACAGGATCTTGATAATGCCGTAACCTCTGGCAATAGGTGTCACTGTTGCCTCCTGCAGTCCATACATCCGTTGAACAGCTCTTTTCCTATTGGTTTTTTCTTTTCTCTCTCGTTTCGGTCATTTATACAGTCAAATATGTGAATGTGAGTGTATATATTTACGTACTTTTACGTTTATCAATTCTCATAGATTACTACACATTCCACATCGTTATATATTATCGTTCGTTTTTAAATAGGTACTCTTTCTTTTCTACAAATGCTATTTAATTATTATTCTTTATTATTTCGCTTTCGCTTTTTCGCTTTCGATTATTCCGCTAGATTATAAATAATATTATTCTTTACTATACTTGGCTGTATTGTGTTTTAATCATAGTTACAATATCATAAACTTAATACTTAATATATCTTTCATTAATTATAATATTAATCAATTAAATGAATATTATTAAAACAATCATCAACATTTTATTATATTTATAAATAATGAAATATTAAATGTATGCTATTTTAGATGCACATTTATCTGCAGTACTATTCTGGAAGTGATTTACTCTAAGTACTTTTGTGTACTACCAATACTTTTTTCAATAAAGGTCAGTTATATTTATCCATAATACAATTAAAAAGACTCTTATTAATTGTAAAAATGTAAACCCATTTTAAATTAAGAGCATAAGTATAGAATAAAAATAAAATAAGAATTAATTACATTAAAATATTTTTAGCAGTATTCGAATATTCATTTTCTATCCATTAATTTGATCTTAAATCGAAAACGTAGTCTTACTAATGAAAAAGCCCGTATCGTTTAACGAAAACACAACTCCGACCATTTTCTGAGATTAAATTCACAAAGATACATTTTTTTTCATTTGCAAAACACTGCTCGTCTGATCAAACAGTCATAAACAAAAATATCTATATAAATATAACGTGGGGTTTTATTTGATTTGTCGTATTATCGACAAAAATATCATCAATCAAAAGCATTACGAATCGTACAAACCCTCAAAAAAAAATTAATCATATATCCGTTCACTTAATCCTCTTATATAAACCGACATATACATGCATATAAACGAATTCACGCACACAAATACATGAAAATCCGTCGACCGAACTGAAATATTCATTCGAAATGTCTGCACATCCACTTAGCCTCGATATTAATTTCTAGCTGCCAACGGTCCGCAGCGGTCCAATAAACTGGCACGCAAATGGGCTTATATAACGCTCACTCATTCCAATACAAATATGTATACATATTATACATGTCATACGCATATATATATATATATATATATATATATATATATATATATATATATGAAGAGTGTGAGTTTGATAGTGTACGTACGAATGTGGATAGACGTCACACATTTCCCACATAAAAAACGATACATACATAACACCTACACGTATAGAAAAGTACGGGTGCGAATACTCAGTTGTTGTCAAACAAAATACGACATTTCGAAAAGTCAACCGAAAATACGTCTTTGTTCGTTGTCGTTATTTTTATTATAATATCAATGTATTGTTTTCGTTATATTTATTTTTTTGTATAATATATCATGCGAACTTTGATCATAAATTATTCAAATACTTTTGACTGTTTGTTATCTAACATATTAACGTATTTTTCGCTTCTTTCCTGTTTATCTCATTTTTTGTGTTTATTCAGGTTATTTCTATTAATTACCATTTATTCATTCGGTTAACATTCTGTTAAATAAATCACAATGCATATCATTTAAAAATGTATGTGTGCGCACAGATAGATGCTTTTTATATTTACTGCATGTTCTTTTTTTAATTCGTAAATATTGTAACTACTAAACAACATTTGATTGATAAATAAAGAGACAATAAATTAAGCATCTTATCTAATGATTATAAGGAAATAATCATTCAAGGTAAGTGTTTATAAAAGTCTATCAAAATAAATAAAATTTGATCTAAAAATGAATTTTAATAAAAAATTGTGTTAGAAAAAAAGTACCATATTTCACAAAGTCACAAGATTTGACTTTACTATCCCAAATCAATTCACTCGACTTTAAATTATGGCCAGTTTTGTAGTAAAAAAAAAAAACACAGACAAATATCGATCCTTTAAAACATTATCTTATTGTTGTCACTGACAGTTTTCAAATGTATAAAGTACATACTACGATAGATGAACAATCCATTCTTTTGAATACATGTACATAAGCAGCAAGCGATTATTGTAAATTAATATTTTTTGAACTTCATATAGATACTCAATAATAATAACAGTACTTAATGAATAATAAAGGATATAAGAAATGTCAATCTTCTCTATTTAACGATTTGTGTTTGTAATAATAATAAGTATATATATAAATATATATATATATATATATATATATATATATAAATATATATATATATATATATATATATATATATATATAAGTATGTATGTATGTATGTATGTATACTACTGTGAATTCATTTCGAAAAGTCAGCAATAAATCTCTCAAATAAAAATTAAATATCGTACAGCATCATAAGATGCATTCATCTAGTATTTTCTACGAACTTGTATCCGTTGCAACGAAAATAAAACGTGCTATTCTCATCTTGGAACACGACAATACATATAAATTCAAGAAAATAACCTGTCAGAAAACATATCATGAAAATATACTACCGATGGTGTACAAAACAGCATTACTATTTATGTAAATTGAACAAACATGATTCTCAGTCATTCCGCGCATAGCCCACCTGTGGGAATATACTATACGTTTTGTTGACCATGCGTGGCCGACCGCGTTACATTAACGACGCCCGCGTAATTCATGCGCGACGCGTCGACTGTACGACGCCGTCAGATAACGTTACAGGAAACATCACAGAAGAATTCTCGGAAAATGTTCTTGAAATTTGCACAGTAAATATATGCGTAAGGAATTTACGTTTCTCGTCGGGTTTTTTCCTCTGCAGTTTCTCACCGATAATGAGGAATGCGGTATTTACCCGAGTTACACATTAGTTCATACAGCAGCTGTACTTATGTTTCAATTAGTGGTTTCAACGCGATTATGATATTTCGAATAAATTCAACGCATTTTATTAGTTCAGTTCCGGTAAATTCTCTGAAACCATTCTCGTTTCGTTATTTAATTTTTAATCAATCGGCCGTTCATACTATCTCTCTAATTTTGAATGAATCGTACGAAATATAATATCCGTTAAAATTATTCACATTTATCCATTTATTCGACATAGATTTATATTAAAATTATATTCGGTAAGTACGTTTCTAAATTCATTATCTTCATTTCCTTTATCAATATATATAATATATAATATAATTACAATGTGAATATAACATATATTTGGAGAAGAAAATTCTAATAGAAACCACTATTTCAATATTAGTTGGAAAATATAAAATCATATATATATATATATACATACTCTATATATGTGCTCATAACTTTTCTTAATAAATAATACTGTATTTTTACGTACGCTGAAATTAATTTCTCAAACTTTTAAACAAACAAACACAAATTCATCAACATAATAAAAATAAAATCTCAATGATATAAAACCAATGTCTATGACATACAAGTTATAAAGTATCTATTTAAAAAATCGAATAAATATTATTTGTTTTGTCATACAATTTACCAAAATAAGATTTTAAATGAGAATAAAATTCGAAAAAGCGTACTCAAAAATGTTTTCGTAGCCACTAATATCATTTTATGAATAAAAGTGTTAATAAACTCGTTTTATATTAAATAAAGTTATCTGGTAATATACAAACATTTCATGGTTTTTAGTTTTCGCTAGTGTTTATTGTGAAGTGAGTTACTTAAAAATCCACTCAATTTCTATTAGTCGAAACGTCTTCTTGTATCAAAATAGTAAATATCGTCGTAATACATTCTCAACGTTTCTAAGTCTCTTGTATACTTATGGGACTGTACGTATATAGCAAACGTAATATACGGAGATATAAAATGTTTAAATAAGGCAGTTTTGGCACCCCTGCGCTGCGTTAATTTTCATTATCGTTGAGTCAACGAAGTAAACACAAGAGACACAAAGGTATGTACTGGGGTTATCACTTTTAGGGGTTCCGTCACCACCAAATTAGACTGGCAGACTATAATTGTATTGATGATGAGTTATGCAAATTCAGACATGAAATTTCTGCATGAAATTTAACTATGAATTAGAGATCGGTGTTGCACTATTTAAATTTCATTCAGTGGTAAGACTCGTTTAGTTAGTAATAAATGTACATTACCATATTGTGGTCGGGCGTAGTATATACGGCATGTTAAACAGTGAAAATGTGTAAATATTTTTTTATTCGATTTTTCGAATGTAGTTTTAAATATTAACGTGAACAGTTTTTTTTAAAAAAAATGCATATCCCTTTCGCAGTTCGAAAAATCATTCAATTCAATTACATATAAATTCAATAACACAGAAGATAATTTAAGTTTTAATAATAACAAGAATAAATTATAATTTATTGTTTATATATGATAAAAATAAATAAAATGACAGGGTTACAACATTAATTTTGAGTTAATCTATAAAAAGCCCATTCCCTGGTACATAATATATTTTTCAGATGCCATCATCATATTAAACAACAAAATATTAAATATATTATTAATTATCCTTTTACGTATTCAAGATAAATACTTTTTCAATAAGTTATCAAAAATGCTTTATTTGTATATTAAAACATTGAAAAATAAAGACTATTTCAGTAGCAACAATTTTTAATTGAATATACAAAACATCTCTAAATTTTGAAACAGCAATACTCATAACTAATTAACTCGTTGAAAGAAAAAATATATACATTATGGAGAGTACTTGTACTGCTAATAGCAAATGTACACAGTTATTAATAAATAATAATAATTATAATGTGCAAGTTTCTACAGCCATTGTGTTCAATTGCGCGCAAATGCAAAAGTTATACACGTTAATACAATGTGTTCAACTGCGTGCAAGAAGTTCATCGGTTTCTCTCATCATTGAATTCCCGACTGGATATAAGCGTGTCGAGAGGATGTGTTTGTACGCAAATCAGGTGTAGCGATTATTAATGAACTTTGTTGTATTTATTAAAGCGTGTTAAGTATAAGCATAAAGTTTTTACATAATTCAATATGAGAGTTTATGAACCGAAACGTTTTTTCCCTTGAATATTTATTTAGAGTAGTTATTAAATTAAATCGCTTTAGTATGAGATAATAAAAGATTCCCTTACAACTAATTGATATGTAAATAAAAAAAAGAGTATGAAAAAAATAATGTTTCTGGTGGATAAATATCACGTTTAGTAAGTTATCCGTTTATATTATACATTGTTCGGAGCCAGTTTCTTTACAGAGAGTTCGGTTAATTTATTTTCTGTGGAAAGGGGCGTTTCACGGCCGCAGGCACACCCTGTTAACTTCGCGACAACCGCGTCGAGAAAATGGTTAATTTTCATCATAAAATCCATTACAGTCTTATTATGTGTACTTCGTTGGTGCGCAACAAAAGAACTTTGCAATGTAATAGATGTGCTACTCTCAACGCGAACGCAAACTTTTCTAACTACACATTTAATTTTTCAAAATTTATTTTCCTTCATCAGAAGTTCTTGAATTTATCACAATATTAAATGAATAAATATTTCCACGTTTTAAGTAACCAGTGCAGAAAAAAAAACACACATAAAGTACGTTATTTACGATCAAAGATGAGAAAATAGTAAAAGAGTATTTTTATACAAATATATAAAAACTCTGTGTAGTTCTTTTAAAAAAAATATGTAATAAATGCTAAAATATTATTTAAGCTGTCATTTAGAATGTTTTCAAAGAAAATGATAGTTCTTAATCGATTTTTTTTTATTTCAAATTGTTTATTCTTAAGAAAATTCATAAGAAATACACAACTTATTATTTAATTCCTCGTAAAAAAAGATCTTATTTACAAAATGATATCATTATATAATTTATAAATAAATATAAACACTAATATCAAACTATTTTTATAATTAACAGTATTATTTTTTATTAATAACGTTTTATGTTTGTACAGTCATACTTTAAAAAATGTTAGTTTTTGTTTTATTTGTGAAAATATAAAAGGTACTAAATTGCACTGACGCTAATTAAAAAAATCGAGACACATTTTAATCAAACATGTGATCCTATCGAACACATTCAATTGAAAAAATATAAAACACTGATTAAAACTCAATCTTTTTAATTGAAAAAAAAAACGAATGTACAGTATATAACGATTTTATTACATTTAATTGAATCATACACGATGGAACATTTTAACGTGTGCATTTTTGCGGCATAAACGTAAAAACAAATCTGTATAGTATTTTATATCCAACGATCATAAAACTCAATTTACAACGACCCTTAAATAACTATAAATATATATGTTATTAAACATTTATACTTGTCGTAAATTGTGTTTAACTTAATTTTAATTCGGCAAATAAAACACACTGATACGAACAATTTGAATTTATTTCCATCGCATTCAAATGGACAGTTTTCAATAAAATATTCAAGTATTGAAACGTTTATATATATATATATAGTCTGCAAAGATATTTTATAGTTTCTTTTAATGGAAATTCGAATTTATGTTTAAAAATTGAATAAAGTTTTTTAACCGATTACACTTTTACTAGTTTATATACGTCTGCCTATAAACTTTATATATTTTTTAAGTAACTTTTGCAAAAAAATGTGAATATACTTGCATTGTAGATATGGGCAAACTATTATCATAGTCTTGTTGTTAGAAAATAGTAAATGGATATAAAACAGATGAATTTGAAAAAGGCCGAGAAAATAAATTTCAATTCAAAGAATAAAGTATATTAAAAGAAATGTCTGTGCTTTTCTATAAAGTGTATTTAATTTACCAATCGATTTCGATAGATAATATATTTAAAAATTTTTTACTTCTAATTAAAATTATTATAAAGTTTAATCCATCTCTAATAATTTTCAACCTATATTTAAAATTTTAAGTTACTTTTTATTAGCAAGTATTGTCTTATTTTTTTTAATCTTTCTATTGAAAATGTGTACGTACACTATTTTGGAAATAAATACTTAAATATGTCTAGTAGAAAGAATTTATAACATAAATAAATTTAATAAGTATTTAAATAAACCTGTTATCACTTTTACATAACATAACGTTTAGAAAAAAGTATCTAAATAGTAATTAAAATAATAACCAAAAATATTTAAAATATTACATTTCATAATATTGGAATTATCTTCTTAATGAAATTTATTTCCGAGCATACGAATGAATACAAAAAATTAAATCAATCATTCATTGATATAATTTTCTCCA
The DNA here is from genome assembly GCA_034766995.1 of Acanthacorydalis orientalis. NCBI lineage: Eukaryota > Metazoa > Arthropoda > Insecta > Megaloptera > Corydalidae > Acanthacorydalis > Acanthacorydalis orientalis. The sequence continues at coordinate 19,624,208 of CM068323.1, forward strand.
TATTCTCACAGTTATCGATTACAGGCACTTCAATATATTTCAATATGAAGTTAGATATATACAGACGCGCAAATTTTCCAATATATTTGACTAGTATATTTAAATCACCTTATCTCATTTATAGAGATGGACAAATGGTAGGGTCGCATGTACCTTAATCAAAGCGGTTTTTGTCACCGTTGCCGCTTTTTCCTAATGAGCTTCACAAATGTATCCGCAAAGTTGTGGTCCCCTAACGTATTGGAATATGCCACATTTAATAAACGAAAATTTGTCCGTAGATACGGTTGACGTGGCCGAGATATTCGCTTTTGAAAAGTAATGATGGAGTCACATACACGTGAAATAATTACCTTCGTAAGCAGGCAAAAACGACCTAATGAAACAATTTGGGATGCTACGGAAGACAGACTTTTTATATGTTTATTGATAAATCGCAATCGCGCATATATCAATTTTGTTATTATGTAAACGTTATCATTTAAAAATTAATAAATATTTAATAACAGACTTTTCTTTGTCTCTGGAGAACTTTTCTCGTTTCATTCGAATTATTTTTATACTATAATTTATGGTTATTTAATATTAATGTATAAAATGTAGTTGGTATACTAATAACAAATAAAAAATCAACGCTAAGTATGATACATTTAAATTATATCTGTTATGTACATAATATAAAATATAATTATCAAATCAGAGTTTCATTTAATCATTCAAAGATACACATACAATTTTTTAGGTTTTCAATTTTTGATCGAATAAATAATATCAAAGATATTATTATAAACTATATCAGATAATTTAAATTACTTTTTTTCTGTCCACAATAAGTTATCGATAATAACGTCCAATAATTAACATACTTTTAAGCATGCCGTTAATGAAGTACCCACACAAGCAAATTCAATCTCACGCATCAATGCTCTAGTATTAACTTTCTGACACGAAGTATGTTCATTAGATTATCATACATGTAAAAATGTACAATATTTGTTGTATCGAATAAACGTATATATATATATATATACCCTAATGTAATCACAACAATGTATAACTGAATGTAAATTAAATATTCCGATTGAAGTCATAAATAGCTTTTTTATCAAACAATATTCGCAAGGCGTATTAGTGAAACTCAAACTGAATTTTCATTTTATTCTTAAAAATAATTAGACTTTTTCAGTACTGTGAATATTTTTAATTCTGTGTTTGTTCTAATTTTACAAGTAATTCCAAGTATTTAAATTTTTTCGTTTGATTCTTTTCGCCAAGAAATCTTTGCTTCGTCTTAAAAATAATAAGAATAAATTACATTTTTTATTTCCCGTATTTTTTTAATTAAAATATCGATTATCATTGAAAATAAATAGAAATGTCTTTCTACAAACACATACTTTATTCATACAACGAAACCATTTCGTCTGTGATAATTTATATATTTGTTCAGCAACGGATCAATAAATACTTGTCTTTATCGTAGAGACACACATGGGTCAAACGCATGACGGTTTGATAAATACATTTTTCTTTCGAAAGTTAAATATCCGAACGCATCATACACGCACTCATTCATAGAAAATTAATGCTCCGCCAGTTGTCATGCGCTCGAAATCGAGATTGTCGCGGAATAACTCAGTCCGTAAGTCAGTCACCCCCACCGAAACCTTCAATCTCCGTCACTTCGGGGCAGCTTATCTTCGACTTTGGCCGTTTGATGAAATAACCGACGTCAGAGGCCGTCAGCGTGAGAAGATATATAATCGCTCCGCGCACAAATGTCATTGATAAATGCGTCCTGTGACACATTACCCGAGATCCGAGTGGGTCGGCGGGCGGTGAACGTTGTAAGTTCGCGGGGGCGTAACGTCCGACTGCCAACAAGAACCCACCACTGTCTCCATCGCCACCGACAGCGGTATACGGTGCCGTTATTCGTCCCACTTTGGATATTATGTTTTGGCTATGGTTGTTACCCGTCATGATTAGAAAATGGAATAAGAGCGAAAATCCGAAATCCCCTAAGGTCTTGACCAAATTACAACACGGATCAATTAAAAATCAAACGGAAGCCTAGTCTATTTCAAGTAAATTTACAGATTATACATTTTAGAGAATAAATCGTTGCTTGAATTCATTTTTCGAAAACGTATTGATTTTAGTCATCAATGTTAATTCAATTTCACTTCATCGACTTTATTTCGTAAACATTAAATCTTTTTAACGCAAGTAACATTAAACCATATTTTTAAATTATATCTTTAAATCCTAGATTAACATTTAATTATTCATTATGAATTTGGTTTATTTATGTTAGTGATTATCATTAAATACCTAACCTTTCCAATATTAATTTTAAATATTTATTTCCAACGATTATTTTCCTCTATTTTAAAAAAAAGAAATTCAATCATTACAATGCCTTTTAAAAATAAATTAATTCTAATTCCAATGTAACAGAATATTCATATTTAATCTTAAAATATATTTTAATTGTATATAATAAAATTTAATAAATATGTATGTATTCTTTTATATATTAACTTATCAAAAATTCTCAGTAAACCAATAACAAATACTATAATTTAAATTCCCTTATTTCTATCTTTTTTAAATAACTGTACTATATTTGAATCTTTATTATAATTATTTATACAATATTTTTGTCGGGGTACGGTGAAATACATCGATATGAAATCAAGTTTTTTATTTTTATTGTATAGTGCAATACAAATTTATTGTTTATACACACACAATGTTATTTTTAAATTTAATTCAAACAAATTGTTATTTTTTTCATAAAGATATAGCCATTCTTTTTTATCTCTTACATATACAAATATCCATACGAAAATATTTTGACTTTAAAGTCATTATTGATACTATTTTCTCTTTTTTATTATTCCAGTTTTCAAATTTTTGATTCGCATATAATTTGTCCCTATTGTAAAAATAAATAATTACACACACACACATTATATATATATATATATATATATATATACTTAAAAATAACAACTATACCATCAAGCTCCATCACCCGAAGCTGTCTGGTTCAGGAGAAGAACTAACATCTGGGAGTGGGAGATAGGTGGAATGCCGCGATTCCGGAATGCCATTAATCAGCCAGTGCTACCACAACAGCGGACACGCAGCCGCGCCTCACCAACAGTGCTACCACCACAGTCGATGCCTCCGCCCGTTGTACAAGCATCCAGACTGAACGGGGAGTCCCGCTCGACACAATGCGGCGCATCGGAGCGGAAAGAAAGGATAACAGTGGAATGGAAAACGTTTTCTTCTTTCACTCGTAAATAATGGCACTTGTTTATAACAGTAATGTTCGCTGTACTTTTTTTATTATTAAACTCGCGTTCGTTCGTGCGTTCGTTCTTTCACACGACACGGTATGTCGCCACTACACAATAATACGATTGTTAGTCATCTCGCTTTCATCAACTATTGTAAAACGTACTTAACAGCTCATAATCTAGTAATGTACTTTCTCGTTTAAGTAATCCGTTGTGTACATTTTATTTATAAAATAATGTACTTGCAGTTAATAGAAAGCTTCTTAGGTTTATTTTCTAGTACGTCCGCTACTATGACTCTCATATAATATATTCAATAATATTTTCAACACACTGCTTAAGTAATTTCAACAGTAAAATTAATTTTATTTTCATGACCTTTAAACTAGACATATTTTGTATTAAAAATTGCTAGAAAAATTAACACAGTTACGTAATTAAAAGGATATGTTTAAATATTCTTTAAAATCCCGTTCAAACCAATTATCGATATTGATCATCTTCAAATAGAATATTTTATATTCAATTATTTGAAACTTAAATTAATTAACATGAAATAATCAAATATGAATATAAATTACTTTATAAAGAAGGTTTAAAAATTAATCATAATTGCAAGGTTCTTAAATATTTGGAAGTAAATGTCAAGAATACAATTCTGTTTAAATGAGATAAGTGAATAGAAATCAAAATCGTTGAGTATCATGATAAGGTACATAAAAATATGTGTATTATTCCTTTTACAATAACACATTTATACCAAGGAATTGTATTCCTGTTAATTAAATTTAGTTATCTACTATTGTAGAAACAGTACGAATTTTTATATACAATTATTTTTATAATTAATATTCCTGAGTATTATTATAAATAACAGGCATTAAGTAAATATATTTAAAATGACTAGATAGTTTTATAGTAATATAAAGTTCATTAAAACATACATCTTAAACGTTTATATTATTTCCCATCTCTTATCGAATTATAGTACAAATTGATATTTGAAAGAGTATCAAACCAAGACAATTCCATTTTAAAACGATTCATGTTACCAGCGTTCATGTTTCTTTCAAACATATTCTTTTTATCAGTTTAGTACTGAACCGTTTGTACAGATGGTACTTTTTTCTATAACATTCGCTGCTAATCTTAACACCAACAACGTTTTCAAATACAAAAAAGAATCGCTTCTGATACAACACTGATAATGTGAAATAACGTAAAAGCACGATGTCGAATGTACAACACATGAATCGTTTTTAAACAGCAATCAAATCAACGCGGTGTCATACATATATGCTACCATCATCATCATCATCATCAAAATTGTGATGTCGATGCAACAGTCTGCATTCAATGTGTATATCTGTCGAAAAAGAACAGTACCAATGTACATACACAGAGAGAAATATATATATATATATATATATATATATATATATATATATATATATATATATATATATATACTGTTCCACACTATGATAGATCCGCAGATATCGGACAACTCCCGCGTCATCACGAGCATCGTTAATTTTAATGCGTATTCGAGAGCCGATGTGAGGGGAGGTCATGTAGAATTCGCTTAGAAGCCACGTCGCGTGTTTCCAGCGAGTTTCAATCTTGGACTACATGGAATTGTAGCAACGGTAACGGTATTTTTATAGGTTCGTATATTAACTGTAAATGAGGTGTGATTAAGTCATTCGTTTCCGAAAAAATTACCTACCGATACGTTTATAACTCCCTTATTAAGTACGTTTACACACACAGACGCAATCTATTTATATACAAATAAACATAGATGTATAAGTATGAGCAGTGTTATTAGATTTTAGCACGAAATCGAAAAATTAAATCAGATAATTAACATATAATAATGTCTTATTTTATTTAAAAGTTGAATTTAAATTTTTTCATTTGAATTAATGAAAATTACACTAAATTTTCACACTGAATAATGATTTTTTGGTATTACCAGATAGAATTATAATAAATTAAACTATCTGTAATAGAATAAAATACTTGGAATTAAACTAAAAACCTTAATTCTCTTTCTCTGAAAAATTGTATTTCGAAATTAAGTTAATTACTTTATTAAAATATAAAAAATAATATTTCAATTTGTGATAGTAAAATATTTATTGAAACTGTTCTGAAGCAAAATATTTAACTTACTAAATATTTAATAATTTAAATATATTTAAACTATCGCCAACGATACTTTTTCATTTTATTTAAATGTTTGTGTAGAATCAATTAAATAATTTTCAAAAATTCATTCTTGATATAAAACAAAAATAAATTCCGCTCGGACAACAACGAATAATTATTTTTATACACTTTCCGTGATTTTCCACTTTAATTTTTCCACACACCGAAATTAATAAATGATTTACGTGGTAATCGCGTGACTTTAAATCATATGAAACCACCGGATATAAAATCGTTTACAAACAGGACAATGGAAATGCAAATGGCAGAAATATCATTTAGTAATGATTACTGCTGGTTCACTAAGCTATTTGATTATACATCCCGGAAGTTTATTGATGTATGCTTTGTTTCATATCTCACCGATTGTTAAAACATATTTTATTATTTTTTAGACTATTCTATCGTTATATTCTATTATACGATTTATTGAAATTTATAATATAAATTTTAAGTTTGGCTATTTAGTAAAATGAAATACATCTATCATAAAGATATAATTAATTATATAGACGTTTAATTTATACGTCCTTACTTATAAATTTAACTAGGTATTATTTCAATTATTTGAACGTACTTTGTTCATCTAATTAATATAGAATTTAAAGATTTAATTAAGAAAAAACACTCCTACAAATAATAAGTCAATAAAATACAATTTTAATATAAAGTTTTTGTAAGAGTTCTAATCTTAAAATAACTCATTTTTTAATCATTCCTATATTTGTTTAATAAGATTATTTATTTTTGAATTTTAAACAAAACAGATCTTAATTTAGATGTTTTAAAATCATAATTTCACAAAATTAAATTATATAAATTATATATAATAATCGTCTTCACAACTAAACAGAAAAACAGTCAAGACAGATTATTAATTAAGAAAATTATATATATATATATATATATATATATATATATATATATATATATATATATGTTTGTATACATACTTTTGTGTACATAAAATAAAAATAGCCAAAAACAATCGCATACAAAAAGCAAAAGAATAAATATACTTTTGCAGACATCTTATTTTATAAACAGAAAATCTTAAAGCCGATATTTCGTATTTCATTAAAGAATATAAATCTCCTGTTTCAATATGAAAAATTTGAGTTTCCTTGAACGAAATATGAAAAAATATAAGTGTATAGATGTTTGCATGTATAAATATCTGTGTATATATCTGTCTATGTATGTATGTATATTTACTTTGAGCAGTTAATTCAGAATGTTTTAAATCGAGTGCGAAACCAATACAGGATAAGCACTTATTCATTTCTCTCGTGTTCTTGAAATTCAATCAAGTGAAAATCCATATTCAAGTGTTACATTTTTAAAGAAAATATACTAGAGTTTTGAATGAAACTGTCTCCAGCAGTGAGAAAAACATATTTCTCATTTTTTTAAAATTATATTTAGTTATGAAAAATGTACATATTTGGTTTATATAATTTATTTTAATACATGTATTTATACATACATATATATATGATGTATATGTATAATTTTAATTAAATATGATTGAAATTTATTATCTAATTTTTAAATAAAATCTCATTCCAAAAATCAATCTATAAAAGTCTAAAATCAGATACACTTTTTTATTCATTTTATATCCATTTTAAAATAATCTGATGTATCTAATTAAAATGTATTCGTTAAGTTGTTAGCAATTATTGTGCACAATAATCTCTCAAAATTAATAAAGATAGAAAATATTAATAATATATATTAATTGACTTTTAATGTATATCTTATGATTTAAAAACATTTTATTATAATCATATTCAAAAATTGATCTAAGAAAAGCGATTATATTTACATTTATAAAATGTACTTATGGTCAGTAAAATAAATATTCATTAGCAATAATTTTAAAAAAATAAAATCAATTAATAATCGAGAGAAATATTAAAAATTAACATTAAAACTACAGCTAATCATTTTTCAAATTCGAATAATATACTTAAACATATTTTTTCGTCCTAAATGTTGTCTACTGTCTTAACTAAAGAGTATTCTTCATCCCCATGTACATAAGTATGAGAGAACGCAGTGCGCTCGAACGATTTTATAATTTTAACTGCAGCTGTTAACAAGCAAGCAGTCCAAGCTTTTGTGAGCGGCCATTACGCTAAATGTCATTCTTAATTTTTACTGCGGAAATGTTTAAATCCTTCCACAATATTTCGCCGAGAGATAAAATTTAAATATAATCATTTTCAGTCTTTTATGTTACGAATTAAGTATAATTCTGTTTGTAGTTTACTACTATTATATTCAACTGTGAAAATTCACGAAATATCGTGTTTGTTTATACTGTAAATGAAGTATATTTTTCAGGGTTGTTTTAAGTTATAGACTTTTTGAATACTAATAATTTAAATACAATATATCCGTATACTTAATAGAAAAATCGCTCTTTGTTATGATATACACCAACTGAAATCGACAATTGTTCTATAAGTCTATTAAACATGTTTATTTGTACCAAAAAATTAATTTTTAATATTATTTAAAAAAATAATTAAACCATTTTAAATGATGTAAAGCAAAGTTTTAATAACATCAATATATATTTAAAAATACTCAACAAGTAAAAACAAATCTAACCTTTTCTCTTTTCTCTAAAGTATATATATATATAATAAAAACATATAAATTTTAATACGTCTGGTGTGAACTGATTAACAGTTCGAATGCATTCTTCAAATTCTAAATTATAATTGCTGCGAATAATTATCGTACATTTTCGTATTGCAGTCATTTGAGAACAGCATTCCACCACCTTCCGCTAATTGGTCTTATGTATTTAACGTCAGAAATTCGGTGTTATGAACGATAATCGGGTTACATGAGCAGTTGTAAAATATTAATTATGAACATGTGTATGAGCTACATGCGTAATCAAATGAAAACGTTTCAGGTGTAACTGCAAAATTAATTTTATGTTTGCTTTACGAGACTTACATTTTGCAATATGATTTGGAAACAGAGTCGGTAACTAATTTATTTTTTTATTATATTTAATTTCGTAAAACATTTATTATTTCGAACTATTCGAAAATATTCGTTCAACCCGATTTTTCCTTATTTTAATATAGAACATAATTTCTGACGATAATTACTCTTTTAGGTCAGTTCAATATTTCATTAATAAAAATATATTATATCAAAATTAGGTAATTTTATAATTATCTCCCAAACATTTCAGTTGAAAGAATCGCCTCGCAAAGTGTCGTTAATGATTTATGATCGATAAAAAGAATAAGTAATTCATGCCACGATGAACACTTCACCTAATTGTCTTTACTCGTCGGCATACCGTAATAAAGAAAACCCGTATATTTTATTAAAACCTTTATTAAAAAGTATAAAACGAAAAATCAGTCTGAAACGCAACTAAATTACTATAAAACCACATCTAACAATTAAAATACCACTTTTATCTAGATACCGTTCATGTTTCACCCCTTTATAACATTTTTACTAAATCGAATCATCATTTTACAACGCGTACAATTTATATGTTATAAAAATCGTTGAGAGACTGTATGTGTATGTTCGAGAACACATTCGCATATTTTTTCTCACTAGAACTCAATTACATATGTGGAAAATATATTTTCGCAACGGGAATAAATATTCTCTCGAACATCATTTATTGCTAGTATAGAAATAGATGGTCACGCAATGTGATTTTGTTATACATTCGTTTGCATACTACTATAGTATAGATCAAGACAGAACCGGCGTTAAAAACAATACGAGCTGTGTATAAATAAGAATATCAATGTATATCTAATCATTTAAAAATACATTAACAATAAACAATAGATTCATTTCAAAACGCACGAATATAAATATACTATATGTATATATATATATATATATATATAAAAAAAATATATATATATATATATATATATACATATTATATATATATATATATATATATATATATATATATATATAATGTAATTAAAAATGTTTTGTACAATCGAAATCGTTATAAAAATAAAAGTATATAGTAAATAAATATTTAAACTTGTTATACATTCATAAACGCATTTTCTACAGTCATCTAATTCAGTATAAATATTTTTTACACGGCAATCACAATATCGTATTGAAGGCTTTCAAATACATTAAAGAACGGTTTATTTTCTGATTCTAACACATCGTCCTTTTCTGTAAATTTAAACTTTATGAAATTTCAGAGACAGCTCTGTGTAAATTTAGAATCGTTCGAATAGTGAAAAGACTTCCGTGCAAATAACATTCGCGCAACCATAGTAGGTAGCGTATTCACCTGACGAACTGAATTACCGCGTTTGAAATCCATCATCTACACACAAAACGCCACTTTAATCATGCAGAATTTTTCATAGAGATACGAAAAGTTCATGTGTGTATGCATGTGTGTGCGCGTGACGTATAATTCAATGTGGGGTTACTGTACAAGAATATGTTTGTGTACGTATGCGTGTGTATGTAAGGGTGTATACGTTGCAACAACAGCATCGAGGGTGGATCTAATGGGTGGTATGGGATGATAGGTCGGAAATATTGAATATTGCACGTGATCTGAACATACGTGTTATCAGAGGTCAGCTCATAAACATCCATCACTGATACGTGTTCTGGTTTGTATATAAACTGGGATCCTATACAATGACGAAGACGGTTCTTTTGAAATTATAAGCCAAACTATAATAAAATAGAAACTGTACTTGAAAGAAGATTAATTTTTTTAATCTCAATTATGTCAAAATCTCTAATTTAAAGCGTTTTAATCAGTAATCTTAAACAAAGTTTGCTTCAAAAAAGTAATACATTAAAATAAATAGAACATACATTACTACGAATACTTATTACCATTTTAAAAACAAAACATGTAAAAAGGAAAATAAAATATAATCGTAATAAATTATCGTTTCCTCAATAAAAATCTATATATATATATATATATATAATGTTAATTCAAAAGTATTTCTAGTTAAAAATTGCATAGTAATAGCAATAATTCGAACATTTTATATTTTTTATTCTAAATCTAAACATCCACTGAATAGTAATTTCAGAATAGAATGTACAGGTAATGTGTGTATATATATATATATATATATATACATACATATTAAAAAATAGTTATATAAATTTTAAAATCCAAAATATATTTATCAACTTCTTCAGCAGAAAAAATCGATCTAATAATTGGTTTTTAAATAATATATTCAATCAAAATTGGTTTTAAATAATACACTTCTTCCTAGAAAAAAAACATAAATATATCAAAATAAAATAGTTTTCAAAAGCATGGTATAATAAAAACACCAAAAATATAATCCTATATTTACAAGAGTATGAAAAATTCGGTAATTGATTCAAAATCATAAACAATTATACATATATTTAAAAATCAAAAAAGAAGAAAACGCTGTTTCATGTTTTATAAAATTTATTTTTATACATCAAACACATCAATCCTTTAGATACTCTACCTTACACCGTTGCATATATTGGATTGAAAACGTTGCGAAGCCCATCAGTAATGTAAAAAATACGACGCCATCCAAAATATTATCAACGAACACAAAAGTGTTCAATTTTCTAAAAAGATATATCCTCTACGAGATATATAAAACAAACACATCGAGCATTTATCATTGTTAATACTTGGTAAGGTATTCTCCAACACGCTCGTAGATTATTCAAACGGGTATCTGTAACCGCCTCAGGTGTAATCTGCTGCCCCGCAAGCCGCAGATCGCATCCAAGCTGTGATTCATACGTCCCACTTCACTTACAAACCACAGCATTAGCACTATCGCTCCTTTCTTCTTCTCACTGTATTATCTGATCATCTCTTTCTTAAAACCGATATATATATATATATATATATATATATATATATATATATATATATATATATATATATAATCATAAGGTATCAAATTTCCAAACCTAAAAAATATAAAATCATTAAAATATTTTCATAACATACTTCTATAAAATTCCATCGGCAATATAATATTCAAACTGCATAAAATCTTCAATATCAAAACTAAAACAGAAACTTTTCATTAAAAAATGTATAAGATAATGTGTTTTGAGGAATATAATCCACAACAAGGGCATACAAAAAAATCGGCTATTTCAATAGACAAGCTCAATACACAATATTTTTTTTATTAAAAAATAATTAAAATCCCTCTAATGCAATTATTTGTCAGAGAAATTGACACATACACACAAAGAGTATAAAAATAGGCAATCGATAATTGGACAGATGGTGAAAAACAATAATATAATGATTAAAAGGTTAGTTTATTTCTGAAAAAAAGAATTCTTTATTAAATAAAAACAGTTTATTGTATTTATAAATAAACTTATGCATATATATATATATATATATATATATATATATATATATATATATATATATGACTATATTTAAAAATATTTTCTTAATCTTTTTTTTATTTAAAAAATACATCAACCATTAATCAATTTTAATTTAATTCTAAGGTGAATAAATAACAAGAATATATTTTTCATGTTTCTTTATTATTTAACATCAAATAATTCCAAACTATAACTATTTTTTGCAAATATGCTTCTTTCTCAATTTCAGGAACTGTTTCTTTAGATATTTGCAAAGAGAATCATACTATTCTTATTTATCTCTATCCGATGTAGCGATAAATGTCCTAAAAATCAAACGCACACAACCAATCTGTACTTCTTTCTCATATCCTTCAATCTCCATAATCCAATAAGCATCCTGTTCAGGTACATACTGAAGTACGTCAAGACCAAGTTTCAAATTATCTACTTTATAATCGCCCTTAAATATAAATAATTCTCATTTAACTTAAAAATGTATCAAAGTAATAGTATTGAATTATATATGTAATAATAAATGTAATATATTATTTGTCTTTTGTGTTAATAAAAAGTATTCTTAATAGAACAACTTTAATTCTGTTGTTTTTAAATAAACTATTCTATATATATATATATATATATATATATATATATATACCCTATCATATATATATTATATATATATATATATATGTTTGTATGTATGTATGTGTATAATTAATGAGAATACATTTGTTTTAGTAATGTAACTTCTCGTAAACAATACGTGACTATCCTTTTGAATAAAACGTGATCAGTGGTAAATTAAATGTACTGGAACTCTATACAGGCATTAGATTACATATAATTTATAATTGCTAAATTCCGTACAATAAATATTTTGTCAATAATTATTATCAGAAATATTTATGGCATGCTTTATTTGTGGTTTTAATATAACATCAAATGATTCCACTACAATTTCGCAATACATTGAAGTCTCAAGATGGTGAATAATTAAATAAATAAACAAATTAATATATTCGTACACACTGAATTTAATATATTTTGTTGTCAGTATTTAATATCTAAATGATTTTCAATTTTATAAAATACTGATTAATTTAATAAAAAAAATAGACATCATAAATATGATTCAAACTCAATATCAACTTTATTTTATAAATTATATAAAATTAGTGGCAATAAATGGACGTTCAGTGTTCTTCCATTTGGTAAATGAACAAAACCAAACAGAAAAAATCGAATATTAATATCGTTTTTTTTTATAAAATTAGATAATCACATAAAATAAATTTCAATTCACACAAAATTCTTGTTTGGTTATAAAAATACATTAAAATGCCTTTTACTGTAGAAAGTATTCTATTATAATTTTATCTGTAACAGATATTTATCACAAACGATAACAAATAACATCGTTCCAGTATAAAAATAAAAATTAAATATTGATTCTTGTCATCGTTTATTAAATTATATCGAAAAAAATATCGTAACTCGTTTTTATAAGTGATAATTTTTTTTTAAAAAAAAAACATACCTTTTCAATAGGGCATTTCCCTTTCATATGAATATGATCCAAAAATACCCACCAAGGTCCTTGTTCATGTATATGCTCACAAATATCATCCAGATCTACATCTTTTAAAATATATTCACAAGTCTCAAGTCGATCGATATCTTCACACTGGCGCATACTAACTCTGAACTTAAAAAAGATATGTATAAATATACACATACCCGCAAACAAATATATATATATATATATATATATATATATACACATAGATACATACGTAAAATGTATGTACACAAACAAAATACTCACTATAAATTCTTTATGAGCTATTGAATTTCTAATCAGTACATTTCCATCCATAGCAAAGTGTTCTCTGTCAGCTTGCACAACAGATATATTGAAAAATATTGGTAAATTATCTTTTCCCTCACACTGACGTACATGTCTGAACTGTATTTTTTTCTCATCCTAAAAACAACCCCATTAAAAAACGTTCACGCACAAACATTGATTTTAAGAAAGATTTACATTTAAATTGCAGGCAATAAAAAATAAGTAAAAATAGATTTTTATTCAGTTCATGCCGATGATTATTATCAACTTTCTGAAGATTTTAAAATTATATCTATCCTAATTCATTTCATAACTAAATGATCATATTTTTCTACAGGAAAATAATGTATGGTATTTAAAATATACACTCATTATAAATATCTTTTAAAAACATATACAATTTGAATGTTAATTTATATAAAACGTGTGATCCCAAGTAAGAAAAAATCTCGTTTTTTACTTACACAAAAAACCAAATTACAATATAAAGTTATCATTAAAAAATTGAAAATAAATCTCGTAATCAACATTTTTACCTAATTTACTTCACTGTTACAAGCTACCTAAACACATAATCGAATTGATAAATATATTTATACACAGGAAATTCAGGAAAATAAATATATTAAGAGAAATACGATTTTATCAATTATTGTTAATGTACCATAACAGTTTTCGTTTTTACTCGTTCCACAACATTTATAATATTGAATGTTAGATAAATATATCATTTTGTATTAGCGTAGCTCTTCTGTTTATTACAAAAACCCTGATTATTTATTTAAATGCCAACATAATTATTTTAATACAAATCTGTATTGAATTAAAAAGATATAATATGATTTTTCATTCATTTTACAGTATGTATGTATCTAATGAGCATTTCAGATTTACAATATTCAATTTAATTTTAATATTTCTTATTCATAGGTATTATAATAAATTAAAGAATGAAAAAGTAATATTTAATAAATATTAATCGCACTTTATAGCAATTATTGTTGTGAAAAATACAGTTTAATTATTAAAATATTAGATTTCACTTACAGTAATGGACCAAGATGAAAGAATAAAACGGACATGTTCAATTTGACACAAAATAGTTATTTTTTTTAGTTTTCGTTTCGAATTTAATTATAAGATTTTAAAATAACAATGCACTAATACACATTAATAAACTAAAACACACTATATATTAGCACAATACGAAAAGGTAACAATAATACCAGATTAATTTATCTTGTATTTACAACTCAACATAAAAACTGTTATAACAAAAATCAACTGTTTGCAACAGTCAGGTGTTTTTGTTATGTTTAATGCTATATTTAATGTACATAGAGACCCAGTCAGAGCCGCTTATATACCACTTTATAAAATTATATAAAAATGAATTAAATTCATAATAATTGGTATCAATACATTTATATATATATATATACACACACTTGAAAATTATTTCTTTTTACATTTTTATTGACCTTTTCTTAAATCTTAACCAAAGAAATATTATATTTTTTAATTAAGAAATGTTTCTAAGAATGAACACTTGGAGCTATTTAACCAGTTTTAAAATTTCATAAGAAAAAAATATTTTTATAGTACCATTTAGTATCTTACGTACATTTTATATTACTGACATATTACAAGGAAGTCTCAACTGTTTCCAATTATCAAATTCCAAGTTTAATTCTTGAATACATATTGAATGATTGAGCTCAGTTAACAGCTATTATGGACTATAAGAATAAAACATTGGCCTCACAAATCGAGGATTGTTGGTTTAAGTGCCCCCACTAATAATTTTAATAGTTCTTGGTGTTTAAAACAACATTTGAATGTCTATTATTCTTATCGGTAATGAATTAAATCTGTGTTATCTTTTTATGCTCCCCTTCATTAATATTATTTGCAGTTATTGGCATGATTAATTATTTAGCAAATTCAGATATAACATAATATTTTTCAGTAAACCTTAATACATTGTACAAAAAAAAGCAACTCAATACATTGGCAAATCAATTTACATATTCTCTTTACTATAATGTTTTTTTTTATTAATTAATACGTCGATAACTAAAGATTTTCTGATATATATATATATATATATATATATATATATATATATATATATATGTATGTGTGTGTATGTATGCGTGAGACTGTGTGTTTAATTCTTTTAAGTGATAAAAAAACGCTTTCTTTGCGAATTAACTACGAGTACAACAGTTCAAAATATTTTTAAATAAGTACGTACATTGCTCGTATTGTTTTCTTCCGTGTTTTCTTTATACACAATATACGTGACAAATCGACATCAGAATATATTTAACAGTTACATGTTTTAAGTCAATCGAGAATATTGTAATATTTTTAATAATGATGTGCAAAGTGTGTTTAATAACAATAAAATTCAGTGCATTGTCACTATTTATCTCTTATGTTCAGCTAAAAAATACATCAGAAAATGTTCACATCATTTCTAGTAAGTTTAAAATGTTTTTATTTTTTTTGTATTCATTTATATCATTATTTTATATAATTTTTGAATAAATTCTATATTTAATCTATTTAACTGATTGGACTCTCTTTAAATCCATCTTTTTTTAAATCAATTTTTAGACTACTCTTTCATTTATAATGCCATGAATATAATCAACGATATCGAAATCAGTATTGTTAAAAATCAAAAATTGTTCCGCCAACGAAAAAGTGCCGAACAAAAAAATGTACTTGGAACAATTAATAAATTAAAAATAAATCCTAAGCCCAGTGATGAAATAATAGCATTAAACAGAGATTCTGAAATTTTGCTTGCAGAAACAAAATTATTATTTGAAAGATACAAACAATTGTAAGAATTAGTTTCTATTTTTCATAAAATATTTGGATAAGATTTAAAGACAAGAAATATAACTTTAAAATTAATGTTATTATTTATAACTGATCAATTTTGATCATTGATAAGAATAGTTATTTTCATAATTCTTGACTAAAAACAAAAAAGACAAATAGATTTAATTTATTCATATTTAGTTTCAGTTCCAAATATTTTTATTTTCCTCTCGTATATATATATATATATATATATATATATATATATATAATACATATATTTATATACATAATATATATATTTATATATATATATATATATATATATATGCAATTACAATGTATTGATTAAGATACGGTATAAATACTGCAACATTCATGAACATTATAAATCATCACGGGTATAAAATCAAGTACACGGATGTGTGTAAACACTTAGAACAAAAAATATCGTGTGAAATATTAAAATATAGAACGTATGATGGATCATGTAATAACATGAAAAATCCACAGTGGGGAAAAGTGAACACTGCTTATTCTAGGTTGGCGCCCGCGTATTATAACGACGGTAATTTTTCATACGTACCATGATATTAGTACGAAACTGTACAAAAATAACTAATGGAAATATATTCTTATTTCCAGGGATACATGAACCGGTCACATCGAGTTTCGGTAAATCGTTACCTAGTCCTAGACTCATAAGTACGCGATTATTTCCTGATAAAGGAACACTTAGTAATAAATATACGAATGCAGTTATGGCTTGGGGTCAATTTTTAACTCATGATATGTCTTATAAAATCGCTTATCAAACTGGTACTATAATAATAATATATTTGTTTACATAAATGAAAATGATTTCAAAAATAGTATTGTTATACAGATAATGAAGAAATTAAATGTTGTTCTGGAAATGGAAAAATGTTACCGACCAGTCAACTTCATCATGCATGTATGCCAATATCTGTACCAGAAGATGATGAATTTTATTTACAATATGATCAAAAATGTTTACATTTTATACGATCTATGACAGTTCCCTTAGAAAAATGCACATTAGGCCCTGCTGAACAGGTATTATTGACAAAATTTTGTATAACTCGTTATTAAACTATCTACCTAACATTAATAGAAATTATTTATATATACCTTAATATATTTTTTATGTTCTTATAAAATAAAACATTGTTTATAAATCTTTTTATATAATTTTTTTAATAATAAATTAATTTTAATTATATCTCACTTAAGAATTATTATTAGTATCCGAAGTATTCATTTTATAAATTAAAAACGTACTAAGAAACATTTGATATCACTTTTAATTTTTTTCTTCAATCAGCGACTATATAAAAAATTATACATACTTTATCAGTAATATTCAATATAATTTCAACACTTTTTATTAATTAATATTATATTTTTTATAAATAATAATTATAATTAATAAAAATTGCATTACGTGTCACATCATTTGTACATTATATGTATAATTCATTTTGTTAATAGTCGCATAATGAATCTATAATAAATATTAATTTGATATTCAATTAGATTAACTCGTGTACCAGTTACATAGATGCCAGTCATATATATGGAAAAAATGAAAACGAAGCACTGTCTTTACGCCAATTCAAAAATGGACAACTTTTAACTTCTTGTAACAATGGCTTTGAATTTTTACCATTCGACTTTGAAAGGCCGTATCTATGCGACAACCAATTACCATCGGATATTTGTTTCAAAACAGGTAATATGTTTTTTAATTTCTTCGGAACATACAAGAAAATTCAATAAACATACAGTATTTTCAAATCAGATTCGTCGAAAATAAAAGCAAATAATTATTTTTGCATAAAAATATCAGTAATTAGATGTATTGTGTTTATATCCCAGAATATTTAAAACTGAAATAAAAAAATCTCTGAAAACATACAAATTTAAAATAAAGGAGTAAAATATTTAATGTTTAATATTATTTAGTTTTTTTATCTGTCAACTAATGAATAATGAATGGAGTTTACGATCAGTAAATTAATTATTATTCTTATTTTATCATATTAAGAATTATATATATATATATATATATATATATATATATATATATATATATATATATATATATATATATATATATATATATATATATATATATATATATATATATATATTAAACTATTCAGGAGATCACAGGGCGAATAGAAACCTAGAATTAACAGTTTTACATGGAATATTTCTAAGAGAACATAATAGGCTGGCTAAATCATTAATTGAATTAAATCCACATTGGAACGATGAACAAGTATATCAAGAAACAAGAAAAATTGTTATTGCTGAAATACAACATATAACTTACAATGAGTGGTTGCCAGTTATATTAGGTAAAACCTTTATCTTTAACAATGATATATATATATATATATATATATATATATATATATATATATATATTATGACTTTAATTAGAAAATTTAAATGATTAGATTTTATATATTCATTTATTGATTAAACGTATATCATGGACTTTTAATGTAATTGTATCATGTATTAATGTACAACACAAAGCATATACAACATTTTAAGATACATATGAAAATGGTCTATAAATCCAAACATACAGAAACAAAATTTATTCTATTTAAATAGGAGATCAATATTCATCAAGATTTAATATGACAGGTCCAAAATATGAAACATACAATGAATTCATTAACGCAGGCATAATAAATGCGTTTTCAACGACCGCATTTCGATTTTTCCATACATTAATTCCCGATGGAACAAGGTATGGAAAAATCATTTAATTATATTAAACCAATATATTTTTTTTAAATTTCCTTTTTAATAATGAAAATAAACACACAGTTTCTGTCCATATAATCGCAAATGGATACAAACAATACCGCACAGCAATTTATTTAACAGACCTACATTGTTGAAAAACTCAACAATTTTCGATGAAGTTTTACTAGGAATGACTACAACATTAATGGGTGAAAGTGATCGCTTCTTTTCGTACGAGGTAACGAAATGAAGATATGTTTATTTAAATATTTTAACACTTTGAGATTAGTAGTATGTTTTAGATGACACGTTATTTATTCCGATCTTCGAAAGAATACGGCGATGATATTGTAAGCATTGATATCCAGAGAGGGAGAGATCATGGAATTGCAAATTATAATACTTATCGAACGATATGTGGATTAAAATACGCGAATACTTTCGAAGATTTACGCGATGAGATAAAAGAAGAGGTTTGTTATTTTTTGTTAACAATCGAAATATTATGTACATTTTATTAAATTCCTATAATTTTTTACTAGGATATACATCTACTACAAACTCTTTATGATCGCGTAAATGATATCGATTTAATGGTCGGTGGATCTTTAGAAGTAATTAAAAATGGCGAACTTGGACCTACTTTTAAATGTATTATAGCTGAACAGTTTTACCGTAGTCAGATTGGAGACAGATTTTTTTACAATTATCTAAATCAGCCACACTCTTTTTCTCTAGGTAAACTGAATAAATTCTCGCAATTTACAAAACTTAATGCGCCAATACTCCAAAATCAGAACTGAAATACATTTAATAAACTATTAGTCAAAAATATTAAAAACATATAAGCAAAAATGGTATTTATTAAACATTTTTTAAGATAAAATAACTATTATTCAATCCAATATAAATATTTTACAAACTAAACAGTTAAATGGTAATGGATAGGTAAAAAACATATTTGGAGTAAATAAATGTATTTCAGTTCATGAATTATTTATTATAAACATATTGTCATACATAAACAAATACAAAAATTTCACTTCCATCTATTTAGATCAACTAAATGAAATCCAGAAAATCACATTTTCAACAATACTTTGCTATAATGGCTACAATATTTCTTCAATCCAATTGAACTCTTTTCTAAAAATATCAAACAGGTATTGATTAATATTTAACTTTAGTCAAATACAAATAAATCATATATTTTTTCTTTTTCAGCAATCCTTTAAAATCATGTCTCAATATATCAAAAATTAACTTAAATCTCTGGAAAGAACAATAACATACATAAAAATTACATTTTCAAATATAAAACATGTTTTAACTTCATTAATAAAATAGAAAAATCTACAACTAATAACTTTTATCTTTTTAATTAATATATAAAATTATTTTAAAAGGTACTTTAATGTTAAACTTTATTATGGCACTATTTTTTCCTAAAGAAAAATTAAATAATACAATACTTTAATAATTCATTCATCAATATATATATATATATATATATATGTGTGTGTGTGTGTGTATTTGTGTGTGTGTATTTATATATACATATACACATTTGTAAACAAAAATAAAAAATGAATAAATGTATATAACAAATATATACTTTTCACACATAAAATGAATATAATGAATCATACATTCCCACTCATTTCATTATTTACACTTAATCTACAAAAATACTTTAATGTAACAAAAGTTTCAATCTCAAAAGTTCAAATTAATACTATTATGATTTAAATTAATACTTTAGTATTTATTACAATACAAAATATATAACAAAAAAAAGTTTATTAATAATTCACTGAGTATAATGGCAACATTTTCTTAAAATTAATATAAAGGCACATGTATTCTGAATCATATGTTTTAAGACATGCTTTGATTTTACTAAATAATACTATTTTTCAAATGTTGATCCTGAAATGGTGAGCTGCTAAATAAATTAGCAGCTGCATCTGTTACGACTTTCAAGTATGGAGGTAGAGACTGTACACTGTGTGGAGCTAACCGATCGAGGAATGATCGGTGATATAATCGTTGAGCTTCTTCTTTTTGAGGATTTGTCACAGGTCGATCATCCAAGTAAACCAATTTTGGAAATAATGAAATCATGAATAACCTAAATACAAAGGAAAAAATAAACATACTTTACAACCTAATCAAGCATACATATACATATGAATACTATACCGATACTGCAAATATTCTTCAAATGAGCCTCCGTTTAAATAAGAAGGAGCAGCTGGATTACCCATTAGAGAAAGATGTCTAAGATTAGGACATGCAAACTGAAGTTTACGACCCCACGGATAAAGCTCTCCAATCTAAGAATAGGTACACACAACAGTCCACAACACTTATATCTTCATTTTAAAACTTACTTTGCAATGGTTTAACCACAATAATTCCAACTGTGGCATATGTGGAATAATAGTATTGGATGTAATTTCATTATGATCAATAATTAATGTTGTAAGATATTTAAACTCTTTTAGGAAATCTAAGTTGCTATAAATATAATATAATAATTAATTAAATTAAAACCAATATATAGTCCATAATTACCTAAAATTATTATGGCTTATATCCAATGTATCTATTACTTGACTAAATCGTTCTACAACCACTCTAGGAATATACGTTAACTTTTCATATGCTAGTGTAAGTCTTTTATCTTCCTCTGCAGAATAGTCATCACTACTACTTCCAAATAAACTATTCAAATTGTGTTTTGATTCACGTTGTTCTAAAAAAATTATATAAAAATACATTCGAAAAACAACACGTACTACAGTAATACTAATCAATTTACATGCATGTTGAATATTTATAATAATACCTAAAAACACAAGTGTACCAAGCGATGTCATGCTGAACAATTCAGTCTCATCACATAATGAATCTTCAAGTTGTAAGAGTGAAGAAGAACTAGCAATATTAATGATCTCAAAATTGTCATTTCTTAATCTATAAAGGACATTTTTTTAATATATACCAACTCAAGTTCAGTTTTAATGTTCCAATACATAAACAACTGCCACTCATATATATATATATATATATATATATATATATATATATATATATATATATATATATATATATATATATAATAATAATTCATGATATAATGAAATTAAATAGATTATTCCCTTGACATATGCATGTTCTTTACTTACATATCATCACAAGCATCTGTTCCTAGTTCAATACTCATTGTAAAACATGTACAATCAACTAAAATACTACTTATATACTTTGATATATATTAAGTAAATTACTATACAAATATTTATACTTTAAAACTAAAATGTTCATTAAAATCCACATACATCTGATATATATATTATCTGTTTAACTACATAAGTAAGAACTGTGTTTGATAACAAAATACTCAATAAGTATTGTCATTGATAAAGTGATAAATATTTATTAAAAAGTTCACATTTTAAACAGGACTTAAATGATAAGCATATTTGAAATTCTAACACTGGGTTTGAGTTTGATATATTATTAATAATAAATTATTAAAATCAACAGGCATTGAAAAATATTAAAAAATTATCAACAAAAACAAACATACACACACACATATTATATATATAATGTGTGTTTGTATGTTTGTGCATATTTATGACCTATTTTTTTACTTAATGATAAAATATCATTATAAAACAATTTTATCAATATACTATAACTAATATTGAGTAAATTCAATCTAAGGTCAATTACAAAAAATATATTAGTATAAATACTTACAAATACCATCATTATTTATATAACTATTCTTTTATAAAAATAAATATCAATATAATTAAAAAAATATTTCATTTTACTAACAAAAACCATATCTCTCAAATATATCTTTAATATTAAAAGATATATTATTATTTATTTTACAATCATTTTTTTTATAAGAGAAAACGTACACACAAACGTATCACATTAAAATTTTGTGTATATATATGCATGATAATGCTATTTAGAAAGTAATAATTAGAAAATAATAAATTTCTATAATTTATTTACTAAATCTACATATCAGTAAATAAAATTAAAATAAATCATAAAGAAGAAATAACTTGTCTACTTTATAAATCATCACAATGGAATGTATATTGTAAATTTACATGATTGTTTTTTAAAAAAATCTTTGTGTATATATTTTTAGTATTAAATTACGTTTTATAAATATATATATATATATATATATATAAATTGATAGATAGATTTGTGTTAATACTGGGATTTAATTGTCAAGAAAATGATAAATGTTCAATTTCATTGTAAAATATACAATACATAATACTTATAATGCTTGAAAATATTAACAAGAAACAACAATCACAGTCTGTATTACAATATTGTAAATTATGACTATAATTGTAAATAATAGATATTTATCATACTATTTGCATTTTAAGTTAAATAAATGTCTGTAAAGTGCAAATAAATATTAGTACAGACAATAACAGAGGGTTCAATAAATTTATTACAATATCTTTCAGAAAGTTTAACAATATATACATAGGCAATTGAATTTCATTTCTTTAATATTTTGAAATACATTACGTGAAATGAAAACATCAAAAATATACATTTTAATTATAAAAATCACATTTTGTACTATTAATTATTTATATAAACAACATGAACATTTACCTTTATCGTCTGAACATAGCTTTAGACTGCACAAACGTCACTCTTTTTCAGAAAAATTCTGTAAATGTGACGTCATTGTAGTATTGGCTTCAGACGTACGTTGTTCGTGAAATTTCAACGTTTGTGTATTCTAATTTTTGAATAAAATATGGACTTGAATATATATTTAAATGCCCCTTTACAACTCGAAAGGGTGTGTAGAGCATGTTTATCAGAAAAAGGAGACATGAAACCACTATTTGGAGCCTGTTTGGATGAAATGCTTGTCTCGTTCGCTGGTATAAAAGTAAGTTGAAAATTAAAATGGTGTCATATCCGATATTGTGTTTTCATTCTTACACATACGTTTCTCTGACGATGAAAGAGATGGGTAGTAAAATAAAATACATGACATTGATTCGGGCAAAACCACCGACTAACTAGTCACTGTGAATATCAAACTGTTTGTAAACATTAAATTTTGTTTAGGTGGATCAGGGCGATGGATTACCAAATCTTATGTGTGTACAATGTGTTCTACAATGCAGTCGTGCCTATACCTTTAAGCAAATGTGCGAAAAATCAGATTCCACACTCAGACAATACATAAGTCCTGATTTTCAGGTAATCATGTTATGTATAACCAACTTTTTGAATCATTTTGTAGAACAATTAGAAATGTATTGTTATAAATAGTTTACATTGCCTACTATTATAAATCACTAAACAAAAATGCACATATCTATTGATTTCATATAATTAGGCTCAGTTAGCACAAGCGATAGCAGACCAAGAAACCAAAAAAGAATTACAAGAACAACTGCAATTCAACCAGTTGGAAAATGTTGTTGAAATTGCAAAATTTGATGATGAAACACAGGTCGAACTTGCTGAACAGTTTATTACTTATGCGGAAGACAATGTATGTGGTAGTGAGGTAAAAAATTATTATTTAATAAAATATTCATATAATGAAAAATTATTAATTATTTTAATGAAAAAGGTTAAATCGGAACTTTATGAAATTAAAATGGAACAAGGTATTGAAGAAACTGTAGAAAATGGAATTCAAATACAAATGATTCAGGAGACTACAGAAACTGCAAAAGGAAAGTATCCATGTCCCAAATGTGATGAATCATTTTCCCTGAAAGTTGATTTAAAGGTGAGTTAACAATTTTCAGCTTCTATCAAATATAAACTGTAAAAAATATAATTTTTAATAATAAATTATATAAAATTATATTATTAAATCAGGTCCATATGATGTCTCATCCTAAAACAAATGATTATGTGTGTGGAGTATGCGACAAGGGCTTTCCAGAAGCACGGATATTAAAACGTCATTTGAAAATTCACCTTAAAAATAAACCACATCAGTGTAATATTTGTAATATGACTTTTGCTGAAAGTTCAAATTTAAGTAAACACAAAAAGAAACATACCGGAGAACTACGTAATATTAAAGGAAAACCACATTTGTGTTCTGTATGTGGGCGTGCTTTTAAATGGTCATCAAGTCTTTCTAAACATATGAAGTACCATACAGGCCATAAATTACTTAGTTGTAATATTTGTAACAAGCAATATGTAGAGGTATGCTGAATTGTAATATAATATTTTAGTATAATAATAATTTTTCATTTTAATAATCCATATTAAGTCATTTGTTTTGACTTAAAATTGAAATTTATTATTTATATTAGTTTTTTCACTAGGCACGTAGTTTAAGAATACATATGAGATCTCATACTGGAGAGCGACCTTATATTTGTAACATATGCCAGAAGGGATTCACCCAGCTTTGTAATTTAGAAAAGCATGTTCGTATACACACAGGAGAAAAACCTTATTTGTGTACTACATGCGGCAAAGGGTATACTTTAAAAATAATAACAGAGTTAATATAAATTACAATCTACTTCTTTCTGTCCAGTTTCACACAATCTGGCTATGTTGCAATCCATATGAGGACTCATACTGGAGAAAAACCCTATATATGTACCACTTGTGGTAAAGGATTTGCTGGATCAAACACATTAGCAATACATTTACGCACGCACACTGGGGAAAGACCATATTCTTGTAATACTTGTGGGAAGTCGTTTAGTAGACATGAATCACTCGTAATCCATACCCGCTCACATACTGGCCATAAACCTCATGTCTGCAACGTATGCAGTAGAGGTTTCACATCGTCTGGACATCTTGCAGGTCATATGCGAAGTCATACAGGTGAAAAACCTCATGGTTGTGAAGTTTGTGGGAAAAGGTAAAGTGTGTTTTTTTTAATATGTATTACCTTCTAATTTTAAACTAATATGAAGTTTTGTTCTATTATAGATTTTCAGGATCGAGTAGTCTGAAAGTTCATATGAGAGGCCATTCAGGAGAAAAACCTTATGTTTGTAGATACTGTGGAAAAGCATTTGCCCAATCAAGTGCTTTGACTACTCACTTGTCTACACATACAGGAGAAAAAAATAAACGATCTGATACAGTGTCAATTGGACATATGACTTTGTAAGTGAATGTAATATTCAGTTTGTCTCTAATAAATATTTTTGTCTATATTTTGTTTTTTTAGAACTACTGATTCACTGCAAGTATAATCATTATCATGATTCGTCAAGTGTGGGAAGACTTACTAAGAACGCTTAACTTTCATATTGTTTATTAATTTTTTTTCTTTGTTTAAATACAAAATGCAAATAAATAAAGTTTATTGTACAATATACTTATGTTGATTTATAAAATATATCGATTTTCTTTAATAAATATATATTTACAGAATTCATTTTCCTTTTTAATTATTATAATCTCTTGTGTATGCAAAGTTGCATGAATGCTAGGTACAAACATATTTAATAGTAAATAAATTTAAGATTAATTGAACAAAATATATTATTTATACAAATAGTATTTAAGTATTCTATTGTAAATAATAGTAGTAGTCTAATTGTTATTAAAGAAAATATATATAGTTTAATGCATAAAACAGAGATCAAAAAAGAATGCTGCAAATTAAATAATAGAATACATTTTAATTTCCAAAAAATTTAAATCATTTTTGTAAATCAAAAATTGAAATTTGTAATAACTAATGATTAAATGTACGTGACTGTAAATGATTTTAGATAAAGGAGATGACTTTTTCATTTAAAATAAATTGATAAGTAGATTATAGAAAAAAAAAACACAAAAATTATATCAGCAAGTAGTTACATAAAACTTAGTGAATGATTGATTAGATTTTATCTAAAGATAAACAAGTTTGATTTTTTTAAAATAATTCCTAGTAAGAGATAAGTTGATAAATCTGCTTTTCAAGCCTTTTTCAACATCCTCACGATCTCAACTATAATTTAAATCGTATGTAATATGAACAACTAATTGATAAATAATAAGAAATAATTGATCGTGAAAAATGCGTCAGATAACTGTATTTGATTAAATAAATATACATATTTTTGCGAACAAGTTTACTGTCGCTGATATGGTGTACAACTTAGACGCATGCGTCAGATAATCTGAATTCATATAGGGGAAAGGCATTTGTATGTAGCTCGTGCGTTTCCATTTGTTGTTCGTGTGTGACTGTGTCTACGATTCATCATATTCAAGTCACTCCTCCCGGCTGAGATATGGCGCTATTTCGTATTTCGAATTTACGGTTTTCAGATACAAAGGTATGGACCAAGTGTGTGTTATTTTTATCTTGTTCCTATGATTTAAAATAACCTTACTTTAATTGATATATTCGATCGTTTTGAGTTGTGCGACCAAGTATATGAGCGCAAGTGTATAACGCGCTCAATACTGAAGACCGCCTCTGATTGTATGAAACTACCTTTATATATGAAATAGCTTGTATATTAAATGAACAATGTGTTTTATTCAGTATTTCGTTTTCAAATGTTTAATAAATTTTACAATTAATATATGTATTATCGGTATAAACCGATATGTATGACGATATTAATGTGTATTACGTATTCATACATAATTGCTATTTTTAGTTGAAATTTGGCGCCGCTTGCACATCTGCAAAGCGTGCGTAAAATCAATTATGTAACAGGATTTGAAGAGGCTTACTTTATTATTTTATTTTTATCAGAATACTATTTTTATTCCAGTACGTGTGCTTGAATCTCTATCATCTCTGTATTTTATTAAAACAACGATAATTTTAATTTAGAATGTTATGATAAATTTATTAATTCACCCGGCCACTTTGAATGGTACTAGCCCATTTTGTATTATTCAGATGCATCGATCTTTTTATATGACCTATTTTTTTTTGTGGGAAAATTTAAATACAAACAACAAATACATTATACAATTGAACTATTATTATTATTGTCAACCAGGAAATCTCTTGTAAGAATTAGTTCTTTTTAAATGTAACTGAAAAAAATTAAAATACCATATTACAAAAATTTACAATATAATCATCTTAGTTTAAAAAACATGCACACATAAAGCAGTAAATATATTAAATTACTTTGTTTCAAAAGAACCATTCTGTAGTTGTAAGGAAAAATTTAATGGAATCAACGAAGAGAATTAATCTGTATTTTTTCTAAACAAGTTACGTTTAAGTCATATTTGTTTTAAAAATTCTATTATCTCTCGTGACATTTCGCCCAGTTCAAATTGTATCACCTAGATACAAAATATTAGTATTTAATTTTAAGCAAAAAATTCTATTAATTCCAACCATTTCTTTTAGTAGGTTTATGATTTATTGTTCAATTAAGGTATTCCAGTACTTACCTTATAAAAAAGTTATTCTTTAATAAATAATTGCGACACTAATAATTGTTTTTACATCTTGATTACATAAGCATTATATTTTGAATGAACTCTTAAAATAAAAAAAACAACTAAACTTATAAATAGAGAATCAAATGCCTCTTCATTGAATAACTTGAACCTCAGACATTAAACGATTCTTTAAAAATGTTATAAAATATTTTAGTTGAATGTTTTTTTTATTTTTATTCACACTAAGGGACTTGTTTCATAAAGTCCAAATAAATATGTTACATTTAACTTTTTGAAATTTAATATGGTCCTTAATTAATTTATTAAACAATAATTTAAATAAATTTATTGTAAAGATTCAGTTATACCTATATGTTCAAAACACTTTTTGCAAATTCTGTTAAATACAAATATGTATTTTTATAAATTCAGCATTTTTAGTCTGCATTCTTGAGTATTTTATTAAATATAAGTAGAAGATGTGTAAATAAGAATAATTACTTGTATAAATTCGAATGATTCAGCATATAATTAGCACCAATCTGTGAATTTGCATATGCATTTAGTATAATGGCTCAAGAAAAAATACGATCATTTTTACATTGTTTAATAATTATTTTATTTTTTTTAATAAGTAAAACACATTTTATTTAAGTTATTAGTTTATACTGTATACATAAAAAAACAATTTAACCATGACCTCGAACTTACACAGTTCTGTCATTACAAAAGTAGGTAAAAAACGGGTTTTAGAATAATTTATGGAGGTGTCAAAATATGCCTACCTTACATTAAGTATGACGTAGCTATTTTCGCATGACTGTATACATAATTTTTTTTATATGTGTGTAAATGCATATACATTTGTGTGTTTGTAGTGTGTTCCAATTTAAAGCACTTTAATGCAGACTTTTCGTTTTTTATGAGTTTCATTATCCTAAAATTTATGGTTCAGTTACAATTCTCATCGTATTTAATAAATAAATAAATTAAATTTAAAGAGAATAATTTAATGTATGTTTGTTTTATACTTCATATACATTCAGTAAATATGTAATGACCATGTTTATGTGAATCGTCATTATAAACCTTTTGTATTTAAATAAGATCACTGAACTCTGTAGTATAATTGACAGACAAAAGTATACGCTTGATAGTAAATAATCTGCCAATTTATGAAATAAAATGTTTTAAATTTAAAATCGTGTTGTAATAGTATAAAAGTATATGAATGCTTCAATATTTCGTTCATAATGTTATGTATTACTACGTATTGCGGTAATTGTGGTGTGTTCTACACTGTTTTCAATTCATTCTAACATTGAAAATATTTTCTATGAATAAAGCAAACTACTAAAATTTATACAATAAAAAAAACCCAATTTTTTATCGTACACACACACATATATATATATATATATATATATATATATATATATATATATAGAGAGAGAGAGAGAGAGATAAATTAATTAAAACGAAGTTATAACATTACCAAAATTCATATTAAGCATTATTAAATCATATTTGAGCAAGGTATTCAAATCAAGAAACGTGTATTCAAATGTTAGTATATAATTAAATCTTTCAATATTATTTATATTATTTATTTATTGTATTTATATATAAATTTTACATTGTCGCCTATAAGTAATCAAATTATTACTGCAGTTAATACATATAATCTATATTGCGTGATTATGTAAAAATAATTTAGTTGTAAAAATACAGAAATATATAATTCGTACATGTATCGTATGTAGTTTAGAAAAAAAATGTTTAATATTCGTCCTAAAACACACAAAGCTGATAAAATATTAAAATTTTTTTTGTTAATTAAGGTAAAATAATTGTTGATATTGTATTTACTTTGTACAACATTGAAAAACATATATAGAATAGTGAGTCAATGACAAATACACAAGTGTATAAGACATACAGTGTATAAAATGTAATTGTAATATGTATGTAAATTTATTTACCTTGTAATAATTTAGCATGTTGCTTTAAACATTTTTTTCTCCCATTGATTATTATTGATGATAAAGTTTACAAAAGAGTTAAACATCCGAGTAAACACATTAATTTCGAAGACGATATTTAATAGGTCAAGTAAATAAAATATTGACTTGCCAAATAATTGTCAGCAATGTTTGTTATTGCATTACGGTTGTTACATTCCAAAAATTTTAAATAAATCGCTTCGATTGCTATTTTGAACATTGTTTTTAATAGCAATTTGCGTTTATTCCCAAAATTTGTATACAAATTAATTGAATAAATAAACAATAGCTAAATAGGATTATTTCTATTATGTTGCTTGTATGAAATACTAACAATTATTATTTTTAATGTCTTAAGTTGTCAAATCACATTTAATAAATTGTAGGTGTATAAATAATACCATAAATAAACCCATTACAAATGCAAAAGTCAATTTGTCATTTGTAATGGGTGTATTGACATTGAAGTGACTTTAATGTTTATATTAAAACATTGATTACTCTCCTTTAAATTGATAAAAGATTATTATATTATGATTTTTAAGTAACTCATTTTGAAATCTAATTACTTTATAAACATAATCACGATTGTTATTTATTTAAATTTTAGAATAGATTGTATTTTCTTAAAATATGTATTTGTTATATAATTTTATTTTTGTTTATCCATCGAATTATAGTAAGAATTATGTGAAATATTAATTTTTAAACTAATATTTCAAATATTGTGTTTTTACGGACGCATTTTTCTATTAAAACTGAAAATAAAATTATATAAAACAGCTTTTAAATAACGTACATATCAAAATAACCATTAATAAAAATAAAATTATCATTTATTGTCTTAATGTTCTGGTGTATGCATGCACACTCGAGTACATATATGTTCATGTATATGAACCGTAGAAGATTTTGAGCTACAAAATGCATACAAAATACATTTAAGAATGAAGCTTACAATGCGTATTCTGAACGTACAGATTTAAATCGTTGAGCAACTGTTTCAACATATCTATTTTGGCTTACAAAAAATAAAGTGTATGCTCTTGTCTCCACGTCATTATTGCACTCTCGATTACATGGCAGCAACTTCAAATTGCTCACATTTAAACTTTGTACTTTTCAATCATCTAAGTGTTTGCAATTGTCTACATGATTGTTATGTATAGGTTTCATAAATACACATTTTAGTCAATAATTATATCTTATGTATATAACATACGTATGTGTTATTAATAACTGAAATAACTGATTGTGTTAGATGAATGTTTTTCATTTCAATTTTCTCGTACGCATCACGAGATTTTTTTATAAACAGAATAATTATAGACAGGTAAATATCCAAGTATAAATATCGGTCAATATAAACAAGTTCTAATTATAAATACATGTATGGATGATTTTTTATAGATTTTTTTTCTCTATATATTCATTAAAATATCCAACTTGTTTATGTCTAGTATGCATGAGGTATTTAATTTTCTCATCCCCCCCTACACTACCTTACTCCTTTATCAAAAATACTCAGAACATCTAAAAAAATCTCTATAAATATTTATGTAAATTTCCACGATATTGAATTTATAGACTTAAAAAAAATAAAGAAGGCATTATTTTATTAATATATCATTCAACGTAATAAGCTAATTGAAAATAATAAACTCCGCATACTGTATTGTCGCTTTCTCAATAGTTATCAAATTTTAATAGATTCAGATAGTATTTTTTATATTATATTTTTATATTTTTCAATAGTATTTTTATATATTTTTTAAATATATTCTGCTTCCAGTTGACTGGAATTTAACAAGTTAATATTTATTGATATTATCGAATATTTCTTAGAATATAAAATTTTAATTATCATAATCTCGTAATCATACTTCAGATTTATTCAAGTGTTTTGTAAGATAATGACATTTTAATTTAAATGATTTTTTATAGTTTAATAACAATTTATATAAAGAATGTGTATGGGTATATATATATATATATATATATATATATATATATATATATATATATATATATATATATATATATATAGACATACATTTTTGAGGTACATTTCATTTAATATATATTTGTTTTGTATATATGTTCACTTCCTTACACAATATAAAAGTTATCAAGCACTAAGGTATTGATTTTTTTCTCCTGGAAAAGGTTTTGATATCTATAAAAATATATCCACAGTCCGAATACGTCTAATCATATTAAAAAAAAAAAATTTATAAGCATTGTAATGATCTTTGTTAACTTTCTTTTCTTCGATGTGTTTTTCGTAAAACAATTTTCTTTTCAACTGTGAAAAGTTAAAGTTATAAGATATTAAAAAAGCGATTTAACTCGTTTATTTACCTCTTAATCGACCTATACTTATACAAAATCTCAAGTAGTATATAAAGATTTCTGATAGATGAAAGGTTTCAACAAATATTTCATATATTAATCTGACAAAATTTATGTATGCAGCATATTTTTCTATATCTTAAACTGACTTGTACTAAATTACAATGAATTATTATTAAATTACAATTACCTATATTAGGATACACTAATAAAAGTTCATAGGTAAGTGAATATTGTATCCAGTAGTTTAATGATATATAGAAATTAGGTTCCTTGTATACGCGTTTATTAATTTAAAATTTAATAATCTATCGGTTATCATTAATTGTTAAGAAAACTAATATTGATGTTCAATATTATTATATTTTAATTAAATGAATGCAATTGGTCATATCACACACGTACATGACTTCATTTTATTTTTCCATGGTAAGAAATGTTATCAAATGTTAATGAAACGTGTGATAAACTTAAGTTTTATATTAAAATTATTGATTTTCCACATTGTTTTTCATGTCCACATACGTACACATAACTGGTAAAAAAACTTATCTAAATTGTAAGCCAGATGTCTATAATCTGTATAACGAATATCGATTGACTGATATAATATGCTTAAAGCTAAACAATTTCAAAACAAATATTGACTATTATTTCTTAAAAATATAGTTTTATATATATATATATAGAATTAATATTGTTTCTATTTCAGTAGCAAATAAATGCATTTTATTATTTGTATTAAAATGCTTATTCAATTGAGTAAATGTTTTTTTTTTACAGTCAGTGTAGTAACTTGCACAATTAGAAATATATTTCCAACTAAAATTGCGTTGCTAATAAAATAAATTGAAGGTATAGATTAGCTATTTAGTTATTTGTATACTTTTTAAAATTAAAATTTTAATGCACAATGAATTTTTATACAAATGGTTATTGTGACGGTGTTTATATGGAATCCAATTATAGAAATATCTGTAAACAATGTGAACATGAAATGTTTGAGTTATTCTTGTAGCATTCTTTACACTATATATATATATATATATATATATATATATATATATATATATATATATATATATATATATATATATATAATATCATTAATGGTAAGTAAAACATAATTTAGAAAAACTTTATAAACTTGACCTTGTGTGTGAAAATAGAAATGTGAATATAAATAAAAAAACTGTGTCAATAATTCAGCCTTGTTATTTGTTTTTACTTGTACTTCATTATTTAACAGGAAAGTCCATTTGGCAAACATTTTCTGTAGTATTGAAGAAAATAGTTTTCAATCGTAAGGTGAATTCAGTTTATTTTCAGAGACTGCGTTTTGTGTTTTGATTATTGGGCGGGTAGTAGATAAAATTTATATTTTTCGTATAACTATACTACTAAATAAATTGTATGTAGATTTCAATTTCAGAATTGTTTTTATTATTAATGCATTGATGTTTTGAATTAAAATAACTGAATCTATACACACGTGTACATGTTAAATAACAAATTTCAAATCCCAATTATCTATGAATTTACATAAATCACAATGACAAGATTATAAGATATTTAAGAAATAATCAGCGTGTTGATATATTGTTTGTGTAGATATTATCGGTTTTAATTTAATAAAGAGAATAACGAAACGGTTGACCGCTTCCTCTTGAATATATTGATTTGTTTTTGTAAGTTGCACTGTTCGTTTCAATTTGTGTAAACGGGGAGTAAACTTACAATGTGCCACTGGCCGTCCAATATACATTCTTCGCAAGGTGTATTGGATACGATACGACAGGAAACATAATTGGTAATCCTGTCGTGTATTCTATGCAAAATATGTACGCATATTTTCGAGTTTGTTTGCTTTTTCGATTCTTAAAAGTGTACTGTTTCGAACATATTGTAATTTGGTCATAAAAATCACTTCAGTTTACTTGTTTTTTCAGTATTAAAATAATTACAAAAGTTCAGAATGCTTATTATAAAAGTTTCCTTTGTGTAAACTTTCATATTTTTTTTCGAATTTGAGTTAGAACAACTATATATTTTGCATAACTTTTAGAAATTTAAAATCTTAAAAAGGAATCTACCATTTATTAATTATATATATTTATATTTATATATATATATATATATATATATATATATATATATATCAGCGCATATGATTGTAAATAAAAAAGTGTATGTTGACATTGTAATTAAATGTATATTATGTATTCACATCTTTTGAAAATATTCTTTTAAAAGTAATGACAAAACACAAATGTAAACTATTGTTCGTATGTGAACAATTTATATAATTACTTTAAACATCAGTAGTGAGGTAATATAATAACAATGTAGTCATAATCCTAAAATAAAAATGTAACAACTTTGACAATGTTTACACTGAAGGTAAACGTCAATTTTTTCTTTGCAATTTCAATGTATTTGAAGTTTTTTTCTTGTTAAGTAGTTATCAAGTTTTTGTATTAACTAGGAAAAACGTTGCGTGCACATACAGATACACTTTTTAATTTAATTCGAAATTTGTTCAGCCAATTTCATTGTTAAAGTATGAAATGCACATTTATCAGCTGAACGTTATTCTTATAACATTTATCGCAAAATAAAAACTGTTATGAAATAATTAAAATATACGTTATTTTGCAAGTATTTCAAAGAAAAGTATTTTTCAAGAATTGTCTTATCGCACATTTCGTGATTCTATTCAAATATGATTTCGTTATTTAAGTGACATTGCAGTCAATAATAATGTTATACCAGGAAAATCGATTTGAATATTTCTCTATTTAATCTAAATTTACTCTATGATAATCTAGTTGATAATGAAAAGGAAATACTAAGAAAAGCTGTTAATATTTTTGAAT
The DNA here is from genome assembly GCA_034766995.1 of Acanthacorydalis orientalis. NCBI lineage: Eukaryota > Metazoa > Arthropoda > Insecta > Megaloptera > Corydalidae > Acanthacorydalis > Acanthacorydalis orientalis. The sequence goes on from CM068323.1 coordinate 19,660,254, forward strand.
TTTAATTAATGAACGTATCAAAAATGACTGAATAATCTTTTAAAATCTAATAAGATGATTATAAAACACAAATGTACTTTGATCTTTGGTTGTCTCACAAGAAACGTTTTTTTAAAACTTACATTTTATACAAAAACATGTATGGTTATATAGTTTTAATATTCTTAAAATTGCACATGATTTTATATCATTGTAATCACTTTTCAGCAATTTATCTTAAGCAAACCTATTTAGAAATGGCATACGTTTGAAATAGAACAGTGCATTTTAAACATATGCACTATTCTATTCGATAAAGGTTAACGTTTTAATAAATCTTAACACAGTACTATCAAATACCTCTCAAGGTTAAATTTTATTTATTTGATCGTGTGATCAGCGTTCAAAAGATAATTAGTAATGGGATTATTTTTTCAGTCCTTGAACAAAACAAAAAGATAGGTCGTGTAATAATATAATCGCGTTCATTCGTTATGATTGTGACATAAAACCGAGTCATGTTTAAATTAAAGTCATGCTATAGTAAAACTTTTATTATGGATTAAATCTTTTGAATTATCAATGATTAAGTCATTAATGCATGTCTGATAACATAAATGGGGTAATACGTTTATTAGCAAGCAACGATATTAATTATAAGAATATTTTACTGGACGAAAAATAAAGTTGAAATATTTTGCTTGTTTTTTTTCCTTACTGATATCTCTATAGATTTCAAGTTACTATAGTTAAAATATAAGAATTAAGTAGTTTCAAAATGTTCGTGCCTTTTATAAAAATCATAAAAGAAATCTATTCCAAAATATAAAAACAACTAGGAACCAATATAGTTTAGTCTTTGATGAAAATATCAGTTCTTATTTATTTAAAATCGAATAACTGCTGTACATTCAGGCGTCATTGAAGGAAAACATTTCTTCATTTTTTCCTTTGCGGAATATTTAAGAAATAACTTATTGATATTAAAATATTGTTTGTATTCATCTTTTGTACACATAGCTATTTAAGATTGCAGATTACATTATTGAAATATATGTTTATAACAAAAAATAAATAAAAATAAATGCATGTATTTATTTAAATGGTATTTATTAATCGAATTTCTTTTATTTTGTTTGTGTCTTTCACAATAGATTTCTAAAATTGCGGTTTGTGGACTTCCCAAATTGGTATTCGTTCTTTGTATTTCATGCACAACATTTAAATAATTACCTGAATTTAAAAGGAAATATTTAACAAAAATAAATTTATAGTTTTTTGTTTCTGCGTTTTGCACAAATTATTTTCAGAATTTGAAAGTTATTTTTTTACATATTTCTTTATAGATATTTTGATATGTTGTAAAATATATAAAAAGTAAATGTGTTGTTGGTGGTTTGAAATGAAGCAATTCGATACATGTACCATATTCTAAAAAGGTACAGTTATGCTTTTTAAAAGTTAAGATTTGACGATTTATAAAAACAGTGATACCGAATGAATGTAACAGAAACCTTTAACTTTTTTTAACTTGTTCTATGACGTATATGAAATATATTAATACTTGAATAAGATTAACGAATTAAATTTATTTTATTTTTGTACAACTTATAAAGTAGGTCGATATATACAAGTTTGTCATTATCTGTTACTGCAAATCTTCTCATTCATGGCTTCATAAGTTTTGTAGATACAATTTACATTCTCTTCATTGATTATATTTTTAGCACAGTTATTTTTTTAGCATCAGTAATTATTTCAATTATTTTTGTTATCATTACACTTACGATTTGAATGAATTACTTATTTTTACTTTTCTATCCATAATAAAAATTATTGAATTAACGTGTATCAAAATAGAATTCAAGTTTGAAGTATCAATTTAAAAAAACACTCATGCTAATGAACTCTTTATGACTGGGTCAGGTGATACTGCTTGTTTTGAGTGTATATTTATACCTCAATTTTATGTAATCTTCATATTCTTTTCTGCTGGTACTTTACTTCATGTTTTATGTAGCATTTTATGAAAAGAGTAATGAACTTTAAATTGTATTAAAAAAAAACAGAGAAACCATAATCACATTATGTTATTTTTATATAGACCGAAATATGCTATCGAATGACACAAAATAAATATTAACGAATTATTATAAGTAGGTACGATGTTTACAATAAGATGCAGTGAATATTATATAATATATATTCTTAGTTTTATTTACAAAATTGGTACAGTTTAATTAATTAGTTATAAAAGTACATCCATGGCCATTAAGTAATTAATTTTACTTATATAATATTTTGAATAGTATTTTTTAAAAATACTATACATAATTTAAAACGAGTGTATCAGAATATTTACAGGTGTTTATAATGTTATACTGAGTTAAAAACTGTAAGTGAATCAACTTTAAGAACACTTAAACATTAATCTTAATTCAAAAAAGATTGACTACAATTTGTCGATAAACTGAATTATTTAAACCGTAGTACAGCTTTGTTCAATTATAGAATTATATAATCAAATGTCATTAAGTAAATCGCATGTCGTTTCCAACCGATAAAAGTACATTTTTAAATACATGTTATATGCAATTCATAGTCATTTAAACATGTCTGTACACCACTTACGACTAATATAAAATTCAATGGCCACTTTTCTACACATGTGATTTAATCATTATTGTGTACGTTTGTTAAGGATAAATATTTTCTAATTTCATGTTTATAGTTATTGGTGACAAAAGAATAAATTAGTAGAATGCCCTTGACGATTCACATAAATCATACTTTTTTTAAAAACACAAAATATTATGTTCATTCGAGACTGTACTATGGTTTTTATTATACATAAATTGTTAATATTATTGAAATAAGACTCAAATAATCGTTTCAAAGTTCTGAAAATATGTCTATTTAAAAAATGTATCCTTAGTATAAATGAGTTTCTATTTGTGCTTCGAAACTATTTTCTAAATAAATCACTCAAATAAAAATGAACTTATTTCTAAGTCCTTTCAATCCCCGCAAAACATATTAATATCAATTTATTATTTTCAGTATCATCAATTTATTATAATCATAATATGTAAAATATGTAGTTAATATTTTGTAAAAAAAAAAAACACTTATCTATAGAAAGTCTTCCCTAGTGACATATATTAATTATCTTTCGATTTTTCTCCCGTACAGTTCATCGTACCTCGTACTTCAAAAAACAAAAAAAAACATTATTGAAATGATAATATAAATCACGTATTCCCGATTGAATGACCATAATGGAGTTCTTATATATTTATCTGTATCAAGATACAAATTAGATCAACGTTCAACAATGTTTTTAGTACTCTGCAGTGATTCAGTAATTAAATGATTTACTTTGTACATTTATCAGAGTGTAAAGTTTAATAGTGAAATTCTTGTTATTAGAATTTCTTGGAATTCCTTGAAAATGTATCATTATTGTATTATTTTATATATTTATTCTACTCATATATATATATATATATACATTTTTTTTATTAATTTTATAAACCTTGAATGAGTAGACAGATAGTACATAATTATTTAAGTAGTTGAACTGATTAAGCATAAAACATGTAAATAATAAATTTCAGAAGATACACCGTCAGTGAGCATAATTATAAAAAATAAATGTAATGCTATGTAAACATGCTAGCACGTGCCATATGTACGAAGTTAAAAACTATTTAAACATTTTAATTGTTTCGTTACATTTAAAAATTATATAAGAACATCGTCTATTTAATTTGTTAAATGGTTTCTTTAAATACTTTACTTCATTATTATTGATTTCGAATTGTATACTGTAACATTTTTCTTGAAAACATATTCTTAGATATAATTGGTCACATTTTATCATATTACTATAAAAATGTTATTTAATTTATATTAACAATTATACACATTTACAATTATTTAACACAGAAGCGTTGTCATATTAAATAAATATGTACTGTGCAAAAACGTTTACAGTTCTCATATTGAAATATTTAAATAAATGTCTTATTATATTATACTTAGTAAATGAGCGAGTTCTAAAAATGTCTTAAACAATTTAAAATTAAAAGCCGTAATATAATCCTTATGTCTATGAACATAGTGGAGTGATTTCATTTTATCTGAAAAAATATAAAATATGTATCTGCACTTGTAGATAACTCATTATAATGCGCAATATTTACAAACGTACATATTTAAATGATATGTATCCTAATTATGTGATTGAAAACACGTATCATAGATAAAAATAAATGTGATCATTAGCGGAGGTGTGTTTGAAATTGTAATAGAATACTCTTATCCTTTTTTTTAAGAAAACATGTCTCTTTTTGTTAATTAACTATTATGCTCATAATAAATAATTGAAATTTTTTTTATTATAGAATTGTGTATATATATATGTATGTATAATTACAAAATATTTTTCAAGATACTTAATTTTAATGCACTCGACAAACTTATTTTTTATTTACTTATTTTATCAGCAGACGACTTGTTTTTATTTTCCATGCACTGTACTAAATCTAGTAAATGTGTGTCAATTATATTTTTTTCATAAAAAATTACATAATATTCCCATTGTCTTGATGACTTATCTATTTGTTTGTAATTAATTTGTATTTTCAATCATTAAAGACTTATGTATTACACTAATAGTGTTTTATATGTCTCCAAGTTTAGTTTAATATTGATATATTTGTATACGTGCTTTCATCTAACGCACTGTTAATTAAATAAATGTTTATTCGTATCATTTTTTTAAGGAATTTTCAGCAAATGCAAACTATTAAATTTATGTACTACACATTTATAATTAATTCTTTCTCCCATCTTCGCAATGTACTATTTTAATTTTGGTATGCTTAGAAAATTAAACGAATTTGAATTTAATGTTTCATTTTTGTGAATATAATGGTATTTTTAATTTTTATTTATGGAATGTAACACTATTAGGATTTATAGTCTTTACGTTCATTGTTTTTAAGTTCTAACTTATTATATTGTCTCTGCAAACATTTATTTACAATAAATATAAACAGACAATTAGTTGGCACGTGAAAAATGTAATTATACATTCATTAATTATATTATAAGGTCAGATAATCAATTACTATAATATTATTAATAAAAGTATTTAATAATAAACGATTTTAAAAATTCACATTTTGTTCTAGAAACTTGCACCTTCTATTAAGAAAATAATACGCCAACTCTCAGATGCTTCTACCGATCTCAAAGCCGTTCTGGCAGCAAAAATTCCACAAGAAATGGAACGGGTTAAGAATTTCCGAAAGGAATACGGCGGTGTTAAAGTCGGAGAAGTAACTGTGGATATGGTATGTTAATGTGAAGTATTTATAATTGAAAATTATACATTAAAATTCTTCAAAAATGTATAATTTAGTAATTGATATTATATATTTTTTTTAAAAAAAAAACTTATTTTAATTATAAATTATTTTTTCCGATTCGTATGTTAATATTTTTAAATCAAAATTGCAGTTGTATATTAACTCTTACTCACTGATTTAAACTATCATTGAACTAGTATTACACAGATAATCTTTTGACTTCTGTGTCCCCTAGTAATTATAACTTGTACATAAAACAGCGAAATGTATTAAATGTTAAGGTCAGACTTGAATAATAATAAGAAAAAATAAGTTTTCAATTTTTTTTCTCTTTCTTTCTGATAAATAATCAAAAAGTAAAACAAAATATAAATATTCTAATTATTACTAAACATTAATAAATCATGATTATTAATATTGATAAATTGCCTTTAGATGTATGGTGGTATGCGAGGAATTAAAGGATTGGTGTGTGAGACATCTGTATTAGATCCAGATGAGGGTATCAGATTCAGGGGACTTTCAATTCCTGAATGTCAAAATGTTCTTCCTAAAGCACCTGGTGGCAATGAACCTCTTCCTGAAGGCTTGTTTTGGTTACTTATTACTGGTGAAGTACCAACAGAAGCCCAAGTTAGAGCAATCTCACATGAATGGGCAACACGTGCTTCTCTACCTGCTCATGTTGTAACTATGTTGAATAACTTTCCACAGTCACTACATCCCATGTCACAGTTATCTTGTGCAGTAACTGCTTTAAATTTAGAAAGCAAGTTTGCTAAAGCCTATTCTGATGGTGTTAGTAAATCAAAGTACTGGGAGGTATGTAAAAATAATTAAATGTACAAATTAAATATTCTTGTTGACAAATGTTCAAGCAATAAATTTTACAGTATATATATGAAGACAGCATGGACTTAATTGCTAAACTGCCAGTTGTAGCTGCTACTATTTATTGCAACACATATCGTGAAGAAGGCAGTTTAAAAATGCCTGCTCCTGATCCATCATTAGATTGGAGTGCTAATTTTGCTAGAATGTTGAAATTTGAGGATCCAACATTTATTGAATTATTACGGCTTTATCTTACCATTCATAGGTATGTACATTACTTTTTATTTAATCATTTAAATGAAAATTATTTTACTTAATATTATTTTAAATATTTCAGTGATCATGAAGGTGGAAATGTATCTGCTCATACTGTACATTTAGTAGGTTCTGCACTAAGTGATCCTTACTTATCATTTGCTGCTGGAATGAATGGACTTGCTGGTCCATTACATGGATTAGCTAATCAAGAAGTATGTTTTCAAATAAATATATAATATATATATATAATGTTACTTTCTTTTAATAGGTCCTTATCTGGTTACAAAAAGTACATGCAGAAATAGGAGATAATGTAACAGAAGATAAATTGAAAGATTTTGTATGGAAAACATTGAAATCTGGCCAAGTAGTCCCAGGCTATGGGCATGCAGTTTTACGTAAAACTGATCCTCGTTATACGTGCCAACGAGAATTCGCTTTGAAACATTTACCTAATGATCCTCTTTTCAAACTAGTTTCTAACATCTATAAAGTTGTCCCACCAATCCTTACAGAACTTGGAAAAGTGAAGAATCCATGGCCCAATGTTGATGCACATTCTGGTGTTCTCTTACAGGTATTTTTTTTTATTAAATCTTTAAAAAAATGTTGTTATATAAAATTACTTTAATATATCGTATTTTACAGTATTATGGCCTAAAAGAAATGAATTATTACACTGTGTTATTCGGAGTGTCGCGTGCATTGGGTGTACTTGCATCTTTAGTGTGGGACCGTGCTCTTAGACTTCCAATCGAAAGACCCAAATCATTGTCTACAGATGGATTGATAAAAGCATTGAAAAAGTAAAAGTGTCTTCGCAATCAAAATTTTCATTAGTGACGTTTACCAATTTTACACGCTCGTCGATAGTTTTAAGTACTTGTGTGCGGCAAATTTCAACAAGTATTTTATCATCACCATTTACACTTATTTAGTGAATTTCCATTGTTGGTGTAGGCAGTAAAAAAACTTATTGTGTGATTGAAGATGGATACACGTATATGATTTATGAAAAATATTTTGTCATTCATTTTATTTTATTTTTAAAGTAATTTATTTCATTTTCATGAATTTTTCTTGTAGTTTTCAGCTATGAATGGAACTTTGTAATTTATAGTCTTTTATTTTATGTAATAATGTATGTATAGTATGAATTTCCGTGATAATAGTGATCATAGTGAGTGTAAGATTCACACAATCATACATTTAACATTGCCTCATGTGTTTAGTATCCCTTAAAAGTATACTAAATTATGTGCTTATATACTTAATTTAATAAAAATAAGATACTCATAATTGTACAAAAAACTAAAATACAATAATCTTAGACAATATGTATTATTTATTTTCATCTAAATACATTTTACTATGTAAATAAATTGTGTCAATATGTTTGTGGATACACTAAAATAAAATATATGAAATTGATTTTTTTTTATTTGAATTACAATCAAATTTAGTCCTAATATTGAAACCTTTCCTGTTACCAAATTTCAAATACGTTCAATAATTCAACTCAATACATAAAGAAAATTAAAATATAATTAACTTATACTTAGATTTATTCATATATTGTCAGTTTGTTTTGTCAACTGGCTTAAATTCTTTTTTTTTATTATATAATTTGTAGAATGTGAATGTGGACATATTTGAGTCAACTCATTAAAAACATAAATGTTTAGCACAACTGATTGAATATAACACTGAAAAACTAATAGACTTTTTATAAATCATTTCAATATACAAAATAATTTTTTTTATAAATATATAATACTGCAATTTCCATTCAAGAAGAACTAGATTTATATTTATAAAAATACCATCGATTTCATTGTAACTAGAATGCATTGTATACTTTTGTAGTAGTAGCCAATTTTTGGCTAATAGTATTTTAATCAATGATATAAGCCATTTATTAAGTGGTCCAACAAATTTAATTGGGTAGATAGTAATATTCAGTTTTTTTATTACAATTTTATATTTTTTAACCCATATTATTTAATTTATAATTTTTGAGGTTATATTAATATAACTATAATTTGAATAATATATATGTGTGTGTATGCATAATCATATGGCAGTATGTGTATGTAAACAAATAAAAATTCCAGAATATTGGATTTATCAGTTGAAAGAAGTACAAAGTACACATGGAAATATGCATACAAATATTTTTTCATTATTATTCTAATTAATACATTACATAGAATTATTTTTTATTAATATAACTGTATTTCAACTTGTAAAGAAAAAAATCTTAATATATTTTCTGTTTATATAAAAACCAACATGACTACTACATTAAATAAAATTTATTATAAATTGAAACAAGTATCTACATTTACTACTGTTTTTAAACATCAGTGTAGAAATTGTGAGTATAGTTTCTATACAATATTATATATTTTAAATTATTATTAACATATTACATTTTTATACATTTAATATTAAATGTAGGTCAATATAAAATTTTATTTTATATCATGTGAAAATACTATATTTTAATAACATATTACTAAAGTATAACTTTTTCTAGATGGCAGTAATCACAGGATTAATGTTACAAAACCCATTGTTGAAATGGATGGTGATGAGATGACTAGAGTAATTTGGAATATAATAAAAGAGCGTTTGATTTTTCCATATGTAAAACTTGAATGTTTATATTTTGATTTAGGTCTTCCTCATAGGTGAATAATATGTGTGTATGTATATATATAAATTTAGTTAAATGTTATGAATTTTTTTGTAATATCCATAGAGATTCCACTAATGATCAAGTAACTATTGATGCTGGTAATGCTATACGTGAACATAATGTTGGTATTAAATGTGCAACAATTACTCCTGATGAGCAAAGAGTAAAAGGTAGTTTTATTTTAAATGTAGACATATAGCAAAAATGATTCATTTTCTATCAAATTTGCATTAATTTAGAATTCAAACTAAAAAAAATGTGGCTTTCTCCAAATGGTACAATAAGAAACATTCTTGGGGGTACAGTGTTTCGAGAACCTATTTTGTGCAAAAACATTCCAAGGCTAGTGTCAGGATGGTCAAATTCTATTGTAATAGGCAGACATGCTCATGGTGATCAGTACAAAGCTAAAGATATTATTATTGATAAACCAGGAAAGGTATATACTGATATATGTAATACTGTTAACTATATAAAATCAAAAATAAATAAAACTGTTCATATCAATAGAATTAAATTTAAGGTGGAACTTGTCTACACTACTGATGATGGAAATATTCAGAAATATGAAATTTTCCAATACAAAGAAAGAGGTGTAGCTCTGGGAATGTATAATACAGACAAGAGTATAGAGTCATTTGCAAATTCGTGTTTTCAAATGGCATTGCAAAAAAAGTGGCCTCTATATTTATCTACAAAAAATACAGTGTTAAAGAAATATGATGGCCGTTTCAAAGATATATTTCAAGATGTTTATGAGAAGTAATTGTTATAAAAATGTACGCATCGGCATTATTCATTTAAATACTTTTGTACGTTGTATTTCAGATCATATAAAAATAAATTTGAAAAAGATAAAATATGGTACGAACATCGTTTAATCGATGACATGGTTGCTTATGCTATAAAATCTTCAGGAGGGTTTGTTTGGGCATGTAAAAATTATGATGGTGATGTACAGTCTGATATTGTAGCTCAAGGATATGGCTCTTTAGGCATGATGACATCAGTTCTGTTGTGTCCTGATGGAAAAACAGTTGAATCAGAGGCTGCACATGGAACTGTTACAAGACATTATAGGTATAATTGAAGAAGAAAAAATCTGTATTTTTATTAAAAAAAATGAACATTGCATTTCAGATTATATCAGAAAGGTGAATCTACATCAACTAATTCAATAGCATCTATATTTGCTTGGACACGTGGTCTACAACATCGTGCAAAATTGGATAATAACAATGATCTTTTACATTACTGTAAAAGTTTAGAAAAAGCCTGTATAGATTGTGTTGAGGCTGGTAAATTTACTAAAGATTTAGCTATTTGTATTCATGGAATGACCAATGTCAAGCATGGGATGTATTTAAGTACTGAAGATTTTCTAGAAGCTGTTGCAGAACAATTAAAAATTAATTTAAAATAAATTCAAAAAAAATAAATTAAAGAATGTATAATTTAAGAATTGTTTTCTAATCATTATGAGTATATAATAAGTTAAACCTTTTAATCATCAAAATTACAATATTCTAGATTAGTTAGCAGATTGAAATATATATTCAATATAATTAAATATTTTTGTTATAAAAATACTTTCCATATATAAATTAAATAAATATTAAATTTGGTTTTAATTTTCTTCACCACTTCTTTTAATTACAGAGTAAATATTTAGCAAATATTATAAAACATTGATTTTATAATTTTTTTTAAGAATACACATGCTGATTTTACTGTTACATATGTATAAACACATCTGTATAGGCATATAGTTTTAAAATATGTATTTTAAAATGAATAAATGGGTGTTAAAATATTTTTTTTAATAAATATATAATATTGAAACAATTATGAATAATGTGGATAGTGTAGAACATTTCATTTATTAACAATGAAATGTTTTTGATTAATGAACTTGAAATTAATTTTTGTAAGAAAATTTAATTTCCATAAATACATAAAAATACAGAGGGTGACTATTATCTACAAGTTACAAAACACGTGTAGTTCATACTTGTCCTTGTCTGTAATGAAGTTGAGGTGAACAACCTTACGTTGGATTAATGTGAAGTACAGTTTTCCCTGTAAAAAATATTTTTATAAATTTATGATTTGACGTTTAAGACAAAAGAAAGTGTTGCAAGTTATGCGAATTGTCAAAATGTCATTACTTTATTCGATATGTCAAATTTGGTGAATTTATACAAATATAATTAAAGAAAGATAATCCTGACTGGTTAAATCATTTTGGATTAAACTTTATTAATTTTTCTTCCTTTATGCAGTTTTCTGTTGCTGTGGAAAAAATAAAAGCATAAACTCTTCGTAATTTTTTACTTGGTCTTTATTTAGAGGTGGGACTGTAAACCGATTTGAGATTGAAGTTTCGAAACTTCTCGAGAATTGAGAATACGTTACAGCTGTAGCTAGAAGAACAGTATGAAGAAGTATAGTTGGCCAAATGTATTGCATGCAGTGTATGTTGAATAATACCATTACTGTTTAAATGTGTCATTGTATCACATCTATCAATTCAGAAAGATGGCGGAGTTAAGAAGAAGTCTCTAGTGCTTCTGCAAATTATCATGTGTTATGCATAAAATAAAGACATTTTTTGATTGAATTTCGATTAGTAGTTGAAGTGATAAGCATGTCATCGTTACATTTTGTTGTTCATCCACTCCCAGGCACGGATGAACAGTTAAACGACAGGTATTTTATCTACGCCATCATTTCATGATGAATTCCTCAATCCTCCATTATATTCCATTCTTTCGTACAGTGCATATAATTTACCAACACTCATGACTTTTATATACGCATTACACAATATCGTTCAATTATGAGATTGCTTGTTTAAAAGCATTTGTTAAAAGAGGGTTAAAAATAAATATGTATATGTACTGTATTTGTATTTGTAGAAACTACAAATATTTTATGATGTATTGTTTTTATATGTTTAATAGCAATTTTTCATAATTTTTTTGTAACTAGTTAATGTAGAAAGCCTGTTTTATTATAGATGATATTATTCACTTGTATGCAAATTAATATAGGAATCAAATTTAAGTAAAGCTTTTATCAAATGTTTAATAGACTTTTATTTGGCATTATAATTTTTAAAATTAGGTTACACTTACAGAATTACAAGTTATGCAATACTTTTTCCTGTAAAGTGGCTTTACTTTTGTTTTTCTTTTTTATAATTTTTGTTATATAACGTACTTTTATTTGTATATACGAATGTAATATATATATAAATGTATATATATATATATATATATATATGTATGTGTGTATATACACATATGTACGTACACTAAATACATATACACACACTTACATACATACATATATAAACGCATTCATACACAAATGAATCATACATATACCTCTAAATGTATATGTACCATATTGTATATAAAATATAGAAATATGTTTTTGTAACATTAGTAATTCAGTTGGATATCTTCAATTAATTACTGAAACATTCTTTTTCAGACTTAAGGAAGTTTCTGATCGTATAAATAGACTTGGTGTTTCATCACCAGCAGCGTTAGCAAATTTACGCTCTGGAGTACGCTGTGTTGCTTTAGGCTCATGTCATATTGCACTCTTACTTGATGATGGGCGTGTATGCCGTGTTCAATTTACAGTTATTCCAGAAAGATTAGACCTTAGCCGAAATGATTCTAATAAAACGTAAGTGATTTTTTTTGTGGTCTTTTGTATGTTTAAGTAATGAGAAATATGTTTTAAAATTTCAGTTTATTCATAATTGAACAATATTTTTCTTCTGTAAAAAGTGTTCTATGTTTCTTGAAATTAAAAAAGTTTAGTTTCATTTAGAAATATATTCATGAATTATATTAATCATGTAGTTATTTAAAAATATTTATGGTTTATGTCTATCTCTTTGATAATAATAAGAATTTTATGTGCATTGTATTGTTTGTGGTCATCTTTGAGTATGTTGAATATTCGGTTGCATGTAGGTTTTCATTACAATTTTGTAAATTATTGAAAAGATTTTTAATGGAACAATTGTTATATAATGATTTCTTTATGAAACTATTCATGCATATTGTATTGAAAAGTGGAGTTTTGTGGCCTTATATTTTTAACTGAATCCAGAAGTATTGTATTCTATATACATCCATATACACACGCACATATATATATATATATATATATACATATACATATGTTCAGTTGAAAATGATTGTTATAGTTTTCTTTTTGTTTTGCACATCATCATGGAAATTTTAATAAGAAAATAAAAATATATAAATTTTTCAGTTGTATTTGTGTTATAATTGTTGTTAATTGGATTTTTTTGGGTATTCATATTTGGGCAGTGTTAATTATTCTTTAATCTTAATTAAGAAGGTATTGAATATATTCGAAATATTTCTTTTTAGTCATTAAAGTTCTTTTTAGGCATACAACTATTTTATGTAAAATTGTATTAGAAAATAGTGTATATATTTATATTTAAAATTAAAAACCATACATAATAATTATTTGTTTTAAAATAACAGATATGTATGTACTCTTAATTTGCAGATGTATTATGTTTATTTTTATTAAATTGATCAAATATCTATAAATAAAATACTAATGCTTTTGTAACCATATATATGTCTTCATTAGTACCACAGGAAGTGGGGGTGGCGGTGGAGGAGGAGGAGGAGGACCATCTAGTAGTGGTAGTGGATCAAAACAGCCCGGTGGAGGGGGTAGTGCAACGAGACAATTGACTAGAACTCGTGCTCGTATTATGCGCTCAAACACTGCAATTCGAGGAAGTACAGGAAGCTCTGGTATGTTTTTATGAGTAATATTGTTTTGTGTGTATGTATTTGATTTATTTAAAAATTATTTGTAGGGAGTCGTGCCAGTGGTGTGATAATAGGTACAGGAAATGCAAACAGTAGACCAATGGTGTCTGTACCTGCACCATATGTTCCAGAAGAATTAGTATCTCAAGCACAAGTTGTGTTACAAGGAAAGAGTCGTAATCTTATCATTAGAGAATTACAGGTTAAAAGTATATGAAATCTTTTTCTTGCAATTTTTTTATTGTGGTTTTTATTACAGAGAACAAATTTAGACGTGAATTTAGCTGTCAATAATCTATTATCTCGTGATGATGAGGAAGGGGAAGAAGGAGATGATGCTGCTGATAGTTATGTTCCAGAAGATTTGATATCACTTCTTGATGGTGGATTTCATGCAGATCATTCAGTAATTATAGATGCAGATGCAATGTTTTCAGAAGATATGTTTGGATATTCCAGTATAAGAAAGTAAGATATTGTTTATTTGTAATTATTTCATAGTTATCTATTACAGTTTTATATATATATATATATATATGTATAGCATAAGTTAACATTTTTTTTGTTCTAATTAGTCGTTCTAGTAGTGGAAGGACTAGAGCTGCTGAACGAGATGGACCGTCAGCTGGTCATAGTAGCAATTCTGCTCCAGAACGTGATCGTGATAGCTTTAGTCGTTGGAGAGATAGACAATATTTTGGCCCTAGAAGGTGGCTTGAATCAGCTCTACGGGAAAATGGTTGGGAAAAAGATCCAGGTATACTTAATATTTACAAAGTAAATACAATTAAATTGTATAATTTAATTATTTAATTTATCAATTACAGAAACAAAAAAGAAAGAATTGTCAGCCAGCCCATTGTGGGTATCTGATGATTTGGAGTTTTGGCCTGATCCTTCTCCTCGTTTTGTGAGCATTGCAGCTTTGCATAGTGAACTTGTTGCTCTCTCAGTTACAGGCCAAGTTCATCAATGGCGTTGGGCTGATTCAGATCCTTACAGACATCCAGATGTTAGTAAATTCTATTTAAATAATTATTATAAGATTTATTAGTAAAATAAACAACCATATATACTTTTATAACACTTTCTTATGTTGTACATATATTGTAAATTGTTTTATTGCAGAATCCAAATGTACATCACCCAAAAACAATTCCTCTTGGTCTATTAGGAGAAAGAATAATACATTTATCAGCAAGTTCAGTTCGCTGTTCAGTAGCAACTGAATCTGGCCGTGTAGCTACATGGCTCGATGAACTTTTATCTCCAGCAGCATCAAAATTAGAGCATCCAGCTCAACAGTATACTGAATTTACATCAGATAGGATTATATCTTTACATACTTGTTCATTGTATTCGGTTGCTCGTCTTGAAAATGGTTCATTGTACTGGTGGGGTGTATTGCCATTTTCTCAGCGAAAACGTTTGTGGGATAAATATAGAGCTAAATGTCGAAAACATCGACCTACTTCACAACCAGATATTGTTGCTGGATCACAAGTGTGTATGAGAAATAGTCCAATGTATCAACCAGGTGCGATAGGATTTACTGTTGCTGGTGGAATTCCAAAAGTTGGTCAGCTTCAAAATGCTGCTTGGAATTTATCAGATTCATGCCGTTTCAAATTGATTTCTGCTCCTGGTATTGGTAGTAGTACATTGCAGCCTGATAATAAGAAAGAGTCTCTTTCAAATATGGGAGGTAAAGATTAGTTGTAAATCTATTAGTGTAGTATTGTAATAAATATTATTAAAAATGAAAAGCTTCTTGTAATATTATTTTTACTAGCTTCTTCAAGTGGTTGTGCATCAAGTGCATCGTCTAGTAGCAAAGCCAGTTCTTCTCATAAGGAAAGCAATGATAGGATAGATATGCCTCCGCCACCATCACCAGCTTCAAGCACTTGTAGTGATACTGGTAGTTTTACATCGAAGCGAACAAAGCGTGTTAGTGCAATTTCAGAATCTGCTGGTTCGGCGGATGCTCGTCGCGACGAAGAAGAATGGCCTTTGAGAGATGTTGTGTTTGTAGAAGATGCCCGTAGTATGCCAGCAGGTCGTGTATTGAAAGTAGATGGTGCTTATGCTGCTGTTCGTTTCTCTTCTACACCATGTGGCCCTCGAGATAGTAAAGATACATTTACAGATGATACTGCTATGTTATTGCAAGATTGTCGTTTAATGCGGAAAGATGATCTTCAGGTATGATTACATTTTCTCAGAAAATTTTGTTTAAATTATTTATAAAATTTATAAATAATTTAAATAATATTTATAAAATCCTATGCATAAATCAGGTTGTAAAATCAAATACTACTTCGAGAATTCCGGATTGTGTTCAAAGGACACCAAGGCGTGTTCCACTAGTTGAAGTACTCGGAGTCCACCTGCTCACTTTAGCTGTTGATGCTCAAGGAATACACGCGATTGTTCGCCAAGGAATAGGTAGTGCTGCTCGTCTTAGTTATGTAGTTTATAATCTGAGTTCAGGACGCGTGGAACAAGATAGTCCTTTTCCTAGCGATACAGCTTCATTTATGGGACTACAGCCACAATACATATCACTCACAAGTGCTGGAGAAGTGAGTTATAAAATTTTATTTGTTCTAGAATTATATAAAAGCACATTTATTTTATTTCTTTTTTTTTTTATATATATAGAGTTCTGATAGTGTAATGATTCTCCGAGATGGCAACAGTACTATTTATCCCCTTGCTAAAGATTGTACTGATGCTGTTAGAGAACCACAGTGGATTGATTTGCCACCAGTAAGATGTCTTGGTGCTGGTATGTTAGCATTAGGATCCGGTGGTCATCTTAAAAATCGTGCTGCATTGGTTGTGCTTGCATTTGAACAACAATTATTAATGCCACGGGTTCTGCGATGTGATCTTGATGCAGTACGTCAAGTTTTAGTTCAGCTTGAAGCTGATTTTAGTAAGTATTTAAGCTTAACTTTTTTTGGGTGGGTTGTTTTTATTGTATAATTTGTTTATTTTTTTGTAGAAGTTAATCCTTCTGTTGTACAATCCATATTGGCAGAACGTTGTGATGGAAATCGAAATGTGTTTCATGCTTGTGTAAATATGTGCACGCCTGTATCGAATAAGGAGGGTGATAATGGTGAGTCTATAGTGGTATTACATGTAGCACTTCCGGAATCGAGCGTCGACCGATTATTTTCAGAAACTTGCAATAACTCTGGCTTGGAATGTATCAACGTAATAACTAATGCGCTAGGCTCAAGATCGGTTTCTCTTAGAGAAATGATGCGCCGTGCAACTGCAGCTGCCAATCGATCTTCAGTAGATAATCCACCTTCTACACTACAAGAAGAATCTATACCTACTTTAAGTTGGCCACCAGAAAATTTCGATCCAACATCAGGAGATGAAGATAGTTTGATGGGTCTTGGTAAGAGTTCAACTGGAGCTGGAATATCTTCTCACATGCCTCCTATTGTAGCAGTTGTGACTGATCCTACAGAGCGTAGGCAAAATGCTATGGCAATTTTGAAATTGATGTGTGAATCTCCTGTTCTTGCTCCTCATTTAAGAGAATTGTTATCTGCTAAAGATGCTCAAGGACAGACACCATTTATGCTTGCAGTGGGTTCTCGTGCTTATCCTGCAGCATTGACTTTACATGATTGTATTAGACGAATTGCAGTTTCTGGTTCTCGATCAGATATGATTTTCCCAGCAGGTTCACAGCCTGATCATTCTCCACTACATGTTTTATGTAGTAATGATACTTGTAGTTTTACTTGGACTGGTGCTGAACATATAAACCAAGATATATTTGAATGTCGAACCTGTGGGTTAACTGGGTCGTTATGTTGTTGTACGGAATGTGCTCGTGTGTGCCACCGTGGCCACGATTGTAAATTGAAACGTACATCTCCCACAGCGTATTGTGACTGTTGGGAAAAATGTAAATGCAAAGCTCTTGTAGCAGGGAATCAAGTTGCTCGATTTGAACTACTTTGTCGTATTATATCTGATGCTGACCTTGTTGTCCGCCCAAATTCAAGGTTTGTTGTGTAACATATAATTTGAGGATATATTGTTTTCGTATTTTTTTAATAGTTTAAAAATAACAGTTTATATATATATATATATATATATATATATATATATCTTGTATGTTTATTTAAATTTTATCTGTGTCCTAAAATCCCAATAACCAACCTTTATTTAAATTAAATGTTACAGAGGAGAAAGTATTCTACTTTTCCTGGTGCAAACTGTTGGACGGCAATCAGTGGAACAACGACAATATAAAGGAGGCCGTCCACGTACGGCATCAGCAAGTTCGAGAAAAACACCGTCGTCTGATGGTGAGAAATTGTTTCTGAATTTGCAACATTTGACATTATTTGTTATATTTTTTAATTAAATGTTTTAGTTGATTCAGATATGCCAGAACATGACTTAGAACCACCACGTTTTAGTAGAAGAGCTTTAGAACGCCTTTTAAATGATTGGTCAGCTGTTCGTAGTATGATTATGTCAGGAGTAAATGAAAGTGAAGTCTCTAAAGCAACACAACCGTATCTCATGGCTCAGTCTGGTACTACACTTCTTGACAAATTTACTCATTGCTTATTAGTGAAATGCAGCTCAGAGGTAAATTTCTTTTAGAAAAAAGCTAATAAAATAGATCAATCAATTACTGTTATAGTTTTTTGTATCATTATGATTTAAAAATTGATATCAATAATTCAGATCTTTTTTATAGATGTTAGATGCCTTATTGACAACTCTAGTACGTGAAATTTTGGACACTCATACTCATGGTCGTTCAACAGATGCTCAGCTAGTAGCACGTCGATTTGTTCGTTCAGTTGCACGAATTTTTGTTATTTTTAGTGTTGAAATGGCACCAAACAGTTCAAAAAGAAAGAATTCAAATAGTAATTCTCAACCTTTAGTAAAGTGTCGTAGAGTTTTTAAAGCTTTATTGAGACTCTCTGTTGAAGAATTATGTGAAACTGCAGATTCATTGATTGCTCCTGTTAGACTAGGTGTTGCAAGACCAACTGCTCCATTCACTTTAGCATCCACTACTATTGATGTAATCAATGTATGTGTTTGAATTGTAGTATTTTGTTCTATTTTTAATAATTAACATTATATTTTGTGTGTGTGCTTTAGGGTTCTGAAGAATTATTTTCTGTTGAGCCAATGGCTCCAAGTGGTGTACGTATCTTAACCGGAAGTTTAGGAACACCGATTAATTCACAATCTCAGTCCACACTTGCTACTGAAACCCAACCTGATGTAATAGCACCTACTTCAGATGACGCTGAAAGTGAGTATAGAGGTAATGATACAGAATTAAGTTAGCGTAGTAGTAACAACATTTTATTTTTAATAACTAGTCTTATTAGGTATGCTTGTAGATAATGATGACGATAATACATCTGAGCATGAAGAATTAACTGAAAGAGTTGAACGTCAGAATTCAATTAACGAGGGAGCAGAAGTTGTTGGCCCACCTGGCGATCCTTTAGGTGTCAGTGCTCCTGTTGAAGATAGTGATCCAGAACTCGACCTGCTAGCAGAAAGTGAATCGGATAGTGATGATAATCACAGTAATCAAGAAACGGTTTCAGCTCAACGAAGTGTTCAGACCGGTGCTACTGCTGGTTCAGATACAGGAATTGCTTCATTATTGTTATTCCCAGAAGATGAGTCTGGTGAATCCAGTCAGCAAGAAGAAGAAGAAAGTGATGCAGGAGAAACTGATGAGCAAGATAATGAAGATTTGACATTAACAGATGAACAACTTGAAAGGCGAAAGTAAGTAATTTATTTGAATAATTAATGACTAAAATTTTCACTGAGTAAAAGCAATTTTATTTATTTATCTATTACAAATTAAAGTTTACTGTTTGTGTGTGTGTATATATATATATATTTATATTTATTTATTTATTTATTTGATGTAATAAAGTATGAAATGATTTTGAGTACTGTGTGATATGTCTTTAGTACAAGTTCTAGCCATGGTCATCGAAGCAATCTTGCACCACAGAATATGCAATGGGCAATACGTTCACGAGAAGCATCGCGTGCAGCTGGAGTTCGTATTGCTGGAGGATCAAATTTAGTTTTTATCGACCCAAGTTCCTTACGTCGATCAAATGCTGCAAACACTGCTACTGTTGCAGCTAGTGCAGAACCAGTCACAATGGCTACCACTGCAAGTTGCTTGGCAAGAGCATTTGGAATTGTTGTTCGACAAATAGCAGATTTGTTAACAATGATGCAAGATTATAATAGTCTTTCTCCATCATTACCAATAACATTAGATATAACTGATTCGGAATCTGTGAATTTGCAGGTAATTTTTGTTTGTTCTTTAATGTTTTATATCTATATTTTATGTATTTTGATTCTAATTAAGTAATATTTAAATTGGATTTATTATATTTTTGTTGAAAGGTTTTAAACAAAATTGAACTTAACATTATATATATATATATATTTCAGCTGTACTTAGAATATCAACTTAAATCAACATGGGATTGGTTATTAACTGTAATGGATGCTACAGAGGCTCAACTTAGATTTGGAGCATCTTTAACAAATGCTACAGATCCTGCTCATCCTTCACATCCTTTACATTCAGCCAGTGGGCTTGGTGTTAGTGGTTCAGCTGGTTTATTAGGTTCATCTTCTCTTTCATTGAATGTACTTGGTAAGCAGTATAGTTATTTACCAATGTATTTGAAATGTTATTTTTAAGTGTAAAGAGGAATAAAATAATTGTGTTTTTTTTTAGGAGGATCTAGTTCAACTAGAACTGGGCATCAACGTGCTCATGTAACTGGAGGAAACAGTAGTAATTCCAACGGCACTCGAATTCTTGGTTTCTCTTCTGGAAATGTTGACGGTTCTCGTACTCGATCAGAAAGAGATGCAACAGATGCTCATTCAGCTCGACGGGAATTCTTATCATATTGTTTATCATTGATGCGAGCTCACAATGCTGAACATTTGGATGCTTTACCCGTATTGGATGTTTCAGCATTACGACATGTTGCTTATGTTTTTGATGCTCTGATCTACTATATGAGATCTGGATCTGAACAAAGTGGAGATACAGATGTATTACAGGATTCATCAGCTGTATGGAATGATCAAGATGAAAATGATAACGATGAAGCGGATGATGATATTCCACATGCTGTTGCTATGGATGTTGATTCTGTAGATGAACAAGACTTAAGTGGAGCTGTAAATGGACAGTCACTTGTTAATTCCTCCTCAGGAAAAGGCAGGAAACATCCCTTCTTCCAGGTATTATTTTTATTGAAAATAACAATGAACTATTTGATCTTGATTGAGAAATTATAGCGTTCTGAATCAACATTATGCTTGGGGTGTGCTCCTCCTGATCCATTTGAAGCTCCAATGGCTGAAGCTTTACCTCTTGCTGACCAACCACATCTTTTGCAACCATCTGCAAGGCGTGAAGAATTATTTGGTATTCCAAAACAACCAATTACCATGCCAAGTAATGGTGTGTATATAAATAAATAATATGTAATAATTTTTAGAAGTATATTAATTTAAATTATGATAAAATTTATGTACTTTTTACAGGATCTAATACTTCTGGTATACATAATCCTCTTGAAACCCTTCCTACACATCTTGGGCTTTCATTACGCTCAGTGTATAATACAGATCAAGCAGTAGCTTCAACTTCAGAGCCAAGGCCAGGACCTAGCAGATCTCGTGAATCAAATACTTTTGATACACTTTTAAATTGTCCTAAAAAAACAGTAAATGTGACTGGGGAATCAAATAATAGTGTATCTGAAAATCATCCTGAAGATTTATCTTGTAATAAAGACAATACAGTTAAAGTAGATGCTCAGTTAGGAGAGGATTACAATTATGCTTCTGAAACATCTCAAGATGTTACAAATAAAGTACCAAAGGTAAACTGTTGAATTGTTAGTCAAAACATGATATTCAATAATAATATTTTTTATAGGCTAGAAGAAGTAGTTTGATATCTGTTCCAATGTCTGGTAGTACATCAATGTTACCACCAATATCTTCAGTGATGTCAAATAATATAATGGCAACTACTGGTTTAGGTACATAATATTTGAAGTTTATTTTAGTTCTTGAGTTATTATATATTGATATACTGCTATATTTATATACAGGTGTTTTTTCAGATATTTTTACAGATCCATCCAGAAACATATCAACTAGACCTCAAATAATTGTTTCTCCAAATTGTTCAGTAGGAACTGTAGAGGGTGGTTTATTAGTTGCCAGTACAAGCAAGAAAAATTTACAAGAAAATAGTCTAGTGGTGCCTTCATTTAACTTACTGTTGCCTACTAATATGTCATCTGATGTACGTCCAGTTAAAAGTGTAATTGTTCGAGCTGGTTCAGTAAGTATTTTTTTTACTTTGATATTATTTAAAAATATAAATTAAAATTTTATATGTATAAGATCTTTTCAACAATATACGAATATATTTAATTTTTTTTCATAGCGATCTGACGCTTCAGTTACTGTTGATACATCTACTAGTCAGTTATTTGATGCACGTCATACAGAAACATTAGAAAATCAAGAAATCTCTTCACATGTAACAGTTGAAACAACACCTGTTGTAAGAACAACACCACCACCACCAAGGCCTTCAGGAATAGGATCAGCTGTTTCCCATGATCTTCTTATGGGTCGTTGGCGTTTATCACTTGACTTGTTTGGTCGAGTATTTATGGAAGATGTTGGTCTAGAGCCAGGATCAATAGTATCTGAGCTTGGCGGATTTCCTGTAAAAGAAGCGAAATTTAGACGTGATATGGAAAAGCTCAGAAATGGTCAACCACGTGATTTAACATTACATAAGGTTATTTTTGTTCAGATCACATTTTTCATACAAACTGATATTAATATATTATGTTATACATTTTGTATTTGTGTGCATATATGTCAAATTTTCAGATGGAACGAGACCGTACTCAATTATTAGTACAGACTTTTAAAGAACTGAATACTCAGTTTAATAGTTATAGCCGTCGGGCTACAAGCTCACAGCCTCCATTAGCTGTAAATCGTGTAAAAGTCACTTTTAAAGATGAACCTGGGGAAGGGTCTGGAGTAGCACGAAGCTTTTACACAGCTATTGCCGAAGCACTCCTTGTCAATGAAAAATTACCAGTTCTGGATGCAGCGCAAGTAGGAGGAAAATATGCACATTATAGTGTATTGCAAAGGTTATTTTGTTTACTAATTAATTTGTTTTATTCCTGAAAGGAATTTTATAGCATAATGTAATAAGATAATGAATTTTTAGATTGCATACTAGAGGACGTCGATCAGGTGGTAGTGCTCGGCCACAGAGTCGTGGTTGGGAACGTCGTCGCCAGTTAAGTTATGATGCACGCCCGTACTCTCCTCCATCACAGCCACTACAACCAGAAGGATTAGCAGCTGTTGCTGGTGCTAGCTCAGCCCCTACATCATCAGGAAGTTCTAATGATCATTTAACTCTACATCAACAGCATTTGGGAGAACGATTATATCCAAAGGTATGTTATTTAACTAAGATTTTAGACATACATGTTGAAACTATTATAAATTTCTTGTGTATATTACAGTTATGTACATTGACAACGATTTATTATATTGTAGGTTTATGCTATTCACCAAATATTAGCAGGAAAAATTACTGGAATGCTGTTAGAATTATCTCCAGCTCAGTTACTTCTTCTTCTTGCATCAGAGGAATCTCTTAGAGCAAAAGTTGATGAAGCTATTGATATTATTTTGGCTCATAGCCATGATCTTGCTTCAGAATCATTACTCGGTGAGTTGTAGTTTATTGTAATAATTATTGATTTCTTTCAAGAACGCGTCACAAACAAGCGATTCAGAATTGGATGTATTTTCATTGACAGATCGTGGCCCATCTAATAGACGTGGATCTAATAGAAATGGAACTTCGGATAGTAATACACATGAAGATGTGAATCCAGAAGATGCTGAAGATAATAGTCCCTTATTTTATTGTCCTGGTAAAAGAGGTTTTTATTCACCACGACAAGGGAAAGCAAGTTTTGAGCGTCTTAATGCTTTTAGAAATGTTGGAAGGTAAGAGTTACCATATTTGTAATAATATAATTGTCACGTTTTAACGATATGTTTCAAATTGTTGCAGAATATTAGGACTATGTCTTCTACAAAACGAATTATGTCCAATATTTTTATCAAGACATGTTTTGAAATATGTTTTGGGTCGACCATTTCGATTTCATGATCTTGCTTTCTTTGATCCTGTTGTTTTTGAATCGTTGAGACAATTTGTTGTGGATGCAGAAACAAAAGAATCTGATAACTTATTTACTGCTCTTGACCTTAATTTCAGGTAAATTTTATATTTTGAATTTTTACTTGTAATTTTGTTTTTTGTTTTTTTTTTTTTTCTAGTATCGATTTAGGTTCTGAAGAAGGTGGTGGTACACAAGATCTTATACCTGGAGGACGAGATATTGAAGTGACAAGTTCAAATGTCTACGATTACGTTAGAAAATATGCTGAATATCGAATGTTAAGAACACAAGACAAAGCATTGGAAGTTAGTTTTATTATAATTTTATTTACTTATTTATAATTTTATGTAAATTTGATTTGATATATATTATAACATGAACCGATATTATAGGCGCTTCGATCTGGTGTATTTGATGTTTTACCTGAAGGTTCTCTCGATGGCCTTACAGCTGAAGATTTAAGATTGTTATTAAATGGAGTAGGTGACATAAATGTGGCTGTACTCATTTCGTATACATCATTCAATGATGAATCTGGAGAAACGAGTGATCGACTTGTAAAATTTAAACGTTGGTTGTGGTCAATTGTAGAAAAAATGTCACACGTAGAACGACAAGACCTTGTACGTAGTTTTGAAATTAGTGTTTATTATTCATAAAAAAATAATATGAATATGAATTTCATAGGTTTATTTCTGGACGGGATCACCAGCGTTGCCAGCGAGTGAAGATGGTTTTCAACCGATGCCTTCAGTAACCATTAGACCAGCAGATGACTCGCATCTTCCTACCGCCAATACTTGCATTTCACGCCTTTATATCCCATTGTATAGCAGTCGAACAGTTTTACGTCAAAAACTATTGTTAGCTATTAAAACTAAAAACTTTGGTTTCGTGTGAATGTTACATGAAATAATTTTCAAATTAAAATGTCTGTTTCGAAAACAAACTTCCATTTTGAATTAATGAATCTTTAGAAATCATAAAAAATATTTTCATTTATTGTTTCTGAAATTATTAATACTATAATTGATAAATACATTTGAAATATTCCTTTAATGGAAATAAAGAATATGTGTGTATGTAATATTTAAGTATATACATTTTATAGAACTTACATTTTGATTAGGACCAATAAAAAAATGAGAAATAAATTGCCATTATTTAATAAAATTACTAAAGCCACAAAAGAGGAAAAGGCTTATTTCTAAAGTGTATAGAAGAAATGAGTTATGTAAATTTCATAATTTGTAAATTTTTGATCATGATCGAATTTTTGTTTTGTTTTGAAAGTGGTGTAATGTTAAATTTATGTTTAAACTTTACACATGCAATTGTACATAATTTCCCAATAATTCTTTGACTTTCTTTGATTGATTTCTAAAATAATTACAATTTGCATAAAAAAATAAATATTGAAAGTGGTAGTTTTTTTTCAATTTCATTGTTTTGTAAAACTTTGTATTCATTTCTCCAATGTTTATTGTGTTCTGGGAATATTGTCAGAATAGATTAAGTCTACATTCCAGAAATGTAATATGATCTGCATTATATTAACACTATTATTTTTATTTCTTTGTGACATTTATATTCAGGTAATAGGTGTATTTTACAAAACATTCTTGGTAAAACAATAATTTGAAATATGCGTTTTTGCTGCTTATCACTACTTGTCTATACATCATATCAAATACGTTGATAAAAAATAAATTAATTTAAAATGTACATTTATCTTTTTATTTATTTTCTGTTAATATATTGTTTAAACTTTGTATATTTTGATTGCATTTTTGTTCATCAACTCTTTTCTTCTGATAATTATAAATAAGTCTATAGTTTTGTTAATTAATTAATTTACTGATCATGTTTTGTAAAAAGATCATTTGATGTGTTATAAATTTGTTTTGAATATAAATTAACAATATTGAAAGTAATATAAAATTCTTTGATAATAGTTTTTGGTTGTGTGGTTATTTAAATTAAAAAAATTACAGAAACAGTATGAACACAATTTTCATGTTTGTATTTGTCAGTGATATGAGAAATAAATTGATGGAACTGTGATTAAAATGTTGTTATAATTCAGGACAACATTCCTGGGTTTAACACTAATTGTTCATGTATTTTATTTTTTAAAAAATTAATTTTCACATTTATTAGTATTTAGTCTATTTTTTTAATAGTGTAAAAATTAATTATTAGAAAGTAAGCTGATAAAAATTCAATAATTAATTGTATGTTTTTGAATTTTATTCTAAGTTCATGAATACTGTATCAAATTAATTTAAGTGATTAAATCCTTAAATGAGGAAATCAGTTGTTTTCAAACTGAAATCTATATTTACTTCTGTTCTGCATAAATTTTATTTGAAATCAATTGTCAATTGTTAGTTTGATTGTGATTAAAGTGTTTTAAAACTGATTTAAAATTTAGTTCTGGCAAGTAAAATGCACAGTGATATTGGTCTGAAGATGTTTTTATTATAGTTTTCAATGAGCATAAGAAAGTTGTTTGTAAAAGAAGAGTTTAAAACATTATATGTATTGTTTATGAACTATGTGGAAAGTAAAGATGAAACTGGAAACTGTCTTTTAAGAAGAAACTTGTGTACAGGTTCAACATAAACTTCTTTAATGATTTTTATCCTGTTGGTTTATAAATACACATTTACACACATACATACACATTGTTAAAAATATTTGGGTGACACTATAATTTATTAATATAAGTAATATGCTGTTCTTTGTTTGATTTTGGATTGCATACATGAACTTGCGTGGAAGATATGAATACTTTGTGATATATTAGTTACTAAGCACAATTGATAGGTATCTTATATTAGTATATTAAATCGATGAATATCACTATAGTCATACATTAAAAAGAAAATGTATTACCATTTTACTCATTTTTCATTGAATATTTGTTATTGTGATTGATTATGCATTAAATTCGGTAATGTTTTTAATTTTTGTATATGTGTTTCATTATATTTCAGATGTATATTTCAATTTTAAAATAAAATTTAATAATAAATGCAATAAAAAATGTTATCACATATATATATATATATATATATATATATATATATATATATATATATATATATATATATATCCTATTGATTTTAATTTGAAGTTTATATGAAAATGGAATCAGTGGTAATATCTGAACAAAACAAAACAGTTCATTGGCTCAGTAATATTAAATGTACTAGAACTTTGATTTTATTAATGAATATTTGTTTCTTTTGATATGAAATCAAATGGGAGTACATACAGTAACAGGACCTTTTTTTGTGTTTGTTTTAATAGAATTTTTTAAATTTTTTATGAAGTAAAATTGAATTTTTATCCTGTTATACACTGAACTTCAGTTTATAAAATTTTAGCGTTTGTTATAATTTAGCAAGATTCTTTGTTCTCTAAGTTTTATTCATAAGTAAGTTGTATCTTTAGCTGCACTAGGGTATACGAAAGGTAAGTTAAATTGAATGTAATATTTGTTATTTTTTATGAACGTCTTTTTAGCAGCGTTTACATAAGTGTTCATTATATAATTTTTATTCTCAATAAAGATATAATTGAAAAGCAAGTATTCAATTGAAATAATGAATACATAGACAGATTTGAGTACTAGAAATGCAGTCAAGCGAAACAGTAGGTAATATTTGTGTTGATATTTATTTATTCTATAGAAGGACATATAAACGCGTATTTCGAAACAATAAGATTTGTGATGTTGAGTATGTTTTTTAATAATGTATTTATCAGATCTAAAATATCTGGTTCTATCCAACAGTATACGATTAATATTTTTTAAAATTAAATCTTTGCTGATAAAAGTATTAATAAAAAAATAATTTGGACTTTATCAAGTTTATTATTTTAATGAAAGTTAAGATAAAATTATGAAAATCTGATTGGCATTTAATTACTTATTTTTAACAGATTAATGTTATTTTATTCCAATAAAAATTCAATCATATATTATTTGAATTAAGACACGAAATTGATGAAAGTAATCTTTTCATAATAATATTGTTATAAACAAAACATTATTTACTCGTAGTTCTTGAATTTTTAAAAATCTATAAATTTTGTTTGGTATCTATAATTTTATAAAGGTTTTATTATAATTATAACTAGAAAACGTTAAAAATACTTTATATGAATGTAAAAAATGTAAATATTTTCTGACGCTATAAAACAATACTAATTAATGGTATTTTATTCAGTGAGTTATAAATAAATAATTATTTTTAATGTATTTTTGATTATTTGTAACATTTTTAAATGCGTTTAAAGTGTTTGATTTGCACCATTTATAGGTTTTATAATTAAAAAGAAGACCCTTTATTTACAAATACATGAATTTGAAACAATGTAATAGTAATAGTTCAATATATTTTTGGTAAATTTAGCGACTCCTTTACAAAGGTTGACATAGATTTTAAACACAAATATATTAATAGAATTTGTTGATTAATCAGATATATACATATTTTTTTTGTTTATATTTATTTTCATACATGAATGCATCAGTTCTACGTGTCGTCTGGAAAATGTAACATGAAAGGTTAAAGTACTATATCATGACTAAACCGCACGGATCTGTGGAATTGGTCAATGAATAGGAAACGAGTTCAATGTCGGTGACTAACCGAATAAGAGAGAACCTTGCCGGCTCAATCCGATCGATTTTAATAATAACCTGAGGCAGATCAAACTTCCTATTATTCAATGAAAATCATTCACACGCCGCTAGTCCTCGGCCGAGGACGGACATTGAACGTTAACATTTTGCAAAGAATACTTTTTTCCTTTTCAACTACTTCCTCAAATGTTTTAATTCCAAAAAGAGTTCGGTTCTTACCAGCACACAGTGTCGGATTAAGGAGGGTTTAGACTGGGTGGTTGCCAGGGGACCAATGAGTGAGAGAGGCCCCATTGAAGATCTCAAAAATAACAAGAAAACTTAGAATATCAAATTTTCCAGGCCCCGTAAATTTTACTGGCTGTGGTCGCCAGCTGGGTTATTCCACCCGTACCAGCACGCAATCATAAATATTCGAACAGTTTTCTTTTTAAAAATAATACATGTTTACTTTTTAATTCATACATTATAAATAAAATCATTCTTTAATTTTGTTTTTTAAATAATCGAAAGAGTAATCTAGATTATATTTACAAAAATATTTTGGATGTTATAAAATTTTAGCAGGAAGCACTACTTTTCAGAAGTTTTTCTTTCAGGTTTAGCTGCATTTTTTAAATACATACATGATTATAGACCTGTAATCAAATTTATAGGATATGGTGACATAGCATTTCAGAAAATAATTTATCGCCTTTCGAATAATTGTAAAAGCAACGAACGTACGAATACGCACGTATACAGATAAATGGATAGAAAATATCACAATAATGTCTAAACATGTGTTATTACGAGATACCTTCCGACAGTTAACCAGTCGTCGTAGCTATAACCTTGGCCGTTAGTTTTTTAATTGCTTTCAGTATTTAACAATACGTTAGACACACATACATACACACACAAACACACCTACACACACATACACACACAAACGCACGCACAAACACACACACACACACGTATATATATATATATATATATATATATATATATATATACTCGTATATATATTTAAAAAAAATAAAAAAAAATTATGTGACCTCACGGAACTCCATTTTCACTTTTACAATGATTTCAATGTCACATTAATGTATTTTTTAATTAGTATATTCTATGTGTTTATGCATAAAATAAATACATTTTATCAAGGTATTATTGTTATGGTTGCCCTAGTTTTAAATGAAGTCATACAAATACCCTGAATATATAATATAAATATAGGTTACAATATTTGTATATATTTATTATTTAATTCAGTGCAATAGTACTGAATACATACAGTGTTTGTACATAACATGTCAGAAAAAAAATTTTAAATGTTTAACGACGATTTCAAATCGCGTTGCTTTTAGATATAAAACCACAAATTGAAATGTAGCCAAGAAAATTATCTTGCAAACGCATCTTTTTCAAAAAAGTATCAAACAGTCGAGGTAGATTCGAATAAAGTAGATTGAACCTGTACGCTATAATTAAACACGCGGTCAGTTTTATAAATATGTAATTATGATGATAAGAAAGTAGTTATTAAAATACAATTAATATAAAAAGTGCGAGTTAAAACCGAAAAAAGATGCAACTACACACTGAACAATTTAAACACATGCCAGCTTACTTATAAATAAACATGATATAAATTTAACAACTTTCACATGCATGTATTGTTTACACAATATATTTTATATAATGGTATTGTGGTGGACTTTTTTAAATTTATTTCACGCCGAAAAGTTTAGGAAAAAACTATATCAATTAAAGTGTCTTTGTTAAACGCTGCACTTATCTTAATTATCTCATAATTGTTCGAAAAATACGTTCTTGTTTATTGTACAAAGAGTGAAGCTTTTTCAAACATTTTAAATAAAAAATTATATATATATATTCTGATTAATACATTTTTTCATCAATTTTTCAATAAAAGATTTAATAGAAACATTTAAATGATTAAAATTTGATTAATTTTAGAATTCATACGATATTTACTTTGATTATTATTACATATAATTTGGAATAATCATAAAGTTAAATTCAATGCAGATAAACGTTTTATTTTTTGATTAGATATTCAATTGATTCTAATAACTGAACAGATTGATAAAATGTATATTAATTTTCTTCAGGACTTACTAATTTGATATGAAATTAAAAAGCAAGTTCACAATTATAATTTCAATCTATAAATAAACGAATATGAAAAAAAAAACATATTACTGTACCAAATTGATTGTGTATTATGTTTATAGGCAGTTGTATGATTTAATCAATTAATAACCAAATTAAATGCTTTTTTTATTCCAATGTCCTTGTTGCATATATATATATATATATATATATATATATATATATATATATAAATATAAATATAAACTAATAGAAAGAATAAAATATGAATTGTCTTTTGACATTTATTAGAATTCAGTATTGCATATTTTTTCTCATCTAACCGGCTTTGACAAACATTTTATTTTGCTATTAAAAAAATACATTGAATAATCAAGTTCAAGTTTAAAACTCGTACGGAATTCGTTCACACAATTTCCGCAGTTATAGGAACAGCACTTGAATTAACGGCAGTAATTAAACGATGTAAATAAAATAAACACATTTGTTGATATTAAAACTTTATATGCTTAATGGCCATGCTTTGGAACGTTTAATATTAATCTTGATTGCTGTTTATTGAACCTGTGTTCTCTCCCTTTCTCTATATACAATATATAAAAATAATGTATACAATATATATGTGTATACATACACACATATTTTATACATATATATATATATATATATATATATATATATATATATATATATATATATATTTATATAATAAAAAACAACCAAAACTAATAATAAAATTGTCAAATGGCGTGAAACTACATTAGAAAAATGACTCATGTTTTCTTTTGTCGTCGTTAAATACAATTAACGTGTAAATAATGTTTATTAATATAGAAAAAAATATGTTTTTCATACAAAATATTTATACTGATTACATGCTTAAAAATAAGCAATCTCAATATAGTGTTATACAGGTTTATTCGTGTTCAGTGTACCAAATTAATTAAAATTAGATTTAGTTCAAGATTAACACTAATTTTGTATTGAAAAGTTTCATACTTGCTAAAAATTTCAATTAGAATTGTTTCGTAAAAATTAAAGTGTATATATATATATATATATATATATATATATATATATATATATATATATATATATATATATATATGGCACTACGTATGTATATATTTGTTTTCTACCTGAATGTAATTTAAAAACGTGACCATTAAGTATTTTTTATATAGTAATATGATTTTTCCTTACGTAATACAGAAAATGATGATAGTATGTTTAAAAGTAATCATATATTTGCATAAATAATTAGTGAAAAATATGTAAAACAAATATGGCTCTTAATAAAGATTGTACTAAAGTTATTCTTAGATATAAGTATTAAAAGTTTAAAATAATATACAGTTAAGCTTATTTTAATTCGTTGTATGTTTAAAAATAATTTGTATGTATAAGCATGTTTTTTTTTATAGATAAGTTTTAATTTATCATACAATTTCAATACAAATGAATGTAAAAAAATAGTTAAAAAATTATTATTTATTGTAACTAATTGTTTTTAAAGTAGTTTAATTGTATTTGTGTACATTTTGTCTTGTTTATAAACTTATCTATATCTATGTATATATATATATATATATATATTTATATATATATATATACCCTTGGCATGTATATTTATCAAGTCATAAATATAAATTAAAAATGAAATTGCCATATGTAACTTACTGACACTAATTTTTCAAGTAAAAAAATGTATGTTTTTTTTTTCAAATTTAATCATATTTTAATTAATAGATATTATACTCCAATGTTCATATTTTTTGTTAAGACGAAGGTTGTAGTAGTGCAATTTAATAAAATAAAAATAAATATATCTAATAATAAGACTGATAATTAACGACTAATCATATATGATTATTTTCTTTCCTATATAAATTATTACTAGAGGACATTCAACAAACTCAGTTTGATTAATGGAGAGTAAAAGCAGTTTTAGAATACTGTTTTTTAAATAACGGATAATTTGTATGTACAACGAAAAATTGCAATAATTTCGTAACCAGCGTTCAAAATCGGTCGAATAATGATTGTAAAAGTAAGAATAACATTCTTGCAGACGAAAAAATAACGAAATAGTACATTCCAATTCGAATTCATATTCTTTTTAAATATTGTTACATTAACAAATATACAGCGACTGTTTAAAAAATACTTTTATAAGTAGGTGTGAGAAGAATTACGATGGCCATTGTAATTGATCCGTTTTTTTTTCGCATCAATGAGTTATTATTCAGACATATCATGTGTTGAAATCGGTAATTGTTTTGTAGTGAAGTTCATGTTTAAAAATAATTATATGCGTTCCTTTAAACAGACTGAAAACAGGGCGTCATTTATTTCAAATGAAAACCAGTCTAGTCTTTTGTGCTTCGTGGTTTTAAACTAACGAATAAATCATATCGATAGATATTATTCCATTATAGAAATGAACTCGGTAATAAATAGTCTTAGTTTTATGTACGGTGTGAATATCGTTTGCAACGTGTAGATAAATTAAATTCGGTCGAATTAGTCACGAATTAATAGTCGACAAATAGCGTATATTGTGTATACGTGATATAAGTTTCCTATATTGACATATATTTTCAGAAAAACACCTTCATAAAACATTTTTTTTATAGAAATATTGTGATATCGTTTGATAAGTGTTCTTTTCTTATCAATTGTTAATTATTATAATTTTCTCTCTCGATGGCACCTCCATCTTATGGTAGGAGAGCTTTTGTGACTTTGTTGACTGGAGCATAAACTTCTGGCAGGGATAATTATGTCAAAC
Source organism: Acanthacorydalis orientalis (assembly GCA_034766995.1). Classification (NCBI taxonomy): domain Eukaryota; kingdom Metazoa; phylum Arthropoda; class Insecta; order Megaloptera; family Corydalidae; genus Acanthacorydalis; species Acanthacorydalis orientalis. The sequence continues at coordinate 19,694,127 of CM068323.1, forward strand.
AGGTCTATGGTGAATAGTCAGACTAAGAGAGACGTACTGGTTTTTTAGGTCGGAGATTGGACACAGAGCTAACAATCCTATGTCGTAAAAAATTTTATTATGAAATTAAACAGGAATATGTTTCGAGGAGAGTGCTGTTAAGCTGTAGATCAAACTCCTTCAAAATCCTTAGTGCCATTCATGTCACGAGTTAGCTTATTGATTTATAATTCTGCAATTTAGAAAATATGTTGATTTTACAGAACTTTTTATCATATACAATTTAAATCTAAAATGATATACAAATTGAAAAAAGGGTGTTATAAATGTGTATGATAAAATATTTGACAATAGAATATTTTATAAAACATATTTTTTAAAAAAAGATTTGCTATTATATTGATACTAATTGACAAATTTCTTTTGTAATAAATACTGATTAAGAAAATATCTAAAACAGAATAGACATTAAAATAAATTATTCTAATATTAAAAATATGATCACGAGTTTATATTAATATATTTTATATACATATTTTATGCTTAACTATACGTATATGTATTTTAATCGATTGTATTTGAATGAAAAACAATAAGGTAGCACGTTCATTTATGGTATTGTCCTCAGGATATTAACTATAAATGCTTGCCTGTTAAATAATCTTTATTTTCTAAATATAAATCAAAATGTCAGAATTATACCACTGAATGGTTTTAATTCGATTCCGCATAATATAGGTTTTTTATAACTCTTTTTCAAATCACTGTTTCTTATTAGTACGAAAATAACCTTGTCGGGCCGGATTTTAATTTTATTCCGTACTTTTTTTTTAGTTGAAAATAATTTGTAATTGTATGTAATTATACTGAAATTATATATTATATTAATTTATTTATTGAATAATCATTCAACTTTTAGATGAATCATATTCCTTCATTGGATAAATGAAGTGGTGCAACATGACTGATAAATTTATTCACTTTGTTACAATTAATTTCGGATTAATTGTTAATAAGAAATGATATCGTTTATGATTATTCATCCGCTTTTTCAATGTAATATATATATACATATATATATATATATATATATATATATATATATATATATATATATATATATATATATGCCAGAGATTATCGTTTAGTAAAGTGTATAGACATTCAAAATGATTGATCATTTAAACATGTTCACATATGAAAGATATCGATTGAACTGTTGAAATTTGGAGTTAATGGATTGGTGTCTAATTTCATTTTCGTCGTGTAGGAAAAATAACAATACGCATTTAAGTAATGTAGTTCTTTTTATTATATTGTATGCCAGTCGAAAATTAGATTTACTTTTTTAGAATGAATAAAAATAAAATTGTTTCAATATTGATTATATATATATATATATATATATATATATATATATATTACTATCAGCTTTTGTCATTTCGTTGATGGATGAAGGTCTTTTCATGAACTTTCTATTTATGTCAGCAGTTACATTATTCCATACTATTCCCATAAACTTTCGAATCACGCCTCCCTTGTCGTTTTTTTGTTTATGTATATTATAAATATGTTATTACTTTTCTATTTATTCATCTATATTTTAATTGAGTATGATTTGTACAATTTATATCTGAGTGCTTCGCTGGAAGTCTATCATACGTGGATTGAAAAATGCTTAAGATATGTTATTAAGATGAAAAGATAAATATTAACGAAGAATATAATTCTAATAATGTTTTTATTAGTGTTTGCTTTCATTTCTAATTAAATTTATCTTACTTCTCCATTTTAAACGTGTTGGTTATTTTAAAAATAGTGAAATTATTTCAATATTTATGAATTCTGTTACCTTGCAACAGTATACTCGTATTTTAGAAGTCTGGGCTTGGTTAGCGTTTGAACTTTTTTTAAAAGAAAAATTCTTAAGATTATTATTAGAATGAACTCTACAAATATTTTTTGTGTATATTTCGATATATAATACTTTTATTTTTTTACAAAGAAATATTATTACTAATTTATTAGTAGAATATTTTAATGTAACATATTTTTATACATTTTTGTATTGGAGTATTACTGCCTGATTATGGCTTAACATTTTAATTAATATTATAGATAATAGAGAATGTCTTATTATAATTTTTTGTATAATATTACTGATTTGTCTTTGATATATATATATATATATATATATATATATATATATATATATATATGTATGTGTATATATATATATATATATATATATATATATATATATATATATTAACACAATACTATCTAAAATGAATGTATTGGTCTATATATTCTCTCATTATACGTAATGTCTTGGTGAAATGAAAATAAATGTCAATAAAATTAATTAAGTGGCTATTGGAAGAATGCCTTCGATAATTTTCATATTGGTTCATGCATGACAAAAAATCCATTGCTGCTTATATTTATCCATATTGAGTGAACGTTGTTAGACTGTGAAAATGAACTCGACTTCCTTATATCGTACACATTCACACGTGTGTATTGCAATCAAAATTGACATCTCAATTGGAAAGGATTAAGTTAACGTGCAGACCATACACTCACCACATGAAATCTATAATGTGGAAACAGTTATGTAAACAATACGTGCTGTAAAATTGTTGTTAATATGCAGAAATTCTGATTGCCTGTACAGAGTCGTGTAACTGAATGTAAAAGATAATCGATTGCGAATTTGTTTGTTCATTTGCACTGTTAACAAATCCGTCTGAAATCAGATTCAAGGATAGCTGTCCAACTAACTGAACCCGATTTTTTGTAGAGACGATGAGGAAGTGTAGATCGAAATACCAAAAGTCGATCATGCGTTCGATTTATATATATATATATATATATATATATATATATATATATATATATATATATATATAGTGCAGGATAAGGAATTTCTGTTTTATGCATCGTGAGCAATCATGTGCAGGAAATCAGAAACGCTTGACCGACATTATAAAATATCGGTCAAGTATAACCTATGTAAAATTATACAGTAACTCTTTGTGCTTATAAATAATAAGGTCAACTATAGATTTATCCATATATCTATTCCTTATTATCAGTACTTATATGGATTTAATAATAAACTAAAATAAAAATATGATACATATTATTTTCTAGGACAAGACTACTTTCAAATCCAATTACAAGTTTATAAAAAAATCACGAAAAATTAAAAACTGATTAAATTAAAACGAACCATTTAAATTAATAATAAAGTACTAAACCAATCAATGATAATTGAAGAAAAAACCTTTTTATAAGTAATATATAACACATATATTCGATTTTCCTCAAAATTAGTATTTTTATAGTTTATTATTATTATTATATTGATTAATTCTCTCATTGAATGACAAATTCAACACGACGTTTTTTAAATAAAACAGTTTATTTAAAAGTCAAATATGATTTTATATTATTGAATTATAATTGAATAAGTAATTATTAATTATATTGATATCTTATATAAATAGTAAAATTTCAAGGTTGTATAATAATTAACAAATAGTATTAATTTTCTTTGCATTTTTTATAAAAAAAACACAATTAATTAAATAAATATACAATATCAATATTATTCTCCTCAAATAAGTTATCTGTTTCATTAACATAATATTATTGAATTCACTTTTATATAAAAATAATCGATTAACATTGATAAATTGCAAAACAGAAATATCTAAGGTCACATGTTCATTGTTTCACATCATCACATATTCTATAAAAATAATTGAATAAACTGTAAACCTTGACTTTGCAATGATTGAAATATATTTTCCTGACATAACAAGGTTTTCCTTGTGTAATAGTTCCGATATATAGTTTGTTTTGATATTTACTAACACACTTTATGTTGCAGAATTAAAAATCAATCGACATTAATCTACAAATGTCAGAACTAAAATTATACGTTGACAACATTTACATTTTATAGGTAGGGCTATCAGGGCAAAAATGTGATATAGAATCCATGTTTTTTTTAAAAAAAATGGTATTAATATTCATCAAATGGTAAAAAGAAAATAATAAATGTTAAATGTAATACTTATGATAATGTTATTAGGTTGAAATAAATTAAAAACGCCCATTCACTATTTATAAATGTTAAAACTAGATAATTATTGCAAGATGAATAATGATCTAGGGCAATGTTTCTTAATACATAGTCTGAGAGGATCCGTAAATTTACTCATGGAAATCATTGAGTTTTATACGTAAATATTTAAAAGATGTATTTTCATTTTAGTCATATAATAAAGTATAGGATCACGTTATTTAGAGAATCGAATTTGAATTTATATTTTAGTTTATTTAGTGGTTTAATTGAGGAAGTAGTTTGGGAAATAACATTTGAATTAATGTTAAAAAGAGTTTTTTCGAATGATTTATTTTCGAATATGCTGTAAAATATTTAAAGAAAGGTATTCAGTAGATAAAGAAACATAATTAATTGATATCAATTTATTTTACTTCTATTTACAATAAATAACAATATTCACTTACTTAACACTAATTATGTTATTAAAATACAGTACAATAAATAAATTATACTGAATATTTAAACGAATTTAATTAGGTTATTTTCTAAATTGATTTACAAACAATATACAATTTTTAATAAAATCATATGAACATCAATACAATTTTATTAGTAAAACATTTTATTTACTATAAAATATTTATATCATTAAATCGAAATTCGTAAAACGACAACTACTCAATAATTAGTTATCTGTTATACGACTTTCAATAATCAACAAATAATATGCGAATTCTTGTTAGTTAAACACTTATGAATTATTAAAATAAATTATTTTTTGGGCCATTTAATGGATTGTGGAATTACACATAAGATTTGTTAATTAAATATAAATGTTTTAGATGTTATTTAGTTTAAAAATACTCTCATATATATATATATATATATATATATATATATATATATATTGATAGTGTATATACATTTTCCAAATAAATATAATAGATTATATTTATTTGAAAAATATAAAATAATTTAATGAAAAGCAAAATTGCTCATCATTCATTTTAAATTCACTAATCGTTGTCAATTCATTTTAATTGAGGTATCTAGTTTAGAAGAATCGTTGAGAGTATTTGTCTCCTACTCCTGAAAAAATATAAATAATATTCAGTGTAACCTTATATATATACATATGTATATATATATACACAAGTATATGAACTAGTATTTTATTTAAACAAAGGATTAGTGTTGCGATAAAATAGAACTTTTACCTTGACCATTTGGTGGTACAAATCCATAACCTGAGGCACCAACAATCACTCCGCTCGTTTCACCACTGGGTGCTGGAGCTTGAGGGAACAGAATAGGACCTGTAATATATAGAAACAAAACCAAATTATCCTTTCACAATTTATATGATCTATATTAGAACGTGAACCATGTAAGATTTTTATAAATTATTAATAACCAGTATTTACTTAGTCACCGTTATATATAAATGTGTGGAAATGTACAATGTATTTGAATATACAATATGACAATTAAATCTCCTTAATGCGATTGTTTATTATTATTTTATGAGTCGTATAATTTAGTAATCATTAATTGAGTAGTATGTAAATTTGCATAGTAATTTTTATATTGTTTTATTAATAATGAGTGACGTCGATGTGAAAGATTTGAAAACTTATTCGTTTTAATTTGCCTTGGAAGATATATTTGTTATTTTTTTATATTATTAATTATTATGAATCTCTCTACATTTTCTTTATTGTAAAAAAATATAGTTTCAATTATTTTTCTTTTATATTAAGATCAAAATAATTTATTACCATACATTATAAATATTTGATATTGGTAATACATTGTAAGAATTAGATTATTCATTTTATCTAATATTTGACAATGTTTATAGAATTGATGTTCATAGAAAAGGAAGACCAGTAATAAAAAATATTCTTTAGTACGTATGAAAAAGTTATTACTCAACTGACATTATGAACCTTCTTGTTTTTGTTTCGATTTAAATTTTTATGTTGTATTTATTTCTGATTGTTGAAGTTGATATCATTAATTGAAAATATGACTATTGTAATTTTACGAACCTGTTCATTGAATAATAAATATAACAGGTAAAGACAGTGACTTATAGTATGAAAAAAACGTACGAATAAAACGGATTTAATAGTAACAACAAAAAAAATTAAACGAAACCCAGCTGCACAATGTAAAGGCGTGTCAGCCGACTACTACGAGCGATTGGTTATCTGCACGTTATAAAACGTTGCTCCGACCTTACATGATTGACCGGTATGTAAAGCACTGTCGACTTTTCAGCAAGGTCGGAATCCGGAACGTCAGCTGGTAGACCCATGAGACCTTCAAGCAATTATTTTGCATCACTCGATGCAAACGAAATCATGAAAGTGAGAGTGCTTTATATATCTCACATGCAAATCTAGCTTATATCCTTGTTTTTAACTGTTTACTGAAACATACTTATTTCCAGTCTATGTATGAAACGATGTCATTACATTTTAAAGGGGTTTCGTTCTTTATCATATGTTGGTTATTTAGGTCGTGTGGTCTGTTGTGATATGTGCTTTTTGTCATGTACATATAATATTTTATAAAATAACTGTGAACCTTTTATGTTAAATCGAATTAACATAAATGAATATTTTCTGAAACTTCGTGTCGATTATACAGCATTTTTAAATATCACATACTGGTCAAAGACAGCTTTTTAGCTAAGTGATTTTTTTAAATACGGATTTTTATAATATGCTGTTTAATAATTTAATTCACAAAAAAAGACTTATTTCTGAAATACTTTTCTATATAAATATAATTATGGAAAATTAGTCAAGTTTGACGTGACAAACCGATTGACTGAAACATTTATTCATAATTGAATAATAAAAGAAGGATCTTTTCATACAAAAAAAACAACTGTACGTTCAATCATGTGCCGATAAGAAAGTTGTAAAAGTATACGTTTTAAACAAAGAACGAGACCTTGATCTAAGATTTTTTCCAATGCACGTAGACATGCTTTTATTATCTTTGTTGTGTTGTGTTGGTAAATGGAAACAACAAATATTAATTATGTTATATAACACACTTCTATATATATATATATATATAATGAACTATTCAACATTATTAATGATTAAATTTGTTTAAATATCCGTATTAATTTAATAATGAAATATTAAATGTTGGTAAACATTCACTTAAAAGTTGTATCAATTTATTTTAAATTCATGAATTTCAATTAAAGACAAAAAAAATATGAATTAATGTAAAAAAAGATATCTCAATTACACGTGTATTAACAATGTAAATTTTTTAATAAATGTGGCATAAAAAATATTAAAAAAAATATATATTCAAATGTCGATAACAAACTTACAAATCCAGTCATTTTAATCGACATATGACACTGTTTTTATAAATTGATTAATTAACAAATAATACTAATAAATACTTGCTTTAAATCGATTTGTTTTCATTTCAGTTCTTGTGTAATTAGTGATTTTTTTAATTTCAAATATGCTTCTACTGTTATTTGTTTATTTTATATAATGTTACTAACTGTAGATAGTTGATTGGTAAATTAACATTGTTTGCATTATAAATAAGTTCTTTTAATAATTTCTAAAGTTGATTTACTTTTTTCACAAAATTTAAAATATCGATATTAGTTAAAAAGTGTAATTATTACTGAAAGTTAAAAATGAGTCGTATGTAAAAAAGTACATCTATCGAATGCCAATTTGCAAATAGTTAATTTATCCATTACTTGTTTTGTATTCAAATAATACAATATTTTATAAAATGTGCATGAATATTCGATTTCACTTAAACAGGTATTTCTTATAATATTTCTTCAATTGACATTTAGATGTTCAACATTAATTGATAATATATTTAAATATAACAGTTGTTCTTACTTAGGTATTAAATGGATAACACCGTTTAGAAATTATTTGGAATGAATTAATAAGAGAATTGTGTAGAAAGTTCTGTATGATAAATTGTATGTAGTTTTCAAATTCGATATGTTTCTGTTGCTGAGAGCATCATTTTTCATACGACACATTTCTAATGCCGAATCATATTTTCTAGGTTATAAAAGTAAGATATAACATTCTTAGATTTATGAAAGTCATTTGTAATTTTCTGTACAAATAGATGATTATTTAAATATTCAATAAAATTATTTAATTATAACCGAGCTTTTTTATTTGATGAAATCTTTTGTCTTATTTATTTATATTATTAGTTATATATATATATATATATATATATATATATATATATATATATATATATGCAATTTAGGTACCAGGTAAATATTTGTACTAATATTAAACGAAATACTGAAAAAATAAAGAAAAATAAATAACATTTAACGCTTATTGTGTTCTACTGCATAAAACGAAATCGTTGCAGTATAATCACATTCCCTTTTACAAGAATTAAAAACTATTGTAACAGTTCGATACAGATGACTGAAAACAATTTAATGAATTATGGATTCGTTTTGATGTCTTTACGTTTTCGTTTTAGAAAAAGTGAACTGAAACAGCATTTTATTAAATATTAAACGTTTTGTATTATGTTTTTGTCACATTGAGTTCTTTTTGTATAAATTAATGACAATATATATATATATATATATATATATATATATATATATATATATATATATATATATATGTTTCTTATTATTATCGATACAATTATTATTTTCACGTTGTTGGTGTATAATTTCTCTACCAAGTCGAATTCATTTTTTGGCATATTTTTACAGATGCTTTAATTGACTGGATATTTGTAACTTATTTTATGGTATTTGATTTATATGTCTGGGAAAATGATTAAGAAATGATTATTTATATAATCTTTAATTACATATTGATACAGGTAAAGTGAAAATATAAATAAATCTATTTGGATTATGGCGAATGAATTATTATAATACAATTATTTAGGTTTTTTTTAAAGTAAGTTTTTATTTGAATTATAATTATGTATGTATGTGTGTGGAAGAAATTTTGTCATATCAACATATCGTCCTTGAATTTCACGTGATCGTCCTATACGCTCATTAATAAATACAGTAATTAGTATTCAGTGGCTTATTTTAATATACGTTCGTGTTATTAGGAATAAAATAAGAGATGATTTCGAAATGATAATAAGTCATTTAATAACATTATAAAGAGCAATGACTGAAAATTGCGTTTATAGTACCAAACATTTAAACACATTTATTTGGCCACCCAAGTGATTCCGAACAATCGTTTTTGTATCGAAAATTGCGTGTATTCTAATAAACTATTCTGTTTTTACACAACTGATGTTAGGAAACATACATTTCATAACCCTTGATTTATATTTAATGATTATTATTGAATCAAAGCACGATTGAAAATGTTTGGATTACAAAAAAGACTATATTCAAGGTTCTAATCGAGTAACATGTATGTAACGTTAATTAGTATTTAATTGCATATCGGAAATAAGGAACGAATGTGAAAAATGTTCACGACAGTGTGAGCGAACAGAAGAATCCGAGACAAAAAAAGTAACTGTGACATTCGTATAACGACTAGTTTCGAATTGAACAGTTTAATGATATGCTGACATTGAACTCTAAACGTTTGTTGTACGACGGGACTGGAAAATGTATTCAAGGTCGTGTAGATCAATTGATGGCTGTAGCTGTAAAATGCATTTCACTCACCGGTGTTCTGTCTTGGGTCACGTGTCGCCGTGGCGGCTTGTAATGAACCGAACGCGCCGGGCTGAGGTCCGAAACCGCCGAAACTCGAAAAGTAGTTATCGTATTGTGCGGATGCGACGCAGAACATCATTGCTAAACATACAACGGCCTGAAAGAGGAAAAAATACATGTAGAGAAAATCAGCGACTGTGGACTATTTTTCTATAATAAATTATGCTAGTCAACTTTCTACGATTCTGTACGCGTTATTTATACAATAAAAGTTATCCAGTATGGCTATTCATAATTGATATTTACTATTTTTAACATTAGATTTTTATTCTATTATACAGTGGAAAAATCGATTTAATACTTATATTTAACTGTATTGTCCTAAAATCAAAATCTCTTTTATAATACACTATTTGACATTACTGTGAAAATCTGAAATTATATTGTTTACTAAAACCATTTTTTACTGGATATAAAATAAGATTTTATCTAGGTAGGTTTTCTCTAAGTAGGTTCCAATGCATATACTTCTCTAATGAGGTATTTTTATTTTATATCGAATAGAATTTCTAAATTTTCTTTTCTATATGCAATTATGTAAATTTTAAAACATGTGGAAAACGTTCACTGAATACTTATTGCGCTTACTAAATTAATTTTATTTACATCACTACTAGAAATACTGTTATGAATATATATATATATATATATATATATATATATATATATATATATATATATATAATCTAATTTACATATATAATATATAAATATATTTTAGTTAATTCACTGAATTAGATTTTGTACTTAAACTGTGGAAAAAAATGTACTTGTTTTATTGATTAGATGATAAGAATATTTTTCGAACACAGTAATATTTATGTAAATTTATAGCTTAGAATCTCTTATTATGGTGAATTTTACAAAATTTTATTTATATTTGTTTCATATAATTGTATTAGTATGCACATATATTTAGAAAAAAATATTTATGTACGTTTTTTTTTGATAAAATCATTATCTTGTTCATAAATTAATACTAATTTTTACTTATGCATAATTTATAGGCTTTAATATCTAGTAAAAATGTACACACACACACATACAAACATATATATATATATATATATCTTACAACTTGTTAAAGTTCCGTTTTTTTTTTAATTTATGTACATTTGTAGAACTAGTAAAAAATATTTTCAGTCATATGGCAATGACATTAAATGTAAAAAAGATTCACGTTTGTTATTTTAATAATTTTTATCGAGAATGTTTCCTCGGTCTTACGAGAACATACATATAATACTTTTTACAGATATCGCATGCAAACGACCGAAACTGTACTGGCATGCTTTCATACATGATCGTTCGAGAGAAACAAGCTTTGAAGAGATGTACTCGATCTCTATTCATATTACACAAAAAATCGTTGTTTCGTCAAAACCGTCATCCATTTTGCAATGTTTGTAAACTAATTCTATTATAAATCAAATTTGTCAATTACGTGCCGCTTTTCATTTCGTTACGATTATTTCGACCGTTGTTCAAATAACGTACACAGTTTAGTTCCGTCATAATTTTACTTTCAATATAAAACCAAGGTGAATTGATAGGTGTACAAAATCGGACGGTTACTTTTGTGAAACCACCGAAGTACTTTTTTCCAATTTGTATATTGTTTTATTTGTATATCGAATTACGATTTTATCGAATTAATGTGTTTCCTTTACACACGCTCACAATTATATATAATTATTATTGTAATTAACAATTATTGTTTTTGTTTAATAAAATAAAGCTGGTTTATAGAATTCAATATGAAATATTTCAGTGATATTTCATTATATGTTTGCAATATATACTTATATAATATATAATGATATTAATGGAAAATTTAGAACTGAAATATACTTTTAATTGACTAAATATATTTTGAACACGTATTTCATTTATTGCAACTATATAAAAAGATATATCACTGTTCTTCAAACAATATTTCAAAATATTTAATCGGCCTTAACCCTAAATAATGCTACAGTATCATTATTATTCTCTGTAAGTAACTTTACATTTTGTGCTAGATTAATTTGATGCAGAACACACAGAGTGAATAATTAATTTAGAAAAATACTTTGAAATTTTTATAAGAATATTTTTCCCAAAAAAACAAACAACTAAAACTTGATTCATTTCAAATGTTCATGATTATATGTTGAGAAACGTAAATATTTATGTGGTCTACTTATACGTATGCATATGTATGTACCTATTTGTTTACGATTGAGATAAGCTGATGGAATTCATAAAACTATCTGTATTCCAAGAATATGAATAATGGATGTCCTAAATAAAGAAAAAACTATTGAAATGGCCATACTATAAGGTGGAATTAACTAACAAAGCATTTCATCGCCAGTTTCACTTTTCTGTCTCGGTTTTATAACCGTACTACAGTGATAATGAGTGAAGATCGCCTCATTCGAGTGCATGCGTTTCGATATACAACGTCTTCATGCTGTCAGAATCACTGTTAATGTTGTTGTTTCAGTGCCATATAAGAAAACTATTTTTGTATTAATATATATATATATATATATATATATATATATATATATATATATATGTTTTTATTTGACATTTATTGCTCAACATGTATTGAATGCATTTCATTTCAGTACGAAAATAAATCAAAGATGTTGTGAAATAAATCGAATATCTTTAAATGAGGATATTGTTATCATTATAATTGTCGTTTTGATGGGAGGATTAAGTATTGTTTTTATGGTTGATGATTAGAATGTGTTCTTTCTAATTAAAACTTACGTTTAGATCGCATCTTGAAAAAAATGTTTGCATGTCAGTGGAAACATTTCTAATATACTTGTTAAAGTTTTCTTAAATTTTATTTCGTTACAAAAATTGTATTGAATAATATATAACGTATGCTTAAATAATTTATATAATATCTATTTTAACAATCAGTCATAAAACTGGAATATAAATATAATTGTTATAGTGACGAATCATAAACACAGAATACTTTAATGAATAATTTTTACATACAGCTATTTTTATCTATTCAAATGACATTAATAATTAAATTAGTTTTATTTTAGATCCTGGACTTGATATACACACCTTCTTTTAAATATTTATTTTCTCTCAAATAAAATTTACTTTTAATAACTGTCTCTCTTGACCGATCATTGAAATCACTTCTTTCCATTTCAAACAAATAAAACAAAATAAATGCTTACTCGAGAGAAAACATGTGATTTGAACTGAAAATTAAAATATATATTTTCACTAATTCTCTGAAAGTAATCCTCCATTAACTAATTTAATAATTGAAACTATCATCAATATAACTCATCAATATTTTAAGATTCAACTTTGTTTATTATTTAAAGTAATATTTGAATTCGAAAGTTATTTTTATTGAAATATTGGTGTAACTAATGATGATACAATGGATATGAGAAGCCTGTACGATCTTATTACTTGACTATTTGGATTTTATATAGGTTTTGAGTCATTTTTAAATATAAGAAATTGATTTTGATTATTTAATTTTTAAATGTAAACATTTGTTTAATCTAACTCTGAAATCATCATGTATTATATTTTATAATATTTTCTTTGACTATAAAATTATGCTAAAAATTTCGATAAAAAGTAATAAAACACTAGAATTAAATACAGAATCATCGAATTAAATATAAATATATAAGCTGTACTTCAGTAATACTTTAAATGCGAACCTTTACGAAAGAAATATGGGCGTTATCGTTAAAATATTTTTATGCATACTGTAATAATACGTTTGTAAGAAAAAAGTTTTACTTTTAATTATTGCGTGCATGTATACAACAAAGAATAATTTTGAAATCATATATACAGCAAAAAAATTCAAGGTATAGTAATATACCAGCGTATGTGTTTGTGTTTTTTTTTAATATTGAAATAAATTATGTATTGTATAAAATAATATATAAAATGATAAAGATACAACTGTTGTAGATAAATAAATATTAGAAATAATTAAATAATAGTTGTAACTTCATATTTGAAAAATAAAATAACATTATACATTATTGTCCAATAATTTCATTTTAAAATGCATTTCAAGTCACATATGGTCTAGTAGCTACGACTCCCCGGTTACTCAGGAGAATCAGATTCGACTTCCTATGTGAGAATAAGATGTTTCTTTTGAAATTTGGTGTCGATATTATAATTTTTAAATATTTTCTAATTCAGACGTTCGATTGTATTTTAATAATCAAAGAAATGAGTATTACTTAAACGAGTTTTAACATTTCGAGTATTTGTTCATTCGTAATTGTTATACAAATATCGAAAATATTGTATTTGTAAAGCTATTTTTTTATAAATGCAGTCTATTGTGTGATCTAAAGAAAGTGTCTATGTAAACTCTTTGTGTACTAAAGTGAGAAAATAATACACAAACAGGTACTTTCTATTGAATTCACGTATAGCACAACCAAATCAATTTATTTGCCTATATATATATATATATATATATATATATATATATATATATATGTATGTATGTATAGAAAACGCGGAATTATTAAAATAACCGTCGACATGTAATCAAACAAAGCGTAACGTTACACCATTAAATCAAATAAAAATTATGTGTAATTAATACTTGTTCTAATGAGTATTATTTGAAAATGTTGTAATGTTGAATTAGCATCAGTTTCCCCGACTTTGTTACTTAATCTCACTTATCACAAAATATTCTCTTTTAATTCTTATAACACAGAATGTATATATATATATATATATATATATATATATATATATATATATATATATATCCGTTTTAATAATAAATGTATATGCTGCAACAGAATGTTACATGACTCTTATATTAGTCATTAAATAATTACAAACTATCAAAGGTACTCTTGTTTTTTAAACTTTAAACGTATGGCAATGTAGATTTTTTAATAAAAACGTTCATTTTTAAAGGCTCTTTTTAAAATTTTTGTATTGTATGATTTTTTTGACGCATATACTTTCTTTAATTCATTATCAATATAATATTTATAAACATCGAACTAATTCTGTATTAATTTTGTGGAAAAATGGTAGTGTTTTGTTTAAAAAAATTTTAAACATTTTCTTAGATTTGATCGCAAAGTCGATAGGTACAAATTATTTTTCTTGATCAATTTTCCATGTTATGTTGCTAGTTTATTAAAAAGATTACATACAGGGAATCATTAGTATAAAATTGTTTTCTTTTTAACGAAATAAATAATTTTACTAGCTCCTGACAGTATATTTATCTGTGTATTGTAAATTGACTGTCTGTAAAGAATTATCTCTGTAATAAACAAATCTGTGTATTGTAAATTGACTCTCCGCAAAGAATCATCTCTGTAATAAACAAATTAAGAGGTATAATAAAGTTGATTATAGAGAAGTTTTACTTTATATACATATATTGTCTTTACTAGTTATTCTTCGTTACTTATTATTACAGATTAAAAAAGAAAGTGAAACTGAATTAAATCTTTTACACATGCTTTTTAATAATTTGATATATATGTAACAAAAATTAATCTTTTTATAACCGTTGTAAAATGAGAACAATGTTCTTCTAGGTCCAATCTTAATTCAATTCTATTTATACAAAATTCGCCTCACGACACAATTGACATTAAGAACTTCTAACTGTGACCGACAGGAACTAAACGTATGTCAATATGAACAATAAAAATTTGTATTATGCAGATAAAAGCATTCATAATTACTCAATTTTTATAATGTTATAAATATCACGACGTGTCATAAAGTAAAACAGTTTTTTTGACCGCACGCGACTTAAATACTTATACAAAGGTATAGATTTCATAACGGTCGCTCGATTTGAATAGGGGCAAGTGTGATTACTGTTCGTTGTAAAGTGAATTTAAAAAAGTAAGTCTATTTATTAATATTCGTAATAAGGTATTTGAAAAAAACGAGTGTAAATCTGTGCGTTTCCAAAAAGACTGTTTTAAAATGTAATCAGAGTATTATAATTTAAATAAGCGTTGCAACATAAGTAATTAAGTACTAATTTAAAGGAAAAAACACTTTTTCTATTTAATTTAAAAAATATAATATTACTCCATTTATTAAAATTTACATACATTTTTCGTTAATTATTTTATTTATATTTCTAATACATACACAATATTTTGTAATTTGTATTTCTCAAATAGATGATATTTTTGTTAGAGTGTGTAGTTAATTTCTTTAAGAAATTTAATTTGTGCAAGCCTGAATAAATATGGAATTTAATTATTATATATAGTCGATCGAGCAGACCGTAACATATTTGCAATTATTTTCAAAGTGCGCGTGTTTTTTGCATTTTTTAATAAATCGTTAAAAGAATCCATCACTGTCAGTTATGTAAAAATCCGCATGGAATTTATAAGTACACGTGTACACACATATTTGGTCTCTAGTTTAAATTTATATCAAAAATGATAACAATAATGGAACACGATTCTATTTAGGGAGAAAGCGCCAACGCAAAACGTATTCTACAATACGTATACTCACGTACACACACACGTTCATAAAGAAATGAACGCATTATATATTATGTATGTTGAATGTAATAGTTAAGCTCACTGGAGCATTTCAATTTTCTGTAGGCTGATGGTAATTAGATTATGTGCACATACATATAACAATAAATAGACGCATATTTAAGTAATGTTCAAATATACATGAAACATGAAATAGAGCTTAACGATTGTGCCTTGGGTAGGTATGTCAAGTTGTCAAGTTGAACACGTTCCATTTTTTATTTCACTATTTCGAACATTACACTATTGGTAATAATTCATAAAAAGAATCGTTGCTGATATATAAAAACGTCCTCGAAATTCTTATTTCATAAGTTAATATCTGATACAACACAATTTCATGCTCTTATGATTTAATGAGGTGTGCAAAACATTCGACAATTACTTTCGCTATCAGGACTCATTCTAATTTATCTGTTTCACGATTCTCTGTTCGAAATTCAACACAACGCCCGTTGTAATTGTGGCGGTGTGTACCGAACAATTCTTTGATATGATGATTTTATTTAATAATACACATGTGTGAAAGATATACAAGCTGTATGCAGATATTCTTGTATTTACGTTATAATTTTGATTTATAAATTTTGAGATAAGTTTTTTTCTTTATTATACAAATACTTTATGGAGCAATTTGATTGTTATGGAATTACAAAATATATGGATTATCAAATTTGAAATTTTATTATTTTGAGTATTTTACATTTATAAATATAAAAATTTATCCAAGAAACATTTTTTCCAATTAAATAATAATAGAATGTATGAAAATTATTATTAATTGCAAATTTAAAACTAGGACACAATTTAGAAATCGTACACAATTTTTGTAATCAAAACATATTATGAAATTTAAAAAGAGTATATATTTATTTACTGAAGACTATTAAAAGGGTTATAAGGCGTGAGAAATTATAATGTGTTATTATAATTTATAATAACTCAACGTTTTATAGATATATTTCCATTCTCTATTTCAGTACTCGTATGTTTGAAACGTATATGACATAATAAACATATAAAATAATCTATGAATATTAAATTATATTCGGATACTTTCATTCAAATCATAATTATAGTATATTTTTTTTAAAGTCAAACGAGAGACAAGGTCACGGTTATATTTATTTCCTATTCAAGTACTGACATGTTTCAAACGAACTATTAATTAATTGTTAGAATTAACATAAAAAGTAAATATTGTTGCTTTTAAAAATGTTCAAATACTTTTTTAATATATAATATAATTTATGATAATCTATGATTTCAGCAAGTTTCTAATAGTGTAATTTATTTATTGATCAAATATAGTTCCTAGTTTGAGTAAATATCTGCCAATATGGAATTTATGGCCTAATTAATTATTATCAAATATTATATATATATATATATACACATACGCCTGTGTATGTGTGTAATAAAACTAAATTTTAAAATAATTCATTATTTTCATATTTACATTCGTACATTCACTATAGTATTTACCTTTCCCTTTTAGAATTAATACTTAATTAACTATTTCACTTTTTTCATAATTACTTTTACATTTAGCACAATAAACACTTTTTAATAGAATTTTTATCGGTTTTCTTTGCTACATTTATTTTTAAATTTATAGCTGAAACGTTTTTATATAACTAGTGTAAAAATGCTTGAAAGTCAAATAAAGGACAAGTATTTATCGAAAAAAGTAATTATTATTTTCAAAACGAATTATTTTTTTTAATAAATTTTATATTTTATAAAATCAGTGAAATATAATAGATAAATATAAATATATGAATATATAAGTGCGTGATTGTCGTAGATATAAATACAATAAATATTAAAAAAAATAACTTGTGCTTTGTTGAGGATTTTAGATAAGATATGGAATATAATAAATAAAATGTAAAAGGCAGCCAGAGGCCTCTTCCTCAATAGCTTATGTACGACACTCAACCTTGAACGCATAATTATATTTACGACATTCTTGTGATGAAAACTCTTTTGTGTGTCTATATATATATATATATATATATATATATATATATATATATATATATATATATATATATATGCATGTGTAATATAATCCAGTCTCTTTTTCATACATAAATGTTCTAATATAGATATGCAAAGTATTTTATAATTTCGCTCTTAATCATTTTATTTTTTTAAAAGTAACTGATTTCAAACTTTCAAAACATTAAGTGTCAAAAAAAATTTTAATTAATATAAGCAATTTTTATAATATAATATTTATGCTAATTTTTATATAATTTGTGTATAAGATAGTAGTTTTTGGTTTTCCATACTTTTAAGTTACAGTTCATTAATTTTTCATAAGTAATTAATTTGATTTCATAATTTATTATTACTAACAAAAATACATACATACATACATATATATATATATATATATATATATATATGTTTATGTATAATAATAACATTTAAATAATGAATTAACTTTTAATTCATATTAACAACTTGCACTTATTTGAATGAAATATGACATAAAACATTTAATTTTCTATATTCATTCTGTTGTGTATTTTTTTGCTTTGAAACGTGAATAAAATATTTATTGAATTATTCAATAAGAAAAGTCGTCAAAAGAATGTCTTAATTTATGTGACAAAAAATATTGTGTTTTAAATATCAATTAAAATTATTGCATAGAAATCATAATTAAATTTTAAGTATAACCGATCATGTATGAAATACTTTTTTAAAGTAATGTAAAAATATTAATTTGTATATAAATACGTATATAACGCGTGTATATAAAGTGATTTATTTGTATAGTTTACAATTTTCTATTAATTTTATTATAATACAGAAACTTTGTGTGGCGTGTAATTAGCAATTAAAAATAAAAGTAGTGAATCTTTTAAAATTTTGTGTAGTCACTTAGTAATAAATTTAAATGATTTTCTTTTTGTTTTTCTTATAAATATTTATGTATTTAAATTACATGTATATAAACTAATTTACTGAAAATAATGTTTCAAAGTGTTATATATTTATAATGAAATCAAATTGAATCTTACAATCAATTTCAGGTTTTGTCGTTGTTTGTAAATTCGACTCTAATTACATTATTAATTCTGGAATATTTTATTACACATTCAAGTTATTAATAAACGGAGTAAATTTTACATTTCTTGTATATACATATATTAATTACTTTTTGTAACCTTTTCTAAGTATCAACAGTAGTAAGTTCAAATGTTTAACTGAATATTTAGTCTCGTAAAAGTTGTTTACAATGTAATACAATAAGCTTTAAAATATAAATCACTGTAATTGAGCGTATAAATCAAATTAATTAATAAGTTAAGGTAATTTTTATATACTTTATCATATTGCTCAATCATAGTTTTCGTTCTCTTAGACCACTTCGAAATATTTCACATACTTTAAATTTTTAATTAAAAAAATTAAAAAAAAATCATTTATATACATATACTATGTGTGTCTATGTGGGAGTCTGGATGAATGCACACGAAGTCTTATTTAAAAATGAATAAAATGCTAATATAAAAGTATGCTACAAATTAATTAAAATTATGAAAAAAACTATAAAATCTATTCGTTAATTTTTTTTCTAATTTGAATATGGATTTACATTTTTTTATTTATTTAAATAAATTATTTACTAAATCCTTCTTTTCAATTCCTCTTAAAACATTTCATTTATCATTTACGATTGGTATAGATAAAAACAAGATATTGAGAACTGTTAAGAGGAAATAGTAAAAATACGTTTTCAAATAGTCTAACAAGAAGCTCTGTAAGAAGAACTCAATTTAAGGAATTGAGATTACATTTATTAAACTATTGTTTTTAGTAATAAATGCGATTTATTAAAATATAATTTAATAATAAGAAGTTTTTGTTTTACTTCCTTTAAAATACTTGCATTGTTCAAATGTTTATTTTATTTATAGATATTCCCTTTAAAAAGTAAATTAAGGATCCATTTGTAATAAAAGTTTGTGTCAATTTTAAAGTTTTCAGCTGTGAATATTAATTTTTTTTTTTTTAAACAATGACTTTTTTATAATCGAATAAGGAACTAAGTTTAAATTTAAGTAAAATTCTTTAAATAATCAAAAGAAAAACTATATATCCACTGAATTCGAAAATTGAAAATAATAAAGAATCGATTTTTCACTAAAAGACAATACAGATAACAAATAAACACTTACGAATTTCATTTTGATGGATAGTTAAATAAATCCCACACGTCACAAAAAAAATAATTAAGAACAATTGTCAGTAAGACAAAAGATGTTACACACACTGAGTTATCAGTTGAACGGAAGAACTTACACTGACAATATATAGTCGCACACCATTTTATAGTTCATGTATTGGAGGGCATTTGATCGTAGACAGGCGCTTTGGCCCCGACAATATAGAGAGAGAGTATGTCAGTAGTGTGTTTAAAGTGGAGTGTCCAGCCAGCATCCTTCAATCAAGGACCCTATGCGATATGGTGACTACACGAAATGCACTATTTGTTAATTAATGTACAGATAAACAATTATATATATATATATATATATATATATATATATATATATATATAATTGTATGCATGTAAACATCGTTATATGCATTTATTTGATCTCATTTATAATTTGGGGTTCTTTCTATTTTTCAATTGAATTTACCTTTATGGCAATGAATCGAGAATGTGCAGTGTGTCAGGTGGATGAAATTGAGGCTGAGGTCTTAACTCGTTATTATGTACTTTGATCTGTTAATAAGCTACTCTGCACAGCCTGTCAATGATTCATTCGCGGCACTTTTCGAGACCATGAAATCGGCGATTGACCGATGTGACGAGAGGTCAAACAATATATTTTTTTTTGATAAATGTACTCATATTTTTCAGTACGACCTCCTGTCTCGGAACAACCTGTCATCATTAATTATGTATAATATTCGATGAATATAGGAAGTACATTCGTATAATTATACACAAAAATATGATATTTGTATGTTTTTTTGAGAGATTTAATTATTTAACATTTATATATATGACTTGTCTGTGAATTATAAAATATTTAAATATCAACTTTTTTTAATATTGATAGTAGAACAAAATTTAAAAAGCAATTATAAACTTATTTAAATAATTTATTTTTCATTGAAGGTAGTTAAAATAAAGAATTATATCTTTCAATAAAAACTATTATATTTTATATTGATTTTTCGTAAAAATATGTACAATAATAATATGAACTCTTAAAAGTATCAAAAAATAAGAAATTTTAATCAATCTGCATAGTTTAAAATTTCATATCAGTGTATATTTTTATAAACTTTATACTAAATAAATACACTAACTTTTAAAATATTGCTTCTCTGGTATAAAGTTATATTATTTGGTTCACTACCAAAATTGTTTTAAAATTTATATTTAAAAAATAATCATTCAAAAAGTTATTACAAAAATAACTAGAAAGTTGAGAAAAAATATATTTTTTATTAAGAAAAAACGTTCTGTAGATAAACCTTGCACAGAACAAAAAATAACTCGTCTTTTTCTAATATCATTAAAAGTTTAGCTTTAGTACTTTTCTTACATTCAACAACAATTATATTATAAACATAAGTCAAGAATTGTACGAAATATATTCAGTTTTAATTTTTTCATAGAAAAGAATATTTTTTATGACTTAATCCAGGCATTTAAGATAATCCTCACCTAACGACGATGTGTAAATCAAGTATACAATTTAAACATTGATTACTAACTTATTTTTTAAATTACTCAATATGATTGCATTAAAATGTATTATTGATTTTGAAACGTAAATTAATATGAAAAGTATCTATAAATCACTTATTAATATAGTTTCAATTGGTGCTTTATGCCACATTAAATATAAAAATTACAAATATATATATATATATATAATATGTCTTTTATAATATTTGCAAATAGTTTCATAATAAAATAAATTAATTCAAAAACCCTTGAATCGTTTCTGTTGCAATTCACCAATGTATCGGAATAATAATGATTTATGAAATGTAGTTGACGTAATGCATCGTCGTTACTTACATACAATTATTAATTTTTTTGTCGTTGAGGCATTTTTTTTATATTTAATGTTCGTATCTGCAATATGATGTACAATTTAATATAATTTCAAGTGGCAATGAGAAAGCTATTATCTACTTAATTATAAAAGTATTTAAATTCAAAGATGACAGAACGGTTCAATTAAATTATACATCCGTCATTAATTAACATTGACCTTTTGAGTTTCTATTAGTTTCCTCATTGTTCGTGCAATTATTCAATTTTACACACCTCCTTATTTTACTCAATAACACACACACACACATGTATATATATATATATATATGGTAGTGAATGTTGAAAATATTCCAAGAAAAGCCTTAATGAATAAAAAATGTTTCAGAAAATCAATAAAAACCAATGATTAATATTTTATTACATTATTATAATGCAATTTTGAAACACACTTTTAAATATTTTTCGAACGATAAATGCGTGACTGTAGGATATGGACGACCTTATTATTTTGTGAGAATATTGGCCTGGCTGAAGGTTAAAGTCGATGGAATAGGTAAGTAAATACTCATATGTACTTAAATTCATCATATATTAAGTTCATGGCAGGTTGAATATTTTTTCAAAGAAAACTTTTGATTCATATAATAATTTATTAAATTTTCAAGTACGTGTGAGAATGTTACTTTCAATATATATATATATATATATATATATATATATATATATATATATATATATATATATATATAATTAAAATTAGAATGGTTTCTAAAATAATCAGTGAAGTATATCTCGGTTTGATTCTATTTTAGATGAAAATTTGTGCATAAAATTAACATTAAAAAATAACTATGTTAATATCTGATTTCTAAAAAAAACATTCTTTATTTTATTTTATTTTAATATTATATAAGGTTGCCTTATAATAAAAACAATTAAAAATGTGTCGATATTACGTCTACAATCTTTTCACTTGAAGGAAGACTTTTTTTAATGTTTTTGTTTAAATTTTTCTAAAGACTTTTCCCAGTCTCGTTATTTTCATAAATTGATGCTTTTTGTCTTCCCTGGAAATATATAATTTATGAATTAATTCTTAAATGTTTTTGAAATAATTATTTTAAAAAAAAATAAAAGTATACGGAGTTAATTAGTAATGTAACAAATTTAAAAATAAACAAATAAGAATTTTTAAGATTTTAAGATTTTAGGTCTCTTTTAATGAAATTCGTTTATTTCAAATATTTTTTATTCGAATTAATATTTACATTACAGTACATTATAATGCCATATTAATCAACACAGATAAAAAATGATTTGAATTTGGAAATGAAAATATTTAATCTATTCAATGTTTTTGAATTTTTTACAGCTTTCAGGATAGAATTCGTAAATAATTTTTTATAATTTTCAAGGAATTTACATTCTAATATTATTTTTTCTATCGAATTGTAATTCTATTTCAATGAAAAAATAGTTCTTTTAGAATAATATGAAAATACATTTATTTTTAATTGGTTCAAGAACTGTTAATGTTTAGTTTGTTGTACACTAATAAGTGAAGTCTGAGCGGAAGGTCGTAAATTCCAATTCGGTTCATGGGCGATTATCATGACTTTGATTATTATTTGACGGTTTTTATCTCCATTCAACTGTGGAATAAACTTTTTTACTTCAAACATCAATTTTTAATGTAAGTAAATTTAATCAAACGTTTATATGTTTTCTTATTCGTCTATTAATGGACAATTTCACTAATTATGAAGTAATGTGAAATAAATTAAAGTTTATTGATATATATATATATATATATATATATATATATATATATATATATATATATATATTCAAAAGTAATTTTGATTGAAACGTTTTTTGTTTACATTTAATGGATTTACGTAAAAGTATATAAAATGTATTATGTCACTTTCTTATTAAGAACAAGAAAGTCGATAGTTTTATTTCAATATTTCTTAATAATAACAGATGGACAATAAGGCAAATTTACTTTATGACTTAAGTTATACAGGTGAGATGATGTTTCTCATTTAAATAAGTACTGATGAGAGTTTCGCTTACTATTTTGAAATAAAATAGTTTTAGATTTACAGTAATATACATACATACATATATATATATATATATATATATATATATATATATATATATATATATATATATATATATATATATATATATATATATATATATATGTATATAAATATATATATATATATATATATATATATATATATATATATATATATATATATATATACATACACATTCACAGATTACACATGCAAACATATGTGGCGTGTATGTGTAATACATGAAAATTTACGCATAGATTTATTGGTTCTACACAAGTGAATGTATTTGTGTGTTTATAAATAATTTCTTGCTTTATTATACCAGCGTAACAAAACCACTTTGATATTAATTTACATAAATTCCATTTATGTTAATATGAGCGTATATGTTTATTGGCTGGAATAAAAATGCCAATATAATATTATTACATATTTAACAAAGAAAATAATATAACTATTTTCTTTTTATTTACTCTAAACTGCAATTGTAATATATATATATATATATATATATATATATATATATATATATACAGTACACCCCCATATAGTGATGTACTGCATTATAATAACCAGGTAAGTTTGTTATATGAGGGTTAGTATATATGTATATGGTTTAATGAAAGTATTCATTAATTAATAATTACACTGATTTTTATTTTTAATAAATATTTACTTTGATATTCAATTGTGAATTTAAATTCAACAATCAAATGGATTGTTGGTTTTAAATCTGGTTATATTTCATTTCTTGATATTGGATATAACATGAACATATATTTTAGTATGCTTGCTTATACCTTGCCTGGTTCTTTTTTGCAAGTGGTTAATTGTATTGTTATTATTTTTGAAAATATCAATATAAAACCATTGTATAAATGGCTGGAACTGGAACAGCTTTAAGATCATGGAATGATAATTTAGAACATGCTGATAAAGAACGGTTAGTATTTCATATATTAATAACATATGCTACGGTTTTAATATCGAAATATTATTATTTTTATTACAGTACAATACTTTTAATACAGATTTATTGCTTAAGATTATTTTAATTTCGTGTATTCAGTCTTTTCAGCATTAGTTTTAGTTAAATGCCATTAGTATTGAGTTGAGGTTATGTTTTTGTATGCTAATGGTAATGATGGTAATCAATAAAATGTTTTAAGTTTTTGAGCTTTTCTTGCATTTGTAGATCATTGTAATAAAAATAATTCCGTGAAGTGAGTAAATAATTTTTAATATGTTTATATTTTTCTATGACTACTCTTAACTTTATTATAGTTGGGTTTGTATATATCCTGCTTACATCAATAGTAAAAGAACATTAGCTCAAGGTAGAAAAATACCCAAGGACAAATGTGTTGAGAACCCAACACATCAGGAGATTCGTGATGTGATTGCAGATGCAAATTTAAATGTATTCGTTGAAAATAAACAATATAGCCGTGAACGAAGTAAAGAATTATTGTACAGAGGACGTATTAGAGTACAATTGAAAAGGAACGATGGCACTGTTCTCAATCCGCTGTTTCCGACTAGAGAAAGTGTTATGTTGTATGTAGCCGACAAGATACCGAAATTGAAATCGAGACAAACTAAACCTTCTGAACAACAACATTCTGGCAAAGGAAAAGGGAAAGGAAAAGGCAGACGATAAATATGGAAAATATATATAGTTCTTTTTTTAAATAATTATTGTAAATGTATATGTTATATACATTTTATATTAAATGAATGTCAAATAAATTAAAAGAAAATTAAATAATTTAGTATTGCATTGTATTGTAATCTAATGTTACATTTAATTGTCTCTATTTGGATCAATCAATGAAAAACTAATTTATATGTTGTTATAAAATTATTTTTTTGAAATATATGAAAAAATGTGTTTATACTTATACATATTTTTGATAGAAACAAATTCGTATTTTTATATTTTATTGTATTATAAACAAATGTTTGGTTGTATATTAATATAATTATTATTACTGAATGTACATCTTTATGTAATAATGTATATAACAAATGTATTTGTTGTTTTAACATTATTTTTTTTAAATAAATGAAGAATTGTGTTGGTACTCAGAAGCAAATTAGTATTATTTTCATATTTTATCTTGTCACAAACAAATTGTTGATTGCATATTAATATAATAATAATTACTAAATGTATGTCTTTATGTAAAAGAACATTTAACAACAGATGTATATATATACATTTCTAAATGTTTACTGTATCTTTAAATTTTATTCTAAAACTTAGGTATATTTATATAGACTTTCTTATTGGATTTGTTTATAATATAAAATACAAATATGTTTTTTTTTTTTTTGCTAATTATTGGAAGTTGTCTGAATAAAATCGAATTAATAGTTTTTTCTCTAAATATTATTAATGAGGTTTAGACAAAAATTAATTTTGTATTAATATTTTATTTAGGACAGTAATTTGATCACTCCAATAGTTCATTTATCAATAAATATATATTTAACATTGATCTAGCATGTAAAATCATAATAAATGCTTCATTAACCATTTTATTTCAATTTCATGAAAAGAATATATAATCTTTTGCAAAGGAAGTTTAATTAAAAAGAAACACCAGATATATTTTCTCATATATTTTATTAGTTACATTAATAAGATTCACGTCCAGATGTATACTATAAGTAACATTGGTAATTGTTTTCTTTAAAGATGATTATTTTAATCAATAATTAAACCTGGAATTGTTGAAGTACGAAGTACTTGTACTTTAGTGCAAACACCATCAATACAGGTCAAAGATAGTTGACATGCTTTATTAGCATCACATTCTGTAGAAAAGTAAAGCAAAATAAATATTACAAATTTTTATGTTCTACTGGATTAAAATATTTGTCTTTATACAATTTTTATTCATTTCAAATATGAATGTTTCTAAATAGCTGTTGATATTAAAACTCAGAAACAAATACTGTTTATAGCATTATGTAGGTATCTTATAAAAATAGTTTGGAGATAAAATAAAACCATTTTCATAAATATGTATCAAAAATTAATTGTCGAGCGTTATAAATTGGATGTAGTTTAAAATATTACATATAGATGGCTATACATGTATATAAATAGGTTTAAGATCAACCGAGAATTGAAAAATGTGATTTTAGGTTCCATTTCATTGGTTGATATAGATGTCGAGAAATAATGAGAATTATGTATATATATATATATGTATACATTTATATATATACAAATACATATATATATATATATATATATATATATATATATATATATACACATATATATATACATATATATATATATATATATATATATATATATATATATATATATATATATATATATATATATATATATATATATATATATATATATATATATATATATATATATATATAATACATATGTACGCTAATATACTAATTGTACTATACCTGGTTTACATTCGTTGCAACAATTGCATTTTGTACGTGCTGGTATGAAAATACCATGACAATCTTTAGGTTCCAATTGTCCGCATCTCACTAATTTACATTTTTCATAACAGTCAGCAATTGGAGGAGGACATGCATTTAATTTTACAATTAAAATTGTCGCAATGAAAATGAAAAGAACAGATTTAAACATGTTGAATAGTTGACAATAACCTGCAAACAATTATATATAATGTTTGTAAAAAAATTAACGAATGGAAACTTAAAGTAGTCTAATTGAATTAAATAATTATTAATTACTCTTTTTATACATAATTAACTATTATTTTTACTTATAAATTGCTTTATTTTATTCTAAATTCTTTAAATTAGAGTATTTACATCAATCACAAATGGTTTTTACTATAATGTGGTAAAAAATACATAAATTCACGAAAAATAATAAAATTACATTCGAAATATTAGAAAATGAACAAAATTATGATAACAATTCCAAATAGTTTAAGAATGAAAATAGAATAAACACGCTGACAAGAATTCTGCTATAAAAACAAAATTGTTTATAAGAAGATAAAATTATATTACTTACGTTCGTTTGTTTCTCAGTGTGAACTAAGAGCAATAAAGTGACGGGGATATTTATACCTTACGTACAAAAAAAAATAATTTTTTAATAGATTATGGTAAATACCCAGTTTACAATCGCAGTGGTGTAGATTTAATAAAGTTCATTTCTTATACAGTGATACATATTTTTTTAAACTACTTTGCCCGAGAAATACAAAATTCCAGTAATTGTCCTATTAGCATCTTATCTTGATTGTGGGTAATACCAAACAGTAAACAAAATATATACATGCTATGAATATTAATATGATTAATAATCAATGTCAGTGAAGGTAAAACCATAATATTTTGTTAGAGTGAAGTTCGTTTTATTTATTTTGTTTATAGAAACTAATTTGATTAAATAATTTGTTGCATTTATTTATTAAAACGTAGATAAATTTATTTAATCATATTCTTTAAAAACAAACTATCACTTTTGAATTTTAATTATTTAGTTAAATATAATTTACATGTTCGAAATAATTTCTATCATAATTTCTATATACACATGGTCTCAAATAATTAGGTATTAAAATATAATATTTATGTTCATTTAATACTGATTTAATGAGACCAGAAATATAATCAAGAATAATATAAAAAAAGGACATTAATGTCATGAACTCGGTTTCTTGGAACGATAGTATATCAAGACTAAATGAATACAATAACATATGAATATTTAAATATTGTAACAAACTGTTCATTTATGGGCCAGAAGTCTAGTAAATGGCTTGTGTTAGGGTGTTAATGACTTTAGATGCCGAAACGCCCTAAGACCTCAATAACCAACCAATCAACTAGTAAATACTGGAATGGAAAAATAAAAAAATTGTTATCAATCGAATTAAATACATTGAGGTGATTGCAAATATTTAGAATATAGAAAATAAGAAATGATCAAAAATTGAATTAATGAATTGCTGATATACTCGAGACATTGCGGTTAAGATAAAATGTAAATGTCTGATTTAATATATTGTTGTACAAATGATTGGGAGTGAAAGATTGCCGAAAAAATGAAAAACTGAATATCGTCTACAAGAGGAAATAAAATAAGATCTAGGAGAATCTTATGAGTACGAACGAATCTAATAAAAAGTTGTATATTGAGAATAAGGAATACAATCAGATGTATATAGTATTATTTAGGTTTAATATATTCAAAAAACGATAAAATTTTCTTTACTTATCGTGTTATATACCTTCCAAAAAGGATTCAAATAATGAAACATAGAACTATTAAATGTCAAAATTAATTTAATATTATCAAAGATAACTTTTATATTTCTTAAATTGTATTTAACTACATGTGGCCGTACTAAACATCATAATTTTATTAACTAATATAGAATAAAATACTAAATTACTATCACTAGTAAAGAGTAATATTCACTCAATGAAGCACTCGTATTTACTCTATAAATCAACATACAAGTATTTAAAAATTAATAAATAATATTAAGTATTAATCATTGTATTTTTGACAATATCATTCTACGAATATTTGTTAAGAATGATTAATATATGCCATTTCGAATATGATATAATAATCAACTTCTTTGAATATGATACGATAATTTATTTTTTTAAAGAACGAAAGAAGAAAAAAAAATATTAGAATCAAACATATTATGAAAATTGTATTTTTTCATAAAATTATTATTCATTTTTAAAATTTTTAACACTATATATGCACGCCTATGAATTATATATATATATATATATATATATATATATATGTGTATGTATATATATATATATATATATATATATATGTGTGTGCTTGTGTGTGTATGCATATGTTAATGCACATGTGTTTCGACTAAATTGTAATTTTTTTTAAAAAAAAAACATAATCATATTCATCTACCTATCTTTAGTTACATTCCAAACACATAAATTTGATAAGATAGCCTGGAGATACAAATACTAGTTTAAAGTGTAGTTAGCGTTAGCGGTGTACCCTGAGGGTCGACGAGCATAGCGAGTAGAGGGCGAAGCCCTCTGATTTACTAATACCAAACAAGTAATTATGCAAACGAATAACTAATCTTTTGAAATTGATATCTCTAACAAACATCTGACGAATATTTAATCTGTTTTGGATTAATATAGAATACCTAGAATAAAAGTGAAGAATCGCTTTTTGTTTCGACACGTCATCACTGTCAAACATATTCGAAATGCATATACTCAGTACTTAAACTTTGTGCACGGCCTTGAATTTATTTATTTATTAAAACACACAGTCTTAGTTTTAATCATTTCTGCGATTGATTTGTTTGGAAACGTTCACACATACGTTAAATTCACACGGCCGCTACAGGTGAGGTTGATTAATATTAAATTTATTATTTGTTTCTTCTCGTTGGAAAACTGGAAACAAAGCATTAATACATATATATATATATATATTGTTTTTAAATGTTTATTTTAGACTTGCATCATAATGCTGTATTCTCAGTTACTGTTTTTGACATTCCTACTGTGTAATGTTTGTCTAAGTCACCAAGAAAAGCAACACAATTGCGAAAAAAACTGTCTTGAAAAGTGTGCTGCAGTGCTGTGCGCTGTTTTAAATCCAAAAGATTGTAATGGAAGATATATTGCACCAGGTGAAAATTGTAACTGTTGTGCTGAATGTCGACAGGACTAATGATTAATTTTCGTGAAATTACTTTGTGAAATGTCACATAAATATTAATATATATATATATATATATATATATATATATATATATATATATATATATATATATATATATATATATAAAGATGGTTCGCATTTGTATTCAGTAGAAAATATAATTTTTGCCCGTATTTGAATTTATTCTTTAATAGCAACAGCGTATTTTCCTTTCCTGCCTCTTATAAAACCTGATTAAAATTATAAAAGATGTAGAAGTATTGAAATGATTTAGTAGAGAAAATGATTTATGAATTTATTGTATATAGTTGTGTATTCCATTTTTGAATAGTAGTAATAGGATACACTAGCTTCTAGTTTTGTTATAAAGACTATTGAAAATTTAGTATTTTTTTTTGATTTTTATTGATTTTCTTATTGAATAGAAAGGAGCACACAATTATAAATAAACAGTTAATCATTGTACAGAATTATACTCGTACATATTTTAAAGTAATAAAATATTTTTCTTTTTCTTGATAGTATAAACAAATATTTTTATAAATAAAAAATAATAATTAAATTTTATACAATTACATTATTGGTATGTTAATAAAAATAAAATTAACATAATATTTGAAAATAATATACCATTTTTATAAACTAATAAGGAACAGTATGTAGTTAATAATTTAAAAATGACCTTAGAAACACTAACTTTTATTCGGAAATAATTGATTTAAATTATATTGATGTAAATATTTCGAAAATATGTTCATATTTGAAATAATGAAAAAGTACAGCATGACGATTCAATTGTGTTTAGTGTGCTTAGTAAATATTGATAAAATATTAATATTTACTAAAGTGCCTTTATTTTTTAAACTTTATTTCATTATGGCTATATGGAATGCATATAGTGTATGTAGTGTTGATTTTATTGCATATTTTTTCATATTTTTTTATAATTGATAAGTTAAGATGAACGTGGGTAATTTAAGCAATGCATGTATTTTCAGGACATCTCAATAGTTGTACACATGGTGAGTTAGGTCCGCATTCTGTAATAAATAAGTAAATACTTTTTAAATATGACTGTGTTGGGTTCTTCGTTACAAACTTAGAAATATTAAAGAATTTATTTGAAAAAAATACATTAAAAATATTCAACAGAATATTTTATAAACGAAAAAAGAATACTTACTTGGTAAACATAGGTTACAACAATTGCAATTCATATATGCTGGAATGAACATACCATTGCAATTTTCTTCGAGTAAAATAGGGCAAATGGTTCTTCTACATCGTATAGCACAAGATATTGGTTTTAAACGCTGTGCGTTTATAATAACCACAACCATTGACAAAAGAGCAATTTTAATATACAGTTTTTCCATGCTGATAAAATGCTTTTCTTGAATTTTTAAAAATAAACTGATGCGTATATTTTTTATGTATAATTCGCTTAAAAATATTGTATTAAAAAAGCATCACTTACTTATGGTAATGATGGTGGTTGTAGATAGGTGAGTTTGAATATAAAATGAATCAGGTTCATAACTATTTATACCTTGAATATATCTCATAAATTATAACAGCGATGGAGATACATGTAAATGAATAATGTATACATCTGTGCTGTGTCAAGTAATTTCGTTTTAGTTTTTATATCAGAATATTACAATTTATAGAGTCAGAGTATTAATCAATATTTTATGTTCTATAAATTTAATGTTTTCGTTTTTGTTTCAATAGATAATAGAAAATAAATCATTTGTAATATATCGTTTGCACATATTTTTTCAATAATTAAAAGATTTAAAATATCGAAATAAAATATATTAATGTTCATTAATATTGATTAGCTATGTCCTTGCGTTAAGATAAAGAGATAATTCATAAAAAATGTAGAAATAAGCATGTAAAAAATATTCGTTATTGTTATAAATAAAATTAGACACGTTTCTTGATAATAAAACAAATCGTGTTTTCTGTTTTAAATAAATGTCTCACCAGTGTATTTAAAATGTGATCGTATATTTTTTTATTGTAATCATGATTTATAAAAGGGTTAATTACGTGCAGTTATCCATTTTTACACGATTTTAGATTAGAATAAACTTCAGTGAATTAAAGTGTAAAGTCAATAATTTTAAAGGAAATAATTGTATATTTTCTCTAATATCTGAAAGAAAACAAATGTCAAATAAATTATTTGAATACGAAATGTGAAGTGGTGATTTATTTTAAGAATTTGATTAGTTTAGAATTTTTTGAAATAATAACATTAAAACTTACTTTATATATATATATATATATATATATATATAAATATATATATATATAAAGAAGATACAATTAATTATAAAAAATGTTAAACTAACTTCTGAGAAATAATACAAAAAAAGTATACTCTATAAAATTACAAATTTTATCCACACATTTTAGACATGCATTTACATATTTTTTCACAGTCATTCTTTTAACAGTCCATTTAAAAATACCTTTCAGATATTGTTTTTATTTTTACCAAGTCAGGTATTTATTTAGATATTAATATTTTCATATGAGAAGTCAGTATTCTTATATACAAATATTTATAAATTGAATGAGATTAATCTTCCGAAATAAAGATAATAATTGCAAGTTTTTTTTTCTACAGACGACCATGGTCGGTTTAAAACAATTAATCAATTTATAAGTAACTTAAATTATTAAAATTTATAATAAAAAAAATAAAAAATTGTATAGTTATTATGATTGATTATATAATGTAAACCATTTTGATTGATCATTTTCTCTTATAAAAACTCGTTTCATTATAAATAATTTTAAATCATTACGTACTGTAACATACGACTGTTGATTTGATTAACTTGCTTCAAAAGAATTGACACGGGTGTTTTTATTACTAGCTACATCATTGTTTTTTCATTCGTGTGCAGTTTTTGCTGTTATCAGTATATAATAGTAATTATTATACATAGGTAAGTATACGCTTTTAAACAAAATTATTTTTAATGAAATGTAAATATGTGTAGGTAGATGTATTGTGAATAATTTACTGTTATATTATTAACATTAATTAGTTATATTAATTATTATAGCGCAAGTTCTTAAAATAGAAATAAAACAACGAGTATTTTAAGTACACAGTTAAAAGGATAAAAAAACATTTTAAAAATAATGTAGTGATCATTGAAATTAGATGTAGATAGTGGATTTAACATACAGGCAAGTAATTCATTTTAGGTATGAAGAACTTTGGAAAATTGAACCTTTTACTAGAATTATCTAATTTACTATTTAATACATGATCATTTTTTCCATAAAACGAATGAGAAGTTATTCTCCGATTACATTAGACATTATAACATCATAACATTTCCATGAAAAGAAGCTTGTTACGCGATTCTCAGGTATTTTCACGAATCACTGACCTTAATTTAATCACGTTAAATAGCAGATAATGTGTTTGATATTGAATGATATATAATTGTTTGTTTATTATTTTTGTAAGTGAATTTTCGAATCAATTTTTTTTATAGAAAGAATATTCTTATCTAATAGTTTTTTAATGTTAAAAGTAACAAAATATGTACATTATTTTTGCACGGAAATGATTAATGATTGTATTAAAATGTATTAAAATGAGAGTTGATACTATAAAAATTGATAAACGTACAATAATATATTTATATCTAAATTTTTGTACAGAGAAGTCTATAATCTGACAATAGTAACTATATTAATTCTACTAATAAAATTTCAATGATAAAATTGTAATAAAATAGTTCGAAACACATTGAATATTTTATGATTTTCATTTTTGTTCTAATCATTTTAAATATAATTATATTCTTGTACTTTCTTATATTTTATTTCTGTATCATTGTTCCTCTAAGAATTATTTATAACTACTAAGTTTTTTCGAAGTAAGCATTCAGTTTTAAAAGTTCGATTTTATATACGAAACATTTTTTGTTTTAAAATTAATTGAGATATTATAGATATGAATTTATAGTACTATTTTAATGATACAGCAAAGAAGATAATGAAAAAATTAGGTTTTAAGATTATTAATGTTGGTCAAATGCATAAATTTTAGCTGCAAGAATTTTGTTTTTAAAAAATTCTTTTAATGTTGAAATAAATATGTGTATATATAGTAAATAAATATTTTTTCTCTCCGATTTAAGAATTTAAAATTAAACTGAGTCAATTTTAAAGGGGAAAACTAGTTTTAGCTATTATATATAAGTTATGTTTATAGATATATAATATTGAATTATATTAGACAAATACTTTACATACCTTTTATAAAATTTCAAAATTTAAAATCATTGTTTAATTATAAATTAAACTATATAATCTATATTTGGTACGTTTTTATAAAATGATCTATTGTTAAATGTTTGTTTTATTCGAGAAGTTGTTAGTTTTGTTCGAGAATAAACATAATAATGGTTGATATGGTTTAGTTTTTATAATTAAAAAATAATAACAAGAAACAGTTATTTATAAGCTAATGTATATTTATATATTTGCAATTAACATAAACGTTATAACTCAGTATAATTTATAAAAAATAAGACTTATTTCATATAATATCCATTTTGGAATTACTAAAAATTAAATTTTGGTATAATCTTTCTTATAACAATTTGTGCAGTTTTCAATCAATAATTATTTTAAAATGTTGATGTAATTCCAAAATATCCTTCGCATTTAAATTATTCTATTCTTATTAATGACATACGCCATCAATACAAGACATTGAAGATGGACAGGAGTTGTATGGACTGCAAACTGAAAAATAAATTTGTGTTTAGCTTTTCGTCTCTCTCTCTCTCTTTATATATATATATATATATATATATATATATATATGTATATATATATATATATATATATATATACTTACATGGGCGACAAAAACTGCAACAATTACAAGCTGTAAAAGCCGGAACAAATATACCAATACAGTCTTCTTCCTGGATATTTTGACAACGGACGATATTACAGGGAATTCTCGGACATGGAATTCGTGCTTGTGTATAGATGATTAAAATCGCTAAAATACCAATATATAAATGGAACTTCATGGTGTTGCAGTTAATTCGAAAGTCCTAAAAATGATAATTAGATATTTTTATACAACTAAATATTAGAAAAGTAGTACATGTTATACAGATTTTTTTGCAACCAAATTATCAACTACCTAATAGCATTTTTTTTTAAGTAAACGTTTTTTTTAACTCAACTCTTCAATATTTTGTAAAAGTGATTTTAATAGAAATGTATAGTTATATACATTTTTTTTTTAAATCTGGTTGCAAGAAGAAACATTCATTACTTACGTTACACTTGTGTTAGTCTTCAATACTAAATTATAAACGCTTTGAGTATTTATAAATTATTTGAATATTATCTCACTTAAAGCACATAGTAAAACAAGACACGTTTCAGATAAAGTATAACAGTGACGTGAAAATATGTAAAATAATATTATATGACTTTTTCTATTTGTATAAAAATATTTTATTGGTTTTTAATACTATTTGTTATATTTTATATCTCGGAGATTTATATTTCATTTGACGTGACTTTCTAATATGCATGCTTTTAAATTTATATCACACTTTTTATATTCAAGATTAAACTACTCTACAAAGAATCATTTTCAAACTAAAAACTCCTTAAATAATAGATTTGTTAACTTATTCGTAAATAAAAGTGTGTGCGAAATAGTTTTCAAACGTACATTGAATTAAAACTTGTGCTGAAGTTTAAACGAAATTACTTTTTAATTTATAGAAAATTGTATACTAGGTATTAATTTTCTTTAATTATAATTTAATTTCGTGAAGTTAAATATCGTTCTATTTTGTATTTGCGTATTTACTTTCAGTAACTTAATATTTATTATTCAGTAGAGTTAGGTAGAGTGTACAAAGCAAAAAAGTTGATCTTATTACAATTTTATGTTTGAAATTATTATGAACAAATTTAATTTCATGTATTTTTGAAGTCGTGACGATGAATATTGCAGTATTTTATATAAAAAATAACCACCTATGTACTTATTTTTTATACTTCTATGTCAATAATTTATGACGATATAAATTAGCAAGTTTTTGAGATACGCCGCTGATAAAACGACAATATATTAATTAATACTAAGTTATTTGCAAATAGTGATATCAATTAGACATTAATCATATAAAAACATAGTTTAATGATAATCGATTATTAATTTGGTCATAAATTTATTTGTATACTAGTTAAACCGTTTTATTGTTATTAGAGATTGATAATAGTTTTGGGGAGAGTGATTTTAAAATTATTTCCAGCAAGTTTTCGTCCCCATTCATATAAAAATTATATTAAATATTGTACAAAAATGTGTTATAAAATATTTAGAAATCATAATACTTTTTGAATTTATAGATTCTAATAAAATATTGATACGAATTTTGAATTTAATACTTTTATAATAAGACCAATAGTGCTTATTCTATGTAAACATGTACACTAATATACACAACCGATCACTAAAAGTCTGACAAAAGATTAAATTCTCGATTTATTTATTCCTTAATGAATAAAAATTTGAATTATGTATTTTTTACACACATGTAGAGTTTTAAATTCTTCCCTACAGGATAAATATTATGATTCTTTTAAATCATGATTAATTGGCGAAGAGAAAAAGAATTATTTTATTAAAAAATATCTCGGACTGGTGTTTTCCAGATAAGAATATTATATTTTGATAATTTGAAAAATATATATACAGAACAATAACGCATAACCTTTGGATCTTACAAGATGATTTACTTTTAATTTAGATTCATCTTAGACAACAATCAGTTAAGATTATTATTCTAACTAATTCATATTTTTTATCATATATATATATATATGTATAAATTTTTATCTAGTTCAATTATTTAGTAAAGAATGAGACTAATTTTCGTTTCAATTGGTTCTAATCGATTTAATCTAATCGAAAGATATGACGATTTTATTGTATTTAAAGAAATTTCCTATTTTCACATGAATCAGTACATTCTTTTTACTTAACTGTGAATTGTTGTTATGAAAAGGGACAATGCCTGATGATAGGACAGTAAAGGTATCAATAGTTACATTTTTAAATACATTTTTGCACGTATGAATCTTATTTGTGCTTCTTTTGATGTGATTTTTTCTTATGTTAAATATTTAAAACGTTTTGTATTATTGAAAACTGTATTCGTTCGCATAAACATTCATGTATCGTTATATCTTCTTTTACTATTGTTTACAATATTGTATAAATATAATTTAAAATATAAACAATTTAATTTTCGGTATAAAATATAAAACGTATTATATTCATTGATAATTTCTGATAATTATATAGTATATTAATTAAATGAGAAAATAATTTATTTGTCATTAAAATTAATCTTAATTAATTTATTATTAATTAAATTTTTAAATGGATTACTTATATATTTATTATTCATTTTTTTAAAACTATGCGTATGTTTAATTACTTATATTTATTATTGAAAGCACATATAATTTTCGTATAAACATAACTGAGTCAATTAGTTATTTATAATAGTGACAGATAAATTATGATATATTCAAAAAGTTTACTTTTGATTTGGATCAATAATACTATTGCTTTTGAATCTATTTACTTGATATATAAAAATAAATGTTTTAATATTGGACGAATATAAAAAAAGTGTTTGTTATTAGAGGAAAATATGCATGCAGAATCATACATATAATTATCGGTACGTATGTGGTAGATTGCTAATTAAAATTTGCAATATTTCATATCTAATATCTCCTGAATTGTAATACACATGTACTATTATTTTTAATATTACATACAGCGTGAAATGAAATAACGTATAAGTATACATAATCATTTTTTATTATATATTAAAGAAAATTTTTCTTTAAAGAATATTCATTCTCAGTTAGCTGATAATAATATATATGTATATACTTATTTATTTTTTAAAAAAAATTAAAATTGATTTAATATTATAATTTGTAAAAAAATTAATTAAAATGAAGTATATTATTAGTGATGCATACTATAATTAAGTACAGAAAAGTTGATAGATTTTGTTTAATAATTAATGTTTTAAAAATAATATTGTTGTAAACTTTTAAGACTGTATGGCTACTATTTGTCGGTCAATAATTTAATGACATTTTCATTTCATATAATCGTAAATCAATGAAGATTAGTTCATAATTGGATTTAAAGTTATTTCTATAAGAACATTTATTAAAAAATGTGTTATAATAATTATAACTGGTCGTTATGATCTAGAAAGGAATTTAAATAAAATCAGATGAATTTTTGCTGAGATATTTATCTTTTATGATTCTGGTGAAAAATGTTTTACATTTATTGACCTTTTTGAACAATTTTAGAAATAAAATATTTATATTGAATTTAAATAAATATTATAATATTTAATAAAATATTATATCAAATGAAAAGTACAATACAATTGTATGATATTTATTCGTAAACCTAGACACTTTTTCCAGAAATTTACTATTAAAAAGTTGCTTTGATAAAATTCTTATACATTTGAATACATTTGCACCTACCTTCGTAAAAATCAATGAAAATTTTCCATGGATATTGTATATATATATATATATATATAAATATGTAAATACTTTATTTTTCGTAATTGATATATTTTTTATTTTGTAAATCGTTTCTCATCAATGAGATAAAAAATTAAATTTAAATTAGAATTCGCTTTGATATTTGATTTTATTTAACTAATATACTTTTTGAAATGTTTATAGTTCTTGTTTTTATCATTATTTTATCTTATTGTATTTTTATACAAGTACATAAATTATTTCATAGAAAACTTATACTTATTTGACTTAAAAAATCTACCGTTAGAAAAAAGTGGTTGATACAAAGTTCAGTCCAGACAAATTTCTCACACTCAAAGATAACGCGTTAAAGTATTTTATTTTCTGATTTGTTCAAATTCTAGTTTTAACAATGTTTGATTCTACGAATTTTATATGTTGTCCAGTAATTGTTTAAGATTATTCGAACTTGAAAACGATAAGTAAAAATCTTTATTATTTAGTATATGAAAATGTGTACGTTTGGTTCATGTTGCAATGATATTCCGAGAATCTGTTTATCTGTAGAAAACAATACAATTTAAATCAGATTGGAGTGAGATAGGCAGTAATTTTTTCGAGATAAAATTAATTCTATTGCAATTAAAAATGAAATATTATCTGTTTATATTCGATTCGTTTTTAAATTCACTTGAATATCAGAAATGTATGTTTGAAAAAAATTGATTGTTGTTATGAGAATTATACTTTCAGCTATTAATTGATATAAATGGTAACTCAACATTACGAAATTATTAGTACATGAAAGAAAGTTGTTTATATATATATATATATATATATATATATAAATATATATATATATATATATATATATATATATATATATATATATATATATATATATATATTATCTTCAGTTTCATTCGATAAAAATTATAAATGAGCGACCCACGTTCCATTCAATAAACGAATTAGTGAAGACAATTTGTAACAATTTCTTTTCGCTGAAAGAGAAAGAGAGAGATCTTCCCAAAATGAAGTACTCAACGTGTTAAAAGGTGTTTCATCGTCCGAACAACATATTAATACAAATATAATTTAAACGGCACGAACTTATAATAAAAACATTTTCGGTTGAATGTTATTACGCCTGATAAAATTATTCAATTTAAACATTTTTACGGCAGACATGTAGGCCGTAACCGTTCATAAATCATGACAGAGAGATGCTCGAAGCTCACGAACAACTTGGCGTGGTATCATTTGTATTCCGTACTTCGAAATGTCTGCCCGTTTAAAAAGAAAACGTATTTCGATTGCAAATTAAGACGGAACTAAAATTTATTATTTCGCTAAACGGGATTTCGACCAACACGACGAACGGGAAAAAAGAGAATAAAATTTTGCTCGAAATAACGTTATGAATTATTCAGTTTTTACATCTTTAAATGTACCACTTTATATATATATATATATATATATATATATATATATATATATTTAATTTTTTTCTCAAAAATTAATATTACTACAAAAATTTACATGTTCATAAATGTTTACTTTGAAATATTTTCATGGTATATTTTTCTATTCTGCATGAGGTATTCGGCATTCCATTTACTTTTTATTAAAACTCGTGATGTTTTTTTTTTAATATTTCCATGAATATTTTCTCAAAGAATTCAAACTGAATATACTCAATATGAAACACCAACATTTGATGCACGTAAGTAGTGGCAAAGTAATTTTCCAGTACTAATATCGAGAAAGTATAAAAGAAGAAAACATTTAAAAAATTATTTATTTCTCGTGCGAATATTTTTTTTAGAAATGTTGTATACTTTCGTTAATAAATTAATTACTTCTTAAAAAACGACAATAATTCAAATAAATATATTTTTAGAAACACGATAAAAGATAATCAGCTGTATTTTGTTGAGTATCTGACTACAGCGAGAAAATCCAGTTATTTTTCTGTCTTTGTACAACGCATGTTAAACTAAAACGTGTTTCTAAATTTTTCACAGCACTGGTATATTAAATAAAGTAAATTAATGTACAATGTTTTCTTCTTAGGTGGCAGAGAAATGCTCTGACGTCCCGGTCGATGGTTCTGTGCCCAGCAGGGGTAGCTGGGACAACCCAATGGAGTTTGTATTATCGTGTATAGGATATGCAGTCGGATTAGGAAATGTTTGGCGGTTCCCGTACTTGTGCTATCGTAATGGAGGAGGTGAACATTATTATATTATTATTACTTTATAAGGATTTATGACGTTTAATTACTTAGATATTTTATGTATGCATGGAAATGAAGTAATACTACGGGGAGTTGTCACCTTGGAAAGTACACTATGTGCTACTGTCGGTGAATGTAAATCAATGATTAATTGTATACTGTTTTATAATATAAATTACGCTAATGAAACAAATATTGAAGGGTCGACTTTTTTATTTATTTCTTTAGCACGATCGACGAAGAACACTTAATTTTTCATTATCAGTTATTTGTTCCCAGTTCTTTAATCGATGCATTATCTAATTAATAAATTTCTAAAAATATTTATGTATGCAAACTGGTCTGAAAATTATTTTATAATATTTATAATATATAAATAGCAGCCTGTTATCATTATATTGTTAAAAAAGAATTACAAAATAATATTAGAAACATATTTGCATTTATCAGGTATAGAAAAAGATTTTTATTAGAGTTTCGAGAATTATAATTTGACTTATAAATATAAAATTAAATTATAACAACTTTGGAAGTCTTTACCTATTCAGTGTTTGTATGATATAATTTTTCGCCGTGAATAATTATTAAATCATTTACTCTAATTTCGATCTGATGCACAGCAACATCAAAACGACAAAGAATGAAATTACTCGCAATTTATAACCAACACAATAATCACTCAGAACTTGACTTCGTGAACAATGAAAAACTGATGGGTGCTTTTTTTAGTGTCGCTGCATGGGTATGTGTGTGCCTGTGACGTATGTGGATTTATATGTGTGCCATGTGTGTGCGTGCGCGTGTGTGTGTGTGTTATATTGCGTTTCGTCTGCCAGTAGATTTTCGATACTATTCTGGCAGTTTGTAGGTCTGCATGCCAACGATAATTACCTGATGCTGAGTACTGATTGTACATAATGGCCAGCTTGCTATTCGGTTTGTTCGCTCGTTCGTGTGAAACCCGCCACATGATGTAACAATTAAAAGCGTAACCCCTTTACAGAGAGCATTGGCACGAATGTATAATTTTATACGTTCTTTTATGATTTTTCGTGAAAGAAATTCAGAAAATATTTTAGTGGACGCAATATACGAACAATTTGATATATATATATATATATATATATATATATATATATATATATATATGTATATGTATATATATATATATGTATATATATATTACTAATGCTGAAATAAGTTACATCAAATTTATTATTAATTAATAACGAAAACATTATAATAATAAATTATAAATCTATTAATTTTATTGAGAAGACAAAACAATAAAAGGAGGATTAAAATATCATTAGAAAACTAATCTTTTCGTTCACTGATAAAATAAAAAATATTTTATCAAACTGATAGAAGAAAAAAACTATCGTTGATTATATGAAGTTGTATTGATTCTAATTAGCACACACACACTTATATATATATATATATATTTAATAAATTGATGTTTGAATTTTTTGAACTACAATAAATCTACAACATTATTTCAAAATGTTTTTTATTGTTCGAGATAATCTGAATGAAAAACTTAAACGCGATACTTAAGAATATAAATTTGTATGCATTAAAGTAAATATTATTTAATAACACAAATTAATATTTCGATAAGATTACTTTGAAATATGAGTAAATATCTGAAATGATATGATTGTTTTATATATATATATTTATATATATATATAATATATGTATATATATATTTTAAAAAAATATGTTTATTCAAATGATGTATTGTACAAGTCGAGAACGCGTTTGTGTACTTAACATCTGCACGATTTTATTTGAAATCTGACAGCGAAAATAATTCATGGCGTTTCAAATAGAATTTCTGAGATCAGAAAAGGGTTGAACAGTTTATTTGTTCTCTCAGAAGCAGACATTAATCTATTTAAAAATTAATTTACATAAAGACCGAAAATATGTATAATGTTTTATTTCATACAAGATATCTTTATCTTCACGGTATTCGTTCGTTGTCATAAGAGGAAGTTATGAATAAATTATAAATAGCTGCTTCCATTATTACTCGAATGAGGAGGAGCTGAAGCGGCGCC
Organism: Acanthacorydalis orientalis; assembly: GCA_034766995.1. Taxonomy (NCBI): domain Eukaryota; kingdom Metazoa; phylum Arthropoda; class Insecta; order Megaloptera; family Corydalidae; genus Acanthacorydalis; species Acanthacorydalis orientalis. Next base: position 19,738,253 of record CM068323.1, read on the forward strand.
AAACTGTGGTAACTTCAACCCTTTTATCGTCGGATTGTACAAGGAATACATCTGTGCATGAATGTTATGTGCATGAATGTTGGTTTTTGACGAGTATCCGTTTCGCCGTATAGTTCGCTCTATTTATTTAAACTGATTAAAAATTATTTACTATATATATATATATATATATATATATAATACTTGCATTAAGAAATTAAAAGCTTTGCTAGTATCAAAAAGGATATAAATTAATTTTGTGCAAGTTATTTGTATGTACAGTATTAAAAATATTCTATTGATTTAAAAGTTGTTGTAAATAACTTATTTTGTTTAATTTCAGTTGTTAATATTCATAACGAAATAATGATTTGGTTCATTTTTTTCAATATTATTATAAAATATTTGTTTTTTATATTTTAAAGATTATTTCTGATTCTTATTTTTGAATATAAATTCAACTAGTTTATTAATAACTTCGTTATTAATTTTAGAGACAAAATATTGTATCATAATTGAAATAAATGTTATTTATTTTTGGATATATAATTTAACTTAATTAAAAGTCGATGAAATATATTTACTTAACAAATAATTCCTATTCTTGACTGTAATTTAATATTTCAGGTGCTTTCCTTGTTCCTTATTTAATAATGCTGTTCATAATTGGTCTTCCGATATTTTTTTTGGAACTCGTTATTGGACAGTATTCTGGCTTAGGACCAATTCAGGCTTTCGAACGTATGGCACCGATATTCCATGGTCTAGGTTACTGTACACTTGTAGTAATCACTTTAGTTACAATATATTATATGGTCATTGTTTCATGGACTATCTTTTATATTTTCGCATCGTTTAGTAAAGAATTAAAATGGGGATCTTGCCAAAATGATTTCAATTCAGAAAGTGAGTGTCAGTCAAAAAGTAAATTAGTTGTGACGAAGAAAATTATATAAATGTGAAACAAAACTTTTCAGATTGTTATAGTGCTATTGAAGAAGCAAAATGTGAGCCAAATTCGCCGATATTCTGGAAAAAAGTGTGCAATTCACTGAAAGACTTCTGTGGTGGACATGGTATGGTTAATGGAACGTTAGGATGTTTAAACGGCACTGGATATGAAGTTCCAGTCGAGAAAGTTGTTAAAAGAGTATTGGCGTCCCAGGAATACTATAATGATTACGTGTTAGGGATCCAAGGTGCTACGTGGTCTGATTGGGGTTATCCGAGATATCAGTTGCTTTTGTGTCTTTTGTTAGGATGGACATTGGCTTACTTCTGTGTAGTGAAAGGAGTCCAGTCAGCAGGAAAAGCCGTTTATTTTACAGCATTGTTCCCATATGTTGTACTGTTTATTTTATTGATCAGAGGATGTACTCTAGACGGTGCGGGCGAAGGGATACGTTTCTACATACAGCCCCGGTGGGAAATATTATCTAAATCGACCGTTTGGGCTGACGCAGCATCACAGATATTTTATGCGTTTGGTATCGGGTGCGGTTCGTTAGTAACGCTGTCTTCTTATAGCTCTTTTACGAACAACTGTCACCGCGATGCACTAATCGTATCTGCTGCGAACGCCTTCACGTCCATATTCGCCGGATTCGCTATATTCTCCGTACTCGGATTCCTGGCGCACGAAATGGCCGTGCCTGTCGATGAAGTGGCCGACGACGGACCAGGTTTGGCATTCGTTGCTTATCCAGAAGCTGTACTACGTATGCCCATACCGCAACTGTGGGCGTTCCTATTCTTTTTCATGTTGCTCGTGCTCGGTCTCGGCAGTCAGTTAGCTGGAATCGAAGCAATAAACACTGCGATTCTGGACCAATGGCCACATTTACGCAAGCATCAATCGAAGGTGACATTGTGTACGTGTATAGCCTGTTACATAGCCGCGATACCGATGTGTTGTCACGGCGGAGTTTATCTCTTCACACTCATGGACTGGAACACTGCATCGTGGGCTATCCTATTGATTGGTATCGCAGAAGTGGGACTCGTTGCTTGGGTTTATGGATGTAAACGATTCTTAGATAATATTTCAACTATGACGATTGATCTGTATGCATGGGCTAAATACTATTGGTGGTCCACGTGGGTCATTTTGGCACCAATGTTACTCTTTGTAAGTATTCTTTAAAACATTATAACCCCGTATATGTTGTTAATATTTAATCGTCGTCAGGTGAAGGTAAACTCCAGTAAACAACTACTAAATTAAAAATAGTTTCATTAATTTTTCTGACTTTGAACGAATTAACATTCCTTATTAATTTGTTTGTCATAAGTAATTCATACATTTAAGTTGATTGAATGACAAACGCTTACTTAAAAAGAAACTAAAGTAAATATCAGATTAATGATAAAAAAATAATTGCAGGGCGTGTTTATATTCTCCATGTACACGTATCGACCAGCGAAATTCGGTGACATAGATTTTCCTGCAGGAGCTGACGCACTCGGATGGATGATTAGTCTTTCGACATTAATTCCATTACCATTGTTCGCAATATACCGATTAATCATCGGGAAACCTGTAAGTAATATGTTTGTAATTTATTAAGAAACAACTAAATAATTTGAGAATTTTTAACAGAAATTTCCAACGAGTGTAGTCATATAATTTATCATAATTTTCTAATATAAATCCACGACATTTATTTTATGCCTTATGTACATTTTGTCTATTTTTTTTGAATTAGTCTGGAAGGGCGTTATTTAAGCCGACGTCTCAGTGGGGTCCAGCCGCAGATATGCCCAGTTTTTCAAACTCTTTATCGATTACTGATACTTCCCATCAAATAAAGCCGGATAACTTTTATATATAAATATAACCATGTTTATTATATTTATGTCTATTTTACTAATAATTATATACGCATGTATATAGTTTATATATATATATATATATATATATATATAATTTATATATATATATATATATATATATATATATATATATATATATGAACAAATATTTTCCGAGTAAATTATTAATGTTTCAACTGATGACGTTTATAGTAAAGTTTAATAATATTTATTGGAAAAAGTCTAATCAACAGTATTATTTTTCAAAAATTATATTGATGCGTACTTCTCTGAAAAGTAGAATTATTTGTTTAAAAAAATAATCTGTTGTTTAATCATAATTGTGTGATGATGAATCGTGCACTTGAATTTAGATAATCTGAATCTAAACAAATAAGAAACGAAGTCTGAATTACATAATATGCTATTAGTTTTTTTTCAATTTAAACCGTTATATTGTTTTTATATTAAATTTTCATTACGGAGGGAATAATGACCATCATATTTATATGAAAATTTGTTGTATACTGAAATTAACAAATACTTTTTTTATTGGAGGAAATAATGACCATTAATGTAGTTATTATTTTTACTTCTATCTCAACGTACTAATATATTGTATATATTTTATTATTAATATTAATTAGATAAAGTACTGTGATAAAGATATTGTTTTTGTTATATTTACTTCATATCGATACATTTCTATTACTTATATAGAAAATATAAAATATTTTATATAAAATAATAATATATTTTCTTTTAAAAAAACGTTTATAGAATATTTAATATAGTATAAAAATTTGAAATAATTTCAGTTTGCATTAATATTAATATATTTTAATATTAAATATTGCATAAACATTTTTTTAAAAGAAAATATTTACTCGATATTATTGTTTACGAGTGCAAATATTGAAAGTTTTGTTAAGTGATTATTTGATTAAATACTTTTTTGGTCTATATAGAATTGTATTGATATGCATATTATCATTATATATTTAAGTATGTATTATAATGATATTGTATTTAAAGCAATTGTAATTATTGTAAATCGATATTAAAACGATTATTTGTTTATTAATCATGTATTTCAGTTATGTGATAATTTTATTAAATTTATTTACAAGCGCCCTTTTTTTTAAAAAATAAAACGGTATGTTTGACAATATATAGTAACTTTTTTTAATAATTGATTTCATAACTTTATGTAACATACTTTTTTATTTATCATAATATTATCTGTCAAGTCAACAGTTCTTTTAATTAAGAATACTTGGTTTAAGCTTTAGATCAACAAATATGGTTTTAATATAGATTTTAAATAAACAATTGTATATTTTTATAGCCTATAGAAATAAAAAAACATTTTTTTATAAATGTTCAATAGTTAAACGAAGAAGAAAATCGATTTACAGACACAAAGCGAAGATAGATGTCTTTCCTATAATAAGTTGTTTCTCTTAGTCATTTATAATGTAACAAGATGCCAATAGATTTCAAGTATACTTTTTAAAACAGTTTGGTCAAACAAATTCGATTATAATTGAAATGAAATCGATCTAAATATTTAAATACATTTAAAAATTTATAAATCAAATAAAATATTACAAAATATGAAATAATTTACCAAGTGATTATTTTTTAAAATAATTTTAAGAAAATTAAGAACATGAAAGTACATTTCATGTACTGTACAATGATAATAATATAAAATGTATATAGTTGAGAAATGAAATTTATATATATTTTATGTATGTTAATTAAAACAATGACTCTTCCTCATACGCATGCAGTTTTTTTCCGAGTTTTATCATGAGTGTTTCTATTGTAATTATTTGATTCGAAAAAAAGTATTGATAATAAATTTGTGCCTATCATTTTTTACAGACGAATGTTTTTTGTTTAAGCGAACATTTGCCTTAAAGATCTTTTGTTTGTTGGTTCAGTTTCATGTTTGGAAAAGTATTGGATTTATCGAGTATAAGCGAATTGAGACATAAGTTCAAGTATATATCGAGGACATTGATAAAAAGACAATCGATCTGTTCCCACGTGAGTGATTTTTCATATCATTTCAAATATTCGATTATCATTGATACAGATCTTAAAATAACTGAGTTCAAATGATTGGTTCATTGACAAGGTTTTTTGATACGTTAAATATAGAGAGGTTGTTTCATGATATGGAAAACTGCAACGATTTCATACATATAAATGTTTTATTTTTCACACTTTTAATATCTTTTAGATAAATAAATTTTACTAACATCACTTGAAATATCATATAATATATATATATATATATATATATATATATATATATATATATATATATACAGATAGATAAATATATGGATTCTATTTTGAATCATATTCATTTTTTTATGAATTTCAACTTGTTATGATGTATTCGAGATATCGTCACTAGTTATGTGTATTTATTTGGAATAAAATACGTACATATATGTGATTTATGAAACGAACAAAACACAATTGTGAAATATAAATCTTATTCGATAAAAACATTTTCCTTTTGAAGTTTAAGTGATTGATTTATTATATAAACGGTTTTTTTTATGTATATTATGAATATTTGTTCACGAGTATGTAAATATATATTCTTTTTTATTTTTCGAGACTTTCGAATGTTATATATATATATATATATATATATATATATATATATATAGAGAGAGAGAGAGAGAGAGAGAGAATAACTCAACATAATAGTATAAAATTTGAAACAAGTGTATGCTTATATATATATATATATATATATATATCATTAATTTTGAAAACAATACGAATAATAAATAACTTCTTTCATTTCTGATATGATTTTTAGTATCTTTATAAAAGTATATGTTTGAGGTAGATATTATACTTGTGTAATTTATCTAGAGATGATTTTTGAAAAAAGAAATTATTCATTCAATTGATTGTTCAGAAAAAAATCCAATAATTATTTTAAAGTATGTAAATTTAGCTGTAAAAATATCGAATATAATTTGGTTTAGTAAAAATATATCGAAATTAAGTTGGTATGTCGTCAGTCAAAAATTAATAAAAATATAAGAATGAATAATAATAAAGAATTAAATTAAAAGGAAAATATAGTGAGTTTAATGTATTCCATTTAGTAAATATGAATGTCTTTGACGGAATTATATTTTTTTTATTATATTACATATAATTATATTACATTATATTTTTTTACAAATAATTTACTTATGATAATATATTGAATTTGAAGACAGCTGTATAAATATTTAAATAATATTAATGTTATAGAAAAATATTATATTAATGTAAAAAAATAAGGAATCTACAAGTAGCAAAAAAATCCATTTACTAAAATGTCAAGTTTTAAATTAGATAAAAGATGTTTGATAAATTTAAAAAATTCATGCAATTCATTACTTTTATCGCTAAACATGTCTTATCTTTCATAAATAAATATTTCTGTTCATGAAAATTGTGCGTACGTGTGTACATGTGCTCGTTTGTATATATTATATTTTCAATATTGTTCGGTTGAGTTTTTCATCTGTATAATTTATTAAATATTTCTGAAGAGTTGTTAGATACGTTTAAATGTCTCCAGATCTGAAAACATATTATTATTTATGACTAAGGCTTTCTGAGACTATTATTGATAACACTATATTTTTTTTTAAAAAATTAAATATAAATAAAATAGCATTGAAATATGAATACATAGTCGAATTTTATAAAATTCTCTTTGCACATTTATATATTTATTTATAAATTCTCTCGATATGGAATAACTTTGGGGCAAGTTTGTTAATAATTAACACTTGCGTTATTAAAAATCATTCTGTTTTTTCGCATATGTTTATGGCTATAAGGAATAATAATAAGTTTCACACATTATACACGCGCTTATGATTACAGGTACATTTTTTCGATGGAGTTTTGATATAAATCTGTAACTGTAGGTCAAAAATTAATAACAACTAATAATTGCCACGTGTTAAATTATATGTAATTAAAACTTGTTAAAAAGTGACAAGTTGAACTTGGTACATGAGGTATGTCGCACGAAATATTCATTGTAATCGATAATTGTCGACTGTTTTTTTTTTATTCTAACGTAGATTTAAAATAAAAAAAGTCTAGTTTGAATCAGTTAAATTATGTGGTAGTTAAACAAGGGATTTGTGTGATTTTAACTGTATGGAATCGTTTCATTTTACAAAGTACTGGAATAAAATATTGATGAAAATAGTTTATGTAAACATATTGAAAATTGGTTCAATATTGTTACATGACCTTTTTGTAAAACACTTTTATTTTCTAAAATTAACATTTTTAATAAAATTTACTTTCGCATTTGTTATAGGTAAAGGATAGGGAAAATATAATTAATTATTTAAACTAATTAATGTAAAGTAATAGAAATTCATAACATATTTTAATTAAGTTTGTACTTGTCTATTTACATTTTGGATATGAATTATTTATATATTTTATTATAATTTTGTAATATAAAGTCGACTTACTTGTCATATGATATAAAAAAAATTCTAACGATTCACTTGATATTTAAATAATACAAAATGGTGATAGAATGCATTCATTTAAATAACGAGAAATTGTAAAATAGGATCCTTTTGGATAGACTATTCTGTGTAAATTCAGTTCAGTGCATTTATCGATTTTTGTTCGAAGGAGAATATTGATAGTAATTGATGCTGTCGGGACGATATCCCAATGGGACTGTTGTAAAAAGATAATATCTCTAGAGGAAATATTCGGAATTATTTAAGTATGTTGTATATCAAGTTTACGGACTTGATCTTTGTTGGATTCTTGTTTCAATCGTAAAACATTTTACAATAGTATATCATATATATATATATATATATATATATATATATATATATATATATATATATATATATATATATTACGACCCTGTGGAAGGGGATTAGAATACTTCCATGGTATCCCTGCCTGTCGTAAGAGGCGACTAATAGGGAATTTGTGTGATTGGCGGTATATGTGATTCCCTTCGTAATATAAATAGTCTGGCTTGAGTGTGAACACTTTTCAAAAAAAGAATACTCTTTTGCTCTTAGAATAAAAAAAAACGCTGCTAAAAGTAGTTGTATTATATGCTTTGTCAATGACTACAGGATTTAAGGAGCTAAGGGAAAATTATTGTATTAAATGTTTCAAGATTTCTGAAAGGAATGCAATTTAGGTTTATAAATTTTTTTAAGCTTTACGAATTAATATATATATATGTATATATATATTTTATATATATATATATATATATATATGTATATATATATATCTTTGTATGCACTGAACTGTTATTCGTTCCTTATTATCAGTTCGTACAATCAAATAATATTCGTTTATTATCTATGTAATGGTATTAATCGAGCAAATAACAGCGTGTTCGTAAACATGAGCATAAACGGGCGCCATTAAATACATGCTGTTCGACACGTTACACTCTCATGTCTTCTTAATACGGCATGTTTTCCGATATGTTCAAATTGTCTGAAACGATTACAAGCTATTACAGTTTTGCTATTGCGCCATTACATCTTTTTATTATGTTCGTTGCTTATTTTTTCCGGTCTGTCTCTTTCTTCGTTTCTTTGCTTATCGTTCGTGAAAAAGAAAACAGAACGGACACGTTTCTGTTCTCTGTGCTGATATCTTGTATATAGTTATTGTGTTTCAGTCCAGGGAAATAGTTACAAGAGTTTTTTTTTCACTATTGTAACTATTTCACTATTGTATCGAAATCACTATGAAATCGTGTCTAAAATTGTAGATAATCATACGATAAGATTCTTGTTCTTTCAATCAAAGTATTATCACTAGAAGCGTTTATTTATATAGTTTTAAATTGGAAAAAAATATTCAAAATAATTGTTTATGAACGAGCAGATTTCCATCTGATTGAAGTCCTTTGAATGTAGATTCCTGATATGGTTGAGAAGGAATTTGAATTTAAAAAATGGCACAGCATGTTATTTACAAAGATTCTCAATTTCTCCGATTAATCATTTAGATTAATGCTTGAAAGATGGGCCTATTTATAAAAAAATCGTATAATTGTACACACGTATTGATAGTTTTGCCTCTATTCGTGTCTATTACTTGATATAGCATCATAAATTCAGTAAACGAACGGTGACGATATACGGTCGTACCAAGTAATGTACGTATTCGCATACGTATACATCAAGAGTGCATTTCCGAGTCATTTCTTTTCCGAACGGTTTCCGGTGTACACAACAACAACAACATTGCAATGCATTGGACCTAGAAGATCGACAGCTACTCGGTTAAAATGCAAATGAAATGGATGGCTGAGCACATAGTGCGCCGTTCGGGATACAGAGTGCTCATGCAACATAACACGTCTATACAGGATGACAAGCTATTACAAAAAGTGTATTCGATCTTTCCTCGTCGTCTCGCAGACGCTCTCTCGCCATATTTTCAAATGTCCATCCCGGACGGGTCTTGTGTACCAGCCTATATTGGATATCAAATGAAAAACGGAAGATGGAACACGGTTTCGTAAATATTAAAATGAGAATGTTATTTAGTTTTTTTTTCAGTTCTTTATTCTTATTTCGTTCTCCTTTTCCTCTCCGTCTTAAATTTATGTTTTATATACAGGTTTAATATTGTTTCGTATTTCGAATAGCTCGTCTATAAAATTATAATAAATACACTCGTTTCTCAATACTTTTTTCTCTTTAGACTCTTATATGTATACATAATATGTACCCATATATAAATAAATCATAAATGCACGTTTACATATACTAAAAAATAATAACTCTAAAATATTTCAATTATACAAATATAATTGAAAAATTAAATACAGTCTCGTGCACTTGTTCAAATTAAGAGAGAATGTAAAACGAAATAAAAAACAGAAAATCTTCATATATTTATTATCTATGATACAGTAATTAATGTCATACTTTTACAAAAAAATATTAATTAAGATGAATATCTTTCTCATCCAAAAACAGAATCATAAAATATATAAAGGCTGATATTTATATTTATTTAATATTTGAGATTTTCAGTATTGATATTCTACAAATTTATTCACTGTATATTCCTTTTATTTTATGAAAGAATATTTAAAATAAATTTTAAGAACGTGACGATCGATAAATAATTATTTTTACATTATTCTTTATTTCTTATTTTAAAACACTTGAAATTCAAACTTGTTAGTCAGTAGATATATATTTCCAATGAAAAATTACATACTTAATGGTATTGAATTTAAATATATAAACTCCAATAAAAAAATGAAATGTATTTCAGACATATGCTTGGAAAATTTTCAAAACCTATTATTTTTATTAACAAGCATTTATCTGTTGAAACAACTTTGCAAATATAATTGTAGCACAAATGAAATACTAAAAGCGAAAGTATATTCTTTTAGCATATTTGAGAACAAAACTTTTATTATATACATACATATATATATATATATATATACATATATATATATATATATATATTTATGTATTTATTTATGTATTCATGAAAACGTATTTTATTAGTTCTGTTTCTTAGAAAAATGAAAGTATTGAAAAGTTTATGAGTAATTGAAGGAATAGTGCACAGGTTTTATCTTTTGTTTGAAAACGAATGTCATATGTCTGGACTGAGAAAAGATAGTTTCTTGAAATTTCTGTCGTCCAAGTTGTTCAGAAAGATTCTTTTAATAAATTTTAAATCCATTTTATTATTTAACTGTATTATATATATATATATATATACATATATCTTATGTTTAAATTTATTATCTTACTTATTGAAGAAAGTGTAATAATTTTTTTATTTAAAAGTGTCATCAGAATAAAATAAATATTATCTATAGAGAGAGGCTATATAGTCTCAAATTATTGACTTTTATCGACTTTAATTGCTATTAAACTTAAATATGTTTTATAATGACTTTTAAGGGAGCTTCTATTATAATTATTTTTTTATGAAAATGTAATTGAATAATTATAAGTATCGTTTTTATATATATATATATATATATATATATATATATATATATATTATGAAAATAGTATTTGATAAGGGACAATTCCGTGTATATAAGTTTAAAAAAATCTCGAATATTAATTAACGAAACTCGTTTAATCAACGAACAACAAACGGATATATTGTCTAGCCAAAAAGAAAAAGACAAGGAAATTCACTGATAAACTAAAACATTGAGTTTTTTTGATTAATTGCCATAGCTCCAATAAAAACCGTCGTTTTCTCTTCTTCAGTATATATTTAAATTTATTTAAAAATGACACAGTACTAATGATTAATAGTAATGTATTACATGCTGTTTAATTTCTTGTCATAATAAATAGAAATATTCGTATCCTAAATGTAATGATAAATTGCGAGTGAAATTTCGTTTTAATTTTCTCTGAAATAAAATGAATTTGGTAAAAATTTCATTATTTTTAAAAAAAATTAAAATGGAATCGTATATTGTTTTACTTCTAATTTTAGTTGAGTATTAAGCGAATTACTTATTAATTTTTTATTTCAATATATTGTCAAATAAATAATATATAATTAAGTGCGTTGAAGGAGTAACTTACTTAATTTTAATTAAAAACACTGTTTGTCCAAATGCAGTACGTTTTAAGAATACAATATGCATTTTATAAGTTTTGAATTATTTTTAGAATTTTCGAGAACTAATTTTCTAAATATTACTTTTTTTTAGATCTTTCGTTTAGTTATAACTCGTGCCTATTAAAATAATAATATATGTTAATAACAAAACAATAATGATCATGTTTAATCATAGAACTCAAACATGATTAAATCCTTCCCAGCTAACAAAAAATACTTGTATGCCATTCATTTCAATCCGTATTTACATCTTTTATCGTGTGTTCGTTTTCATTCAATTAAAAACCGATAATTTGCCGAAGAAGTCGTTGAATAATTTAAAATATAAAAGCATTAATTATCGAGGAATTAACGCTAATGACAACATGAAAACGTACTAATTGATCTTTTTGATGTAAAATCAAATACGGATTTATTCAAAGTATTTATTATCCACTCGACTATCATAAATATAATAGGAAATAATTACTTACGATACAGCGTGGAATATTGTAAAGAAAAAATCCATTAAACGAGAATAAATAAAATCGTTCGTTATTTCGTGCCTACCGTCTCGAAATACATAATCTTAACATTTTAGAATATTAATTGCTATTTGCAATTCTACAATCGATGATTACATCGATGAACACAATTATATATATATATATATATATATATATATATATATATATATATATATGGATAAAATTATAAATAAATGCGACCATCTTCGTCGTATTCGAGTGCTTTCCTGCCTGTAACAATCTTGAAAATGATCACTTCCCAACGTTCATTGTAATTCAAACATTGTATTAAAGACAAAAAAAGATAGATATCTGGAGGATGTTTGTGTGTGAGGTCTGATACAGCAACAGCCAGTACCTTTAACTACGTACCCAGGTCAATAGGTATAAAGGATCTGTATGTGTGTAAAATAGCACGTGCATTGCCAGCTAACGGAGACGCCGGTGTCAGAAAGAGAACGATCTTTCTTTACACCACCACACATTTCTCCACTGCAGCAAGGTTCAATTTAAAAACGTGCCCGTCAGGGAATTCAAGAGGATCTCGTTCGTTCGGCATCGACTCTGCAGACGGACGCTACACGAAATTACATCAGAGTCGCCGCGGTGCTCATCTCATGTCGTATCATTGCACGCTCGCCAGATACAAGAAAAGACTTTTTGCGGTCAGTTGAATACGGTGTACATGATATGTTAAAAATCCGTGTGTGCATTTCATTTTGTATGATTTTATTTTGAATAAAAGGTGGATCGTGTGCTCGAATAGAAAAATGACAAGGAAATTGTCCTCTCTGTCCACAAATGTACATCATATTTATATAATACTTTTCAACTGATAAAGTTAAATTAATTAATCAAACTTGGGCATGTAAAAATTTAGTCGTAATACATGATCATTATTTTTAAGATACACCTACAAATATTTTAATATTGAATCTCCATATAAAATACCGTATATTTTATACCATTTGTGGGTTTTTTATTTTCTTTTAATAACATTTTTGAAGAGTCGTATTTTTATCTGAAAAAGCTGCAAGAGATATTTTCTTAATTTATAAAATACCTTTTATATATGTTGAAACGATTAAAATTAATTAATAAAGGTATTAATAATCACAAGTAACTCTGTTTAAAAAATGTTCACAAATTTAAACAAAAACCTTTTAATTAAAAACATTCTACATATAAATTAACGATTAATTGCTCCTGCTTGTTGAAAAAGCCGAAGGTGTATAGAAGTTCTAGTAGAAAATTAATTAGATCTAAGCTTCACTACTTCTATTAAACATCAAGTTTTTTATTTACTCTTTTTATAATTTTCAATATAAAATATTATATAGTAGTGTGTTTTGTTTATAATAGCAACTATTAATTTTTTGTAAGATATTAATAGTTGAATTGTTAAATTGAATAACGAATATTTTCTTTAAATTTTATAAGAACTATCACTTACGCTTAAGGTGAAATTTGTATCGTTTTTTGCTAATATAATATCCTTTTGTTCTGATTACACAATTCGTATACGACGCTACTGACAAGAAAGCTTTTTTAATATAGCGATTTATTTATTTTCACTTAGTAGAGTAATAAGAATAATCATTGTTATTTTTTGTTATATGAGTTTCTAATATAATATTTAATTGATAGATGAAAAAAAATATAAATTTGTTTGTATTTGTTGAACTTTTTCGCCGAATATCTAACAAGACTGGGTTTAAAAATTTCAAATATTGATTAGCACTACAGTCTATTAATCATTCTATGATATCAAATTTCTATTCACCCTCTTGTATCCAAACATTCGACAAATTCAACAATTCAACTAAATCAACAATTTGGAAATATTAGATTAACACATGATGTATGGTTATTATTCGAATTTCAATTACACGATATGTATGTATAAAAATATTTCAGGTTTATTAAAAGCTGTTTTGTCATAAATCACGTCTATTAAAAAAATCAAAATTAAAATCATTTAAAAGAATATTAATTAAAAAAGTTACGATAAAGCAACAAACAGAAATTACAATACTGTATAATAAATTATTTGAGAGATTTCTTATAACACGAACTCATATTTTTTGTGGTCAAAAAATTGCAAAAATAATATATTTGTGTTATAAAATGTTGAATAATATTTATAAACCAGTTTACTTGTAATAAAAACTATGAAAACATGCTGTAAATGTTGCTAAACTCTTAAAATATACACATTGAAATAATAATAATATAATTATAAATTGCACGCAATGTCAAGAGGATAATAAAATAAATTATATAATATTATATATATATATATATATATATATATATATATAAATTCATACATATATGTATATTAGATGCAATCAGAACGTTGCACTCAATTTATGACATTGTTATTTAAAACCACCCGTGTGGTCGCTTAAATCTCCCGCCGACTTCAGCGAATATCTGACGTTTTTCGTATGAAAGCTAAATTTACTGACCGAGGTTCGTAATAAATTAAATAAATTTTAATCGTATCCAAGAAAAAAGTGTGTGCAGAAAAGATATTACACCCGTGCAAATATAATATAATCATTTATTATGATTTTTTCATTACTATTTTGCCAATTACTTCTATTGATTATCTATGAAAGTTAAATAAATAAAATATATTTATGTGCTTCAGAAAAGTTTTGCTTGTCTTTGGGATTTAATTTTAAGTAAAGTAATTGGAAATTTTAATTGTAGATAAAATTGCTGTCATATTAAATATACGGATACGTTTATTCAGTATTACAAATACATATAATAGCTCTTTTTTATAAACACAGAAAAATTATTTTCAAAAGGAAGTTTATATGCGTTGCATCGACAATTTCCGTACAGAATACAGAATTGCCTACACGTCTGTGACATAAACATTATCAGCAATATCCTCTATTCGATCAGCGAACGTTGGTAGAACGTTGCCCGTCCCTCGTTCCTCGAAGTTGCATCTCTTTCAATCTCATCCCCCTTATATATCGATTTGTGAACACTTACACACCCAATGCTATGATTTTGTATCGGCCGGTGTAACAAATCTTTAAGATAGCTGCTGCCCGTATACATCCGAGCTGTGTAACATAAATGCCGATAAGCAATAACCACTCCGCTGTTGCTTGAAAATAGTCCGTTCGTTCCAAGAAAATCTCTAAGGTGTTTGTGCCTTTTTTTTTTGAAATTTTCACTCACTGGATGTCAAACGAATTTGTACTGAATGAAGTATTGACGGGTGGATGAGGGTGTATATTGAACGGTGATACGATTTATGATTCCGAGAAATCTCTGGAAACTAATTGTGTCATGAATACTGAAATATTTTTATTGAGAGTTTCTCTACAAATAATTTATAAATAATTCATTTATACAATATGCTCATTTCCATTTTCCCTAATATTTTTATATAGTGCTAAATTTAAATAAATAATCATTTTAAAAATTATCTCACTAACATTAATTTTATTAAAAAATATAATTTACATTTTAATACATTCTGTTTTTAAAAATTATAATTAATTTTTTTTGAATTATCTATATAATTATTTATAACAAAAGTAATGTACGAACGGTTAAGAAAATGGAAAGAAAACAATAATACAAAATTTTTAAATGGTTTTAAAATGTTTATCCCAGATATATATACATGAAAATATGTAGATTACCGCACTCCAGTTGTATTATCAACAATTTTACGCAATAAGATATCCATTTCACTGTATGATATGAAACGGGTGTACGAACCCATGACACTTTTTAAGGCCGCAGACCTTATTTGTTCAGCTACAATGCCGTTCAAGTTGTTTTTATATTTGATTGACATATTTATCTCCGTGTCAGTTATATATTTTTATACATGGCTGATTTAACGGCTGGGAGCACACAGTTTATATATATATATATATATATATATATATATATATATATATATATGCTTTACCGTTTTTGGAGCTATTTGAGCCTTTTATCACACGAAGGCACTCATGTTCTTTATACACATACAAATATATATATATATATATATATATATATATTTATATATTTGTGTGTGTGTGTATTTCTTTGAATAGAAAATTTCAATAATTTGATATTGAATATATATGAGAACTGTTTATTTACATTTAAATTTGATGCCTCTTAAAAAATAGTTTATCAACAGGAATACTTGTTATGTTATTAAATTTTAATTATTTAAGAAATCATTTTAATTATTTATATAATATGTATAAATATGAACATTTCTAGACGTTCTGGAAAAATAACTGTGACTTTAACCAAAACTCTATTTGTGTTTCATTTCATTTTAAATTGTGAACAAAATTCAAACTGTATTTTTGAGCTAATAGTTATTTCATTTATTTTTCTGGATGTAAAATGATTATTTAATGGGCTATTTATGCTTAATTATGCCAAGGAATTTGAGGATCCATAGAGAATGTTCTTGAAAAAAGTTTATGGATAACGATTTATGTGTTTCTTAATTAGTCAATATTACTTTTAGAATAAATGATAAAATGTATTTTAGATATTTAATTTTTTAATTGTTTATGTATTTAAAAAAAATCTATTTGAAGAATGACGTTTTAAAAAAAATCCATTAATTGTATGTATTAAATTGTGAGTGCATGCTCAAACTTTGTAATTTTTTTAACTTATATTTTTTATAATGGAATTAATGAAAGAATTTGTAACAATTCTTCTCAAATATTTCTCTTGTAAAATTGATGATCATAAAAAATATTCGTTTTAACATTCTTTTTAGAATCATTATTCATTTTTTTAATTCTGAGAAAAGATCATAGTATTTTCTTCTATACAATATTTTGAATATGTTTTTTTTCGAAATTATCTAATAATTTTCTTCATCTTTTTAAATCAAATTCAGAATTGCAAATTAGATACGTACGCATATTTCTAAATCGAACAGAGTGCATCCTCTGTACACCAGTGGTTTCGGAGCGGTTGCAGACGTTGCACACGTCTAGGGCGTAACTCGACGCCGTCATTCGCATCTGCTGACCGTTTCGATGACCGGCCTGGAATAGAACGTAGAGCGCTTGTACACTGGGTAAGTGGCGTTACCGCACGCGCGCCTTTATGGTATATTCATGACTGTATTTACTAATGACAGCCGTGCGTCATTTTGAAAACGTATCGTGTGGGAAACGACCGTGCTTCATATATTGTCGATGATTTTTTTCTGTTCTTCGCGTACGTGTGTACGCGAGAATAGAACAATGATATTAGTTTTATACGAAAGATCGATGACGCGATTTCATTGAAAGATGAAATAAGAGATGCGAGTGATATTGGTGTACATGCCATGAAATATAAGTAAGTTTGAATGGGTGTTCAATATTGGTCGACGGTGTTTATATGAACGTTACGTATTGATAAAGAAGTAAGTGAAACGGCACGTTTACTTCATCAGTATAGTTTTATTGTGGGATATGGTTCAATGTACGATTGCTCAAATTAATAACGAATTGCTCTGATTAGCGATTTCGATATTTTGCTTCATTTTTTTTATATCCGTTTTATTTTCGTTTCATTAATCTATATTTTTTGATTTTTTCCATAATTTATTCGAAAATTATTAAGAATCTTATAGAATTTATTATTAAGTTTTTGAAACAAATCACTTCATTATTATCTTCATAAAGTAATATTCAAATATATCATGTTTTTTGTCTGCATATTTCTTATAAAATTCAGTTCTGTTGCTGCGAGTAAATGGCAGTAAAACAATTTATATTTTAATCCATTTTTATAGCGTTCTGCACGTAAAATAAACTGTTAAACACTTTTATTAATTTTAAATTTACAATTTAAGTAATTTAGAAAAGTAAATGAATATAATTTACATTAAACTCCTTTTATATACTTCAAAGTCAAATATAATATTTAAAATAAAATGACATATGTTTTACGATGTGATATGTAATATATTTGTCTCGTTTACGTTCCCTTACAAAACTAACTATTATCTCTAGCATACAATTAACACGCTATTCAAATAATTCAACCTGAAAAATTATTAATAGGACAATTAACTCATAAACATAACAAATAATGTTCATATTATGGAAGATGAACATAGAGAAGGTATCTAACGCTACAGAGAAGATGTTTGAATAATATTTGATATAAGGTTTGACAATTACAGGTATATGTGTTTCAAATGTGTTACGCGATATATACTTACATACATACATACATACATATATATATATATATATACATGTATACAAATTATCATTACCATACGACAATTAATTGAAGGGTGTACGGTATATACGACACTCAGAATTGTACTAATGTCATTTATAATTTCATTGATATTTACCCAAACTCATAACCGTTACCGTTTAATTTAACTAGAGGATCGAGTTAAATGAAAGGGTCAAGGATTTTACTTGCTATGAAATATGTTATTTGTTCTGTTTTATAGAATTAGTTCGAATATTCACACTAATTTCTGAGGATTGCTTTTGAATAAGTTTGTTATAAATTAAAATCGGCTATAATCCTTGTTGATTTTCAATTGAATTCATGTTTAATGAATTAAACGGACTTTATTTAATATAGTAGTTATTTTTCTATTCAATTATTTACTAATATATAATCTGTCCAAATTGATGGGAAAATATTAAGAAAAAAAGTGTTGATTGGTTTTTATAACATAATATATTTAAACATAGAAAATATTTAAGAACGAAACTTAATGAATTAAACTTGAAACCTATGAGCAGACAAAGCAAACATTTCTCATCACCATGGACTTTGTCCTGCAGATAAAGTGACAAGAAATGTGAATTTTTATAAAGTAGTATCTATTACGATTTATGTATTTTCCAAATTAAAAGTTATATTTTATTGAAAAATTTGAATATTTTTGTAAGATGAAACGAAGCACAAAATGTATTTTTTGAGAGGAACAATTAAGAAACAGTTTTCATAAATATAAAGTAAATGTTTTATATGAAAATAAATTAGACAATAGAATATTGTAGAATACCAATTTATAAGTTGATGGAAGAGCAAACAAAAAGTATTTCTTTCTGTTTGTTCTTGTGTAAGTAAATACAAAAAGTACATTTCAAACCTGATAATAACTAACAGTAAAGTATAATAAATTCCATTCAGACCATACGTTCTCCGCAAACAACAAAACGGACGCAGATAACGAAACTATAAAACAGCATAATTTATGTGTGCAGAAATTCTCAGCACAAAAAAATATAGTTGATGAAGGTATTTATAAAAATAGTGGCGTAGTGGTGAAATTTTATGTATCTCGTATGTAAAACGTGTAACAGCGTACTGCACTTTGCCCGATGTCGTTTGTCGCGGACGCACAGCACAGTGGCAGCGGCGTACTGTCGGTCGGTGGGCTTTAATCCCCGTGTACGCGCGCAGGACCGACATTGTCACCGACTGTTTTAGATGAGAATCGGCCGGGGAAGGACGAACAGTTTAATGGGCGAGAGGTTAAACACGTTGGGTTCGAAGTCAAGACCGTGTGTGGAATTATTTCCGTGTCATTAATGCTAGATATAAAAGTGTCTGCGTCAAAGAGACCATGACAAATGGTCATGTAGTATGTATGCTTTTTTTATAAATGAATTTTCACGCGCTGGAAATATGTTTTCTACGAAATAGCAGTTTCTTCTGAGAGATTGCATTGGTTTATATAAAAGAATAAATATAATCGGTTCAGTGTAATTTTATCCGATTGTGTACTGTTATTTACCACTTGGACAATATAAAAGTAATTCTCATTAATACATTTTACATTTTTACTTGAAACTATTGCATTATATATATATATATATATATATATATATATATTCTTTTGTTAATTATTCAAATTTACACCAATACTAAAAACAAAAGAAATAACTATAAAATCAGCAGAAAATAATTATATAAAATGTTAATAAAACTCCATAATATAAGTTACTAATTATCATAGTTATCGATCAGCTTTAAACCTGAAATAATCATTCAATTTCTATATTATAAACATTCATCTCATATAAATAATTATCATTTTATTATGAAGGATGTATATATATATATATATATATATATATATATATATATATATATATATATATGCATAAATACAGATAAAAAGAAAAAGAACGATAGGTGGAAACATGTTACGGATTTGAACCATTTTTTGGCAAGTTGATATTGAATTATTCAAATCTAAAAGCATAAACGATCGTTATCTCTATCATTTTTGGAACAAACAGAAACCACATACAGACTGTATAAAACAATAAATGTGGAAGTATGATACAATTGTACAAAATTATAGCCATTTTTTCATAAATAACTTAATGTATTGCCCGGGAAGAATATTGTTTGTAGTTCGAAATAGGATGCGGCCTTAATATTTAATGCAAATAAGATATTCTGCGTGCGTGGTGGTATATTACGACATTTTACGAGTTAAGAAATGGTAGTGCGGCTGCACCCAAGAGATTGGAGTCGTTTCGAAAAATGGTTCAGCCATTGTGCGAACGATAATTTCTATTCAAATCGTATTTAATATCCGGCCATGATTTTACTACTCGTATATTTGTGTTAAGGATAATCATTTTCATTCTCGTTTTCTCCATATATTATCAAACGTGTATTTTTTGTACACTAATTGTGAATATAATTTCATTAATTCAGTTTTAATATTTTTAAATTTTTTAAAGATTTATTTCTTGTTAAATTAAAACCAATTTAATAATAAGAATAAATTGAAACAGTAGCAATACAAACATGATATAAGAACAGTAAAATAGTACAATACGAGGACGGAATAATATGAAAATTCATTTCTCAATAATTAAAAGTTAAATTATTTACTGATATTGATTTAAATTTTTAGTATAGTCATATATATATATATATATATATATATATATATATAAATAATTTTAATTTTAAACTGAAAAGTAAACTTAAAAAATGATTTTTTTAATGAAACAATAGCTGAAGTTCATAGTTAATTATTATTTTTTCGTTTAATTGATCAATAATTTAAAAATCAATGTATGCTATTCAATTAAGCATTATCACAAGTATAGTTAACGCATAGTGTCTGAATTAACTTTTATACATTTACCACTTCTTATACACTATACACTTTTTCTTATCAAAAATTTTAATAACTGCTTCTTGTTCTGTAATTCATGTACAGAAAAATTGTTTTTCTGTTTAGATACTCTGAATATGATCTTATCTCCATATAAATTCACATAAAGGGTTCGAATAAGCAGTCATTTAATATTTCGATAAAAAAATCTTTTGCTGAGTGAAGAGTAAGTGATTCATTTCAAAAAGAGACTACTGCTGAAAATATTTACAAATCGTCTTCTACAGATGCAAGTATGGCCGAAATGAATCGATAACTTGCAGTGTAGTCTTTTTAAATAAATTCTTCTAGGTGCGTACACATATCTGTAACTATTGTACCGTGTGTTCGCCACGTACGTTCGTCCACGCTCCTGGATGGGGTCGGTCAGCAGCCGATGGACACACATGTACATTATATTACGCACGGCTCAACGAGGACCTGTAAACACATTACAGTCATTACGTTGCAAATCGGTTGTCATAATGCATTATTTGTGTATGGGCGGAAATGTAGCGTGCAGTGTAGACGTGTTCTTGCAATAATCGGTCATTCATGCTTGTCAATTCGTGCGTGTTCGATGCGAGTGAATTTGAAAGCAAAGAATAGTTGAATTTATTACGTTTACATAGATCATTTTTTTATGAGATCAACGGTGATAATGTATGACGCATATGTGCTTTTTTTTGATCATAATTGTATGTATGAGTATATGTTATATAGAGTATGCATAACGCAGTTAGTGTTTAAACAAAAAAAAACATTGTTTACGAGCATGTATTTTTGTCACCTTTTTAACTTGTTTGTTCAGTTTTGAAATGAACTCTTATATTGTTTGATTACTTTTTTATATTTCATCGATCTGTGACGTTTTCAGTATATTTTTATTTTTTTTCATCAAACTCTTGTAATTTTATTTTTGTTATATTTATTGAACCGATACTATCATATTTGGTAATATTCAAGTAACTGCCTCATTTCGCTCTTATTAATTGTTGATATATGACATAATTAAAAAAGGAATACCGAATTTGGTAGTATGTTGTTAAAATAATTATCATGAGATTTTCTTGGAAATGTTTGGCTGTGATGTCTTAGTTACCAAGAACTAAAGCCTTGTATTAATTTTATTAGTGTTCTATTTAAGGAATATTCCTAATTGTTTGATGTAATTTCATTTTTGTATTCTAATTTCATGTGACATATATTCGTTCAAGAAAACTTATAAATTTCAAGATATTAATAATTATTATATTTAAAAATAAGATAATATATACAGTCAATTAAAAGTATGTAAATTTTCAAACAATATACTAAGTACTTGTATATAATTTGTAATTCTAAATAATGAATTATTCATACTCATTTATTATATATTGATTGGCCCAATCTTCAGAAACAATTGTGTTTATTTTATAGCGGCCAATAGTAAATTTATTTCAGTTTACATACAAAGTAGAATAAAACGAAATTTATGTAAAAAATATTTCGTTTAATTTTCATATTTATTAAAACAGTACGCGCGTGTTATTCCACTCATGATATATTTATATTCAAGCACGAAAGTTCACCGCGCCGAACCTTCATCCTCTGACCAGAATGTGCAAATTTAAAAATTTCGACAGTACGTAATCTAATTTTTCGAAAAAATCTACATTATTATTTCATGAACTCGCATGTTGACTCAATTATTTCTTTGCGTTTTACGACCCCTCGTAGATCGTAAAATAGAATTTACCACGCTACGAGGGAAGGAATTTTTATTTAAGGGGGTGATATAATGGCTAAAGTTTAACTTTAATAGCTATAAATTAACCGGCTTATGTCGTGTAATAGGTTAGACAACATCATCTTTACTACATTGTAAACTATATATACATATATATGTTTAGAGTTTACTTATAAACTGTAAGCGAATAAAATGCGAACATTGTTGTTTAGTACCCGCTTTTAGTTTCCGGACGGTATTAAAAAAAATCAAGCCGTTTTGCCTCTTTGTCGGTTTTTTTATGGACCATTAGACTTTCTTTTTGATAAATTGTTTTGTTGAACTTTTCTTTGTTCGAGAAACTGTGTATAGAATAATATGAGCAATAAAGAAAATACGGGTTTTAGATAAAAGATCAATACTTATGAGTAATGATAATTAATTTCTCAGTTACTGCACAATTTTATTCGATCATACATTCATTGATTACATAATATCAATTTTTTACTTATAATAATAAATAAATACAAATACTTTTCAGTATTGCTCTTCTATTCTTTTTTCCCCTGTAAATCAATGGAACACTTAAAAGTTACTTTTGATGGTCCTGACGTGTTTTCTTTTTTATGTATTTCTTTTATGTTATTAATGACAACTGATATAAAAAACAAGCCGAACTATTGCCTGTTCATTTATTAGGCTGAACGTTGGGGACTCGGTATACATTAGTTTGGTCATAAATATTCTCGTGAAATCAATTTGGTCCATTCTACAAAATCTGTTTCGGAAGTATGCTTGTTTCCTTGAGTACGGCGAATTTATTTCAAACGTAATTTTTTCTGTATGCATGTCAGTGTAAATGCCCGAATATTTAAATTTCAGTCACACATGTTTATATTTATAGCTGTACATTTTTAAACTTGCAAAGATATTAATATTCGATAGCGTCCATTAGATAAGGAATTAAATATCGTTTATTCATATTAAGGCACCAATGCTATTAGCAGATATGTTGTTAATCATTTTTTTTCGAATTATATCGAATTACAGCTATTTATTATATTAATATATGAGGGATCATATTTAAATACAGAAATATTGCCGTGATTTTCGTTGATGTATGAATATAATTATAATATTGATATATGTGTATATATATATATATATATATATATATATATATATATATATATATATATGTATGTATGTATAAATGCACATATAAATGATTAAAATTAATAACAATGTTTATATTAATAATTGTAGTATTTCATTTAGATGTACAGACATAAATCATGTTTGTATTAAAATAACATATTTATATCAATTAATTACTAAAGAAAAATGAAAAATGTAAAGGAAAATTTCAATAATTAATAGATTATTTTTTATAAAACTTATTAATGAAAACAATTGTTCTATATTGACATATAAATGATTACTTTTATTTTAATTGACATTTGAAATGAGCTTTTATTAAACCGACAACTGGTATTAAAATTTGAAAATATGGCCCAGTGTAGTGATTGATATAAATTTGGTGCATACGTTAATTATTCTAAATAAATTTTCATGTTGTTAAACTAACAGTAACGTTAAATTAAATATATTATCGTATTTTAATAAATGTACTCAGTATTTCAATGTTTTTTTTTTAATATTTGAGGTCGAATGGAGCTGAGAGTTTTAAGTAATTTCTCAGATTTATATATATATATATATATATATATGTATACATATGTATATATATATATATGTATGTATGTATATGTAATTAAAAATTATTAATGATATACCGACTGTTGTGGAGAAATATAAACTGTGTTGTTTACAAACCATAAAATTAATTTAATTATATTTTTGTTTTTGAACTGTTACACACTAGAACGAATATATAAATAAATATTTTCGTCGTATTTGTTCGTTTTGTAATTTATGTAAATTGTAACGATTATTTTTTGTTTACACTGTCGAATCCGTCGCAATTATACTTTTATGTGCGAACAACACAGTTTTTATGTTCGGCAGTTTAGTGAAGATAATATTCAAGAAAGTTGATGCATGAAAATGCGACTGAAGTTCTTGTGATGGTTATGGCTGTGACAATTTTCATGTAAAGTTAAGTTTAAGATAAGCTTGACAATTCTTTTAATGTCGGTTTTTTGGTTTAAGTAGCTTTATTTTTACATCGACGATGGTGTTATTATGGTGTGGTGACAAATAAAATTCCCTTGTGTATTATTGATTGTCATTATTTCATTTATGCGATATCTATATATTTATTTTGTATATATATATATATACATTATATTATATTTATTATGTATAAACATTAAAGTTTGTCAAATGTGTCATATTGAATTATAATTATAAGTACATATTGTATTATTTGATATTTAATACAATAAAAGAATACCGCATTATATTATATGCAATTTACCAATATTATGTTTCATCGGATAAATTAAATTAATAGTATTAATATGACATTGGTTAGTTAGTTTAATTACTTATTATCTGTTTGACTTTTATTAGTCTAATTAATGGTTTTGAAATTATAGGTTGCTTTTTTCTCTTACTCATTCTGTTGACATATAAGCATGTTCATATCCATATCTATATCTATCTATCTATCTATCTATATCTGTATATATATATATATATACACTAAAAATTCGTCAAGTATAATTAATATAAATTATTAACAATGCTTCCTCTATATAAAATGTAATTTTTAATTTAATAACCTGTATTCTTTTTTCTTGAATCATGACATTAAAAGAATCGATTTTATATATTCTTAATTTTCTTATTTAGTATTCTTTCGTTCTTTTTATAAGAAAAAGTATTTGATTTATTAAAAAATCAGTTTGTAAAATATACTGATATGAATTCAAATGTATATTTCTAACAGAAGATGATAATTATTTCGGGCTTCATTGAATGAAATTTAATGCCGGACGAATGAATACAATATGATGTTGAGATAAGGATTATTCAATTGTAAATAATCTCCACAAGTACGATTAAATGAAACTAGACCTGAATTATTATGTATCTACAACGATTCGAGTACAAATTTAAACTCTCGTCAATTAAAATGAATTTAAATAGTAACGGTATGTATGAGTGGATATTAACTGTGTATAATGTGTAATCTCTGTAGATTCTAGAAATCCTGTAGTTGTTTCTGATGGTTTTGTGTAGGTAATAATTTTACAATGTTTATAATATATATATATATGTATATATATATATATATATATATTTGTGTGTGTAGGTGATTTATTGTTTTCTGAAATTATAGTACACAAAACTTGAATTTCCTCCAAGTAAAAAATAGCTAAATAAAAAACCACACAGAAAAGATTTTCTGTTGATCATCTATATCGTTACAAATAAATGGATATCAAACAGACCATAAAGAGAACAACTTTGAAACTTTGTTTTATAGTTACTATTGTTCTCTGCATCCAACTAACAATAACTGTTCTTTTTTATTAGAACTTTTCATTACTTAAAAGTTATTTTGATTAAAATTGAACTTTTTGTACTTGTTGATTTTTATTAACAATTTAACTTCGGTAATAGCTGTAAGTTATTGTTATTTTTTTGGGAAAAAAATCGTTCCTAAAATGGGATATAAATGCGAATCCTTAATGAAAATTGAAAATTTGTAATCAAGCGAAGTATCATGAATGTTTGAAATTATTTTCAAAAGAAAATCATTGCGAATGTAACCAACCATACTGTTCAGTTGTACTTTTAAACAATGCTTGTTTATTTCTTTTGTGTATGCGATTGTATCCAGATAGGAATTGTGTATTTAGTAAATAAAACCAAACTGTTCTCTTCTTAAGTCAAAGCGTCGGTAGTTTATCTGTGATAATTATTCGACCATGAAAATCATCTCCGGGAAATGTTGTTCCACAAAAATAAACTAATCCAATTTTCTCGCTACAAGAGAATTCAATATAAAAAAAGTCGTCCGTCGTAAATTACTCCTCAACACGTCACGGCGTGTAGTTAGAATTAACCTTAAAGTCACAACTAAAATTAGTGTCCGTTCTGCTTTAGCATACACCCGATATATACAGCAGACAATAGGAGGACCGTCGCGCGTCAGTTTCACTACATAGTTCCGGCTGGAGCAACATTTTACTGCAGATTGACCGCATTGAGATAGGGGCCGGCGTCACCCGGGCTCAAGTACAACGAATCGAGGCAGAGAATGGTTGGATCAACCGACACACCAACCGGGATTGAATGAGTGTAGAGGCAGCCGGCCATCACAACACTACTACCGTACACAGTCACACGGTAACATCGTCTTCCGCACTCCTGAACATTGTGTCATTGCATTATCGCACAGCACGGCATGGTGCGAAGCGCATAACGAATGATTTTGAATTTGCTTGTGTGTACCGTCACCACCACCACCAACACCACCATTACACATTCTATATACATTCTTATATTCGTCTATATATATATATATATATATATATATATATATATATATATATGTATTTACACATATTTGTTTTCGAGATTACAGATTTTGTGTGTGCACCATACGATGCACTAGAGCTGAATACTGCATTAAACGATGATGCGGTAGTTCACCGTACCAATAGTTTGAAACGGTTGAATAAGAATCATTTAATAATTAAACATAGTGTATGGAACATTAAACACTTAATGAATTCAGTTTAAAGAGATGTTCTTCCATAAATACTAGGTGAATTAAATAAGATGTGAGGAGTTATTTTTTAACTGGTGCGTTCCTTTTTCGTTATTTAATATGCGTTGGTTTTCTAATATGTTTTTTCTACTAATATTTCTGAAACTCTATACGAAAGATAATTTTTATTGGAAACTCAAATCGAGTTTATATTTCGAATTAAATATATTCGATTGAATCATAAATGAATTTAAAATTAAATAATAATATTTGAAAAATTCTGCGTTTCACAGTGTATGAAAATGCTTTTAATATTTGAATTTTTTACTTTATGTACCTTTTTCTCTTCATACATTTATTTGTGTGTGTGTATGTTTATTGATGAATGTGCTCGAAAATTCTTTAGTTAAAACATTTTTTTTTGTTTTACACGAAAGTCGAATATAGACATTATATACAGAAATAGAATAAAATAAAACAGATAAAATCGGAAAAATGTGATATAAATTCACTCAACAGTACTGTTCTTAAAATAGATAATATATATATATATATATATAAAACAGACTTGATTAAATATATGAGATTGATCGAATTTGATACAAATAACAGTTGATAGATTCTGAGTGCTGTGGGATGTGCAACGAACTAATAAGCTACGTTTGGTTTTGTGGTTATTTGGCTTCGTGGCTTGGCAAGAACAAGAAACACTAGAGTATTTAGTCAGAATATAACTTAGTTCTTGCTAATGTGAAACTCAAATATTTACTCCATTGTATGTACGCCTGCTGGCTGATGTTTTATTAGTTTTTTTGATATTTTCATATGGTCCATTTCCTAATATATCTTTCATCATGATTTTTTTTAACTAAACTAAATGTATTTGAATAAATCAATATAAGAATTTTATTATTTAAATATTATAAAAATGTTATTATTAAACAAATTGTTCATATTGAGAAATATCTATTAGTTTATATGTATGTAATCTAATATTTAATTTTCAAAATATAGTTTTCAAGCTGTCACATTTTATTTTTCAATTATATTCTACAAAATGAAAAAAATATATAGATCTGTGGATATAAAAGTATGCAAATAATTTAAATCACATATATCATTAAATTTTATTTCTAAAAAATACTTTTCTTCTTTTCTATTATATAATGATCTTACATTAAAATAATTTCAATGTAATGTAACTAAGAGGATTAGTATGCGGTCTCTTTTACTACCAACGTAGTTCATAAACAAATGATTTATAATTAAGCTAGAGTTTTTTGTATGCATAGATAACAGAAAGGTCTATGTATATATATAAGGGGATGACATTTTGTAGGCCTCACGGCGTATACAAATAGAGATATAATTCGAAATGTATAAAAAATTACTTTGAATAATACGAACCGATTTGAATTAGCTTTTTGGTGCATCAAATTCATTATGGTGTAAATGATAAATATTTACATTGTAATCTCTACTTAGATAAAAGTTCTATTAATATAATTACATACATACACACACATATGTATATATATATATATATACAACAGTATTATATAAAATCAATTATTTTCCATTAATTATAAAAAATTTGAATGTTAAACAAACATGATTTTTTTTTAAAAAAAAACCACAAATACAATAACGTGACGGATATGAATTGGAAATACTTCCGTTGTATTCATCTGATTCACATCCACTTTGTTGACGTATTTTTTATATATATTTTTGATACTTGGTAAGGGATTGTATTGAAGCGCATCATGGGAAATATGCTATTGTTCAACAGTGATGACAAATGGTGCGAAATTGTCGAAAATTTTGAAATTATATTACATGTTTTAGAATAGCTTGTACATACTCCGGAGGAAATTTAAAATATTATATTTTTTATATCATTAGTTTCATTTAAAGTACTATTATTGTTAAAGTATATTTTCACAAGTAATAATCAATTAAATTTTTTGGAGAAAGTTTAAATCACGCCGATAATGAAAATTGTTTTTTGAAAGGTAAGATTTGTAATACTATTAATGTAGTATTATTTAGTTCAATGGTATCTCCGAGCTTAGCTCTTTTTTGGCCATTGGATGTTCTAAAACCTTTATCATATGTTACCAACATAACGAATAGATCGTTTTTACTTTATTCAAGGGATTAAATGTGATATTGATATATAGAACAAGTTCATTTGTTCATGGTGTCTTCATGTGTGATCTTATTGGAGACATTGAAAAACATATATTTTTCTAATTCAAGAAATATTCAATTCTCTTTGTGTATAAATCATACACGTTACTCTTTGATATTTAAAGTATTGATTTTTACAGATTCATAGTTATACGTAAATCGAGCACAATGTATTAGAAGATTTGTATTTTTTATGATTATTTTGCATTATTCATATCATGATTATTTTAAAATGATTTTACTTTATAATCTATTATTATATTGAAATTGTAAAATTAATAAATGAATTTAGATGTATATTGTGACTTCGTTCTATCTACTCTTAGAAAGTACATTTGTTTTTAAATAATCGATATTAAAAATGAGGTACTAATTATTTTTCATTTCGTCGGAAGAGAACGTGATTGAAATTTCCAATAATGCTCATTCTGCACGTTTCGATTATACGAAATCGGCCGTGTTGAAACTGTGGAATGATTTTTTTTTTAATTAGAATAGTTGTTAATAATATTAAAAATTAATCGATGATTTATATATTGTCGACAAAATTGAGGTTTTGTTCATATAAAACAGAGTACTCCTGCAGTACCCACAGCAGCGTTACGCATGAACGTTGCGGTTACTAACTAGACCGCACGAGGTGCATGACGTCACGCGGCGTCGACAAAATTCCATCCATCAATCATTATGTTGCAAACGACTAATCATATTTAACTGTTGCTGTTTTAAATAAACGGATTATACCGGTGACAGGATTTGTCCAATTAACAATTTTATTCCGACAAAAAAATGTATTTTGTTCGATTCCCAAAGGATCTATACACCGTCTGACATTTTTATGTCTGTACGCACGTACATGAATTGAATCGATATATATATATATATATATATATATATATATATATATATATATATATATGCATGCACGTACATACAGAATTGTTTCCATTTTGTGTAATGTCGTTCCAATAACGATTTCATGAACGCTCGTGCACCATCATGGCTATTATTTTATTCAAAATGAATTTATTCCTAGATTATTTTTAATCTGCATTGTTTGTCCCCAAAACTCATACCGATTATATATATATATACATACCTGTGTATATAAAAATATAGATATACATTTAATATACTACCTATGTAAATAGTTCTGCGATAATAAAACTAAGATTTTTTTAATGCAATGACTTCTTATTTATATATAGAGGAAATATCACAATTTGTGTATTGAAAATGATTACATTCGTCTAGAAATATAATACAGATTAAATAGATAATGCCGGGTGTTTCAAATATTTTTCCGTTTTATAATTAGAAAGATGTACAATACAGAAAACTACTCACTTGATACGAAACCAGATTTATATATTATGATCTTGTTCAGAATCTTCATTTTTAAAATTATGCATTTTTTTCTATTTCTATTTAATCTGATTTTCGATGATGTAAATTATTTTTTAATTATTTTCATTCGTTGGCTTACTCAATCTTATAGTTGATGAGGCGTTAAACCCCAAATAACCAACCAACAATTAATCTTATGTATATATATATATATATAAGAATGAATATTAGGTATTAGTTTTTCTGTTATATAGCGAAAAAACAATTACATTTCTGGTATAATATTGACTTAAGAAAACTCAATTGTTATCTGAGATTATAATATTATTTTGAAAATATCATATAAAAACAATTTTCTGTAACAATTGAAATTTATTTAGGAAGATATAGTATTATTTCTGAGAAAGACGTTTCATTTATTTCGGAATTTGATGAATAGTTACGAATATTCAAAATGATCGATTTGTATTGTACGGGCAAATAGAAAATTCTTACTCGTTCGGCGAGGAATTTTAAAACAAATGTTTTTTAGAGAAAGAACTTCTTATTCCAACGATCACAGTAATGCCCTTGTGTCAAAAGTAAAACGATTGTTAGTACACGCGAAATAAAATAAATATTTCGAAGTATAAATTTATATTTTGTATTGCTTGTATAGTATTGTAAAACTGTGTGTAATAATTAATTAATTTAAAAATATTTTTATAAATGTTTCGTGAACAAGGAACTCTATAATTGTAAAAATATAAATACATTTCTAGTACTGATAGTATGATTTTTTGAAAAATAAATATAATAAAACATGGAATAATTTATTAATATACTTAGACTTATAGACTTAAACTTATACTTAATACAATAAGAGTAAAATTTAAAACTTTGATTTATAAAAAGAATAGTTTCAAATACATCCATATTTTAAGTTATGATCCTGTATATACGTTTTGTAATCAAAAATGAATATTATAGGCAGGAAATATCAGCATCCATTGATTACTGTGAAGAATAATTGATAGTAATTAAGATTAAATGATTAAGTACTAATGCATTTTGATTGTCGTACTCGTACAATTTATAACTTGTTAATAATTCATAGTTATAATTTAGGTGTACAAATCATTAAACATCAAGGAAATTTACTTGGACAATCTCTAAAAAAACTGTTTTGAATTATTAAAAAAGTATAACTCTATGATTCAACTTTATCGAGTAATGCTATTAAAGTTATATCTAGTTCTTTTATTTAATTTTTAAAAAATGAATTCCATACTTTTATTGAAAACTATAATAGTAGTTAAACATTCTTTAAA